>SFZH01000008.1:4948896-5583896 GCA_021234535.1 Stichopus chloronotus
TCTGTTGAACAATTTTTATTTTTAAGAGGAGAGGGCTATGAAGTTACAAACAAACACAAACTGCTCACAATTTGCAACGATAACATGGCCAACTTATTGAAACTGTTATAGTACTAACTATCATAGCAATCATTTAGATCAATTTTTTCATACATCCCATGACTAGATTGTGTGGAAAATTCCATAGACCTGCATATCGGTTACTAAATATTGAATTAATGTGTTACTGTCTTTGCCATGCATTCAAATTCCAAAGGGGTGAAAGATTATCCATCAGAATGCTTGACCAGCTGACAGCGATTCTCACCAGAGTATTTAAGGTACTATTCAAGCGTTTTGTCAAATCTTCAACTGATTTCCATCATGGTATCTGGTATCTGTACAACGTCAGCCCTCAAAATCTGTTTACATGTCAGGTAATGAATTGATGAAAGGTGAATGCCAGGATTCAAGATGAAATGTTGATAGCTGGCCTGCAAAATCTTCCTTCACATTCACTAATCCAAATTAGTAACTGCAGTGACGATTGGAACTGGCAACACATGCATCATTTCAGAAGTCATGGAAGACATGAATTACACTCCATGATGTCAAAAAGAATGCAAACATCACCAGTTGAGCTGAAATTCCACATAGTAGTGCAGATAAACATTGGCAGGTCTCTGTATAATGCTTTGCTATACCACCTGTAGCCTACACTATTATTGGAGGCTATGTTCCAATTATTTGTTAAGACAATCATAACTTGTTTAACACTGATCCATAGTCCTCATGCTGGAAATGAAAAAAAAAAAGTCTACAGGCGATCTAGACTTGGACAGTGCACAGACCAGAGAAAGATTTATATCGCATAGCCTAGGCCCAATTGCCAACCTCACAGGGAAAAGTAATTCCCTATGTGGTGAGACTGTATCACCGAACAATAAAATCGCAGACTTTAGCTGGCACTGGATCTGGCCTAAGTGTCAACTGTAACTTAATACAACCCCGTCTGAGACCAAAATTGGAATGGAATTTCAATGAGCCTAAAAACTGGGCTTGACTAGCCTAATTTTAAAAACTGGCCTCCTGAAATAAGTATTCCTACAAACCAACAAGCGTAACTAATTAGTTATGCTAGGTCCCAGGTTATTATTATCATGACTGGAGAGGGCTTTGCACAACTAACGAGTAACGTTACTGTACTTTCAATTCCAAAGGCAAGGTTCTGACAAAGTTAACTTAAATTGAGCCAAGGCTCTCTCATTTTCTCATTGCCTGTAGGCCTACTGTTTTTCACGGCTCCAACTGTTAGGCCTGGCCTACACCCTAAATGTGTATTAAACATGTCTAGGCCTGGTCCCAATGTTATTAACGTATACAGGCGCGCCTGAGGGCCTCGTATGTTGCTATTAATGTACAGGCTACAGCATACAGGAGGATAGGCTAGGCCTGACTAGCCTAACATTCTCTTCGCTTTTATTTTGTATCGGGCCTTGCTTAGGCTTCGCTTTCCCTCCGAATCCAGAAAACTGCAATCTCTAAAGTCAACCACAAACACTTCAGACATTTGTAGCCGGAAATTCGTCGGTGAATGTGAGTAATTTTACGTCGCGTAAGTTCGCAGTGTCAAAGATATGTTTAAAAATCCGTCGCGAGAGACCGCCAGTGCATTGACGTTGTGCGGTAGTAAGTTTTTAATTAGGAGTAGTCGCTCCGAGAGCGGTGACTCCGTTTTCTATGCACTGAAGTTATCTCTAGCCTATATTATGCTACCTCAGTAGTAACCTCTTCGAATAATGGGCGTAACCTCCAGCTGAGGACCCATAATGTATGCATTTAGGATCCGCCCAATGATTTAATCAGATGACGAGTGTACGGTACTGTTGAAGGATCGTCACTGACTTAAGTGTACAAAGGCTAAGAGTTTGGCGTGGACATTTCGCCAACATTTGAGATTTAGAAGTTTTGAAACTTATTTTGGATCACATTCTGATATGATTTAAACCATCACTCCACATGCTACGTAAACATTGATCAGTAGCGAATATGGATTGTAATCTGGAACATATTTAGACAGATTAACGAGTTTTGAAACGTGTTTTGTAACTTTTGTATCATATTCTGATACGATTTGAGCCAGCACTAAACAGGAAACTTAAACTTTGATCTGTGACAGATACGTATCGTAATCAGGACAATATCTGCCACAAATCTAAAATTTATATTTATCGTTAGTATCAATCTTTCAAAATAGTTTGATATTTTTAACATAATATTGAACTGCTATTAATATTTACCTCCATTTCTCAACCAAGTAAGTGTGTGTAGCACAGTTATATTTTCCGACATGTTCCACTTCACTGCAAAACTTGCAAATTCAGGGTAAAATCAGGCTCCAGCTCAGGCCCCCGAACTACTACAGAAAAACACACGTTAAAAATGTTTTTAAAATCATCAGTTTTGGTAGAATTTTAAGCTTTTAATTAATATTCAGGTTCCTTTAAAGTTTGTTATATGTACACCAAGACCAAAGCTTTAATATTATTTATAGCCAGTTTCAGACATGAACTCCAAAGTAAACTTCCACATTCGGAGTAAAAACCCGCTCCTCCAGTTCAGGGTCCGGAAAACACCACACAAAACAAACGCTTAAAAAATCTGTCAAAATCATGAATTTTATTAGAATTTTTACCATTACTTAATATTTTCCGACAGGTTCTTTTAAAATTTCTTCTATGTTCACACAGGTCGAACCTTTACTTTTATTGGTGTTTATTTTCAGACACTCACTCCACAGGAAACTTCCACTTTCGGGGTAAAACCCTCTCCTCCAGCTCAGGGCCCGGAAAAATCTACAATAAAACATACGTTAAAAAGTTCATTTAAAATTATGAATTTTATTAGAATTTTTACCATTTAATTAATATTTTTCGAAAGATTCCTTTAAAATTTGTTTACCTTTCACATAGGCGACACCCTTCACTTTATTTGTGGCTATTTTCAGACACCCACTCCACAGGAAACTTCCACTTTCGGGGTAAAACCCTCTCCTCCAGCTCAGGACCCCGAAAACACTATACAAATTACACGTTAAAAAGTTCATTCAAAATCATGAATTTTATTAGATTTTTTACCATTTAATTCATATTTTTTTGAAAGAATCCTTTCAAATTTGTTTAACGTTCACATAGGCGAAACCTTTAGCTGTATTTGTAGTTATCTTCAGACACCCACGCCACAGGAAACATCCAATTTTGGGGTAAAACCCTCTCCTCCAGCTCAGGGCCCCGAAAATATTTCAATAAAACACACGTTAAAAAGTGCATTCAAAATCATGAATTTTATTAGGATTTTAACCATTTAAATAATATTTTTGGAACGATTCCTTTAAAATTTGTTTAACATTCACATAGGCGAAATCTTTAACTCTATTTGTGGCTACTTTCAGACACCCACTTCACAGGAAACTTCCACTTTCGGGGTAAAACCCTCTCCTCCACCTGAGGGCCCGGCAAAATCTACAATAAAACACACGTTAAAAAGTTCTTTCAAAATCATGAATTTTATTAGAATTTTAACCATTTAATTAATATTTTTCGAAAGATTCCTTTAAAATATGTTTAACGTTCACATAGGCGAAACCTTTAACTTTATTTGTGGCTATTTTCAGACACCCTCTCCACAGGAAACTTCCACTTTCGGGGTAAAACCCTCTCCTCCAGCTCAGGGCCCGGAAAACACTACACAAATTACACGTTAAAAAGTTCATTCAAAATCATGAATTTTATTAGAATTTTTACCATTTAATTAATATTTTTTTGAAAGATTCCTTTAAAATTTGTTGAACTTTCACATAGGCGAAACCTTTAACTTTATTTGTGACTATTTTCAGACACCCACTCCACAGGAAACTTCCACTTTCGGGGTAAAACCCTCTCCTCCAGCTCAGGACCCGGCAAAATCTGCAATAAAACACACGTTCAAAAGTTCTTTCAAAATCATGAATTTTATTAGAATTTTAACCATTTAAATAATATTTTTCGACAGATTCCTTTAAAATTTGTTGAACTTTCACACAGGGGAAACCTTTAACTTTATTTGTAGCTACTTTCAGACACCCACGCCACAGCAAACTTCCACTTTCGGGGTAAAACCCTCTCCTCCAGCTCAGGACCCCGAAAACACTATACAAAACACACGTTAAAAGGTTTATTCCAAATCATGAATATTATGAGATATTTTACCATTTAATTAATATTTTTTTGAAAGATTCCTTTAAAATTTGTTGAACTTTTACACAGGGGAAACCTTTAACTTTATTTGTGGCTACTTTCAGACACCCACGCCACAGCAAACTTCCACTTTCGGGGTAAAACCCTCTCCTCCAGCTCAGGACCCCGAAAACACTATACAAAACACACGTTAAAAGGTTTATTCCAAATCATGAATATTATGAGATATTTTACCATTTAATTAATATTTTTTTGAAAGATTCCTTTAAAATTTGTTGAACTTTCACACAGGGGAAACCTTTAACTTTATTTGTGGCTACTTTCAGACACCCACGCCACAGCAAACTTCCACTTTCGGGGCAAAACCCTCTCCTCCAGCTCAGGACCCCGAAAACACTATACAAAACACACGTTAAAAGGTTTATTCAAAATCATGAATTTTATTAGAATTTTAACCATTTAATTAATATTTTTTTGAAAGATTCCTTTAAAACTTGTTTATCGTTCACATAGGCGAAACCTTTAACTCTATTTGTGGCTATTTTCAGACACCCACTCCACAGGAAACTTCCACTTTCGGGGTAAAACCCTCTCCTCCACTTCAGGGCCCCCGAAAATAATACAATAAAACACACGTTAAAAAGTTCAATCAAAATCATGAATTTTATTAGAATTTTAACCATTTAATTAATATTTTTCGAAAGATTCCTTTAAAATTTGTTTACCTTTCACATAGGCGACACCCTTCACTTTATTTGTGGCTATTTTCAGACACCCACTCCACAGGAAACTTCCACTTTCGGGGTAAAACCCTCTCCTCCAGCTCAGGACCCCGAAAACACTATACAAATTACACGTTAAAAAGTTCATTCAAAATCATGAATTTTATTAGATTTTTTACCATTTAATTCATATTTTTTTGAAAGAATCCTTTCAAATTTGTTTAACGTTCACATAGGCGAAACCTTTAGCTGTATTTGTAGTTATCTTCAGACACCCATGCCACAGGAAACATCCAATTTTGGGGTAAAACCCTCTCCTCCAGCTCAGGGCCCCGAAAATATTTCAATAAAACACAAGTTAAAAAGTGCATTCAAAATCATGAATTTTATTAGGATTTTAACCATTTAAATAATATTTTTCGAACGATTCCTTTAAAATTTGTTTAACATTCACATAGGCGAAATCTTTAACTCTATTTGTGGCTATTTTCAGACACCCACTCCACAGGAAACTTCCACTTTCGGGGTAAAACCCTCTCCTCCACCTGAGGGCCCGGCAAAATCTACAATAAAACACACGTTAAAAAGTTCTTTCAAAATCATGAATTTTATTAGAATTTTAACCATTTAATTAATATTTTTCGAAAGATTCCTTTAAAATATGTTTAACGTTCACATAGGCGAAACCTTTAACTTTATTTGTGGCTATTTTCAGACACCCACTCCACAGGAAACTTCCACTTTCGGGGTAAAACCCTCTCCTCCAGCTCAGGACCCCGAAAACACTACACAAATTACACGTTAAAAAGTTCATTCAAAATCATGAATTTTATTAGATTTTTTACCATTTAATTCTTTTTTTGAAAGAATCCTTTCAAATTTGTTTAACGTTCACATAGGCGAAACCTTTAGCTGTATTTGTAGTTATCTTCAGACACCCACGCCACAGGAAACATCCACTTTCGGGGTAAAACCCTCTCCTCCAGCTCAGGGCCCCGAAAATATTTCAATAAAACACACGTTAAAAAGTGCATTCAAAATCATGAATTTTATTAGAATTTTAACCATTTAAATAATATTTTTCGAACGATTCCTTTAAAAGTTGTTTAACTTTCACATAGGGGAAACCTTTAACTTTATTTGTGGCTATTTTCAGACACCCACTCCACAGGAAACTTCCACTTTCGGGGTAAAACCCTCTCCTCCTGCTCAGGGCCCGGAAAAATCTACAATAAAACATACGTTAAAAAGTTCATTTAAAATTATGAATTTTATTAGAATTTTAACCATTTAATTAATATTTTTTTGACAGATTCCTTTAAAATTTGTTTAACGTTCACATAGGCGAAACCTTTAACTTTATTTGTGGCTATTTTCAGACACCCACTCCACAGGAAACTTCCACTTTCGGGGTAAAACCCTCTCCTCCAGCTCAGGGCCCCGAAAATAATACAGTAAAACACATGTTAAAAACGTCTTTCAAAAGCATGAATTTCGTTAGAATTTTAACCTTTTTAATGAATATTTATCCAGAGGGTTTCCTTAAAATTTGTTGCACGGGATGAAAAAAAATCTTTTTTTTACCATAAGAATCCATCTCATAAATTGATGATTTATGACAAAAGTATGGGGTGTGCCAAATAAAAAAAAAAGTATTAAATGGGTGTGTAATAGTATGAACATCACAAATCCATATGAAACAAATTTTAAATCACGACCCCGATTATTGTATAAGACCAAAACTCTTAAAGATCCACCAAGCGAGCGCACACTGTAACGCCTTCGCGAGGTTTATGATCTGACGTTTTCGATATAGTTTTTAGGGGAATACCTAAAGTGGTTTTGAACTTTGAAACGTCCTATCAGATCACATTCTAAAAGGGTTGTTTCTACTGGATTCGGGTTAACTCCATGGTTGGAAAGATATGGAAAAGAGATGCAAAAAATGAAAAAAAAAAACCCCATCAATACCGCAACTTTCAATTCATTCCATTTTTCATTTAAAGAAGATGATGAACGATAAGTCACTTAACAAGGACTGTCATAACATAAGCATTGAAAAAATGTAGGCCAAACTACTACATACACACAGGGCTGGAACCACTATTCCCAAATGGGTGGGGGGGGGTGGAATTAAATGAGTTACTGACAGAGGAGTCGCCATTGCGGGGTGATGGGCGCCCGGTGTTGGGCACATTTTTGTTTGGTAAATATAAGTCGGTGGAAAAGTATCTTTGTTGCATGAAGATTTTGACATTCCTAACACTAACTTTACAACTTGTTTCAAATGTGCACCTCTATAAACTGCTATCCCTACAGAAATGTATCACTTAGGCCTAACTTAATTTTCGATGCTTATAAAAATTCCTTTCTGAAGAAAATGTGGGACTGCATCCCCCCCCCCTTTTGTCTCAGTTTGAAAACTAACTGAATATTAAATTCTCAAGTATTAAAATGATGTTCAAAAATTTGATATATTTTACATCATAACCGATTTATCAAAATACTTGTCAACAAAGATTTCATTCTATCATTGAAACACTGGAGATGAGAGTAATTTAGATGTCAATCTCTGTCAGGACGGTTCCATTTTTAAGTTCGAGCCATTCCTCTGTTTTGAAACAATCACAGAATGCTTTCTAATTTGTTCATAACACCCAAAATATATGTGGTTCACCATGAGAAGGAAATAACATAGAGTAATTTCTCAATATTTATTTCTTTTTCTTCATGACACAGAATCACGAACAAAACAAGGTTCTGGACAATGTGAAACATCTACGAATAAAAGAGAGCAAATGGAGCTTCATTTATTTGTTCAGATTGTGAAACAGACATAATACACTGAACATGTTTGCTTGAGGCCTGTTTCGCGAGCGTTTAAGACCGAGCGAGACGCCAGCAAACCGCTGGAATCACAAGTTGCTTTGCTCTCTCTTGAAGCATATTTGATAGATCCTATGGATGCTGTAAAGATTGCACGAAGGCTTATCCGCATGTCTTATTGTCACATTTCTCAAGTACACAAGAAACCAGAAATCTTCAAAAGACATGTCACTGAAGTCTGGTTGAAGTTAAAGAATTATTGTATCCACTTTATTGTGACATCTCAGCTCAAATGGATAAACAATGGAGGTATCATAGAGTGGGTCACGTAAGAAGCATATAGCGGTTCCCTATAGCTTGTGTTGAATACTTCGATGTGTTTCGCCTTACTGGCTAGACACACCAACTTTCAAGATGCTTCTGCAAAATAATTAAAGTTTCACATTTTCCATCAATGATGCCAGGGCAAAAGACACAGTTTAGAAAAACATAAAAATAGAGATTAAGTTAAGACGCTTTCAGTAACCAAACATACCGTAGTCTTTGCATGGTATATGACTGAATCTTCCCTAAGCTTTCCAATTATGAATTGCGTGATCTTACGGCTTAAAGCCACAATGAGTTGAAATTTTGTCAATAGAACTCAACTTACACGCAATATTATAGCTACTACAAAACCATTGTTTAAGCATCATTTTGTCATACATGGATATTCAAATCAATTCCTATTGGTCTGTTTGAATTCGAAGTAACGATGATCGATTACTATGCTTTCTTGTAGAGTCTGAAGTTTGCAGGGCCAACAAAAATGTCAAGACAATTTTCATAATCAACCACAAACATCTGGTGCACGAGTGCATAGTTCTCGTCAGACTTTGTGACAAGTGATCTTCTTCTCGACTTTCTCTTCCCTAAAAAAAAAAAAACTGATGAAAGACAAAGGTAGATAAGCAGGCGATTATTGGTACAACTCGTATTGCAGCTTTAATGCGACAAAACACATGCAATACCATACATATGTCACAAGTGACTGAAGCAAAGTATTTTGACATAGACAAACCAACATGAGTATACCTGTTACGTGGATAAAATAAAATAATAGAAGATAAAGATGCTAACCAATACCGCATCTCCAGCAGAGACTAACAATAACATTAATCATATAAGAAGAGCTATCGTTTCAGTATAGGCTAAATCACATGTGAGTAACTTTCTTTTTTTTTGCAGAAATATTTTTTTTTGCATAATCTTGATTGGCTATGACCGATACGTGCGGCTTTGTCATTTTGTCATACAGATATATAGTAACAAGCCAACAATAAACATGAACTATGTAAATTAAAGGGACAAAAATCCCGATAGAGACTTTTCTTCAACCAATACACCTTCAGTTGAGCCAGGCTTTGAACGTAATATTGTTAGTAAAATCAAACACAGCATGTAGGATATTCAAAAATTTGATTAGGAAGCAACAATTGCCAAAGAGAAACACTAAGAATGTAGACAACAAAAAGCAGTATTAACAAAAATATAGTTTATTTCAGAAAAGGTGAAAACCATGTGAAACCATGAAAAGGTTTCATGAGCAGATATACTGATTTTTAGCTTATTTTTGCAGTTTCACTCTGTTTTCTAAAAAAAAATTCTCTGATCAAAACTTGATTGTCAGGTTACAGAAAGTAAATAACTCTTGCAAAGGTTTTGATTAAAATTTTAAAAAAATCTTTAGATTCATTCTTCAGAAAATCAATTTTTCTCTTATTTTATTGCCAAAACTGCTTAAAGAGGTCATGACATGTAGACTAAAATGGCGTAAAAACTGGTTTTTCTAAATATTTGTACAATTTGATTTCCAAAACTGCCTTTAGTGTCCTTGTGACATCATCCAATGTTATGCAATCAAAGTTTAAAGTTTCACAGTTGGAAGCTCCCCTTTGAAAAATCTTTCTTTGTGTATGATGTCATATGATGTCATATTAGGAGCAGATTCATGAATGAGCTATCTCTCCACAATAGTTGAAAATGCTTTTACTAGCAGATATTTTCATGAATTTACATGGAACTTGTTTCTTAGGTAGTGGGTCATTTGAGGTATTCAGGAATTTTTGGTGCAAGGATTCATGTGGGCCCTGTGGCCCACTTTATGAAATTGTGCAAAATGGTTATTCTCCCACCGATTCTCATGCCCAATCTTATTGGTTTGACATGACGATGCATTGTTAGTGGTACTTTCAGGGTGTCCATGAATATTTACCAAAGGCAATAGTCCTGTGGCCCATTTTATGAAATTCTTGCAAAAAGTTGTTCTCCTACAGATTCTCTTGTACATTGTAGATGATTTGACATAATGGTACTCTGCTAGTGACACCTCTAGGGTGTTCAGAAATACTGCATCCAAAGCCCAAGATGGGCCTGAGGGCTCATGATCAGCCGTAGACCCAAACATTTATATACATGCTTAAGGTGCCACTAACAGAGTATTATCATGACAAACCATCGATATATTGTACACACGTATGACAACCTGTAGGAGCAGAAGAATTTTGCAGAATTTTGTAAAACGGGTCAAATTTAAGCGTCCACATTGAACCATTGACCAAAATTACTTTAATACAGATCACTAACAAAGAATCATTATGAAAAATTGTCAAGATGACTGTCTATACGATGCTGTCAACTCTGTTTAAAGACAAAGACTCATCACTCCAGACAGTTTCAATTCTCCCAACCACTTATGTCTAGTCCATCCCTCAGAATGTCTTAAATTGCTCCACATGTGCAATCAAAACAATGGATCCCTGAGTAGGCTGTGTAATATGAGCTTCTCTGCATCTTTCAAATTTGCTGTCAATCAAAGGGTACTGTAACTTAGAACCAGTTAAGAATTTTGCTTTCCAGAAGGTAAAAATATAGCCTAGAGTGATGAGTTACAGCCTTTAACTACGATTAAATACAAGGTCAGCATTTTGCTTCTTTTTTTTTCACAAGATGGACCCTAGGGCCCATCTTGAGATTTAGGCTCAAATTTCCTGAACACCGTAAAGGTGACACCTGCGTATCAATATGAGAAAGCATCAACATTGTAAAAGAATCTGTAGGAACAGAAGCATCCTACAGAATTTTGTAAAATGAGACCCATAGGGCCCATATGAGACCTTGGACGAAATATTCATGAACACATTGAAAGTACCACTAACAACGTATCTTTAAGACAGACCATGAAGATTGTACTTCATACTCTGAAGTAGGGGGAAATGCATTTTGCAGAATTCTTAAAATGGGCCATTGGGTCCACATGAGACCTTGGACCAAAACTTCCTGAACACCCCAAATGGCGAAGACACCAAGAAAGATTATTTGTGTTTCAAGCAAATCCATAAAGGCACGTGAAATTAGAAGCATTCTGAATTATTGTGGATCCATAGGGTGTGCACGAACAGGTTCCGCATAGGACACAGAAATCCAATCCAAACAAACATATCAAGAGTCCATTATTCACTTTGTGTGGTTATAAATCAACATTTCTTGTTAGCTTTTTTTCCCTGCTATTTTTTATCATCGTTCATTTTGCTTTGAATGTGAGATAAAAGCAGTGCCTTTTGACATATCTTTTTTTTTTCTTTGGCAATTTTGTCCAATCGTTACATGTATTTCTCAAAATCTGTGGTACTTTCAATCCTTACACTCTCTAGTTTGGTGCTACACACCATTCCTCATAAATTACAAAACATTGCAGTAGGAAAACAGGGATGAAAGTGACAATGACATTTCAAATTACCTTGAAAAAGTACTCTTTCATCATGCTTGATCCTGTAGTGGTACACCAGGAGAGGGCCAGTGTCCGCAACAAAGGTGCATTTGCTGCATTGCCAGGTATTTTGAGACATCACAAGAAGTGCTGCACAAAAAATTGAACAAGACTAACATAAACATTCTGATACTTTCTGAAACTCCCATATTTCTCATAACATAAAAAAGAAGATGCTGTACCCCCATTGAAGTCTGTAAAAATCCAAACTTGAAAATAATATACAAGGAAAATACTTGAAATACTGTAAATAACCAGTGTATGCCCTTCTCATATTAAAAATCTTCTTGGAGTCAATGGACATGGACAAATGTCAAAGAAAACTTGGCCTCGTTGGCAAGTTCTGTCTCAAAATCCTGAGCTTCATAGTAGATGTGCTGTTGATTATTCCAACTTCATCTGCAGAGTGCAGAGAGAGGCTTCAATCACCTCACTACCATAAAAACAGACTGGAGAAGTCATTGGCCATCCTCATAGAATCACCACAGGTCACAGAGTACAACCAAGATGTAGCAGGTTTCAAGCTGCTGAGAGGAGAGGCTTCCATACTACCAGTAGTGACAACTGTAAAGCACAAACTGATGAACATTGTAATGAGGGTGATGATGGTGAGGAAGGTTATAATCACAGTGCTGAAGATGTCATGGAACATGCATCTGTTTTTAAATGTAATACAAGATCATCATAGAGAGAAAGACAGAGTATTTACTGTACATTTCTTTGCAGTCTTTAAAAAAGAAAGAAAATAAAAACCTTAAAATTTCATGCAAAAAAAAAAAAATACCCTTTCACTTCTAGTTAAGCCCTCTAACTGCTTCAATTAGGCGACTATGAGAAAATAAAACCCAAACATATTCATTGTGAGCCAGACTTTCTCTCAGAGGTAATTGTACGCTTGGCAGTCATGGTATTGTTTCTAGGCCAAATGTTATAATAATTTAGGCCTTGAAGGGCAGTTATTTTACAATGCTAAGCAACCACACAAGTGTGGAGAAAGCCTGTGCCTTACAAATTACAACTTCACGTCGGGTGACTACCAACTTAATAATTTTAGATCAAATTCTCCTTCTCACAAGGTCACTTCAGATGGGAAAACCTTAGATCTCTCTTTGACGAAACACCCACCCTACTGTATTGTGACCTGGCCAGAGTTTGAACCCAGAACCTCCTGGTTGCTAAGCTTCATTGCTTCAAAAGCCACCACCTTTATCCACCTTTAGCCACAGCAGCGGTGTGTCCAAATGTTACAAGTTAACTGGTTGACTGTAAAAATTTATAACTCATCCATCTCTGTCACTGAAAGAAATTATTCAATGAATACTCATGTTTTCCTTTGTGATGTGCTGGCAAAAGTTTGAGTCTGAATAAATTACGTTTTTGATCATCAGGTGGTGGCCTTCACTGGGTTTTATAATACAGGGTATTATGTGTCTGTCACATCATGAGATATCTATCTCAAAAAAAAAACAGAAAATGAACAATTGTTCAGTGTTACCTTAACACCTCAACATTTTTCTGCAAGATGTTAACTTGTTTACTTAACTCTTATTGAGGACTTCAACATTTTGGGGGAAGAAAATGTTCATATGACAAATTTTACTAAATCCTGCCAATTCAAAAATTTGCTGCAAAATGTTAACCTGTTCACTTTCTTCCTGGGTGAGAAATATAACAATTTCCTGCAAAAATGTTTGAATAACAACTTATTATATTTTGCCATTTCAATAATTTTCACTTTCTTTCTAGCTCTCATTTGGACATTCTGCAGAAAATTGCTGAATTGCTTACTTAGAAATAAGTGAAGAAGTAGACATTTTGCCACAAATTGTTGAAATGACAAGATATGACCAGTTGTCATTTGAACAATTTGCAGAAAATTGTTTTATTGTTCAAACAACACAGCTAAGCAATTGATCAACCATTGATGTTTTATTTTCTTGTTATCTAGACATTTTGCAGAAAATTGTCAAGTTACAGGGCAAAGATAATCTTATCTATTAATTAAATAAAACCAGAAAGCCAAAAGGCTATGTGATTCCTTGCCATATGGTTATATTATAACAAACATGAATTACCCACAAGACAAGCATGAGATCAGCTACAGTTATTGAGCTTGAAACACCACATTAATGAGCCTTTTACCTCAAATGACCTAGTTTTGTTGACCTCAAATGACATTTAACTTCCACCAAAAGCAATAGGGATCACCTACCCTGTATGGCCAACCCACATACTGTATCAAGTATGACATCAGTCATCATCACCCTTCTGGAGATAGTGTGTTTGCAAGGTTTTCAGTTTGACCTCGATTGACCTCAAATGACCTTTGACCTCCACCAAAACAATAGGGATCATCTACTCAGTGGGAACAACGTACACACCCAAGTATGACATCAGTCACAGTTACCGTTCTTGAGATATCGTGTTTACAAGGTTTTCACAGTTTGACTTCTGGTGACCTCAAATGACCTCCTCCATCATCTACTCAGTATAGCCAACCCACACACCAAGTATGACATCAGTCATGGTTACACTTCTTGAGATATCATGTTTACAAGCAAGGCGTCACATACACACGCACACACACACGACATCAACATCGCATAGATTCCTTCTGCCTTCGGCAAGGAATCGATTACTCCAGTTGATTGATATAAAAGCATGTCATGCAGTAAAACCTGGATTATTCACAGGGTTACTACGTTTTCACAGGACCAGTGTTGCATTGATAATCGCTAATGCTACAGTACATATACATATGTGTTTCCCCTATTTCTATGAAATATCTGTTTCTTGAAATACCCATAGGTTTATAACTGAATAATTTCCGCTCTGTCTTCATAAAGTTTTAATTTACAAAATTCAAAACTAAGACAGTAACTTCATGAATTTGACTCCACTCCAATAAACCAGCTGATGGAATTGAACCATCCAACAGGATATTCTGTTTCACCAGTGCCAGTGTGTAAGAAGAGGAATTCAAATTATGAATGAGCATATTGATAAATAAAATGAAATCAAATGAGATTACCAATTCCTTGTAACTGCCAATTCTAAGCAGAAAGTGGAAGAACTTTGTGATTTCTTGCAGATACACATCAAAACACAGCAGTACTACATACAAACTGCCTGTTTTAAATACTGTGGTAAACTATATCACAGTTTAATACAAATATAAAATGAAAGATAAAAAGAAAAGTATTGTGTCTCACTTTGTGACTCCAGTTGTGCCTTGCAATACTGAATATTTTCACTCAATCGAAACTGTGATATGGAGACCTGTGGGATTTAAAGAGGGATGATATCTTTTATCCAAGGCTTCAGCTAGCAACCCATCCAGACTTCATTTAGACAGCCAGATTTTGGAGAAAATAAAAAAGATGGAAAAACAAAACTGAATAAAGCAATATTTTTTTGATGGAAAAATTATGGAAAAAAAGAGAGGACTAAGGTAGAAAATAAACTGGAGTAATGAGCTATGCCTCTGACCCAGGGATACTTAGGGATGCAGCCTGGCATGCTTCGTACCGAAATGGAAAGTACATCCTACCTGACTAGCTGACTGCTGTCAGGTAATGCAAAGTCTGTGATAAGGCAACACAACGTATTGTTCAATGTTACATGGCGAAAATAGTGTTGGGAGCAGACGCACCCATACAAACATGCCCACACATCTTTTAGCACACATGCCTTTAGCTAGCATTGTGTAAAAGGTGATGACACTGTCGGTTTACAAATTATAAGTTTTTCATTGGCTGCAATGAATTGATGAATATTTATATTGAATACCACTGACTCAAAATATGACATCACCAATTGCAAAAGCTACAAGTCTCTTGTGAGCAGCCCGCTGGTGGGGGTGGCACAGTGTAACGAGATTGAAAAGACTCGGGCGTGTGTACGTGCGAAGGGGCAGCACATGAAAGGAGAAAACCAAGGTCATAGATGGGAGAGGACCACAGATCTGAACATTAATGTACAGATCTGTGAAGAGGACAATCACAAGAGACTTGGGCAAGTCTGCTATTGACCTCACATGACCTTTGACCTCCATGAAAATATAACAGACACCATCTACTCATTTGGTGCTAACAATGATAACAGTTTAAAGTTCCCGAAACATTCAGTTGCTGAGATATCTCCCTTAATAGCTTTTCCTACTTTAAGCTCTGGTGACTTCAAATGACCTTTGACCTTCATGTAAAACACTAGGGACCATCTACTCACAATGGAACACCTACTGTACAGACCAAGTTTGAAGTTGAAAACATCACCATTTTTAATCAGTTGCTACCAATGATAAGCGATTGAACTTCCAGCAAGTTTCAGTTGCTGAGATATTCTCCTTTAATAGGTTTTCTCCTCTGGTGACCTCAAGTGACCTTTGAGCTACCTGAAAAAGAGTAGGGACCATCTACTCTCTATGGCCTACCTACACACCACCTTTGAAGTTCTGACAACTTTCCTTTCTTGAAATATCGTGTTTACAAGCCAAGGCATCACACACATACAATCACCATAGCACAGATACCCATGCCTGCCTTTGGCAAGGATTAAAAAAAAAAAAAGGGAAAAAAAAGACGTTTCATTGAAATTGTGGGTGAACGTCCCCATGCCCCCCACCAGCTACGTGCCTGGCTGTAGTATAGATTATTTCCAAAGTTGTTTGTGGGAGCTACAGCTTCTTAAAATGGCTGCAATATGCAATTTTGATTATTTGCTCTACATGATTGCATAAGTTTATGACTCTATCTCTATAACATGGCCCTATAATTTGTTGAAGTAATTGCCTGGTACATAGAAATACAGAATGCTGTTTTAAATTTCTTGTGTAAAATTAACAACCTAAGATGCCATGAAAATGCAATTTTGCACTGAATTACAGCACCTAGAGCATTTTTTATCTCATTGCCCTATAGGGGCAAGATGAGATATTGTAGTCACTTGGCTAGTGGAGCTATGTATTGCACTGTGCACCCATGGGAGAATAGTTGCCATGGGAACGCTTGGAGTGGATGAGTAGTGACATCCCAGGGGTACCCCATGGTAGAGTGACCATGGGTACAGGAGGGTCCTCTTGGGTGCTATAAATGTAAACGTGTCCGTGCCAATGCGTGTGCATGTGTGCGCGTGTGTGTGTGTGCATCCAGACCTGTCCAAAGTGTGGTTTTTCCAGAATAGTTTGAAAAGCATATGAGGGATTAAGTTGAAACTTGGTAAGGTTGTGCATGATGCCAATGTGTGCGAGATGTATTAGTTGTATGGTAAATAGAGTCAAATTTGCTAGGTTTTTTTTGAGAAAAAAAGGCCAATTTTGCAACAAAATTGGTATTTCCAGCATATCTTGAAAAGTATTTGTGCATTTAATGCAAAATTTTGCAAAAACTTACCTGTGAATGAAATATTCAAGGTATATCACTTTTGTAGATCAGAGAGTGAAATTTGCTGATTTTTGAGAAAAAAGCCAATTTTGCCCCAGAATTTGTATTTCCAGCATATCTGGAGCACTATTAGACCAATTAACTTAGGTTTTTGGAAGTACCTATCTGAGAACACATTGTTCAACATAATATTACTGTAATGATAAAGCCAGTGAATTTTCCTCATTTTTGAGAAAAGAAAGGCCAAATTTGCCCAAAAATTTGTATTTCCAGCATATCTTTAGACCTATTAGACCAATTAACCTAAAGTTTTGTTAGGACTTACCTGAAAACACATTGTTCAACATAATATTACTGTAATGATAAATCCAGTAAAATTTGCTGATTTTGGAGGAAAAAAGCCAATTTTGTCCCAAAATTGGTATTTCCAGCATATCTTAAGATGTATTTGAGCATTTAAGGCAAAATTTTGAAAAGGACTTACTTGGGAACGTAATATTCAACTTATATCACTTTTGTGTTAAAGAGAGTGAAATTTGCTGAATTTTTTTAAAAAAAAAAGCCAATTTTGCCCCAAAATTTGTATTTCCACCATATCTTGAGAGCTAATTAAGCATTATATGCAAACTTTTGCAAGGCTGTTCCTATGAACACAATAATGAAGATACAGTATATTACTCTTATAGTAAACTGGTGAAATTGTATGATTGTTTGGTAACAAACTTAGAGCCAGCATCTGGGTCAATAAACACCACCTTTTTAACTTTAGCCAAAACATCTTTATCAGAGCTGGCCCCTGTGGATAATATCTTTTATGAGAACACTATTTTTATGTCAAACAATAATTTTAGCAGAACCAGGTTCTGCACAGGTAAATAGGAGACTTATGTGCAAATACCTATAGAGGGATGCTCTTATATCCTGCCCCTAACTCTAAGCACTTTGCCTAATCTACATGGAATAACCCAATGTTATAATTGTGTTATGTAGTGCAATATGCACAGATACTTTTGAGCCATTAGTTATCGATACTTGTGCCTAGTAGCACCAGGCTATAACCTGAAGTTTGCTACCTTACGGTAGATATCAGTATTGAGATGCTTACCACCATTTTATGCTTGAAGAATGTTTGCCACTCATTCACAACCAGTTCCCCAAACTAGGTTTCTTGAAGATGTGGTTGCAGTTAACTATTGCAAATCCCCTGTGTGCATGCCCTGTATTTAAATCAATGCATGTTGGCGATGAGATAAGCAACTCCGTGGATTGCCCTCTTGTTTTCTTTTTTTTTTTGGAGACTCAAAACATTGCTAATGGGGACAGGAAATTCTTTGTGTTTTCTGCTATAAATGACGGATACAATTCTTACAAAAAAAAAAAAACCAAGTTTCAGAGTTAAAGGTTCTTCTGTTATAAGCTTGTAAAGTTGCCCTGTCCCACAAAATGTCATATTTTCAAGGTCAACAGGTCAATGTGAGTTAAGATAAAGAAAAAAAAAAATCTGCAAATTTCTTTTCTGGGAAAGATTGAATTATCAAATATACAACACCACCAAAGCCATTGCAATTACTTAATCTGTTTGAGCTCAGTAATTGAGTTATGTGTCACATTTTGCGACCAAATTTATTTAGCACAAAATCCGGTTTTTACAGATGGAACACACTAACCTTTTGGAAATGAATCTGTCTCTTACTGTATCATCTCTGGTAACATTCTGTTCACTTGGACATACAAGTTTCTAAGTTGCCACTTGCTTTTTAGTGTGTCTTCTGCTGGTTGCTTCCAAGGTGGTGATACTTGGGGTAGGGTAATTACATCTGAAACAGAGCAAACAGTTTGGTACTGTACCTGTCTGCGGTATAAGTTTGTTCTGATGTTAATATTTGCAATGTGAAAAAAGACTATCACATAAGTCACAGAAGGAAACAACAAAGTATAAAGGCCTGTGTACACTGTCAACATTTTAGGATACATGTGTTGACACATGTTGCCGACACATCTGGACACAGAAATTTTGTCCTTGTACACACTAAACACATGTCACAGACACATGTCGCAACACACACGTCAAAAAAGGCGGAAAGCAGGATTTTGGAAGGAAGATTGAAGCTTCACTGTGGAGATGTGTTTTGAGAGTACCTGTAGCCGCAATAATATTGGCAGTTGTTGCAGAGAGGAGAAAGAAATAGCGAAACAGCACATCAAAAGAGGCTGATGGACAGAGCCCTGGATCACCAAGAGAGCGCAACACAGGACTTACCACGGTCCCTTGAGGGAGTTTAGGTTGGGATATATTATATTAATTTAATGCATGTGATATGATATTGATATATTATATTAATTTAATGCATGTGGACCAACCTCCGTGCACAACTTTCCTCATTGAACTCATTCTCAAAAGGAGATGATTTGAGTTAAAAAAAAAAAATTTATTGTCAAAAGATTGGCTGTGGCATGAGAAGCCATGCCTTACAGTACCAGAAATACGATATTTTCAAGTGGGGTTTGTTACAGGGAAATGGGTATTGTTTTTTTTGTTTTTATTAAATGGACTTCTGAAGTAGGTGAGGTCAGGTACACATTTTTGGGACTTGGAAATTAAATACAGTAGTCCACACACAAATCGACTGAAGCATGCGCTGTATTGTAGTTTTGTGTATTCAGTTAAAATGGAAGGGGGAATGAGTCCCCAACAAAAAGATCCAAGATTTTTTGTGCCTTTAGGTGTAATGTAACCCCCCGCAACAAACACCATAGTTATAAACTACAAAACGACTCCATGTTTTCACGTTCTTTGCGCTATGGAGTTTGCCGCCAAAATAAAACAAAATTTTTTGACAGACACAGAAAACAAAGTTCCCCGCTGTGTAGTATGTATACACAATGCGCGAATTTTGTTATCCACTCCCAGATATTATCTATTCAGTTTATCTAGTCACCGACATCTCCCAGTTTTCCACAAACCCAGTTTCTCCTCTAATAGTAACTTATTCCCCCCACCCCCTTCCCAAACCTGGCGCCTTCGTGAACGTCCCGGTAATAGCGAGACGGTTTTCCTTTTGGATAGATACGTAATTTCACAGAGACACTTTCACGTTTATAGCGTGACTGAGGAACAACACTTTGCTGTGCATGGGTACTAAAAGCATTTCTATCAAAACCACCACCCCCCCAAAAAAAGGGTTAACTACCACTAGTTTTCAAACTTACATGTACTACTCATATTAAAATGCAGCACATAAAAGAGTGCACTCTGAAACACTGGAATTAAATATCAGAGCATCAGTATGATCCAGGGTGTCTCTGAACAAATCAATTCTTGTCTAGGCCCTATATGAGGGCCCCAAATCTATATCACTTACAGCTTGCTGAGTCAAGATTGCAAAGCTTAGGCCAAAATAGAAAAGGATTGTTCGACAGTCATTATTTGCAGCAGAACTCGTGTTTATACTCGTTGGCATGCCCTGAAAAACGTGTATTTTTGATCGGTGCAAACATTGCAGGATGTAGTCAAATATACAACCAGAAAGCCAAAAGGTTTTGTGATTCCTTTGCCACATGGTGATATAATAACAAATAAATTATCCACATGAAAAGTATGAGATCAACTACAGTTACTGTTCTTGAAACACCACATTAATAATGTTAACCCAAAATGACATTTATTTTTTGGTGATCTCAAATGATATTTGACTTCCACCAAAAGCAATAGGGATCACCTACCCAATATGGCCAACCTATATATCAAGTATGACATCAGTCAAGGTTAAAATTCTTGGTAATATTGTTTACACATTTTTACAGTTTGACCTTGGGTGACCTCAAATGACCCTTAACCCCCACCAAAATCAATAGGAATCATGTTATATATATTAATTATATATAACTATATATAACTATTATATATAATTATATTTATTATTTATATATATGAGATATCATGTTTACAAGGTTTTTACAGTTTGACCTCTGGTGACCTCAAATGACCTTTGACCTTGACCAAAAAAAATAGGGATCATCCACTTAATATGTCCAATCCACACACTAAGTATGACATCAGTCACAATTACCCTTCTGGAGATATTGTGTTTACAAGGTTTTTACAGTTTGACCTCTGGTGACCTCAAATGACCTTTCACCTTGACCAAAAATGATAGGGACCATTAACTCCATATGAACAACCCACACGCCACGTTTGACATCAGTCACAGTTACCATTCTTGAGATATCGTGTTTACAAGGTTTTTACAGTTTGACCTCTGGTGACCTCAAATGACCTTTGACCTCGACAAAAAGCAATAGGGACCATCTACTCAATATGTCCAATCCACACACTAAGTATGACATCAGTCACAATTACCCTTCTGGAGACATCGTGTTTACAAGGTTTTTACAGTTTGACCTCTGGTGACCTCAAATGACCTTTAACCTCAACCAAAAACAATAGGGACCATCTATTCAATGTGACCATCCACACACCCAAGTATGACATCAGTCACAGTTACCGTTCTTGAGATATTGTGTTTACAAGGTTTTCGCATTTAGACCCCTGGTGACCTCAAATGACCTTTGACCTTGACCAAAAACAATAGGGATCATCTACTTAGTATGACCAACCTACATACTAAATATAAGATCCCTCCAAATTGCCATTCTTGAGATATCGTGTTTACAAGCAAAGTGTTACATACACACACACATACACACGACATCACCATGGCATAGATTCCTTGAGCCTACAGCAAGGAATCAAACCAGAATGCAGAAATGCATTGTGGTTTCGATGATCTGCTTAACAGAATTTTTTTGATTGTTTTACGTCTTACAAACATTTGATGATCCATTCTCGCCAAGTTTTTTATCTTTCTACTAAATGCTAATTTGTGTTTGATGTGCCCTGCAAGGTGTGCAGCTTTTGTGTACACAACTTGAAGCGAGTGTCATGGAATTTTCTGTAACCCCTAATCACGGACTATTCCAATTTCATACTTCTAACTATAGCATGTATATTGCAACCATCCATTGGGCAATGAAGCACAAGCCATTGTGTGAAGGTTAGAATATGTTTGCAGTTCAGTTGCGTTCTCTCTGATCGACTACCTGAGCGAGCGAGCAGGTATCAATTGCTTCCTTCACACGGCTTTACTTTTTGCTAAGTATTATCCACCTTTCTAATTGTACCTGGCAAGTTTGGTATACATGTTAGCTGTTTTTGAAACCATCGGTGTAGGTGTCAATGCCATAGCCAGGTATATTCACACAGTGTATTTACAATGTTTTCACAGTTTGACCCTTGTTGACCTTAAGTGACCTCCATTAAAATAATAGCGTTCTTGTACTCAATAAGATACACCTACACACTTCATATGACATCTGTTCAAGCTTTCTCTTCTTGAGATATCGTGTTTACAAGGTTTTCACAATTTGACCCCGTTGACCCCAAATGACCTTTGACCTCCACCAAAACAATAGGGTTCTTCTGCTTAATGTGGTTCACCTACATACCAAATATGAGATCTCTCCCAGCTTCCCTTCTTGAGATATCGTGTTTACAAGGTTTTAACAATTTGACCCCTATTGACCCCAAATGACCTTTGACCTCCACCAAAAACAATAGGCTTCTTCTACTCAATGTGGCACACCTACATACTAAATATGAGATCTGTCCAAGCTTCCCTTCTTGAGATATCCTGTTTACAAGATTTTCACAATTTGACCCCTGTTGACCCCAAATGACCTTTGACCTCCACCAAAAACAATAGGGTTCTTCTACTCAATGCGGTACAACTACATACCAAATATGAGATTTTTCCAAGCTTCCCTTCTTGAGATATTGTGTTTACAAGGTAGGGCGTCACAAACATACATACACACGCACATACACACACCCATGCATGATTACAAAGGTTACGATTATCATCGAAACCAAAAATAAAGATTTACCACTGACGAAGCTCCTGCACGAGTGTGAGAGCAGAAACCGGCCCATTTGGTCATAAGGACCAATAATTTGTCACATTACAACTTAGAAGGCAAGTAATTTTATGCTACTCCAAAGTACTGACGATTAGCTAATGTTTACCCTGATGTTTCCCATGTAAAATCATGGGGGTTCTTCATCACTTCGGTAAGTTATACCGGAATACAGGCGGTGGATCCGCTACATTAGTTTATCACATGTGAACCAAATAAAGCAGGCTGTTCCTTCCACCAGCTTTTAAACCGTATAGGGTTTCTATACCAACTTCTCTTTAACTCTGATGAATTATCCAAAACTGACCAGTTAAGGATATTCCAAGAACACAGTTTAGTAATTTTCTATTGTACGTGTCTTAGTTACATATACAGCATATTTCTCACTGAGTAACAAGATTACTCACCAGATATATTTCACTTGACTTACAGACAAGTTTAAAGAGGAAATAAGATGTCATTCGAGAAGCAAACTGCAGTCAGTTGACAGCCAAGTTCATGTGGGAATTACCAGATGCTAGGGAACACATGAATGCATGCAAGTGAAATCAATAATAGCCAGGAAGTCTTTGAAGTCTACCAATAAAATTCTCTGTGCAAAGTACCTATCTGGCAGTCACTGACTCTGTGCTTATCTGGCAGACTTTCCGACTTTAATTTCATGAAGAGTATTTATGTACAGAAGACGTAAGAACTGGTGATGCTACAGTCCACACTCACAATGTTAAAATTACATAATTCACTGTTACACTATGATATAACAGAAAGGAGTCAAAGTCATATTCAGGCACCATCAATATACACAATAGAATAACTGGATTGGCACCAGATGCAGGCCTAACTGTACATTGCATATCAGGCATTATATTATCAGCTGTGAAGGACTTACACAGGGTTTCCCCTGGGTTTTTCAGAGTATGAGGCGGTGAGGGCGAATTACTTGATGCTGCCATGAATTTTGGGTTCAAATCCATACTTAGTAGGTTCTCGAAGAATGGGTGATTCTAGGATTTTGACCATGATATAAACAGGGCTGGAAAAAGTGCAAATTTCCCACCAGATCTAACATGGCACCGTAGGCGTCATTCGATAGCGAAGCGATTGTCATACCAGCATGGGCGCAATGGGCCCGCCATAGGGCCTCTTGTGGAGTCCATGGACGATCCAGGCAGGGGTCCAGTTTCTCAGAAGCTCAGCGATTTTAGCGTTTTTAGACGTGTCCGAATCATTTGAAATCCATGCTAAACTTCAACTCTTTGAAGTTGAAAATGTTACTGTATCGAGTGAAAACACGATAGTTCGATCAGAGAAAAATCATTGATATTACTTCAAAATCAAAACGTTCTATGAAATGTTGCACATATCATACAGAGTAAACTGTATTACATACATTTTTGAAGTTGAAATGTCCCTAAAAGTTTCGTGAAAAGAATCACATAAGATCGTGTGCAGCCTTCTGAAAATTTTCAGTAATGATATCCTAACACAGTGGGTGCATATCGAAAAGCCTAACCACCTTGGCAATTCATATTCCCTTATTACAGGGAACAAGCAAAATTTTGTAAGTTGCAGGTTTCAGAGTTTTTCAAAGAAAATTGAAATTTTTCTTTTATTTCTTTGTTCATTGATCCTAGTCACTTTAAAGTATTTACACTAAAGGTTTGAAGAAGCAGACTATTGGTTTTGTGAAGGGTTTTGGACTTAGAAATATGCGTTCATTTTTGTATTTCTGTGGGTTGGGATATGTCCGCCAGCTGTCATTCTGTGGATAATTTGCACTGGCAGGCCTAAGGAAGGTCTAAGCTTATGCTTTTTAATTGACATTGAATGTAGTAAAGGAGGTATACGTAGAATCTTCTGGAAACATTTGCCAACGTTGTTTCTTTCACATATATAACTGGAAAATATTGATCATGAGTAAAAAATAAGGGCATTCTATTACAGGAATAGTAATTTACTTCACTTTTTGCTGAAGATTGAACGTGGATGGGGCATTTGGGATACACATTTGAATGGATTTATTTACCTGTTATTTTCATACGTAACTATTTAGGAAACCACATGTGTGATCTCTACCATTCTGTGATCGACAGTTCGTAACAAGCATGGTATGTACAAGATAAACACGGCCAGAAGTACGGAAGCGGATTTCCCGCGAAACGCAAAATTTCGCGGGAAGGAGCCTCCAGCTTCCGACCTTTTTCCAGCCCTGGATATAAACATGTGAGGCCGTAATTACGGCACTTTTTGGCGAGGAGATCTTAAAAAGTTGTGAGGCGGCTGCCTCCGCAATTAAGTACCAGGGGAAACGATGTTACACTTTAGTTACAACATGACAAGCCTACAGTATGTTGCTTCTACATGCAACCATCTTTAAATACAGAACTTACTTGCGCTGTTTGGGCAGAAATTGTCATACTGTATTGCTACACAAGAACTGGGGGTGGGGGACCAAATCAGACTCAATCTGCTTTGGAACAATATTTCGTCTAGGACAGTTTGCAAATTTAAGTCTCCAAATCAATGAACATTGATGGAAAGTACCTCTTTGCTTGGTGCATTTCAAGGAAAGTAAAAAAAACATTCCATAGGCTAGTGGTAGTAACAGGCACTAATGAACGGGGCTTTACATGTGAATCTTTATGCTACTGTACGTACGCCTAGGCCGCCTGGGAGTCTGAACACGAGACGTCACAAGACTAACAAGTACAAGAAATTCACGGACGTGTTTGCATCATTGTAACTTAGGTTGCATTTTATTTCATACCTAAAGTTCCCGACAAAGAATTTTCAACTCTTATTTTGTGTTTATGAATGAAAATGTGTCTAGATGTGTATCATTCAGACGTAAGGTGCAAGCTTCAAATGGAAGTATTCCGTACAACCACAGGCGAAACAAAAACACGCTGCTTTATATACTACGCTGTATACAGCTGCAGTAAGTCATATCTTGTTGGAAATATCGATCTGCAACGCTTTGTGCAGTTGCTAGAAGATCCCTGCTTCATGCAAGGCAAAGGAAACTTGCAGGTCTGTTAAAATGCTAACCTCTGATTGGCTCTACTAACCTACTACTACAGTGCTTGCCAATCCTATGGCCAATATGGTTCAGTCCTACACTATTCCTATTACTACAGTTATTTTTTTATAATTAATTAAAGTGAAACATTTCAAAATCAACCGAAATGTAGCATAGACAACTACTGTCATTTCTTGTCCTTGATGAACATAGGTATGAGAGCTAGATCAACCATTATCTTCAATCAATGCACTCCAAAGACCGCTCACCACTGTGGCCCATTCTACAGTACCAAGGGGGGACAAAAAGTGAAAAGCTTTTACTATTTCTTCCATCTTTATCATTGCCATGTTTTCATAAACACTAGTACACCCATTCTGGTCAATTGCAGCCCATATTGTTCTTGTGTGTGCAAAGGGGAATGCAAAACCCATCCTGATGAGCCAGTAATGGCTGCCATGTTAATACAGTATAATAAACATGGCAGGCAAAGGCATGAGCTGCTGCACCACAACCACATGTGAAATCAAAACAATGGATCCCTGTGTACGCTGTGTAATAATGAGTTACTACTGCATCTTTCGAATTTGCTGCCAATCAAAGAGTACTGTAACTCATAACCAGTTGAGAGCTGTGCTTTCCGGAAAGTAAAAATAAGCTCTTATAAAAGTTACGGCCTTAAAGTAACGTTAGGCCTATACACATACCCATACAATACAGTATACATAAAACGTAGCGCTACGACGACCTGTGGGCTAATTTAGGCTAGCCAAACCATTTTCTCTTCTTTTGCAAAGTATCTGTTGCCATTTTCTTCGGTGTCAACGGGAAGTAGGTCCAGTGGATAGCTGTAGGTGGCCAAAGACTTGCTACGTGATGACAGAAACACTACGCTAGATCTAAAATACAGACCAACCTTTACTATACCGCGTCGCCGTTGTCGGTGCGGCATCATTTCTGCGAATGCTAAATATGCATATTTGATCAATGTCAATCACTTGTTTTGACTAATAGTATCATAGTAGGAGGAGAATAGGGTCCTCAGCTGGAGCTGTTAGGCGGAGTTTCTAAGATTCAGAGGTGGAGCTTCAGGGCCCTGAGCTGGAGGTAAACAATACAATACAAAGCAATTGCCTATTGAAATTTACATATTCATAAGGGGTCTCTGAGGTGGAGGAGCGCTGATACCCCTGATCCAATGGTCTTGCGCCTTACGGCGCTATAATGTCTTTGGTTACTCGTTAGTCTACAGCTCTTCGTAAATTCCTAAACATTAATTAAACTACCTCAATCTCTACACATTAATTAAACTAACTCTCTCTCTACCTGACTAAAATTTCGAAAGCAGTGCGCAAGATGGAAATAAACTTCGTCCATGAGGACACGTAGATCGCAACGGTCAGCGTAGCAAATAACCATAGCAACACGGTATCAAGATTATACGGAAGTCGATACTAAACGTGTTTTCATCGCCGTTGAAATTTTAATTTTTGTCCCCAAAATTAAGGAATATTCCAAACGCCGATTTATGTTGATTTTTAATATGTTAATGAAGTGATTTTATACTTGAGATTTCTGTTGAAATACCTTATGTTGCAATTTGCTTAGGTCAAACCTTACATTGACTGGACTATCTTGTTTGACGTTTTTTTGTTTCGACGTTGTTTTTTTGCCCAAATGGCCGCCCATATTCTATGTTTAAGCGGATTGGACAAGTTACTTTTAAACCTCACCGAGTTGGAAGTTCGATTGATTTTCGCCAAACCCCTTTTCTAAGGTTTGGTCATTGAGACTCCCTCTGTTTGTACGCCGGTAGGTTACAATGTTAGTGATGTTTCGTATTTTACATAAATCGAAACGCAAAGTTATTTGCAGCCTCTCTTATCAGAGGGAAGTGTGCTACCCAAATCATTGTATACACAGCCTGCCAACTGTTAGTGTTAAAGCCTAGACGCTAGGCCTAAGTTAGTCAAGTTACTTGGCCTTACAACATAACAACAATTTGTATGCCAAGGCTGATTTATTCCACAGGCGTCCTCCGAAAATAGGGGTCATCATGCTCCAACAAGGTTCGAAACTCTTTCTAATGGTATAGGAAACTATTTTTACATCCTTACGATGACTAAAACTATTACTTAGCACCCAGGTCTATATCACATCGTTCAATGTAATAACTCTCTTTACACAACTGTGACCCCCAAGTTATTCATAAAATCTCACTGTGATTTGTTAATAGTTAAACCAGGGTTGGAACACCTTGCGAACCTGGTTCGTGGGAAATCCACGACGCTCGCAGGAAATCCTGCATGTCGAGACACATTTTTTTTTTTATTGAAAAAACAGGGAAAAACCAGAAATCTTCAGAGTTCTAAACAATATAAATGAGGGAGAACAGGGAAAATGATGTTTAACAAATATAAGAAGTTCTGTTGATCGTTAATATTGCTTACGATACTCACATAGGCAAATAGCTGGTTACCTCTATGCCTAACCATGATGTCCAGTATATCCACAACAACCACGCAAGTCACCATCGCCAGCTTACTTTTACTTTAGGCACACTTCAGCCACCTTACATACCCTATGAATCCCAGTGAGTTGTGCAGAGCTCGTGCACAATTTCATCTTTGTCGATTTTAGTTTTTTTTTTTTCTGAACTCAGCACAACAGCTTCTCAACAGAGAACGGAGTGCTTTCATAGGTACGTATGCACCCAGCTGCGCATACATACAATGCATAGCAGCGCAAACAGACCCACGTGGCACGGCTTGACCTTTGTACCTTCTTTACGTTTACAGTCTTACACCCAGATGCAATGGTAGAGCCAAAAACCTTTCTAGGAAACATAAGGTTACCCGCAGTAAAAAAAAATGCCTCGATTAAAAGATTTTGAAGTATAGGGGATTAAGGTGGGTCTGTATTCCGAAATAAAAATATCGATATACCGACTTCAAAATACCAATAATACGGGTAGTTTCGATATTTTCGGGGAACAGGTACACACAGTAATGTGCTTTAAATGGTATACGTCATGTAGGACTTGACTATGAATGATCGAAAGCTACTGTAAATGTACTGTATTAAACGTAATCTTTGGTTGTCTTGTGCTGTTTTCTGTTTGTTTGCTTGTTTTTTTTATAGTAATCATAAATACTTGTCAACTCCGAGTCAAAATTGTGGACAGCCCCCCTGTCTGATTTTCTGCGTAACAAAGTGGGATATCCCACTTTTCACTTCTCAGATTCCTCCAGTTTTATCTTTCCAATTTCTGTGACTTTCCGTTTCAGACGTAGACAGCAGTTGTACGTCTCCGCGATCTTTCGTTGCTCTTGTTAGAATTGCCCGCGTGTGTATTAATAGCCATTTAATGAGCATGTTAGTGGTAGACCGAAAACCACTTCACCAGGGTAACGAAATTTTGATCAAAAGAAATCATTCGATATTACTTCAAAACTTAAGTACTTCACGAAATGTTGCATATTTCATGTAAACCAAACTATATTACCTGTATTGTTAACCTTTAAATGTACCAAAAGACTTTTATTAAAAATGTACGAAAGATCGCGCAAAGCCTTCTATAAATTTACGCTAATTATATCCTAACATAGTTAGGTACCTTGCGAATAGCCTATCCACCTCGGAAATGTGTACGTACTTCATTCCCTGTGAAAAAACAGCGGACTGTTTGTTAGTTACAGAGTTAATGTTATTTAAAGAAACGTATAAATGTATCCTACTGTTTTCAATATTGAGATTCAATCTTGCATTTGTAGAAAAAGAGAACTGCGATAAGTGTGATATATTGTGGTACTACGGTAGCAAATATGTTTGTTTACCAAGTTACCTCCTCTTCTTAGCGGGCTAACAATACCGTAGTCAGTGCACGCCGTCATGGGGAATGCACGGTTGATCTAAACAGGTGTTTTGGCCAGCTGCAGCTGGTCTGCTGGAGTTGACTTGCGTACTACGTACGTACTGTAGTGTTATAAGTAGAAGTTTGCGGCTTTGATAACGATTGTAAAATTTATAAGGAAACTTAAAACAGCTGTAAACTATCTGCTTTTCGTTAATAAACTTTTTTAATCAAAATGTATAGTTTCAGAAACTTCTCCAAAATTGGTAAATTCTGTTTCCGTAGTAAAATTGGATTCGGTTTTTTCTCGATCACGCAAAATTGGTGGCCCTTAAACTGGCTATTTTTTGCTTCAAATTCATGTGATTGATAGAATATGGTACCCAATCTGAGTAGCAAGCACAAAAGAAAAGGACTGACGCCCTATCACAAACTTATTACTAAAGTCGCAAATGTCTAACAGCACCTGGCTGTGCACATCTAGGCAAGATATACACTGATACCTTGCTCCAGATTTTCTTTGTATTTGACGTATAAAAGAAGTAATTTACCTGAACTAGGTAGCCCCTTGTCTTTGACATTGGAGAATATCTCACATCACTGTACAAGCTAAAGTATTTAGAAAATTGCCGACTAACTATCCCCCACTAATCTAAAACTACGCCTAAACGGATGAAAAGCCCGATTCCTGAGTGAGATAACTTGCAATTGGCCCTTACACGTACTACTAAGTAGTACTATATACTCTACACAAACTTGGAAATAAGGGGTTTCACCAAACTCGTTGTTTGCCTCAGTACAGCTGAACTCGCCTGTCACTCTGTCAGTATTCATCAACAAGCTTCAGCTTGCCCCGTAAATATCTCTACATATCTAAAATACCAACTGATATTTTATCGATACGAACAAAATCTTCAACAGAAAAAAAAACTAGTACGTAGTGTAATATCGATATTTTAGATATTTCTTCTATGTATCGACTTTACTGTATATCGATATAGTTGAAAATGCATATCGACGGTATGGGTATTGTGGGAATACCGACTAATACCAGTAATATCGATATACTGCTACTGCTTAGAGGGGATGACTTTTTTCAAACGCTTGTTAATGGTCACATTTGTCAGTGATAGAAAAGTTCGGTACAAATGTCATAGCCGCAACAGGTGGCTGAATTTTAGTATTATGAATGCGATAAATGTCGCAGGTGTTTTGTGTGATTTTAGACTGGGGTTAACTTCCAGATGCCAAACTACAAGCTGCCAAATAAATGAGAAAATTGTCAACACTGAAAGGGTAATAGCATAGACATGGATGTTTCGAAAGTGAAGGGAGCTGACCAAAAAGCGACTTTAAGGGAAAGGAATATCCGAGTGGCAATATTTGTGAATAGAAAGAAATTGCTGCCTATAAATAAATGATTGAATAAACTGTAAAATGAGCTATTTTACGTAAGATACAGACATAGCCATTTTGGGACAGGTGTTGGCATTTTTGCAGCTAAAACTTTTCTTGGAAACATGCCAGGATTTTCCGAAGTCAAATGCGCAGAGCTGTTCGTAAGTAGTACAGCTTGTAGTTTAGTGGACCATGATTCTGTGCAGTGTTACCACATGACAGTTTCATTTGATTATTTGCCACGGGACCGATGTACGCTTTTTAGTGAAGAATACCATGATCAACACATTTATTCTAGGCCTATTGCATATCTACATAGCGTAATATCGGGCTCAAATTTCACTCGTTTCTGACATTTTGTAGCTGACAATTCTTCACATTTAAAAAGGTATTGTATATTGCAACAATGCAAGTAGCCTAACGATAAGATTTTGTGATGAATTTTTCAAATATTGTACGAGTTTTCAGTTATATTTTTTGTGCTCAGCTGCACAATTTTACCCCTTCGATGTGCTAGGAACCCCAATCTTCTGTTGGCTTGCCCCCTGAACCCCCATGGGGGGTCCACCCCTCCAAAAATGTCAGCGGGATATCGGTAGATTTTCTTTGATATTCACAGGAAATTCAGCAAGTTTTTCCAACCCTGAGTTAAACGAGCAATAATTCTCCATATTGCACTCTTTTTCCACTCAAATAATATGTTGTCATATGTTGTTGAAGGCTGTTGTAGATGTCGATCATTCCACTGAGTTGATTGTCCCATGTTTGGTAAAATACATGGTAGGAATTTAGAATCTGTGACCACAACAAGGGTACCAGACAACTAAAATAGTAACTTATAGTGCTGTGTCTACCTTTTTAAGTTTTGTTTTGGAATCGTTTTATTTTCTTTTAACTCACGTAGTTGTCGATTTCCTGTGAAAACCTGTGACAAGAAATGACAGAAGTTTATCCTGGGAAAGGAAACATTAGCAGAGGATTCGAACCCAAGCAGGTAGAGTAGAGTAACAGTTGCTGAAGAGTCCTGTCATCAACCCACCATGCTACGAGAGAGAACTCAGCTGAAGGGTATTCGAAGACACATTGCACAATACATCTCCGATCCCACAGCCCTGTAATATATAAATATACATTATACTAGGGCTGTGAGCGATTAGAGATTAATCGCCGATTAAGGTTCCATCATTAAGCCAAGTGTTTTGTAGGCTATGATGTTATAAATTCAAAAGCTATCTCCAAATAAATACTCATTTTTAACACAACCAAAATGTAGTAGAATAATAAGGGCATATTTATGAATATTTCTGTCAAGTTCTCTAAGGCTTCCAAATGCAGCTCAGATACTCGAAAAAAAATACAAAAAGTCATATATCATGCACAATTTGTCCATTCGCAGGTGCTTTCTTTCCAAAAATGTAGTTTTAGGCGATGACTATTGGCAACGTTGTCGCTGCTGTTAAACACTGTGTAAAACGCCATAGAGCATGACTACCTCCGGGTGCACTCAACTAGCTGAAATCTGACCTAAGTTGCAGTGGTGGTACTGTTGGAATAGATGGTTAAGTGGGCAATTCCATGAAAATAGGGACAAGCTCCCAAACTTTAAAAAAGGGTGTTTGAAGGTAAATTTTGACTACTGTGTTGATATATTGTTGGGAAACAATTCATACTTTATGAAAATCATCAAAATCATGAGATCAGAATAATATTTTTGTGAAATGATACCTGATTAATGCTAGGACCCAAAGTGGCCATTTTTTCATCGTTTTAAGGCATCCATGTTGAAATGTCAACTACTGTACTACCTTTTTGCATATTTATCCATTCATATACAATAACATTACACAAAGTTTCATGTATGTCCATAAGTAATATTTGCTGAAATACCTACATTTTTGGTTTCGATGAGAAGAAAAACCTATGCGGTCATGATATTGATAGGAAGAACCCTACAGTTTTTGGTGGAGGTCTAAGGTCATCTGGGATCACGAGAGGTCAAATACTGAAAACCTTGTGCACACATTATCTCAATGTTTAAATAATGTATACTTGCATTCTTAGTATGTATCTTAATCATTGTGAAAGGAAGAAGCCTTTTGTTTCAAAACTTATTCTCATTTAAAAAAACTTGGAGATAATGGCACTGTTTACACAGACATTTGCATGCACTGTACATTCCCAGATTGTAGGTATTTCTCATTGAGTATACAAAACTTCCATTGTCTTTGGTGAAGGTCAAAGTTCATTTGCGGTCAACAGGGTCACAGTATGGAATTCTTTTAAACATCTTATCTCAAGAAGGGAAGCTTGGACAGATGTCATATTGAATATGTAGTTATATCTCATTGAGCACAAGAACCAGTTGGTCTTCAATGGAGGTAAAAGGTCATTCAATGTCAACAAGGGTCAAATTGTCGACATGTAGATATCATCTCAAGAAAGGAAGTTTGTACAGGTCTCATATTTCATATTACCCATATGTAGCTGAATGTGACACATACTAATGCTATTACATCAGATTCAGATAAAAATTTCTCTTAATCGGATCAAGGAAACCACAATGCATTTCTGCATTCTGGTTTACAATCTGAGTGATGTCTATTGACATAGTGGACTAGCATAATGTAATGCGAGTCACATTTTATTTTTTTCCATAACACAAAATCTAATGACAAGGTGAAGTAACCCACTATAATTTTCCTAGTCTTGATGCCAAGCAAACTGATAATAACAGTGTTCATATTTCTTCTTCAGTAAAAAAGTATTTAGAGCATCAAACCTTGTAAGGTGAGTCACAATGTAGTGTGAGTCACACTCAATTAGTGTAGTGTAACGTGAGTCACATCACTTTACCAGTCCTTAAATTGTTATTCACTACAAGTATCCACAACAAATGATGCTGTACTCAAAATCTGTGCACCTTGCAGGGCACATCAAACACAAATTAGCATTTTAGTAAAAAAAAAAACAAACAAACTTGGCAACAATGGAACATCAAAATAAGTAACAATGTTTGTAAGACATAAAAACAAAAGCAAAGAAAGGAGAAATATTCCAAAATACCGTACACCTATCTAGAAAAACAGTTGAAAGGCCGAAATGGCCCCTTGGTACCCTATACGGTACATGAGAAAAACAAAAAGAGGAGTGAATGGCATGCATGTTTTGATCTTGTTACCACAAGATGGAAAAACATGTGTGTTGGTAAAAACATGAAGTCACATTTTGCCTGTAATTTTCACCAAACAGAAACCTCAGTCATTTAAGTGGGGGAAAAAATTAGCTAAGTAAGGCTTCACCTACAGGTTTGAGTCCATCCACCTATGCATACTGATGCTGCGCAATGTTCCTCTGCTGTGAGGACAAACTTGCACACCTGTACTGCTGTTATTTTAACGATACGTAGATTCGTTGCAAGTACATTCCGCACATGTAGCTATGTTTGTGGTATGCAGCTGCAGTCCGCCAATACACATTGTACACCGCACAGCAATAAACCAAAGCAGCATCGTCAGAATGAATGCCTATCCATCGTTTATTCCAAAGACCATTTTCTGTTGATGCAAACTGCGATAGTGTTGTTCAGTTCAGGTTTTAGACTCTCTAAAAAGTAAGGGATTTTAGTTACAAAAACCATCGTTGGATCTCACAAGTTGTATAATTGTCTCTGTACACTTTGTGTTGTACGGTATTTCTTAAGTTACTATCACTTGTTCAGGAAAGCAAGATTGAACGTTGAAAGTGTAAAAAATTTCCTCAATCGGTCAAAACTGTCAAAAGCATGTACTGTAGGTGACATGTGCAAAAGATCCCAAATGAGCAATCTGTATTATTTTCACAAACTTTAATTTGAAGGTTTCCTCCTACGAGATATTTTCGTCCAGAGTGCCTTGGGACTTTTGCTGTGGCCTAACATAATAACATATGTATGTACTGTACATACTGTGATAGAGCCTACCCAATGCATGCATTAATTCTAACTGTTGTGCCTTACACTTACAGTAGAGGAACAGACTAGACTAAGATTTTCAAGTAAATTTTGATCCAGGCTGTTTGAAAGTGTGCTTTATGTTGTCAAACATATGCTTAGCTTATTTTAAGTCATTGGGAACAGGATGGCACATTTTAAACTAAAACTTTGCACATTCAACTTAAAAAAAGTGTGGAGAATATTTCACCTTATATAGCATTGTTACAACAAACCAACACAATTTCATAACTCCAACTCGATGTATTCGAGACCCAGCTCAACTATATTGGCTCATAGCCAAAGGGGATGAGTTCAAGAATTCACTGGCATTCCTGAATGTTGTACTTAAAATGTCCTATTATCTTCCATCCTCACTCCCCCCCTATGTGTTCAGCACTGACCACTTAAAGTGATTGCGTGCATGGGTAAAAAGTAAAAACATTGAAATTGAAATGGGACGTATACTAGTATTAAATATTCAGTTACAACTCAGGATCACTAATGCCGCGGGCAAAGTTGTGTTCAGTTCGTAGGTTATTTGTAAATACAGTGCTTCCTTTCACCAAATACTACAATTCCCGATACTTACCAAGGAGTGACGACTTTAGTAGTGTTTTTGATACACTAGTGAGACCTGTCCTGTTGCATATTCATTATGAAGGTGGTTATAGTAAGAACCGTTAATTTTCAAATATGATTTCTGTTTTTTACTGTTTTTATGCCAATCCCGTTGCTTTTCGAAGTAGTTGCTGTCATTTTCCTTCATTGAAAGACATAGTCTGCTCATGTGCGACCTTGCACGTACATTTAAAAATAAAGAAAAGATACGATTAAACATAATCTTATCTTTTTGTTTTTTCAGTACACAAGCAATCACTTTAATTTGTTCAAGTTAATGGTTGCATATTGTCACTTGGATTTTTTTTGTTAAAAAGAAAACAAATACATACTTTTTCATTGTTGTTAGAGGGTGTATCAGATCTTAATTGATGGCAGAGTTAAAGGATAAAGTGGATATTTTCCTGCCATTTGATGATGGTGATATTTATTAAAGATTCTGTGTTTTCCATTACTAAAGATTCCGTGGTAAAATTTACTTTAGCCGAGGTAAAGCCATTTAACTTCAGCATTTTTATTGCTGTAGCTATTTTTCTTACGCGAGAGGTGTGTGTGGTTAACAACAATTAACATAGAAATTGCGTGTGCAGGGAACGTGTCTATGCGACAACCAGATGGTATGTGTAGTTAATGCAGTGAGCAGTGATTTTATGAAATTTCAAGTTACTGCTGCTACAGATGTATACCAAGTAGTGCTATAAGAAGTAAGGAACATTGCAGTGAGGAGAATCGGGGATGAACGGTAATGTAACGTTTACTCAAAGGCAGAGTACACACATGAAACTGAACACATTAATAGGCATTTTTTTTCAAAACTCATTCTCATTTAAAGAAGATCTTGAAGAAATTGACACTGTTTACACAGACACATGCATGCACTGAACATTCCTAGATTTTAGGTGTATCTCAAAGGGTATATAAAGATTCCATGTTTTCGGTGAAGGTGGAAGGTCATTTGTGGTCAATAGCATCACAGTATGGAATTCTGGTAAACATCTTATCTCAAGAAGGGAAGCTTGGACAAATGTCATTCAATTCAATATGTACTTTGTATCTTATTGACCACAAGAACCAGTTGGTCTTCAATGGAGGTACAGTAAAAGGTCATTCAATGTCAACAAGGGTCAAATTGTTAACATGTAGATATGATCTTAAGAAAGGAGGTTTGTGCAGATCTCATGTTTCATATAAAGCATATGTAGCTTAATGTGACACATACTTATGCATACTCAGGGCTGCAAAAAGTCGGGAAGCAGGGAGGCTCCTTCCCGGGAAATTTTGCATCTCACGGGAAATCCGCGCGACAGTGAAAAAGTACGATCGTTAAAAAAAGAAAAAAAACTTCTTCCATCCTATGAAAATCCTGCAAAGGACCAAAAAGCAGAAAAATCCCTTTTGCGGCTTTTGAAAATGTTTGACCCAATTTTCTTTCCTTCAACGATCATTTAAAAGTGAGAACGCTTTGCCAATCAATCCAGGGAGCTGTTATTTAGAGTAGCAGAACCCTGATCAGTCTTGCGCATACTTCCATAAATAGGCAAAGAGCCTGTTCAGTGTGTACTCATAACAGAACTTTGCAACGTTAATATGACAGATGTGCCGCTTGGATTGGATTGGAAGCAGACCACAGCGCAGAATAAAAAAGCGAATGGGCTCAAAAATGTACGTAAAAGTCGTACTTAGCTCATTTTTAACCAATTAGGTTTCTTTTTGGCGGGCACTAAGGGAAAGATGTACAGTACCTTTATTCTTCTACCAACAAGCATGTTTCCAATTTTTAGTTACAAGATTAAAACGTGCATGTAATCCACTCGTCTTTTTGTTGTTCTCATTTACCTTACGTGATGAAAACACATGTATCATTAGCCACATCGGTCTCGCGATTGTTTGTCCAAATAGGTATATGGTAATTTACTTCACTCCTCACTTACCTGTCTCAACACAACAACTGCACTCCCATCTACCGTGTTAAGAGTACTGGTAACCTTTAACACCGCCCTTGGTGCCCTCCGGACTAATACCGGACTAGCGCCTCCTTCCCATTCTGCCATCCTATGTGCAAGAAGTGTGGAATTCTCGTTCATTTTTGATCCTTGAATATATCGTTCTTGCTCAACTCCATGTGGTGTTCCTTGGCTTGCTGTTGGGTGTTAGACAAGTGTTTTCGCAAGTTTTGCATGGTTTCTGCTGAGTGTCCTTTACTTTTTCGAGTAAATCTCCCATGTTTTGTTTAGGCCTGGTTATGTGTTTTTTTCGTGCCCTTTTAGTGTGTAGGGTGCAGTTGTGCGAAATTACATTCCTGTTGTAATCCTACCTAGTTTCGATAATTCCTTACAGTCTAAGCCTTCCCGCTGATACTGTGAGGCTTTTATTACTAATTCTAAACCTTTCTCTATGATGAGCCTTTTCGCCCAGCCATTTTAGAGAAATTCTAGCCTTCTGGCTTATACCGGGAGGCTTTGTTGTTGGTACGCACGTGTTCTCGTATGTATGTGTTACGTGTGTGATATATTCGTATGTTATTTTTGTACTTCTGTGGCACATACTTTATCGTGTTTCACATACCCTGTTTGGGTTTTCTGTTGGTTTGTATGTGTTTTACTAATTAGCGTATCTCTCTGATTCCGGTGCATCTAACGATTCGTCAAAGTTGAGCTCAGGTTCTTCCCTTAATGAGGTTTTCCCAGTATGGCTTCTAGGGGGGTTCCCCGTTGCCTTTCGTGTTCCATGTTCAGACCGGGAAGACTCTGGGACGAGCACCAGCAGTGCTCAAAGTGCAGGTCATGCTCACGAAAGGACCCAGGCGCTATCTGTATTGATTTCACCCCCACTCAGTGGGCAGAGTTGGAAACATGGTTAGCAGGCCAGAGGAGTAAACTGCAAGCACAACTGGATCAGCTTCCCGCACCGGATCCAGAAGTTTTACCGGAGCCGCAGACCGGCCCCAAGGTAAGCAATAACCAAGAGAGAGCGGTGGGAGACGTTCCTCCGCCGGAGCCAGAGAGCTCAGAGCAGGTGTCAACCCCGCTGTCGCTACCGGCGTCGTCATGACCCATGCCGACCACAGGAACCAAAAAGAAGAGCCTCCCTGCGGTGAAGAGAAAGCTGGTGTCCAAAAGGAAGCATGGCCTCGGTTCAACAGAACCTAGTCCGACCCCAGTATTGGACCTGAAACCAGGACCCGAGACAGGATCACAAGCAGTTTTGGACTCGGCCAGATCGACCAGGAGCGACCGCATGGCACCCATGAGACAGGGTCGTCACCGGACCCAGAGTTCTTCCAGGTCACGTTTCCATTCCCGGTCGAGATCATGCTTGAGATATCCAAGGAGGGCCAGAAGAAGGAGAGTGGCCATAAGTTCCGACTCCGAGTCAGAAGAGAGACATAGGGTCAGAAGAGGAGATCGTCGAGAGAGGACGAAGAGCCCGCCTGGCTGGCCAAGCTCACTGGCTTTCTAGCCTCGCTGATCCAGAGAGAGACAGCAAGATCTTCGGCTCAGCCCTTAACACTGGACACGGACCCATCGGTTCCGGGCACGTCCAGCCGAACTCTGGTACGGGCTCTTCCAGCGGCCCCAACCCTGGATCTGGACCCTTGGACTCCAGCTACGAGTGGTTCCCAGAGGGAGGAGGTCTGGCATAAGGAGGATTTTCTGGACTGCCAGGCCTCATTAGCACTCTCGGGTCTCGACGATAGAGATGACCCCGAGGAGGACAACGATACTCTCGACCGGAGCGCCGTCCCCAAATCTTCTACAGGAGACGCCCTCGGTGCCAGCCCCTCGATCTCTCCAGATCTAGCGATGAGAGTAGCAGATATCTTCTGGGAGCACCTGGGTTTTGAGACTCCAGAAGACGGGCTCCAACTCAACGTCAGAGGGGTTTCCAAACTCACAGCCACGGGCGAACCGGTAGCACGCCGACTTCCCTCCATCCCAGTTGACTCCACTTGCTTCGACCGTTTCGACGCACTGGTGGCAGCTAGAAAGTGGTCGACATACCCACTTAAACAGGACTGGTCCCTGAAAGTCTCCGACCAGGATTGGAGAGACCTCTTTTGCACCCCCACCATCCAGCAGGAAGCAAGGGAAAGACTAAGAGTGGAGCAGGGCACTACCTCTGGCACATTCAAAGATGCCAACCAAAAGAGGATCGAGGAGGTCCTATGGGACCTCGACCAAGCTGCGAGGGTCGGGATGAAGTATGCCTCGATCGTTATGCTAATGAACTACTGATGCGGCACCATCAACAGCTACCGGAGGACGAACACCAGGTCCTGAGAAAAGACGTAAGTCAACTGCCCTCCTTTTCGGCCCGCTTGCCAGGCTTACTTACAGTACGACCAGTTTGCTAGGGTCGCGGTCAAGTCTATAGCCTCCAGGAGAGAGAACGTCGTAGCATCTATCAAGTGGCTCTCCCTCGAATCGAAACACAGGATGCTATCCCTGCCCTTCTGGGGCCCTGGACCTCTTCGCCGGCCAATTCCAGTCTAGGCTTCAGGAGGAGATATCCAGATGAGAGACATTAGCCAAGTCGGACTTCCGACTCCGGCCATCTAACTGAGGCCAAGGCAAAGGAAGAGGGAACAAAGCCCCCAGGTCCAACAGAGGCGGCCAAAGAAACCAATCAAGACGGGGAAACAGAGGCCGAGGCAAGAACAGAGGCTACAACTCCAGACCTTGGCAAGGCTCGGCTAACAAGGGCCGTGGATCCTCGACCTCAACCAGGACTGACGGCGGCCAACCCACCAGTGGATCGATGCCCGCCGCCCAGCAGTAGGGGTGCCCACCTCATCTCGGTTCCACCCGAGGTGGTGGGGGAGACTCATGATCTTTGCCCAGCTATGGGCAACGATTGGGGCACGGACCCTTGTGTAGTCCGAACAATTACAGAGGGCTACCAAATCGAGTTCACCTCGCGCCCGCCTGCTGGGGGTGGAGGGAAGTTGACGACCGTCCCTAAGGACATTCGGCAGAAAGAGGCCTTAGAATTGGAGATTGCGGCTCTCTTGGCCAAGAGAGCAGTTGTACCAGCGTCGGGAGAGGAGGGATCCCTCTTCCGCTCATCTTTCTTTTAACAACCAAAAAGGACGGGTCCTGGCAGCCTATTCTAAACCTACAGTAAAGCCTCTAAACCAAAAGTTTGTCTGCCCCAAACACTTTCGCACGGAAACCTTGGCGATGATCCTGCCAACATTAAGATTGGGGGCCTGGGGATCGAGCATCGAATCTCAAAGACGACGCCTACCTACAGGTACCCATACACCCTACACACTTCAGGTTCCTGGTGTTCGGGTACAAAGGAACAGACTACATGTTCAGAGCGCTACCTTTCGGTCTATCGACACCACCGAGAGTCTTCACGAGGGTAGCAGGAGCCACGGTAGCATTTCTCCGGACCCAAGGGGTCCCCCTATTTGCTTACCTAGAGGATTGGCTGATCCTGGGAGACTCGGAGGCCCAGACCAAAAGAAATGTTCAGCTTACTCTAGACACCCTGGACCGGCTTGGTTGGGTGGTCAACCTCACAAAGTCAAACCTAACTCCATCGCAGGTTGTGCCGTTCTTAGGAGTGATCCTCGACTTCGGAAGGGGGTTGGCTCTCCCCTCACCAACCAGGATCGAGGCCGTGACCGAAGTGGTGGCGTCCATACTGAGAGAGGGTCACTCAAAGGCCGTCGTCTGGCTAAGGGCCCTAGGTTTGATTGCCAGTGTCGTAGACATTGTAGAGTTTTGCTGTCTTCGGATGAGACCCCTACAGATCCATCTCCTACGCTTTTACAGCCCGGAAAGGGGAGACATGAAAACCCAGAAGTTGTCTACAGGCTCTAACAATCAACCCAAACCACTGCCAGTTCGAGAATCACGGAGTGCGTTTAATTCCGGACCCCTCCTTTGTCCCAAAGAACCAGACGCTGGACTTCATACCGGGGGACATCTTTATTCCAGAGCTAAAGACGAGTTCTTCCATCCCAGAGGACAAGTTCTGGTGTCCCGTAAGAGCTTTGAAGTGGTACTTGAAGAGAACCGAAGCCTTTAGAAAGTCTCAGAGGCTCTTCATCCTCCCGAGGGAGCCGTACATGCCATCATCAAAGGACACGATCTCAAGGTGGCTGGTGGAGGTCATCACCCCCACGTGGCCAGGGGGAAAGCCAGAGCCCACGACGTTAGAGGTCAGGCGACCTGTTTGGCCTTGTTCGCGGTTACACCCATACAAGCTATCATGAAGGCAGGGGCATGGAAGACCCCTGCGACGTTTGTGAAATGCTACTTGACGGACGCTCTGGCGACTGAGTCGGCATTCGGACATGCGGTGTTGGGAGTTCCTGGGGGTAGGTCCTGCCCCTTGGGCCTCCCACCATTGTAACAGTGCTACTCAGTGCAGTTGTTGTGTTGAGACAGGTAAGTGAGGAGTGAAGTAAATATCCCAAAACTCTTCTGGTTTGGTTATTTACGAACAACCTCACCTACCTGTCTCACTTCCCTCCTCCCTCCCCTGGGGGGCGGGACACGACATGACGGTGGGTTGGTCGCCAGACTTAGGTGGCAGTGTCTCATCCTCTCCATTGTCGAAACCGACCCTGCGGCCGTCTTTTGTTACGGTGAGTTGGCCTAACGGCACTCTTTTTAGTTTTATTGCTACTCGTCTTACCGATGTTACATATTGCAATGTTAGATTTTATGCCGTAACATAGGTTTTTGTTCATGTTCAGGTTTATGTTATGTTCATGTTTAGGTTCTTACACTAGAACTGACAAAACGGAGTGTGTGCGTTTGCAGGGGCTCACGCTCTCGTATATGTTTGTGACGATGAACTTTATGGCACAGGGGTGCCAGCGGGAGTTGGGGGGCTGCACCCCCCTCTCCCGCACAGGGGGTCGGTCTAGCACATCAGGATTGACCATGGCTTCATGAGAAGGAGGCACTAGTCTGGTATTAGTCTGGAGGGCCCCAAGGGTGGTGTTAAAGGTTACCAGTGCTCTTAGCACGGTAGATGGGAGTGCAGTTGTTGTGTTGAGACAGGTAAGTGAGGTCGTTCTTGAATAACCAAACCAGAAGAGTTTTGGGATTTATGGAACATTCCTTATTCTCTCGCTTTGTTTTGTTTTTATGTTTGGTGCCATATTTACTTAATTTTTATCCTTCATTTTCACCAACTTCTTTCTTTTTAGTTTTTACTTAAAGGCTAACTTGTGCGCGATATGTCGGGTTATATTTTGAAAGCATGCATTTTTTTTTCTCTAAAAATATTGGTATCACTGATCACTGTGAAACCCATTAATTAAGAGATACACGGCTAACCAAAGAAATACTGACACTATGCAACACTCTGAATCATCTGTTAAAATTTGCATTTCATCAGAAGAATGTTTATCTATATTCTATGATTTCATCAAACCGTAAAATGTCACATCTCAAAAAACAGTAGTAGATCCAAAACACATTCAGGAATTCTCTCTGCAACTTTCAAATGCAGCTAGCTCTTCTCTAAATGTTTGTCACTTGGTCTTGAAGTTGGCAAGTTCCAGGTGTGGATTCAGACATTTCAAAGGGGGGAGGGGACTAAAAATTTTGGGGAGAACTTTGGGAAGACTATGCGGAGCACCAGCATCAGATGGTATGAAGTGCACCAGGAAATTTTTAGATTAAAGTACTTCCTAGATTTCCAGCTAGTGCATTTCCACAAGTAAGCTCCTAGAAATACTTTCTTTGATGGAAAACTGTTCTTCTTAGCATTATTATATGTCACTTGCAGTTTTCACGTGAAACCTTCTCAACCAGGGGCATTATATGGGTTGTTTGCAGGGTGGAAGTTTCAATGTGATATGGAAATAGTAAACCTCTAGCCCTCTATTACAGTGGTTCACCCATTATGCTATTTTTTTACATATTGGTAATGTTGTTGTCGCAAAAAAGGTGAGAGGTTCTGAACCCAGAAATTCCCCCCCCCCATTTGGATCCATACCTGTACTCTTACCTTTTGACATATTGGACAGGCATTTCTATGAGATCAACTTTTGGACACAATCATCCAACATGTCCACTGTGTGGCTTGGCAACATTATCAGCAGCAATTTAGCATATGCTTATTTAATATCATGGTGCTCCAATGACACCTGTGACCATAAGGAGGAACAAGTCCTCATCAACTGACCGTACAGTTTAACTTTTCTGCAAACATCAGGAATCACACCATTCTCGGAATCATGGTAATACCAGAAAAGAGAAAACAGGAAAAAAGAAATAAGGCTCATACAGTAGGGCAAATTTGGCAAAAAGGACAGATTTATTGGGAGAACGAAAGTACATAGAGAGTTACAGGATCTACAGGGTCAGTAGAATGCCGGAGCAATTGATCAAGTTGACAGCTATTGTTTTATTTAACTTGTGTTTCATATGAAGTCAACCAGTTGTGTAGAATGGCTCATGAGTGGACAAAATGTGCAAGACATCAAATCCCTGCTTGTACCAACACAGAACAAAGTATACCAAAGTGTAGGACTTAACTCCAGCACTTGTTACTCTGACTGGCCCCACTGAAGCATCCAACAAAGCAGGAAACTGAACTGTAGTCATCCCAGCAGAAGTAACAAGCACTGAAAAATATTGTTTAAATAGCTTCTACTTCTTTTGCACTTCTTTTATAAATTTACCTTGAATGTAGTTATAATTAAAGCATCATTACGATTACTTGGCCATTGTAGTCCATTACGATTACAATTACTTTTCAATTTTTGCAAAAGTAATCAATTACGATTAAGATTACTTCAGAAAATGTAATCGATTATGATTACTGATTACGATTATTGATTACGATTACCCCAAGCCTGATGAACACGTGTGGGGAAATACGCAGTGTATATTGAAAAGCCCCAAATTTTTTGTACACTCTGTGCCAACCAGTGGTGGTACTCTGCTTTGATAGTCCTGCCAAACATGCCGTCAGGCCAGGCCCCCTCCGTCCATGGTTAAAAACCCTGGAAACACCCCCCCCCACATTGTCATAGACTTTCATAGACTTTTGACAATGTCAAAAGTTTATCTCAAAGTCAATCTCAAAACATGGAATATCTGACCAGTTTTGCCTGTTTTATACCATTCGAGGATACAGAAATCATTCATTTCAAAGCTCACAATTCTGCAAATACTTCAGAGCTTCCAGGGCTTTTCTTCTGGTCATGTTGATGGACGTTACCCCAGACCCCAGGGGAAAACCTATTTGACCCGTCCAATATACCCAAGGCCATCAAAAAGTGCAGTGTGTAGACCCCTGAGGGGTCAGCTTTAGTCATTCAAACCTGACAGTTAGTCAAACATGTCCCCTCCCCCACATTTCAATCTGGATTAATGCCCTTGATCAAAGGTCATGTTATTATAACACATAATAGAGTTTGGTAGATTCTGTTAGTACAAGGTATCCGTAGACATAACTTACAGTATTACATCTTTGCTTTTTCAACTGTTGCAACCATGTTTTGGACCAAGTGATCCACTAGACAAAGAATTGAGATATTTACAGTATGTTTTGGCAGGAAAATGGAATCACACTCAAGACACGCTTCTTAGAACTATGCCCATGGTAATATCACATTGATCTCAGAGCACTTGATGTACATGTGATTTTTATATCTTAATACTTTGATGCACACTGCACACAATCAGAGAAATTGCCCACTCATGTGTCCTTTACATTCATGGCCAAGTACTGTATGCCTATATATCTCATTCGATGCTTAGGAGGTACAGCAAGCACCATATAACAACATTCATGTACTGTAGGTGTGAGTTGAGCTGTGAATGATTAGGGAAAAATATAGGAATGAGACATGCAACTCTGTGGATTGCCCTCTTGTTTTGTTTGTATGATGCATCCCTGCCTCTTGTAAATGGTGGTGCGTGTGAATATTTGTAATACATTTCAAGTGTCTCAGCGAAGATTATTAGATGAACATATATAGTGTGGCTTGTTTAATCATTTTATTGGTTGCTTTTGTCTTTCATTTGATATAATTTATTTATCTGTTATTGGTTTCCATATTTCAGGCAAGTGAAATGGAATCAAGAAGCTATGAAGACATGGTTTGGCTGAGACAAGAATATCTTGGCTTGCAGAGATGTTTACGGTCAGGGCAGCAACAGCTCCATCGCAATGTTCAATTCCTAAAGTGTAACTCAGCAAGTAGGCCTACATCGAGGTTAGCCTTATTCAGAGATGTCTTCTGATTCAAGCACTGTTTGATCCTGTTTCCTCCTTCAAGCTGTGATTGATAGATATCCAGCTACATAGAGCAGTTGTTTCAGATACTACTACAGTATCAGATTTTAGTGTTCAACCAATTACCAAATAATATCTATTATCAATTTGTTTATTTCAAAATCTGGCCGATGCTGACTACCAATTGTTCCACCCACTTTGTGGAACCAACACCATGTATTAAAGCTGTTGTGTATGTACTGCACTGTACTGTGCATATATACATGGCATAGACAATGAGCCATGCAAACACGAGGAGGGTGAAATAATAACATAGTTCACAATCCTGAACAGAACCATCTTCCTACAGACATTCAGACCTTAAATTTAAAGTTTTTAAGCCACCAGGATTGGTAAATAAAATATCACTAATATCCGAAATTTGTAAAAGTGTGGCTGTTCCACTTGGACAGTAAAATACCTGCAAAAGTGGTTAAGCTCAGGCTGTTAACCAGCCTATACACCTCACTACATTAGGATGTAATTATTGTAAATTATCTGAAAGTTTTAGAAGATCGATAATTTGGGAAGAGTTGTACTCTTGAAAAACCATATAAAAGAGCAAATTAACACGAAAATGTTAACAAAAGTCATAGTTTATTACGAATGTTTTCGAAGATATCATATCTTCCTCCTCAGGTAAGTGAAATATACAGAATTATGAAGACAATATAAAGATAAGACAATATACTGTAGGATCAGAAATATAACATCTGACATCTGGACCTGATTCATCGTACTGTTCAACAGTCTATCGTAAGCCTAGTTACAAATGTAATCCTAAATTTTCATGCTATCTGCCCATGGATATGGAAAAATGGTTTAATCAATTGTTTTCTTAATAGAGCATATGTTGTTTGTAGCAATTGATCCTTATTCCATGTAGAAGTATCCAAAGTAAAAGAAATCTTTTACCACAATGGTTATCCTAGTCAGATTTTTGATAACTGTATAAAGAAATTCCTCAATAATAAGATCAGTCCAGGAATGCATAGTCAAGATAAGGAGGATCATGATATTGATTACATGGTCACCATTCCATTCACAGGTCACCCATCACTAAACTTTAAAAGATCTTTAACTAATCACCTTAGAAGTATCAATAAGAAATGCCATGTGGTTTTCAAAACTTTCAAAGTTGGTAACTACTTTTCCTTGAAAGATAAGACTCCTAAGATCCTTAAAGCTAATGCCATCTATTCTTTTGAAGGTTCTTGTGATAAGAACCAAATTTACATTGGTAAGACAAAAAGGCAACTGGCAACCAGGATCAAGGAACATCTCTCAGGAAAATCAGCTATCCATGAACACATCACTCAGTGCATAGACTGCCGAACAGCAAACAGCAATAATTTCACCATCATAGATACCAGAAATACAGATTTTGAACTCAAAATCAAAGAAGCTTTACACATCAAAAAACTCAAGCCTGTTCTAAATAACCAGCTGTTCCAACATGGATCATGGTACACACTCAGCGTCTTTTAAAACCTGTCAGATGTTATATTTCTGATCCTGTATTGTCTTATCTTATATTGTCTTCATAATTCTGTATATTTCACTAACATGAGGAGGAAGATGTGATATCTTCGAAAACGTTCGTAATAAACTATGATTTTTGTTAACATTTTTGTGTTAATTTGCTCTTTTATATGGTTTTTTTTTAGAAGATCTATTCTCATATCTATTTTTATTCACAAGACATTTATATACATTTACAGTAACTTAAGAAATTTAGGAACTATAGTTTGGTTTACATGACATATGTAACATTTTGTGGAGCATGAAATGTTGAGGCAATGGCAGTGATTTTTTATTCCTCGACGAAGGCAGGCAGGAAATATTTGTGATGGTGATAGCGTGTGTGGGTGTGGGTGTGTTTGTGTATGTGTCGCCTTGACTTGTAAACACGATATCTCAAGCAGGGAACGGTGCTCAAACTTCAAAGTTGGTGTGTTGGTAGTCCATCATGAGTACAGTAGATGATCCCTATTGTTTTTCATGTAGGCCAAAGGTCATTTGAGGTCACCAGTGCTTAAAGTAGGAAAACCTATCAAGGGAAATATCTCAGCTACCGAATGTTGCTGGAACTTCAAACTCACATCATTACTGACAAAAAGATGATATATGTCTGCCATTTTTATGGAGATCAAAGATCATGTGAGGTCATAAGAGGACATTGTTTGGAAACCTTGTAAACATGGTATCTAATGGAGGGAACGGTGCTGGAACTTCAAACTTGGTGTGTTAGTAGTCTTTTGTGAGTAGATACCCTATCGATTTTCATGTAGGTCAAAGGTCATTTGAGGTCACCAGAGCTTTAAGTAAGGAAACCTATCAAGGGAAATACCTTAGCACCTGAATGTTGCTAGAACTTCAAGCTCACATCATTAGTAGTAGTCCTGACAAGATGATGTCTGCCATTTTTATTGAGATCAAAGGTCTTGTGAGGTTAATAGAGGACATTGTTTGAAAACCATGTAAACAAGGTATCTCGAGAAGAAATATGCTTGAACTTCAAACTTAGTGTGTTGGTAGTCCATAAGTGATGATCCCTATTGTTTTTCATGTGGGTCAAAGGTCATTTGAGGTCACCAGAGCCTTACTGTAAGTAAGAAAACGTATCCAAAAATGTCTCAGCAACTAAATGTTGCTGGAAGAGTCATTGGTATTTAGCACCTAATGAGTAGATGATGTATGTCTTTTTTATATGGATGTCTGTCTTTTTTACATGGAGGGCAAAGGTCATGTGAGGCCAACAGAGGACAGTGTGACTACTGAATTCAGCTTGACGAGCAGATCATGCGTGTCATTTGAATTGCCCTATGGGAGACTTGTCATCACTGTAATGTGAAATGAATTGTAGTTCCGAGGCCAGTGAAGGTGATGAGGAATCTGTTGTTCAGGCCAGAACTTAAATCTTGGAAATGAGACACAACATGAGTTTCGGATTGTCTGTGTGATATATAATCACATCCAGGGCACGATGAGACACGAAATATCAAGAATGCACTGATATTTATACCAAATAAACAAGTAAAATATTCCATCCCTTATTCCTATTGGCTACAGGGGGGTTGTCTATGAAATGCAAGTGATCCCATTGAGTATCACTCCCTACTAGTGGGCATGGCCAACTTATTAGCAATACAGGCAAATCACAACAAAACTGATAGTCGACTAGAAAACATCACAAGGCAACGACAGAACTAACACGCAGCTCATATAGGTCTAAACCAGCACGTAGGTACGTACGCAGGTATGCACATACGTACAGAGTATGTACGAACGGATGGACAGCGGTGCTCACGCACGTACGTACTGAAACATGCATGTAAGCGTTAGATCATCTGTATGCACGTACTAGCACGTATGGACCATCCCCTCATAGGCAGGTATGGCTCACTCGTACGCATGAACTTATTAAATGTAAGGCCTTACGATTTTACCGATCGTTGTACATATATGCATAATGAATATGCATAAGAGTTAACTACGATACATGTCTATTCTACAATGACATTTTAAAATGTAACAAGTGCTATCATTTTTAGATCTGTCCTGGGTTCAAAAGCCCAGCATGTGATATTGAGAGAGTGTTAAAGAGAGTTTTTTTTTTTAGAGTAAGAAAGGCCCTCTTGTCTTGTTTGCTTTGTTTGTTTTCATTATATTTCATTTCACAGCAAATGTATGAGCTGTTCCATAGACTTTAACTGTCCTCTTAGCAACTAGTTTGGCATAATTTTAGAGATTTGGTTAGCATGGAATGACCGGTAAATGTACGCATTATGCAGGAAATATTATCTACGACAATGAAAATAAAACATGGCCATTCGATTACTGCAACAATTCCTACCCCAATGGTGGAAATTCTATGTAAGCTGTAACGTACTGTGTGAAAAGGTGAGCAGTGTCCAATCGATTAGATGATTGTATCTGGGAGTCGTCGCCCGTTGATTTAAGACAAAAATGGATTCTCTACGAGTGTGCCTGTGTGCGTTGTCACAATTACAGACTTGATTACAAATTTAAGCCCATCAACTAACTACCATAGATTTGCTCACTGCAGTACCATTAATCTCATAATTTGTAAACTTTGAAGGCTATTCCTGGCATTGCCCTTCTAGCAGTAAAGACAGTTTATGAAGGAATCTCTGCAAGAGCCAGTCATAGGTAGCATTTTAACAGGTGCAAAATCCGCATATTACTTTTGCCTTGCACGAGCGCTGCAGATCGATGTTTTTTCAACATAATATGACTACAACATATTTTACTGCAGCTGTATGCAGTATATAAAGTAGTGTGCTTTCGTTTTGCCTGTGGTTGTACAAAGAAATAATTCCAAAGCTTGCACCTTACATGGATTTGAGTAATTCACATTTTCTTTCATGAACACAAAATAAGAGTTGAAAATCTTTGTTTATATCTTCGTCGGGAACTTCAGGTATGAAATAAAATGCAACCTAGTTACAATGATGCAAATAGTCCATGAATTTCTTGCACTTTGTAGGATTGTGACTTCTTCAGTCTCGCAGGAAGTCTAGGCATAGAATAAAGATTTGCATAAAATAGCCCAGCAGTAATAACATAAAAACAATGAATTGGGTAAAAAATCTATTCGATGTACGTCACTTTTATTCCACAATAGTTACAGTAATATCAAGAAGTCAGTATTGGTATGTATGCTCATGAATCATGACACTTACGTACTCTGGTAAGTTTGCGATCAGCAGTGGTATGTGGTTTTGTATTGTCAACAGTAGTTTAGTAAGTTGTGTATACTGTACTTTAATGAATGAACATGCTTTGATAATCCTCTGGAAAGTAAATGGGAACATGTTTTTTCATTTTATTTTACATGACATACAGTATGGTATGTAGAGAAGATGGGATGCTCTTTGTAAAAATTGTCTGAAAATAGGGGAATTCTGAAAGCAATAGTAAATTGTTATGTGTAATTGGTAACAATCTGAATTTTGGCGATGCCAGTCTTTTGCAGACTGTCCCTTAATTGGCCCGATTCTGATTACCTAACGGATGATCGGTTGAACACTACCAGATTTTTGGTAAATGAAGGGACGCTCCATTTGCAAACATGACAGATTCATTGGTCATAAATCCACAATGCTGGCAATCCCCAAATGAGCAGTAGAGTATAAACTGGTGCTCCATGTGAAAACAGGTGTTTGTAGGAATCTGAAAGCTGATTGACATACAGTACAGTACACAACAAATGTATCATGATCATGGAATAGTATAGTAAGGAACATGTCCTGTTTGGTAGGGAGAGGAGTTGTTTCTAATGACATCTTGCTAACAACTATGTGATCATTATGTTATGTCTTTAATACAGCATTGACATTAAAATGCTGGACACAAAGTAACTCTTGGAGACCGTATGATTTATTTTGGAAGGATAATGCTGATTCAGTACGAGTAATGAGTGCCTAAAATAAATACGAAACTCCTGGCTGTACAGAGGAAATATGTTTAAGTTTATCCAGTAAAGCTCATTTCAGTGAAGCACATCACAGTGAAGCTAATTGCAGTGATGTTCATCACATTGAAGTTCATTGCAGTAAAGATTATTATAGTGAGGCTGAAGACAGTGGTGGCCATTGCAGTAGAGATCATTGTAAAGATACTCATCACAGTGGAACCCATTGTAGTGAAAATCAGTAAAGTGAGGATAATCACAGTGGAGCCCATTGCAGTGAAAATCATAAGTGAGGCTCATCACCGTGGGGCATTTTAGTAAAGATCATTACAGTGAGTTTCATGATATTAGTGGCCACTGCAGTAAAGATCATTGTAGTGATGCTCAACACAGTGGAGCTCATTGCAGTGAAAATAATTCTAGTTCAATCTCTTCACAGTGGAACATTGCAGTGAAGATCATTATAAAGAGGCACATCACAGTGGTTGTCATTGCAGTGAAGATTATTATTGTTGTGATGCTCATTGCAGTGGAATCATTGCAGTGAAGATCAGTATAGTAAGACTTGTCACAGTGGAGCTCTTTGTAGTGAAGATCATTATAGTGAGGCTCATCACAGTAGAGCCACTGCAGTGAAAAATATTACAGTGGGGCTCATTATGGTAGATCTCATTATAGTGGATCTCATTATAGTGGATTCATTATAGTGGATTCATTATAGTGGATTCATTATAGTGGATTCATTATAGTGGAGCTCATTATAGTGGAGCTCATTATAGTGGAGCTCATTGCAGTGAACATTTTTACAGTGAGGCTCATCAAAGTGGCGCTCATGTTTTGTTTTTGATTCCTTGCTGAAGGGAGACAAGGAATGATGGTGGTTCAGTGTATGTGTATTTGTGTGTGTGTGTGCGTGTGCACGTGTGCATGAGGGTGTGTGCACGTGTGTGTTGTGCATATGTGATGCCTTGGTGTGTAAACATGATATCTCAAGAAGTGAATTGTGCCCTACTTTTAAAATTGGTGTGTAGGTAGTCCATAGTGTGTAGATGGTCCCTATTGTTTTTCATAGGGGTCAAAGGTCATTTGAGGTCACCGGAGCTTAAAGTCTCAAACCTACATAGGGAGATGTCTCAGCAACTAAATGTTGCTGGGACTTCAATCTCTAATCATTGGTAACTCTTGATAAGTAGAAGATCTCTGTGTCTTTTTCATGGAGGTCGCAGGCCACATGAGGTCACTAGAGGTCATTGTTTGAATAACTTGTAAACATGGTATCTCAATAATGGAAAGTTGCTAGAACTTCAAACTTGATGTGTAGGTTGTCTGTTGTTAGTAGATGATCCCTACTGTTTATGATGGAGGTCATTTTAGGTAATCCTATTGATAAAGTATAAACACCTACTCAGGCAAAAAATTTAACTAAAAATGTCCACAGCAAATTCCGCGGATACAATGTATTTACACATAGTCATGTAGAAAGAACTGCTGCCGACTATAACAAGATACAAAACGCAATAGCGCCACTACAACAGCACATACTCCCTCACTTTGTATAACATAGGCATTACCGTATTGACTATGGTCTAGCATCTGGCTATTGTGTGTGTGCATATCTGGCCATCATCCTTCCGTAATTGCCAGCCTTTTGGTCTTACATTGAGTTTACATCTGCCTTACTCTGCATCCTTTTGGTAAGGTTTTGCATGTATGGATCCGTTGCTTTTCTCTTCTGCTAGGACTTTTTGGGATGAGTAACCTGTCTTTTTCCATGTTTTCATGAACATTTATTTCTTACTCGTGTGTTAAGTGTTAGGGAAACTGAATGTTGCTTGAACATTGAATTTAGTGTGTAGGTAGTCCATAGCGAGCAGATGATCCCTAAAGTTCTGCTTGGAGGTCAAAGGTCATTTGAGGTCACCAGAGGTTAAAGTATGAAAACCTATCAAGGAATATATCTCAACAAATGAATATTGCTACCCCATACAAACTGTGGGCCTTGATACTTCTTGAAGGGTAGATGTTCTCTGTCACTGCTGATGGAGGTCAAAGGTCACATGAGATCACTAGAGGTCATAGTTTTTACCTTGTTTTATACCTTGCAAACATGGCACATCGATTTGTTAACAGGCTTTGTCTATTCTGTAGATTCAAGAACCCCTGGGTTTGTCTCATCCTGGATGATTTTATTAGATCTCTGTTTTTCCATACAATGTGACTTAGTATTTCAACCTTTGCAACCATGGTTTGGGTTAGCTGATTATGTCTGATAACAGTGCCATTTCCTGTGCCTTGGTAGTACCTTCACTCAGTATGTGTTTACAGTTAAATAGCAGACAAGAGTTGAAATGTTTACAATACGTTTGGTGGCCTGTGGGTCACATCGGGCCTTCAGCCGATTTGGCTAGGCCCATCAAAAATATGAGACATGATATGATTGTCTTCACTTCCATTTTCTGAACAGAGCAGTTACTAATGTGACAATCAACACAGGCCTTAAACTTTCACCACCATTGACATGTTTCATTTTCTCAAACTGCTAATATGTGGGTCTCCTTTGATGTTTCCAAATTAATGGCTCACCGATTTGTCAGAAATTTCCCAAACCTGTCAGTCATCTTCATGTCTGTCCTTTTGGTCAGGGCAGCATTTTTGCCTATAAATGACCCTGTAATTATTATGTGTAATGTTTTTTATGTTAAGTGACGCTGTTTCTTTTCACCAAGCATACAGTACCATTTCACCAATGAGGATGCAGAAAGGATGCAAAAAGACATAAAGTTGATTCCGAGAGCAAGGTGAACTTATTAAATCTGTTGTGTGCCAAATGGTGACTGCCCCAAGTTCCATCACCCTTATGTTTTGATATGTACACTTATATTCCAACAGCAGCTAGGGGTTTAGTAAGATCCTGTGGGTACCATGGACAAGGAACTGTGTTTGGCCTCAAATCCAATGGTATCACAATCTCAATTGTCTTTCCCTTTTGCCATTATTGCACATGTATTTACGAAGTGACCAGTACACAATGTTTGGTACTATGCAAAACTATTTCATGATGTTTATTTACGCTGTTATATTTCAACACTCAACTTATTTACCGGTGTTGAAACTTACAGTAAGCCCTACATTGTATGATCAATGCATCATAACTAATCCAATCATCATAGCTGGGTCCCACTGGGTTTGCCTGAGGTTTCCAAAAAGTAAGGCCCAAGTTTCTTGAGTCCACTTAACCTGGGAGAATGTCAGTTTATGAAAGGTTCACCTGAAATCATTTCTCATGTATCTCATAGTTTGACTGGGGTTGTGGTCCAGTGGTAGAGGATCCACCTTTTACCCGAGAGGCCTGGGTCCAGTCTATACCAAAGACCTAAAAAATGGTACTTGCTTTGATTGTGTGTGTGGTGCAGCGCATAAGCAACAGAGTAGGTCAGTAAGGAAAACAATCCAGTCCCCCAAGTCTTGTAAGCTGATGGTTAGGTAAATGTGGCATAAACCTAAATATCATTCAAAGCTTACCCAATCCATGAGAGTGCCCCTTTTGTGGGGCACTGTCATTGTGCTGTCTTACAATTGGTACATGTCAAAAAGGTGTATTGATTGAAGGGAAAACAACATTTGGTGCTTGAGAGTGCCTATTTCAAGCCTGCATGAATAATCTAGAAATCGGCTTTGCCTAGACTCCAATTACTCGATAGTGTGGCACCATAGGCCTATGCTGATCACTGCTAAAGTTGCTAAACTGCATGTGGCCTGCTGAAGAAATAATTAAGAAGCCCTGCACTAGATGCTTTTTAGAACTACTGTACACCCAGAGTGACGGCGCTTGATCTGGGGAACACTTTGTTGCACATGCGATTTCTTGCAGGGGAATTGTCACAGTGTCCCATTCAATCAAGAAAATTGCTCACTTGCATGTTCCTTATCTTTCTAGCCAAGTGTGACGTCACTCTAGTCTGTTGTGTGTGAGATTTTAGACAAGAATTTCAAACTATGTCAAGTAATTATTATCATTGTGTGATATGACAATGATATTTTTGGGTATTGGCTGTATTAATCATTGAAACTGTTGTGAATAAACACAAATTTATCAAAATCCATGAAATATTGACTATTTTACAAACAAATTACTGTCATACACCTGCATGATGAATAAACATTGGCTAAGTGTACAAATTTTTGATGTCAATGGAGGGATTCAGATCTATGTCTTATATTATCCTTTATATTCTTGATATTCATGTCAGTGTTAATTCAAAATTTGATGTACCCTGTGAGATTTACTTTGGAAGTGAATGTTGTCTTCGTTTTAAACATTGATATCACTTTCAACATCTAAACAAGTTCAAGGGCAGGTAATTTTTTGAGATCATTGTCTTTACATCTGGGTTGTCAGTTTTTGTCAAAAACTTAAGCCAGCTCCTTTCAGTTCTATATCACACAACCTTTAAAAAGAAGTGGTAGTGTTCATTGTTTTGCATGCAATAATTTCTGATCAGTGTACAGTAATAGACCTATTGAGTCTGTTACAGTATGCTGTGTTTATTGTATTCATTATGCAGTACATCAGGGTTTTTTGTTCCATGCACAGGTGTTCACTTTGTTTTTGTTCTAGGGCCACTGATGGAGGTTTTGTTTTTCTACATTCTTGGTGTTATCTTCTTAACTGTTACTACTGTACTGATACATGTCAACTACGTATGTTACTATGATCTCTGACTCATTTATTATTCCACCAGATCAATGAACTACTGCCAACTTAAGACAAGTACACCAAAGCTCAAATGTCCAGGACAAACTGGTAAATGTTCAGAAAAGAGAGACACTTCAAAAGTTATTAAATATAGAGGTTTTCAAACCAATCTAGGAGAAAGAACTTGCAGGCAGGCTGGTAAATCAAGAACTTCTCAGACATCACTGTTATTTAGATCAGAGATAGATTCAGATTTATCTTCCAGTCAAGTAGAACCAAGTAAATCAGGTGAGGAGGAAGATACCCCTTTGAGCCAGAAAAGTCTGACAAACAGTCACTCTGGTTGCTATCAACAAAGATGGAGGTATTCCAAAAGAAAGAACAGAGGCCAGCCTTCAAAGATAAGCTGGAATAGACCAGTACTTGGTGAAAAGAGCTTGAATGTTGCGGTAAACTCCACACCAAAAGTAGAAGGTAATACTTCATTTGACATAGAATCTGAAGGAAAATGCCTCCACCCGTCAGGTGTTGGTGCTATGCCTCAACTCAAGTCGATACTTTCAACACCTGGTGCTAAGCAGCAACATAAGGTAAGCTTGCAAAGATTGTCGTACAGCGCATATAATTAAGACCAACATTGGCAGTAAATTTGAGGATAATTTCATTAGACATAGTACCTGGTCATTATGGACAAATTATAGTATTATGGAGTGTCCTGAAGTGATTAAACTGTGACTGTTTTAAATACCTATTCAGACTCAATTTTTACAATCATTAACACAATTCCATTTACTGTAAGTATTACTTTCACTGCTTTCCAATACGTCTCCATTCTGTTTAGTGTGACTTTCAAATGATTTTTGTGGCTTGCCTTTGATAAGAGTATTTTAATCAATTGCAAAGCTACAGTATCTTCTCCAGAAAGAGTGCGTGTTGTTTAGTCACCCAAGTCCATAAAATTGATCTCAGATTAATGTAGACGTATTTTGTGCACACAAATTTCTGTTGTAATTAACTCATTACAAGAACATCCAATCTATCACTGCTCTTCAAGTCACACAGTCCCAGTGATGTAATTGCTTCTTTCTTGACAGTGGTTTCAGGTTTTCGAGATAGAAATGTAACTGAAGATAATAAGTTCCCCCTGCCCCTGTAGAGCGTAGAGTGTATGTTCAGTATAGATTATATTTGTTTCAGGAGTTTCAAACATTACTTACTGCTGCCTTCACGAAAGACAAAAACTGTAAAATGCAATTTTGGACCATATGCTTCGACATTTGAACAAACAAGCACAAAAAAAACTTAAAATGCAATAAACTGTCAATAACATATAGACACTTATGTGGCATTTAGAAAAAAAAGTATTCGGTTTAGGCAAAATGTTGACTTTGAAAAACGTAAGTTCGTGCTGTTGTACAACTACTAGCTTATTACATTGTGTACAATACCGTAGATCAGTTTTATATATAAAGCAGAGATGGACAAATTCTGTTTTGTATGTTTCCTTTCTTCACGACATTTACACATAAAAAACAAAATGGGTCAGGAAACTAATGGAATGTGATTTTTATGTATAGATTTAGTACTAGCTGTCAAAGAAACAGGGGATTATTTTATTTTCTTAAGCACTGTGGGGTGTATTGTACGGTACTGCAAATCAGACTTTTATTCCATCATTTGTCAGACTATAGCTAATTTGTTTAATCAGTAAAAATGCACCCCTATTCATGCACCTCCCCCTCACTGCTTCCTGCCCTTTTTGTAAAGACAAAAATATTTCTCAGTTATACCAATATTCTTATTTAAATTACATTTGTCAGCTTCTCAAGAATTAAATTTCTCACAACTGATACTATGCTGTCCTGATAGGCCATGTCCTCATGTTCATGTTGAAATATTTAAATTAAGGCTATTTCTTCCATGTTTTATTCAGAATGTATTGACTGATTTTGTTTTTTTTTCTCCCTAACAAAATTCATTAACCAAATGCTTTTAAATCTACATTATTAGGTAATGTTTTTTGTGTTAGTGCCTATTGTATGAGACTTTTGGTCCCCCAATCTCTAAGAAAGTAATTAGAATGAACTGATTTTGTTTAAATTTGCAACTCTCTGAGGGTTGCAATTTTTGTGATGCAAAGTACTAATTTAGTGAAGGAGGTTTACCCTAATATTTAAGTGTGTATTTGCAGTGTAGCAGTCACATATACTGTAGTCAAAGGTCTGTCATTCATGATGATACCTAAAGTTTAAACAATCGCTATAGTCCAACTTAACGAGGTTTCTTGGAGGAGAAGTGCAGTAGGTCAGTGTCACATCAAAGACGGACTGTAAATATGTCTTGCAAATTTAATTTGTACACTTTCAGAAAACATGAGACCTCTAAAAGGTAGAGGTAGCAGTTGAAGGGAACTTTCAATGTTATTTATCCACAAAACAATATTCACAGTTTGTTTTACTCATTACCAATGCTTGAAGTACATTGCCTTTCTACCAACAGTTCACTATTGGTTTTCATAATTTTTCTAGACACCCAACAGGGTTGCTTTCATGAAGAAGTTAAACAGATCATCTGGTAAGAGGAGAAAGTCCCTGAAAAAGGATCAATCTCTCCTTGGATATGACTTCGTAGCTGGTGTTCTACAATCTGACTCCAGGGAAGCTGCAATATCAGATCAATTTTTTGAGGAGATCTGTCAATTCAGACAAGTGCACAGAGAGCAATGTGTCCATGACTATGCTGAGTGAGTAAATATGTTTGTTGCTTGTGACCATCATGTACAAATAAACAAATATGTGGGCAAATTATTTTTGTATATGGTTCATATCTATTCAAGTTATATTGTGTTTGTTATTAAGAAACTTTATTTGGTTGTTTCTTTGCAACAACTTGCTTTCATGTTACAAGACCATAGCAACAGAACGGGAAATAACACTGAAAATTAGTGATATTGAAGGGAAAATCATCATGTTACAAATTGTCCCCTTAATTGAGAGAATTTCAGTCACTTTTGTAATGCAAGTAAAAGTGAACCGTGTTTTTTTTTTATTTTATGTTATAAAGTGAGAGTTTATGGTCAGAAATGGGCCATATATGTGCTATTGTACAAAATATGAAATGTGCTCCCATTTACTTCATAATTTACATTATATACTCTCCGTCTGTGCAAGGAACTACAGTGCCGTTGGGCTGTTGTTATGTATGCTTTGTTTCCTTAGCCTCTCTTTCAGATGTGGACATATCTCAGGACGTCTCCTCCTCATGCAAAAGGTCTTTGTGGGACACCCACTCCCAATGCCCTAGGTGCCAGCCATGCGAAAAGGATCTTCCGTGCATGTTTGCCATTTGTGGATTGTTATGCCTCCATGGCAGAGTGGCTTCGAAAGCATGAAGAGCAGTGGGTAAAGGCTGCCCCTAATTTGAAGAAAAAGTCTGCAGTTTTCTCCTGCCTGGGATCTGACCTGCAGCCGGAGAACCGGCCCTGAGAGCCGGCACCCGAGAGCTGCAGCTGGGATCTGTGCCGTGCCTGAAAGCTGGCACCTGAAGCCCGTTCCCTGGATCTGAGCCGATCCTGACAACCGGCATCCAACAAAAATACACGTGACCCGAACCGTGCCTGTGAGCCGGTATCCAGTGGCCAAAACTGGGAGGCGAGCTGGTCCCAAGAGCCGGCAGCCACCAGCCATACCCAATGGCAGGATTGGGCTCCTGTTCCCCCTGGACCGTCATCGGTGATGGCCTAAGAATTGTTTGGGGCAAACGCCACCCTACGTGAAGGCCTTAGTTCTTCCCTTCTTCACGCCTCCATGGGAGCACATGTAACGGAATGTTTGCATGTAGCGGGCACTCCCAATGCTCGTGGTAGGTTCAAGGATAAGAATTCCTACTGGTTGGAGTCTTCCATATATGACATCGACAGGGTGTCTCGTGCAGGCATGAAGTGTGCCTCAGCGCTGCTCCTCCTTGCGGAGCTGCTGAATAGGCCTCTCTCGCAGGCTTAGACAGTGAGCATCTCACGGTTCGATACAGGCGCCGTGATAGCCCTTTTAGGCCCGTTGGCACAAAGCGTTTAAGACCAGTTTGCTTGTATTTCTGTCAAAACTACTGCGACATGTGGTGACCAGGTCCTCAATTCCCTAGACTGGTCTTCGTGTACGGCTATTGATGCCTTCAGGGACCTGAACTTGGGGAACGACCTGTTTGGTGGGCAATTCTATTCCAAACTTTGGGAGGAGACCGAACGGTTGAAGGTGCTCCGTGAGGTGGATGAGCATATGTTCTACCCAGGAAACCCATCGGGCCAGTCGTCTTGCCCACAGGGTTTGTCTAGAAATCGCCGTTCGGGGCAGGGCGGGTACGGCCAGGGGATGTCCGGCCAAATCAGGTACCAGCTCTATGTGCGGCAAGGCGTCTCCGGTTCCCGCGATGGTAGATCTGAGTGTTGGCAGCAGTCGGTACAGAGCTGGAATCGTTGCTGGAATCAGGGTGGCCAATTCCAAGCAGCCCTAGGGCTGTCCACCCTACCATATAAATAAATAAATATATATATATATATATATATATATATAACACCTAATGTATAACGCCTATATAACGCCTAATGTAACGCCTAATAACACCCCCTCTATGTACGCAGGGAGAGTAACCACCCGCCATCCATCATCAAAAAAATTCCAGAGAGCATTAACAGATGACTCTCCAATATTTCATCCAATGACAAAGTCTTCAGAGAGGTGGCACCAATCTACCAGCAAGTGCCAAACAAGAACGGCTATAATAACAAACTCAAATGCAACCCGTAATCTAAGCAAAACCAGGACCAGAACAGAGAGGAAGGCCACAGTAGAAAAAGGAACATAACTTGATTCAACCCCCAGTTCAGTGATAACGTATTCACAAACATAGGCCGACATTTCTTCAACCTATTGGACAAATGCTTCCCAGTTGGACAGAAACTCCACAAACTACTCAACAGAAACACCGTAAAGCTAAGTTACAGCTGCATGCCCAATGTAGGGCAAATCATTTCCACAGACAACAAATCTGTATTGGATAAAACCATACCCCAACAAGCAACAGAGAGTAACTGCAATTGCAGAAACAAACAACAGTGCCCATTCCAGAACAATTGCCTCACCAGCGGCATGGTATACCAGGCGACTGCAATACGGCGAGACGATGCTGAAACAGATACTTTCATCGGCCTCACAGAAAACACATTCAAAACGTGCTATAATGCCCACATGTCCAGCTTTAGAAATGAATCAAACCGGAACACCACAACACTCAGGGAATACGTTGGGAGCCTGAAAGACAACAATATCCGGCACAGCATTCAATGGAAAATCCTCCAAAAATCCAGAACCTCTACCCCAGCAAGCACAAGATGAAACCTTTGTCATGAGGAAAAGTTCTACATCATCCAAAAGCCACTATTGTCAACCCTCAACAAAAGAAACGAGCTTTCCAGTTCCTGCAGACACAAACTGAAACACCTAATTTGTAACTTTTCCAGCAAAAACACTACTCAGTAGAATGACCAGGACTGACTCTGCACTTAGTTGCTGAAGAGTGAGGACCCACATAACCAGGCCCTTATGAAACAATATTGTACATCTCCATGTAGTAGTCTAAGTGATAGAGACCCGCCAGTGGATGACCAGATAGTTGGGAAGGTAACAACACAGTTGTGACCCTTCGATAGGTTGTGCTAGGTAAGCACCTTTCCTCCTCTTGTTGCCTCCTTCATCTCACTTTGCTTCTATCCTTGGCTCCTGCAACCTGGAAATTACAGAAGGGTGGTGATCCGATACACACACACAAACACATACCCGTTAAGGGCGCCTATTGGGGTCATGGACTTTTCCTCATGTAAACGGTGATATCCCCACTTTGCACATGATGTCCCCACTTTACTGATATAAGACTTGTATGTATCTCCGATTTATGCCAAAATGGAATTGTGTGTATAATTTTTTTACACACATACACCCCTATACACAGGAATAAATCCATATAACAGGTAATTGGGCAAAACGTCAGATTGAGCTATAAACTTCAGGGCGCATATCTGAAACCCCAATTCGCATTATGTTAAAATATCTAGGAACGGCTAGATCCCTGTTCTTTAGCATATCCCCGGTTGCAAGCCTAATTTCTCATGTGTGTCCCCAATCGGCGCCCATTACAAACTCACACACACACGCGTGCACACACACACACACAACTTTGTTTTCCATTCTTTCCGAGGACCTCATTGTGCTTTCTTTTGTTGTTCTTCCCCAACCCTAACCTTAACAATAGACTGTCTATTGTTAATCTTGAGAGGAATGGAGAAATCTATTGAATTTTCTACAGAGGACCTAAAATCTATTGTTACGGTCCTCGATCCCACCCGAAAACAATGGCACACACACACACACGCAAACACCCACACACACACACACACAATAGATCTATGCCAGACCATGGTCAATGTGGTAATGCATGCTGTAGGTTATAAGAGGTGAGTACATCACTAAGGAATTCCCAAACCAAGAAGTTTGGGGGTTTTGTGATGTCACAATTTGATAGCCTTCATGGGTTGTTCGAACATTCAAACTTAAGGGGTCACTAATAATTAAGTATTTGTGGGCAGTGTTAGCACACTTTTTCTTCTTAATAAGTGAATGTATTAAATATTGAATTAAGGTTTGTTTAACTTTTTGAAAGTAAGACATATAACCATACATTATAGGACTAGGCAATTTATGTTTGAAGTGCAATTACTGTACATGATTGTCACAGATTTTTGGTGTTCACCTCACCAGCTGTTGCTTACTTTGCTTTCAGGTCTGTTCCTCACCCTTCCGTGCAGAATACTTCAGAAGATAATAATGAAAATGTGCTCTTTGATCACAAATGTAAGTTCCATCTTATTCCTCCCTCTCTGGGCCATTCTCCCTTCATTAACCAGTATATAATTTGATAGTCCTGAACAATGAACTTTGACGTTTAATGTTTTATTCAACTGCTTACAGCCTTAATGCATGTGTGCTTTGATTGTCTCAGAGCATAGTATGTGATGTATTTAAAAGAACACAGTGGTCAGCTTTATTAACATCTTTAACAATGTTGTATCCCATCAATCTCTTGTAGCTTTTCATTTTCAGCAGGGATTTCCTTCATCAACTGCTCCCCTTTGTGGGGGAGGGGGAAGCTATACATAATGGAATTTTAGTCTGGAACTTTTGTTGTCTCTCTCTGTCTTTAAGTTGTGTGAACACTATATCAAAGTACCAGAGAAAAGACAAAGATGACTAATGCCATTGGCTGTACAGAATCAGCCACTTCACTTTATCATATTGTTACGTCAGCTGGGCATTCTGGTGTTCTTTTAAAATGGTGTCAGGGTCTTGATCCATTGTAACTGTGTATGAGACTTCTCCATCATACCTCTTTGCATGTAAGCAGAAATGTTACCCATTTACGTGTGAAGAAAATACATATAATAAGTCTTTTGTGCATATTATTGACCAAAAATGTGCCTGAAAACTGGAAAAGGTAGATCTTTCGTAGTTTCCATAGTTTTGCAAACGATACTTGCATAAATTATGGATGTTTCAGTCTGTCGATTTGCTTTGATTGAAGTGTGTAATAGTAAAGGACAGAGTAGTATTAAGGGTTTTCAACTCTGTTGTGTGCATTCTCAACTTACACATAAAGTGCAACAGGAGAATGTCAGATGCCAGGTGTGCAAGTGAAAAGCTGCTCAATAAGCTCAAAGGTATATCACTCCTCTATCTGTGATTCCAGTAAGGTGGGTCGGTATTCCGAAATAACAATATCGATACACTGACTTCAAAATACCAATAATATTGGTGATATCGATATTTTTGTGGAACAGGTACACACAGTAAATGTGTTTTAAATGGTATACTTTTTGTAGGACTTGACTGTGAATGATCAAGAGCTACAGTACTTTAAATGTACTGTACTAATCGTAAAATAGCCCTATCAAATGTCTTTTGTTTTCTTGTGCCATTTTTTGTCTGTTTGCTTTTTTTTTTTTATAGTATGACTAATCATAAATACTTGTCAACTCCGAGTGAAAATTGTGGACAGGCCCCCTTTCCGATTTTCTGTGTCACAAAGTGCAATCTACCATTTTTCACTTCTCAGATTCCTCTAGTTTTTTTTTTGTTTGTTTGTTTTTCTTTGAAATGTCTGTGAATTTCCGTTTCAGACATAAACGGCAGTTTCGAGTCTTCGCGATCTTTTCTTACGCTTGTTAGAATTGCCTGTGTGTGCATTAATATCCATTTAATGAACATTTTAGTGTTAGGCAGAAAACCACTTCAGCACGGTAACAAAATTCTGATCGAAAGAAATCATTGGATATTGCTTCAAAACTTAAGTGCTTCTCGAAATGTTACGTATTTCATGTAAACCAAACTATATTACATGTATTGTTAAGCTTTAAATGTATGTACCAAAAGACTTTCATTAGAAATGTACAAAAGATGGTGCAAAGCCTTCTATAAATTAACGCTAATAATATCCTAACATAATTAGGTATGTTGCGAATAGCCTATCCACCTCGGAAATTTGTGCGTACAGTATTTCATTCCCTGTTAAAGGACAGCCGACTGTTTACAGAGTTTACATTATTGAAAGAAACACATAAATGTATTCTACTGTTTTCAATATTGAGATTCAATCTTGCATTTGATGAGTCGTGATATATTGTGGCGCTACAGTAGCAAATATGTTTGTTTACGAAGTTACCTCCTCTTTTTCGCGGGCTAGACATACCCACAGGTGGTCCTAGCGTTAAGTATACTTAATGCTAGGACCACCTGTGGACATACTGTAGTCAGAGCTAGTGCTCATGGGGAATGCTCGGTTGATTCAAACAGGTGTTTTGGCCAGCTGCAGCTGGTCTGCTGGGGTCGACTTGCGTACTATGTACTGCAGTGTTATAAGTAAAAGTTTGCGACTTTGATAACGATTGTAAAATTTATAAGGAAACTTAAAACAGCTGTAAACCCCGTGCATTTTGTTAATTAACTTTTTTAATCAAAATGTATAGTTTTAGAAGCTCCTCCAAAATTGCTAAATTCTGTTTCTGTAGTAAAGTTCGATTCGGTTTTTTTTCTCGATCGTGCAAAATTGGTGGCCCTAAAACTGGCCATTTTTTTCTTCAAATTCTCGTGATTGATACAATACCATACCCAATCTGAGAAGCAATCATAAAAGAAAAGGACTGAGGCCCTGTCACAAACTTATCACTTAAGTCGCAATATGTCTAACAGCACCTGGCTGTGCACGTCTAGGCATGATATAGACTGATGCCTTGCTCCAGATTTTCTTCGTTATTGGACATATAAAAGAAGTAATTCAACTGAACTAGGTAGCCCCTTGTCTTTGACATTGGAGAATATCTCACATCACTGTACAAGCTAAGGTTTTCAAAAAATTGCAGGTTAACTATCCCCCACAAATCTGAAACTACCCCTGAACGGATGAAAAGCCTCTGATTTCTGAGTGAGATAACTTGCAATCGGCCCTTTCACTACTAAGTAGTACTATATACTCTACACAAACTTGTAAATAAGAGGTTTTACTGAACTCGTTGTTTGCCTCAGTACAGCTGGACTCGCCTGTCACTCTGCCAGTATTCTTCAACAAGCTTTAGCCTGCCCCGTAAATATCCCTACATATCTAAAATACCGACCGATAGTTTTTCGATACGAACAAAATCTTTAACAGAAAAAGAAAACTAACAATTTTACTCCACACCCGTTTTTGTAATGCAGTGATCCAGCCCTTTTACTTTGGTTCTATCTTTTGTACATCGTGACATAGTTGTTACAGAAACTGAAACTTTCCATAGGGATGACAAATTGCGATCGTTGTCCTGTGCAAATTGTCAGGTGACAACGTGTGGCACTAACGTTCGTACTCAGCGCTGTCTGAACTTGCTGCTTTGAACCCTGTAGACTGTGTGTGTACTTGACACTGTAACCCCTGTACCTAACATCGACAACAGCTTCTGCACGGTCAGAGTGCATGTACATGTGCATAGCGACTGCTATTAGGGCCGCTTTTGTTATGGAGGTCAGAGACACCAGTTGAATGTAAGTGTCCTTGTAACATGAGACGGAGGGTTATCAATCTGTGTCATTTAGTCGATACTTAGTCACTGCTACTGACTGTCGATATCAATAGTTGACTCGCTATGCTACTATGTTACTAGGAAGTATAATATCGATATTTTAGATATTTCTTCTCTGTATCGACTTTACTGTATATCGATATAGTTGAAAACACATATTGACAGTATGGGTATTGTGGGAATACCGACTAATACCGGTAATATTGATATACCGCCACTGCTTAGATTCCAGTTCATTATTATTCACCTAGCATCATCATTTAAGTCAACTAATCCTTACACATTTAGTTCTTTCAGAACAATGCGTTGATCCCAGGTGTTAAGCCACACACATTTTCAGGGGTGACACAGAACTTGAAACAACTGATTAATTGACATCTATAAATACATTTAATACATTATTGTACATTGCTAAACAAGGGATGGCATGCAAATGAACTGAAGAGGCAGAAGTCAATTTTTTGTTAACCAGAATCAACCAGATTCATCAACCAGATGTTAAATTGTCATTTTTCACTGTTAATCTCTTCCATCACCATTGAACTATTTCTAACATATTCAGAACATCCTTACAAAGGAACAATAACAACCAAAAGTATTAAGATTCAGCAGCAGTGCTGCACTAGGTTGCTCCTTTTGTTAACGAAGTAAACCATGCAGTCATGTTGGCGTATGTATGTGTGCAGTTGTATTGCGGTACTTTCAGAGGAATTGACAAAAGAATTTCAAGTTGTCCCTCACTCCATGTGTAATGTTGACTTGTGTGTTGGATGCATTGAATGCAAGGTGTGTTACATGATAACTCAATAACGAAGTGCTGGATTTTTCTCAAACTTGATGTGTATGCATATGGTATCAAGTAGATGTGCTCTGTTGTTTTTGGCAGAGGGTCAAAGGTCACTGGGGGTATCTAGAGAAAAAAAGTGAATTTCTTTGAATTGATATAACTGGTGTCAATTGTTCAAACTGTGACATAATTTTAGCATAAAATAGATTAGTAGGAGGGGAAAAGTTTAGTAACAACAATCTTCATATATGTGCAAGTGTCAAAATGTCAGAAAGTCCAAAGTCTCCATCGAAAGATTTTAAGGAGATGGTGTAATAGAAAATTTTGTTTGTTAATGTGAAGTGCATGTGATGACCTCAGTTGACCTTTTGACTTTTATCTGGATAGGTCTTGTAAAGACAAGCCAACTTGGTAATTATATTTTCTTCCTATGGTACTTCGTAGTCAAGTTATTGACATTTTATTGAAAGCTCAAGAGAGGTGAAACTTCTAACAGTCATGAGTTTCGCAGTTTTCTTTAGGATGAGTTCATGGGTGTGTCATGTGGATTTTACAGGCGATATTGTATATGAAAGTAAGTTCTGCACAGACTTCACACAAAGAACCATAGTGCCCTTGGGCACTTGTTACAGACTGGATGACTCCTGTCAACCTAGTAAGCCTTATTGTGCATGAAAAAAAGGTTATAAATGGGAAGTGGATATACATGTGCAACTATCTTTCATTGTCTCTCATTTCATGTTGAGTTATGAGATGGTTTCACACAAGTGTTCGCTTCAAATGTAATGTTTTGTCTACTTGCACCATGTGATATAATTGTGTATTAAGTTGTCTTCCTTTCAATTAATGTAACAGGTATTCATAACTACAAAGTGAATCAGAGACTGTTTCCTTTGCCTTCAAATGAGTCCAGAGATGGTGAGAGCTTGTGTGGTGTATGTCAGAGCAGGAAAGATTCCACAAGAAGTACAAGGACATCTCCATCGTACATCAGGTAGGGACAAACACACATACCAACATGAGGTTACTATCATTCAAGCAGAAATGAGGAAATCTTTTGTAAAGATGTTGAAGAAATAATCCCTGACAGATTAGTGACATGAACCTTGATGTTTATTGAATTTCATTTTCTTGACTTTGCTGTTGTCTGTGTTCACCCATTGGCTTGGCTGTTACAGTCAACAACGGTTTCGATGTTGGTGGCCAGTTAATTAGAGTCCTGCATAAATGAAGTAAAGATTGCAAGTGCTTAAATGTCCATATAATCAAATACTCCCCGTTTGTTCCTTCAATAAAAATCCAGCCTTGCTTTAAAATTGCTAATAGAAGGAGCACTAATATTGCTCTGGCAATGAGTTCCAAGAGTCAATACTATGTTGAGTGAAAAATCCTTGATGTGAAGATGTTTCAATTCTTGGCTTGACTAGTTGGAGTGAGGGACCTCTTGTTCTAGACCCTATACTAAGTGTAAACAGTCAGTGATTGTTTTCAATCGTCCATTTACAGTAGGTGATTGTATTCAAAAATCATGTCTCCTAGTCCTTGTAATCATCTATGTGTTAGCGTGAAAAGCTTGAGTTGAATCAATCGGTCACAGTAAGATAAATTTTCAATCCAGGAATCAGTTTGGTAATTTTTTGTTGTATTGCTTCAATTAAATCAGCTTCCCTTTTGTAGATGGTTGTCCAAGCTGGAAGTCCATATTCAAGAACATGTCTTACCATTGCCTTATACATTAATTACAAAGTTTCACAATTCAGGTAAAGTTCACCTGATTATTCCCAGAATATTGTTAACTTTGGGTACCACTGTTGAAATGTGTTTCTTAAAATGTAAGTCGTTATTGATAATAGTTCCTTCCTTATTTTTCTTGCTGATTGGTGCCCTTGTAATTTGATATGAATTGTTGAATCCTGAATGTCTATTACCAAATCTGAGAACTTTAAATGTGTCATCGTGAAAATGAAATGCCACTTTTCGACCAGCTCTGCAAACAATTTATATTTATATTGAAGGCAACAGTTGAATATTATAATCTGGTAAGTCGATCATTAATAAATATCAAAAACAGCAAAGGACCCTACACACTTCCTTGAGGGATGCCACTGGTGATACTGGCCCAATCAGAAAAAAGGCCTAATGAATCCAATTTTTAAAGTCTGTCTTTCTGAGGGACTAGGGTTGGGCAGTATCCCTGTATCCAAGTCAGTACCGGTATTCGCAGTACTGGTATTGACAGTACTGGAAAAAAATCTGATTAGAGTACCGGTACTTTTGAATACGTCGCAGTGCCGGGGGAAATTCTTGGTGGCGGTGGTACCGGTACTGCCTCCAACAGATTAACAAAAAATTGTTTTTTCAAATGTAGCATTAATACTTACATATCAACATCAAAATGAACTAAAAACAAATTCCAAATCCATTTTAAAACTGTTCATTTCAATGTCTCACAAGAACAAATCTCAAGGCTTCTGAAAGTAGATGCATTCATCGCCGTAAACGATCGTAGTTAACCCAGTACACAGTGGCGGTTACTGTCTTATGTCTAATAAAGCAGCTATCTTCCCTAACGTTGGTAAAATCATGCAAACCATGCAGGCTAGGCCTGCATATATTGCCTATTTTGTTAACACTAACCTATTACAAACGAGGAGTAAAGTATCCGTGTGTCATACTAAACAAAAGTGAACTGAAGAACAACTCAGCTATGTAGAAGTGGAAAGAGAAAAAGTTACGTTTAGGCATAACTCCAGCGGTGATTCTTTTATTCCTTGCCGAAGGCAGGCAAGGAATCTATGCGATGATCATGTCGTGTGTGTGTGTGCGTGTGTGACGCCTGCTTGTAAACACGGTATCTCAAGAAGTGTAACTCTGAGTGATCTCATACTTGGCATGTAGCTTGCCCTTATTGAGTAGATGATCTCTATTGTTTTTGGTGGAGGTCAAAGGTCATTTGGGGTCACCAGAGGTCAAAAGGTGAATACCTTGAAAATTGCTTGTAAACGCGATATCTCCAGAAGCGTAACTCTGAGTGATCTCATACTTGGCATGTAGATTGCCCTTATTCAGTAGATGATCCCTATTGTTTCTGGTGGAGGTCAAAGGTCATTTGGGGTCATGGGATGTCAAAAGGTAAATACCTTGAAAATTGCTTGTAAACATGATATCTCCAGAACGATAAATGTGAGAGATCTCATAGTTAGCATGTGGATTCCCCATATTGAGTAGATGATCAATATTTTTTTTGGCAGAGGTGAATTGTCATTTGGGGTCATGGGAGGTCAAAATGTGAAAAACTGGAATGTACAATATTTAAAGAACGGTCCTTCCAGCGAATTTTATACTTGTAATGAAGAATCCTCTTGTTGATTTGATGGTTCCTATGCATTTTTGTAGAGATGAAAGTTAGTTTGGGGTTATTTGACATCAAATTGTTAAAAATGAAAGTAGGTAATATTGGCACAATTAAGGATCGCTTGGCCTACAGTTCTTATTGGTTGGCCTACCGTTTTTAATAGTGGGCTAAATAGTTTTGGCAGTAACATATCATTTGGCTTGCAGCACTTGAAGTTGGCCACACTGTTTAGTCGATAAATACTTTAGTACCAGAGTAGGGAGTTGCCTGGTAATAACAGGGAGGTGCGCTGCTTTTTTGGCTTCTAGCATATATATATTAATGAAAATGAAATGCATGTTCAGGTTTCAGAATATATTGTGAAAACAACAAAAATATACCTAGTATTGTTTCCTGTTTTTTTTATGCACAAGAACTTCTTTTAGGACATACTGTACCAACATTGTCTCTTTGATAACCTTAAAGAAAACATGAAGACAACATTAAATTTGGTATCAAAGGTTATTATGTGGCAAACCTTATGCCACTGTCCTCATAAGGACATGTGAGCATGCATGAATTGTAAATTGGAATTGATTAATTAAATATACCACAGGTTATAAGTTTTATTAAAAGAACTAAATTACTGATCATTCAGATCAAATATCCTTTAGCGTGCATAAACTGTGATTGCTTAATTGAATGAATCAAATTGTCTCTGACCCACCTCTGTTCAAATTGGGCACTGTTATCAGACATAATTCATCACAGTTGACTGCCAGTAGAAACCACCATGTCCAGAATAAATCATACAGTCTGTTGAGCCAGGTATAAACAGTGTCTCTGTTTAGCCCTCTGAGCAAGGCTTAAAGTAGTTCAGGTAATCAAAGCAAGCTTTAAACTAATGATTACTGTGTATCAAACCAAGGAAACTTGTACTGTGTGTTGTGTCTTTAAGTAGACTTAAGGCAAAGTCACAAGTCTTGCTAGATTCTGGTTTAATAGGGTTATCAGTTTTTGTTAATTTTCAAGGACATCATAGCCATTGGGAAGGGCATCACGCCAAAAAATCAGATACTAAAGAGCTGCCACCAATAGCCATAACTCGACAAAATAAAGTGCTATAATTTTGATTAAATGAACGTTTACCTTTTTATCAAGTTATTAGACACGACAAAATACAATTTGTTCCCCTGCAGCATCATGTCCGTTTGGGAGTTTTCTCATGATTGTGGAGGTCAAAGTTTATTTGTGGTGACAAAAAGTCAAAACCTTGTAGACATGATATTTTAAGGGTGATAAATGTGAGGGATTTCATACTAAGCTTGTGAATTGTTCATATTTAGCATGTTGATGGCCATATAGGGTAGGTGATCCCTACTGTTTTAAGTGGAGGTGAAAGGTCATTTTGGGTCATGAGATTTCAAAAGCTTTTGACCTGGGATCTCATCGTTATGTGGGCGATTCATGTTTGTTACAATATATATCATGAGCCGAGGAATCATGAAGCCTTTTGGCTTTCTAGTTTTTTTTGCATAACTCCTGGGTGCCTATCTTTGTATATTTCTTTAGCCCTCTGAAATCATCTACGTATGAAGTGGCTCATGCAGTTACTCCAGCAGATTTGTGCTGTTGGTGTCACAGGTTCACTCCCCGCTGTATACTCCGTTTGCCTTTTTTTTTTCTCAACTTGTCACACGTGTTGGTTTGAAAACCTTTGTTCAACTTCCTAAGTTGCCGCAAACACCATCCTTATTTTGCTGGTTATAATGGAGTCTGTATCAATTAAGAGCGATGATGAAGCAACAAAAAGAAAAAGCAACAACAACAAAGATAAGCTGTTTTTTCTGCAGCCACCCTTCGTCTTATTCAAGACACATTTTATGATCTTGAGATGGATCATGACTACCAGTTGTGGTAGGGGATACATATTATGATATTTACGATCGTATGTAGGCTATAGATGCTCAAACATGCTACGTGGGCCTAACTTTATGGAAATCAGGTTTCTTGGAAATTTAAAAAAAAATCGGTAAGAAAATGTTTGAAAATTGCTTTTTTCGTTATTTGAGCACAACGTCAGTGACATGAACTGCTACTGATCGTTCTATATTAAACCATGTTCATTATCATATATAACCTCGATGAACCATTTAGGACAAACCCAGCCAAAATTTGCATCAGAAATGTGTTGTAAGGGAATTTCGTGGAACTAGTACACAGCATCATAACTTTGTCAGATTAACTCTGATTAACACAGAAATTGCACAGATAGAAAGATCATACTCAGAATACTTTTTGAAATTTTCTCTACAAAAGGTCAAAGTCAGTATCACCTTCTGTTTTCAAGTTATGAGCAATTTTGTGTTTAAAAATATTAACTTAAACTGCTTTGAAGTCTTTGGCATAACTTTTTTGAGGTTATCCTGCCGCTACAGCTATCCAGTGTAATCCAGTTTCATTCATTACTCAATCGATGGGTTTATGGTTGCCAGTTTGTTGAGTAACCCGCCCAATTAAAAAAAAAAAAAACGCCAACCAGAACTAGCTCCTACTTGAGGAAACTTGACCATGTCTTTTTGTACAGTGTAACACTTGTCGACGTTTTCAACACACTGCAATAAGATATACATCATTACATACTCAATCTATGTTGCTACAAGTGGAGAGTACATTGTGAACCCGTGAACGCCCCACTCAGGTAACTAATAAATCGGGGGGGGGGGGAAATTTTTAAAATTTCGCGATAAAGCAGGTGTTTTATAGTTATTCCAATTATGCCCCATATCGCCAAAATGCGTGCACTTTAAATTTTTGCTGGCCCACAAAGGTAAACTAGAGCACCATTGGTGCGGAGGCTCATACCTCAATGTCCTGAAGATACCATTTATGTATCATTTTGTCAAATCATTGGTACCACTGAGTATCATTATACCAAATCATCAACATTTTACATGAAATCTGTAGGACTGCACAATTTCTAGAATTTTATAAACTGGTGCTCCAACAGCGCAGAAGTTTGATCTTTGTCAATAAATTAAAGTAGTAAAAATTTTAATGGGTGCTACCAAATAACAATGCTTATAATCAACATCACTATTCACATCCAATAATTATGAAAACTGTCTATTTTTACTAATTTTTCTTATTGGTTTGTACTGGCTGTGGGTATATGAATTGGTACTAATGTGGAAAAGTTAATGGTCACACGTTTTCCGAAACCAAGTTAAATCATTAGCAGCTCACTCATTAGTGGTCATTTACATGTGACTCATAATGGGGCCCTCTTAGTTGAACATTGATCAGTCACTGTTGTATGTTTGTGAAAACTAACTGAAGTTCATGAAACAACTCAAAGTGCCCCTTTAAGTCCATATACTGGTCAACATACCTGAGGGCAATACAGAGTTTCAGTCAGCATACCAACTGACAGTGTCCAATAACTCAGTTATCATTCATGCACGATAGGGATATTTGAGATGTGCGTGACAGTTTAAAGGGGCACTTTAATGGGAGTAGGAGAATCAATTTGCAGAATTCCATAAAATGGGCCATACGGTCCTCATGGAACCATAGACTACAAATTCATGAACAACCTTAAGATAACCACTGGCAGAGTACCATTATGACAAACCATCAACATTGCACAAGAGAATGTGTAGGAGAAGAACAACTTTGTAGAATTTCCTAAAATGGACCATAGGGTCCACATGGGACCTTAGACTGAAACTTTTTTGTTCACACCACATGAACTACCACCCAAGGATTATTGTGTCCAAGTTAAATACAAATCCATGGATGCACATGTGAGAAGCAACATTTAAAAAAAAATTCACATAATGGGCCATTGGGCCCACATGGGGTCTTCTACTACCAATTCCTGAACACCCTGAAGGGACCAATAACTGAGCATCATTGTGACAAACCATCAGCACTATAGAATATAATCTGTAGGAGGAGAAGCATTTTGTAGAATTTCATAAAGTGGGCCCACATGGGACCTTGGACCAAGAATTCCTGAACACCCTAAATGGTCCACCACCTATGGAACATTGTTTCCAAGTTTCAGACAAATCCATGACAGCATAATGGAGGAGAAGCATTTTGAACAATTGTGAACAGATAGAGTGACGCAGCACCGTTACAATAGCTCACACCAGCTAGCTGGTATGAGCTAAAAATAACCCAAATCTTCCTATTGTGGTGTCTAAAATGCCAAACTGGCAACACTGATCACAGCAAAATAGGCAGACAGGCACACCCGGTGGAAGAGAAGATTTCCGGCACTAATTATGTATGAATTGCAACAAACGGGGACATTTTTACATTACTGGATTGACGCAATTAATAATGAAAATTTCATTCACATCACTGCATAAGCTGGATTGGGAATTTCCGCAATTCATGATCATATGCAACATTTCTGCCTTGCATCTAATTATGAACGTAAGTCCTACCTGCCACTAGCATTTTAAACTCATGATTGGCTGTCGAAAATCGTAGGAAGTAATGTCTACGAATTGATCTGCAAGCTTGTACACAATATCCTTCACTTTAAGGCTGTCAGTCATTTGAAACTGAGGTCTTTAGGGCTGGACATAGACAGCTTGCTCAGCTTGGAACTGAGGAGGTGATCAACAGGTGAAAATTTCCCGTTGAAATAGTACAGTGACTTGCTCGCTCCGAACAACAGTACTATATGATGTACATACAAGTTGTCTGCATGTATCATGAAACTTTCGTTGTTTGTGTATATCAGCGGCAATGAACTCAAAGAGCAAGGAACAAGCAGAGCAAGGAGAACGAGTATCCCATATTTCACTTCTTGTGGGATACACAATTACCAACACTAAAGGTAAAATGTAAGAACTTTAGCTTCCTGAAGTTAGGGAAGTTCAAAACTTGCAATTGTGTACAGTTGGCGATACAAAATTTGTTATGGAAAAAAGATGCGGGTTCTAACTGCAGCCTAAAAAGTTCTCCGTTACTAAAGCATGCAGCCTAGCCATTAATGCTTTCCTAATTTTTCAGTTCATCTATGGCCATCTGATTCTCCTCAAAGGCTCTTTCACCAAACGATCTCTGTCCCAGGATCTCCACAGTGCCGGCTTAAGTTAAGACACCATTGTGGTGCCTTGGATAAAGCCATTTTTCAGTACCCTGGTCTTCTGTTGCGTGTGCTTATCCGCTACACACGAATACCCTCCGAAAATGACTGTCTTAGTAAATAGAAAAATGTCTCCCAGATCCGGGAACAAGCTAACTCGTGAAATGACGGCCGAAATTCTGCAGTCTTTGCTGGAGAGTCGAGAACTACGAGACTTAATGTGTACGGCAGTATCTGACGCAATGAAATCACACCTAGACAGTCTAAAGAAGGCAATGGAGTGCCCCGAGGGGAGAATTCATCAGTTAGAGTGTGAGCTGGAAGAAAGTGAAAAACAGCTGAAAAAGTGCACAGAAGAAAATACTGAGCTTCAGAGTAAAATGAGTGATCTCTGCTACAAAGTTAATACTCTTGAACAGTATACGAGACGGAACTGCCTGCGGATCTCTGGCATAGGGGAGCAAAAGGATGAAAATACCGATCAAATTGTTATAGATCTGGCTGAAAGCAACCTTGGAGTGAAGGTCACCAAAGCTGACATTGACTGTAGCCATAGGGTGGGAAAGCCAAACAACAAAGGCATCCGGGCCATAATTGTGAAATTTATAAGCTACACCACTCGCTCCTTAGTCATTAAATCTAGATGAAAGTTGAAATCTACCGGAATTGTTATACACGAAGACCTGACAGCGAGTAACTTAGCGCTACTGAAGCAAGCCGGGCAACATCCTTAAAGTTCATTGACTTGGTCCATTGATGGCACCATATACGGGCTACTCAAAGGCAGTGATGGCACTGAAACCAAGCGAAGAATAACCGGTCTAAATGATATGAAGACCTTATAAGTCTCTCTCTCCTTCTACTGTATATCGCTAGCCTTACTCCTTCACTGCTTTTTGTGATGTTTTTATGACTAATGGGGATACTTTCGCTGCCTTCCCTTTCTTCATCTTCAGACGAGGTATATTTTTGAATTTTTGTCTTCTTTTTTGTACCTTTTTAAGTGATGACTACAAATCCAAATGATTCTGATATTACAAATCTGTTACCTATTACAAACTGTACTTATACAAGCCCCGAAAAGTTAATTGATTTTCTCATTCGTGAGGGGGAAAACTTTTCTGTATAGCATATTAATGCTAGGAGCCTACGTAAAAATTTCGACAATATCTGCTTCTTACTAAAGTGTACTAATGACTATCCCTTCTCTGTTATAGCAGTCACTGAAACCTGGATTTATATGGATGAAATCACCTCTTTGTGTAATATACCTGGTTTTTCGTTTTTCAGTCAATGTAGGAATGATAGAAGAGGTGGTGGAGTGGCACTGTATATCAGGAATGATTTACAATATTCTGTAAGAGAGGATCTCAGTAGAACACTATACTCTGAATCTTTATTTATTGAAGTGTTGCAAGCAAATTCTAGGAATCTTATTATCGGAGTTGTTTATCGTCCTCCGGATGATTTTAACAATGAATTTCTTACACATTTGGCCTGTATCTCTAGTGAAAGGAAATTGGGGGTCATTGCTGGTGACTTTAATATTAACCTACTCGACGCAGACAGTGATTCTTCTATGGCCAGCTTCGAAAATATTTTAACTCAAAATTGCTTCTATCCAACAATTAGTAAACCCACTAGGGTCACTGATAATTCCACAACACTTATTGACAATATCTTTAGTAACATGCTTAGTGTAAAAATACAATCAGCTATAGTTCAGACGGATATCTCAGACCATTATCCTATTTGCACTTTGTGCTTGGGTATCAAATCAAAGACTTGTTGTGAGTCCACTGAGGGATATTTTAGGCCAAATACTAAACCATCTAACGTTATTAATTTAAAATCTGACCTGGCGTCTACTGACTGGACTGATGTGCTTTCTGATAACGATGCTCAGTCAGCTTTCACCAAATTTAATACGAAGTTTACTGATGCGTTTTGTAGAAATTGTCCTCCTTGTGAAGTTAAAAAACTGAAAAGTAAACAGAGGTCTCCATGGATTACAAAAGGAATTTTAAAGTCCATTCGTACTAAAAACCGTTTTTACTGCAGTTATAGATCAAATCCTACGCCAGCTAATTCCTTGAAGTATCGTAACTATAGGAATATGCTTACCTCAACTATTCGAATAGCAAAGAAATGTTATTTTGCGGAGTTTGGAAGAAATGAATCAAACAGCAGAAATACTTGGAAAGGAATTCGTGATGTATTAGGCAATAGAAACGTAAATCTTATGGGTAATTCTTTTGATTGTGACAATGGTCCTATAGAAAATCCTGTAGATATTGCAGATTACTTCAGTGATTATTTTTCTACAGTGGCTGCAAGGTTAGCTAGTAAAATCGATCCAGTTGACATTGATATTACTCTATATAAAATTAAATATTCTAAACTCATTTGCTTTCCATCCTGTAACTACAGAGGAAGTTTTTGTTGCCATCAGCAAGCTGCAAAATGGAAAATCACCTGGTTATGACAACATTACAAATGACATTTTAAAAGAGGTCTGTAATTTTATTGTGTTACCTCTCTCTCATGTTATAAACTTGTCCTTTTCTTTTGGAGTTGTTCCTAGTGAGTTAAAAATTGCAAAAGTTATCCCTATCCATAAGTCTGGAAATGAGAGAGTTACTTCAAATTATCGACCAGTTTCTATTCTTCCTGCTTTATCTAAGATTTACATAAGAATTGTGTACAATAGGCTTTGGAATTTAATTGATAAGAGTAATCTCATGTTTAACAGCCAGTATGGTTTTCGTAAAAACCATTCCACTTACATGGCGTCACTCAAGTTTGTTGATGATATTGCATTTAAGTTAGATAATCATGTTAAAACAGCTGCTTTATTCCTGGATTTATAAAAAGCGTTTGATACTATTGACCATCAAATTTTACTTAGGAAAATGTATATGCATGGTATAAGGGGTGTAGCTCTAAGCTGGTTTCAAAGCTACTTAAGTGATCCTACACAGTTTGTTAGGTATGAGGGTAAAGACTCTTCTTTTAGGAACATAAATATAGGAGTACCACAAGGGTCCATTTTAGGACCACTACTATTTCTTCTATATATTAATGGCATGAGTCAGACGTCAAACCTCATGAATTTCATCTTATTTGCCAATGACACAACTATTTATATTCAAGATCCTATATGGATAAAGCTGTAGAAACCCTTTCTTTTGAATTTAAGAAAGTGTATGATTGGTTAGTGGCAAACAAATTATCTTTAAATGTTAATAAAACCAAGCTTATGATATTTGCAAGTCCCAAGAGAGCCGCTCCAGATCATACGATTACGATTACTGATACGATTATTTTCAGCGTACACAGTACCAAATTTCTGGGAGTTCAAATTGATGATCAGTTATCGTGGAAAGATCATATTTGTGGAATTACTAAAAAATTATCTAGAATAGCAGGTCTTTTCGCTAAACTGAAAGATTTCTTGCCCAGTAATACGCTTCTTACCCTTTACAAAACACTCTTTGTTCCACATCTTAACTACAGTATATTACTGTGGGGTAACTCCTCTGATTGCTTACTCAATCAGCTTCGCATTCTGCAAAAGCGAACCTTAAGGCTTATCTGTAATGCCCCTTTCTATGAGCACTCAAAGCCTCTCTTTTTCCAAAACCAAGTTCTTACCTTGGATGACATTTATAAATACCAGTTGGGAATCTTTTTATATAAACACAAACAGAGCAATCTCCCTTCCGACTTCACCTCATTCTTCCAGACTAATAGTGATTTCCACTCTTACTCTACTAGATTCAAAGACAGACTTCTCTTTCCACATACTAGGACTTCTTTAGCTCATTCCCAAGTACGAATTACAGACCTGTGTAAATTTTTGGAACACATTACCCGATCCCATCAAGCAGTCTTGCTCTTTAAACGTGTTTAAGAAAAAACTGAAATATCACCTGCTCGATAAATACGATGAAGGATAGTAGTAGTGCTGGTTTTACTGCGTCACTGCATTTTTTGTTTTTTCCTCTCCCCCTCTTTTCTGGCTTCGTTTGTTAGATTTTTTTTCTTTTCTTCTCTTCTTATTTTCTTTTCTTTTGGTTAAGAATGTATATAATCACAGACTGTACAGTGCTCTGTTAGGGACTAGACTAGAAAAGTGAAAACTTCTTTTCTTTTCTTCCTTTCGTGTAGTATACTTAGGTTTATTTTTTTGTATCGTATGTCGTGTTTTATGCTTTACTTGTTTGTATTGCTTTGTTATCATTACCTGCAAAGGAAGGAAATAAACTGAAACTGAAACGGAAATGAAAGCGAATTTGTTTGTATTTCTGGAGAAAGTACAACAAAACAAGACAAGATTCCAACGATTTTGTGTGACAAAATAATTTGTAAGTAATGTGCAGTAATCAGATCGCTGACTTAAGAATTTTTAGGCCGCAAATGGCTGGGTACGTTGACAAATGATCGCATCGGCAAAAAGGTGGTGGCTGATTTAGTTGCTGTATACAGTACTGCTCTCAAACCCTGCTGAAGCGAAACGAAAGGAAACTTTTTACCTCGCCGTTTGATGTTTTTTGTCAATGAATTTACAGGAAGACATGAATACGAGTTACTGCATTACCACCACAGTATATAGGGCTAAAACCTGTTGTTTTTATCACGTTAAACAAGGCACACAACCTTTTGTTTTTAGCACGTTGAACACGTGGTCATTCCAGTACTTTGCATATTCCTGGTACTGATGCGCTGCGAATACCGGTACTGATTTTCCTGGTACCGCCCGACCCCTATGAGGGACTCTGTCAAATGCTTTCGTAAAGTTTGTATATATATGAAATATCTGCATTCCCTCCATCATTGAGAGTTTGTGTTTAGTTCTACAACACATCAATTAGCTAGAAAACACAAGATTTCCCTGCCCAAACGCAATATTAATGCAGACTGAACAGATTCCCTGATACCATGTACTGTACAATTTTTTCTTTGATTAAAGATGTTAATTTTTTGTTCACCTACAGCGTTGGCTGGGTGATTGTCTTTGTTTACCTGTTGGCTGGGAGATTGTCTTTGTACACCCATTGACTGGGTTATTGTCTTTGTACACCTATTGGCTGGGTCATTGTCTTTGTTCACCTATTGGCTAGGTCATTGTCTTTCTTCACTTATTTGCTGGGTTATTGTCTTTCTTCACTTATTTGCTGGGTTATTGTCTTTTTTCACTTATTGGCTGGGTCATTGTCTTTGGTCCTTGATTGGGTCATTGTCTTTGTTCACCTATTGGATGGTCATATTGCTAACCCATTATCTACAGTATGTTCCCCCCATTGACTTTGTGATTATCAATGGTTGACTGCAGTAGGTCCCTATTTACATGTACAACTGGCTAGTTCATTATCTAACTTTTAACTTTTGGTTGGGTTGTCTGTGTTCACCCATTAGTCTTAAGCTTTTTGCTCTCATTTGACCATTTCCCAGATAATAACTTTTCTATGCTCCTGGAATGGCCAAATCATTTTTTAAATCATTGGTTTATGTATGATGATGATGAAAACACAAGATAGCACCAAAGGTAGAATCAGTAAAGTTGTATCATGTAGCATTCATGTATAGTACACAGTAAAATTCATTTCCCATTGAGATAGGTCTTATCTGGGAACACACAAAAAAAAGCAATTATCATTTGTGTAATTTTCTGTAATGCAATGTTGTAGTAGGTAATGCAAAGTACCTTTCTTTTCTCAACTAGAGTCAGCATTCCCAGGTCAACACTAGTTTCTCCATACAGAGCAAGACCTCACCGAAGAAGAAGCTTTGACTCCAAAGACTCTCTTGGTATCTCAAAGGTAGTTAATTACCAATCCTTTTGACAACTAGACTGTTTCGTTGAATTGTGCTTGGAGTAAAACCAGACATGTCAGTTTACAATCTTTGAGTAGAGAGCAATTATCAAATGCAATAAGCTGGCCATTTCATGTGGAGTAACAACTAGCTATGCAAAAATCCTTCAGATGAAATGTACTTGAAAAATGGAGGGGTGGAGGAGAGGGGATGGGGAATGTATTGGACATGGGTAGAGGAGAGGTAGAAGAAGAGAGATACAGGTGGCAGTTGTGAGGGTCTTTCCCATACCAAAGTATCTTGTATTTTGTGACATGCCATGTTTTTTGGTTATTTGCCAAAGTAGGCAAGTAACCTATGCAGTGACTTCTGATGGTGTATGCGTGTGTGTGTGACAACCTTGCTTGTAACCTCAATTATCTTGAGATAGGTATTGAAAGCAGAACTGATTTTTAGCTCACACACCAAGTGTGTAAGGTATTATAATGAGGCTGATGTCGTCAACTTTTTTCAAAAACCACCTCTTTCTTCATTTTTGGAGATATTTGTCTGAAATTTGTTCAGTGTGTTTTTTTGGATAGATGTATTTTTTTCCACCTATTTACATTTTGACTGGCTTAATTTGTAGGGGAGTTGCAATGTAATTTTTGGAGGAAAATTGGGTTTTTGCTTGCTTTTTTGCACATGGCACTCAAACTGAACGGGTTTAGGTGGAGAGCTATTCTGTGGTCACTCTAGTAAACAATAATCAAATTTTATGGCTGGTCTGGCCAGCCTATCTGCCCAGTGGATCATCAAGTCCACCTGAACTATCACTTGTCACAAGTTAGATAGTAAAGCATGTGGCTGAGTGATCATTGCAAACTCTTAAGATAGGTTGGTAAACAGAGTTGATTTGTTGCATCATCAACACTGCAGTGTTTTTTTTTTTTACACACCATGTTCATTCTAATTTTACAACCATTTTAAAAATCTAGTCCAGCGCACATTTCAATTTAGATCCAGCCAAAGCCAGTTCTGGCAGGATCTGAACATTATCCATTTCATCCTTACATATCACACAGCGGAAAGGAGTTTTAACCTTCTCTACAGACCATAGCTGGTACACCTAATGCCATTTTTCAACATCACATGTCCAAATTAATATACTACACTGGCATATGACAATGTCATAGCCTTGAAAGTGTGTCAACTAGATACTTTTTGCATGTAAGATTTTGTCACCTTCCAAGTACTGTACTTTCATTTTGCAATGCTACAAACAAAGATTTACCTCTACTTAGTTCAGTGACTGCCCTTAGTTTCGACACCCCTATGTTCTGACACACTTTCGACATGTACACCTAAATTCCGACAGCGGCTGATCAATGCATCATTACTATGCCGAGCATCATAGCTGGGACCCAAAATGGTGCCTGATGTAATGAATGTGTTGTAACATATGAGTGTCAGAACATGGGGTGTGGGAACAAAAGTGTGTCAGAACGTAGGGCTGTAACCCTCAGTTCAATGGTGTGAGCTACAGCGGAATTGCTGCACTAGTTGGCATGTGGCTTAGACATATTGAGTTCAAGATTCCTATTGTTGTTGGTGGAGGTCAAAGGTCATGTGGGATCTGAGGAAATAAAAATGTGAAATTCATGAAAGTCTAATATTTCCAGAACCCAAACATTGTGGAATGTTGTATGTGTGGGGTAGGTGAGTTTAATACTCCATAACAATTTTCCAATGTGGTTTGAAAGGGTCAAAGTCATTTTTGGTCAGAATATGTGAAATGATTGAAACCTTCCCCTCGCTTGTAAACTCAATGTTTTGAGTTAGGCATTTAGTGCAAATTTCATAATCGGCATGTGACTTTATCATAATTAGTTGATGGTCCCTATTAATTTTGGTAAAGGTCAAAAGTCATATGAGGTCAGCAGAGATCAAAACATAAATACCTTTGAAACCACTTATCTTGTACATTTGATTATTTTAGCTGTATGTCCTTTAGATACAACAGAGGGTAATCCAGAATTCATCACATCCCAAATGTGCAGTACTCCACTACCATAGTACTTATCTGAACCAGAAGGCGGCATGCAACGTCCTTTATTAAACTGCTGAATAGTAAGCAAGGAGGAATGTTAGTGACCATCTATTGAAAACTGTTTTCCCCATCTCTTGACCTTTATCTTCAAACATAGAGTTAAAGTGATGACGTGACTTTGAAGAAACTGTAAACATAGGAAATTAATGTCCAACTATATTGTCATACGTTTGAGTGCACCAAGTGAATAATAAGGGAAAACTACTGAGGTTCAAACTGTCAATTTTATCCACGGTCTCTGAGTTTTGTAAAAATACTGACCAAATGTGGGGAAATTAAAAGTGTTTTTCAGACAAAACTTATTCAGTCTCAAACAACCTTGCTGAACAGGCCAATGGAAATTGAAGCACTAGTGCCTTACGCATATGCACTACACAACAGCTGATCGCGGTTGTACACCACAACATACGCAAGTAAACGCCAGTGGCGCACATTTGTTTGTACAGTACATTGTGTGCTATTTTACCTACACATAATAATGCATCATCAAGTGATGCCTTCACATGCATGAATGTACACTGAACGAAACTTACTAGTTCCAACATTACAGCTTTTCATTGTTAGTTCACTTCTTCAACTATGAGAGCAACAAGTTTCTATGCAGCAAAAGACCTGCTAAGAGAATTTCAAGGCTTGAATACTCAACGTTCTGCAGCGGAGAGAATGCAATAAATCACTGAGGGTTTTCTCTCAGCGCAGAACACACAAGACCTTGTTGTAGGCGTGGCCTAACATTCAAAATAAGGACTGTCATTTTCAAAATAGGAGGTCAAATTTTCACCAATTTACTCTGTTAATTTTGTTTTAGAATCAGCATCATTTTTGGTTATTGCATTGTTGAAGCAACCATGTACACCACTAGTGTGGTATTGAAGAATATAGAAAAAAACATAAAAAGCACGCTATGTTTTTAATTTCTTCAAACTCACGCCATCACTTTAATGTCTTAATAGCAAGCTGCCTAGCACTCTCTAACCTGACTGACCTTAGAGGCAGAGGTGATTGTTACAGCACAGGTGGCTTGCTTATTGCAAATATGAAATATTGATAAACTAACTTTATTGTTAGACAAATTACATACTTTAAGAATTGAATAACACCCATTCAACAGTATGTTATAATGAATGGCAGTACAGCCGCACTTGTCCATAAGGATGCTAATCAGCCAAAGGCACTGACTACCATAGTACTTATATGAAAAACCATCAGCATTGTAACATATAATTTGTAGAAAAACTATCACATTGCACAATGTAATAATTTATTGCCCATATGGCCCTACTTGTGTGTTATTGGTGTGGTAAAGTAGGAAATGGTTGTTCTAACATTGTTGGAAACATTGTAAAGGAAACATCTTGAGATATGTGCAGTAACATGTTGCAACCTCAACATAAAAATACGGTTGTCATGGTGGATCAATAGGTCATGTCTGTCGTTCACATGTTGTTGCATATTAAATGATTGTAATGACAGTATGTATACATTGCAGCTGCTCACAACACATGAATTCAGATATTGTGGCAAGTGAGGAAGACAATGTGAAAATAACCAGTAACTGTCTGCCAGTAATACCATCACATGCTACTACTCATGCATGCTCATATATAGCTTATTTGATATTGTATGCATCAGTGGAGTAAGGACTTGTCTTGAATAGGAACACAATAATATTCACAAACATCAAAGTGACTTCAAAGCAACAAGTTGGTGAATCAAGAACAGTACCTTATTGCAAAGTTAGGATAACACTACTGTGATCATTACTGAGGAGCCCCTCTATAAGGTTAACAGTAGTTTTGCATCAAGAATTAATATTCATTGATAAACTACAGTATACTTATAAATGCAACAGGATCAGCTACAGACCACGTTCAAAGACCCAATGGTAAAGCACAAGTTTACTAAAGGACAGAATAGCAAATTCCAGTAACTTTATAATTATGTTCCCTCTAATTATCCCTTTGTTGGTAGTCTCAGGTGAGACTTCTTAAAAAGATTGCACTATTGAGAGGAATGTTGTTGTACAAGGATTGATACCATTTTGAGTTGCTGGTGAAAAATTATTCCAAGGTTTGGTTATTTTTGTGAGCAATTATGTATGATCAGTAAAGTCAAAAGTTTGTAATTGTTATGGGTCTTGCCTACTCTCTGCAGCATTGTTCATCGGGTTGGCAGTGTTGTAAACCCTCTGTGATGCCTACTGCAGGATCACTGGACATACACAAGTCACTCAGCTCTACCGTTGTAACATCCAATTTTAATCCTGAGGTAAGAGTTCACTTGACTTAACTGGCTTAAATGGGTTCCATAAATAATCTAAAGGGATTCGTGCTTCAGTTAAGTGTAATATGTACATGGTGGAGAAGTCATCTTGTAAGTTGGTTATAAGTTGGTTAGGTCACTATGTGGACACATTGAAGAGATTATCTGGGGTTCACAGAATATGAATCAGTCTGTAGTGAGGTTCCTACAAGGAGGAAATTTTTCAAGTTTGAAATGCACAAGACAAAATGTAAGATGAAAGCATTTGAAATCCAGTTGTTACTACTTAGATCATATAGGCAGAGAGTGACATCGATAAACAATAGTCATGTTGACCATTGTGCGAACTTGGTGACAGTTTCAGTGTTATGGCATTGATGTACAGGTTAGGTCAGTTTCTTACCTTTCATGAGTTAGTCATGTATGACAAAATTCTGATTTAAGGTTGTCTTATAGAATTTATATCTTAAGCCATTAGCTTACCATTGGATTAAACATGTTTGAGTGTTGAAAAATACCAACTGGTGGAAAGAGCGATGCTCAACTCTAAGCTGAGAAATTTTTGTCATTAATAGAAGGATTTATGGTATTTATTTTAAGCTAACCTTAAAGTGACTTGACTAGACACCTGCTACTCCTATTCAGTAAAGACTATTCAGTCTATGCATTTCATTTCTGATGTCTATTCACCTGATTGTGAGGCAGGCTTACACGAAGTATGTCCTGGGCTTATTCTTCACCAAACCTGGGGCAAAATAATTTGAACTTCTGCAAACATATTTCTAAGTCATTTAATGTTGCATCAATATTTGCTTTCACTTTAATCTACCAGATGGAAAAAATCTACCACCAACAGCAGCAAAGATCCCAAGAACATCTCATAGGACATGACAGTTACACATCTCAATAGATGCTCTAGCATACAGGACTGTCAAGCAAGACTTGTTTGTTTGCATTGAATGGTCCTTGCCAAAGGCAGGCAAGGAATCTATGCGGAGTGTTACCACAAATCTATTAAGGCAATATGCTTACACTTGATTTGGGAGGGTCAAAGTGCAAAAAAGTGTTTGAAACTACAACTACCTATCCTCCTTTAAAATACTTCAAAGAAAAAAAACATCTGTGATGCAGAAAATATTTTGTTTGCCACTGGGTGCTACAGAACTGCCCTTCTTTGAAAGATGTAGTCAACCAGCGATATGTAGTTGTAGATGGAAACTCTTGGAATAGAAGACTGTGGAAAAAATTTAGTTGCTTGCAATGGCTCAGCCAATTTTTTGGGAGCAGTTGCTTACATGATGATCCACATGAAAAGGAGAATAGCTCTTCATACACAAATAGGATATTAAACCGGTGTAACCACCAATATCTTTGTACTGATGAACAGAGGGCCTTGTGATAATTTGAACACCAGATGCAGTTTGTAACCCTGAGATGGAGATGTATATAATGTTGAGTTGTCTGCAGTTCTACATTCTTTAACATTTTTATCCTTTTTTGCACCTTTTGTAATTTTTTGGCTCAGTGTTTTACAATGCATGGTTCACAGATTAAATCTGGAATATGAGTTGAAAATTTGTCAGTGAAAGTCAAATTCTGCAGAATATCTCATAGCAGCTACAAGAAATATTGTTTAAGCCACATTTTTTGCATACATGAATATTCATTTCCATTCCCATTGGTCTGTTTGATTTCAAGTGATTGTGATTGACTGCTATGCTTTCTTGAAGAGTTTGAATTTTGTAGGGCCACCAAAAATGTTGAAACAATTTTCATATTCAAACATCTGGAAGATGAGAGCATGGTTCTCTGCCAGATTTTATGACAGGTCATATTTCCCTTCTTTCTCTTCCCTAAAACACTGATGAAAAACAAAGGTAGCTGACCAAGCAATTGCCAGTACGACTCACATTTCAGCTTTAAATGCTACATGAAAATAATAACAATGATGTTCAAAGACTATTGCATAGACTATTCATACACCATAGACATTTGTTGTTTTAAAACTTTATTTTGCATCCTTTGGTAAATGTTTTGCAGTTAGCACTTTTCTTTGAAAAAAAAATTACAGTTTACCATCATTATCACAGCTGTTGTCACTGATGATTATCCCCCATCTCTTTACACAGTTCCTAGTTACAGATAATTCTCTATATACATGGTAGATTAAAATATTTCCTGTTAAATTTACAGCTCCCAGCTTTCTACAAGTACAAATGGAAGAAGCAATGAATAGATTTAACAAATCGTATTTTACAACACAGTGAGCAGGGAGTGCAGTGAACAGAATACTACTAATACTACAATGGTGACAAGTTATATGTCAAAAATGCATGTTTCTCATCTTTCATTTCACCAATGATTTGACAGCAGAAGTAGGTCAAATACGGACAGTAACCTGCTTATTTATATATTTGGCTATTGAGTTGGACTTACTACATTAAATGTCGTCAGGTATGGCATTCCACAAGTTTGCATATTTATTCCTTACTACATGTGCTGGTGCTGTCTAAATTATTTAACAGAAGTTTCCATTGTTGTTTGGTGTAAATGAGGTATGACAAATATATACATATATATATTCACAAGTTTCTGTCACCTTGCTTCTGATTGTCCCTACGTACAATTTACAAACTTTTACATGTTTTTTTTTTTATTGTTTTAAATGGTGTAAATAAATTTAGAGTAAAATCTTTTTACTTATCTGCAAATTAAAAATGATGATTGTCTCTGTTTTCAGCTTCCACACTTAAACATACAGGATGGCAAGAAGCACCCAAAGTAATTTTGAACAAAGCAATTGTTTGTGCCCTCACTCCTGTGTTAATCATGATTGTCTAGGCTTTTTAGACAGATGCAAAGAGGTCATGATTTAAATGCATTATTTGCAATGGATACTATTTTGTTTTCCGATAAACTGAGGTGTCATTTTCATCACAGAAGTGAACTGGAAGCAAGCATATGTTTTGATGTCATTGTCTGGCATAATGTTTAAATGTATATCAAATTTGTGCTCACAGCTAAATCCATATTTACCTCATGGGGCAACACATACTTCAAGGCAAATACCCAGAAACTGATAACCTAAGCACTTTGCTGTCAGAGTGCTGCTTTCACTTCATCTCACATCTGGTAGAAAAGTCAAATAAAAATAGGGGCTGCTATCACAAAACATTTTACAAAACAACTGGCCACATACTCAAGATTTTGTTCCTTTTGAAATGAAATTCATAAGGGTAGATTAGAAATAACCCAATACAACTTATCATATTAAATGTACTTCTTTTTCGAATCAACAACTATGAAACGTTTTCTTCTTCAATGAGTTGTGCGATGATTTAAAGTATATGAGATACCGTGACAAAGCATCTGTCTTAATTTTTCATTAGTACTGGAAAATAAATCCATCTTGAAATGCCAAGGACAAAGTTAGAATAAATTCCACAATACCAATTTCAGGTAATTCAAGTCGTGATAACTGCACCTGCTCTAAGCATATTCCAAGAGAACTTGGTATATAACTGGCCCTGTTGTGACTCGGTAAACACAGCAGCAGCGTTAGGTGCAACCAAAGTGAGGGCAGCAGACAATCATCTATCTCCGGAGAACCAGCTCTCAGACTAACGTTTCTGCTGCCTGCTCTAGTTGCGCTCTGATTGAGTGGATTCCCTTCATTATCTTCTTTTGATGTCCAACTAGAGTGACCCCAAGACGAGGTAGGTCACTCTGTGAGAGCATTGCAATGTCTTCCAATCTCACATATCCAGCTTCTGTAAAAGAATCCTTGTATCTGTTCATCTTCAAGCTTTCCAACCATTCTTCAACTGAATTCACTTGACTGATGTCCGTGAAGCCATTCATTGGTAGTGATCTGAAACAAGAAACAAAAGAGAATGACATCTTTAAAGTAAGATCTTTAAATTTAACAAAAAGTACATCAAAAAAAAAAAAAGGTGCACTAGATCTACTAATGCACTTAGTATATCTCAAAAGTAGTTGACATGCATTCAGCATTATCTGCGCGACGGCTTAAAAACGGCTTTCAAGGGACTGTCAACTGTAACTGCGCACAAGTGCTATGTAGCCTACATTGGTTGTTTTTCGTGATACAACGATGATTGCAACCTTTTCTGAAACTTTTATTAATTCATAATTAACAGAAACTCATACATAATACAAAGACAAGAATAACATGATTAGGAAACTTAAAGGGTTCTCTCTTGAAAATGTTCATTTTGTGTTTGATGTAGTCTCTGGAGTGCTTTTTATTGCGATTCCAAAATCATCGCAAAATCTTTGTAGATTGAATTTTTATTTGACATTTTTAGGATTAAACCAAAACATACTTCAAGTTGAAGAAAGTCTGGGTAAAGCAACAAATATCGCACCATTTTGCATCTAGACACCCTTGAAAACAGAAAAAATTCCCAAAGGGGAACTCCCCTCCCCTTAGACCCCTTCCCCAGGATGGTGATCAATGTCCTCCTTTTTGGAACATAAATCTGGTAAGGCACCGTGTCAAAAGTTGGCCTCCCAGCCGCTGGCACAGCCGCTGCAGTGGCTGTTAGTCAGTTAAGGAACAAAAGAGCACCTTAACGAGGCCTTGCCAGCCAGTGCAGCCGGCTGCGTTACTGTTATGTTTGGTCGTGACACACTTCATTGATTCCCGATGCCACTATGGCTGGGAGGCCGCTGCAGCCATTATTAACAGTATGTGTGTTGGAAAGTGGCTTCAGCCAGTCCAGCCAGTGCAGCCCCATGCTCTTTATTACTGAGTTTACCCTAGCAACACCCAGCGGCTGCAGCGGCCTTGCCAGCCCCTGCAGCGGCCTTGCCAGCCAACTTTTGACATGGTACCTAACCCTAGGGGCACAGGGTTTCATGTTATCCTCTCACCTAAAATTCAGTATTATATTTGCAACGTACGACAAAGTGTCCCAACAATTTTGTCCAAGATTGTCTGAGAATTTCGATGGGTCAGAAGCATGCGCGTTGCACAGGAAAAATCATCAATATGAAATAAACGGCAAAATGGGGGGTGATATTCCTTGCAACAAGAAACATCAGCAGTGCATGTTCGGCATGTTTGGGGCCTATATTACGGTTGGTTTACTGTAATAATATTATTGTGTGAATATTGTCAAAGTTATTATGGAGTAAAGAGAGGAATGTGTCAGTCAAATCCACACATTTGCACTAAATGTGCTAAATAAAATGCAGTCACTGGGGAGGTTACATCCTAACTCCAATGCATCTTGTTGACCAGGAAACTACTTTGAAAAATTTTGTATGATGCAAATGACATACTTTCGGCTCAAACTCTGATATTGAGACCGGTACCGAAGGGAAAAAAAAAATCCAAGAACAACCCCCCCAAAAAAATAAACATGTTAGTGGTCCGTTGAAGAAGATCGATGTATATGTGTTATTTATTCAAATTGTTCTTAGTGATGACATGGTGTCTGGTATTAATAACTGTTTAATAACTGTTACGACTGACTTGCAGGTTAATCTGGGTAAAAAAGTGTACTATTATTATACAAAATAAACCCCTAAAATGCAAATTTAATAAATTTGACGTTTGCTCATATTCATATAACAGTGACATTGTGGCACCCATTTTATTGCACTTTACATGGTGCACTGTAATATGTCAGTCATTTTAAGCAGTTTCAACAGACTTCAGAGTACATATTTGTTGTTAGAGCTATATCATTATATTAATATACATATAAATATAAATATATTACCTTATATTATGAAAAATGAGAAGTTGACAGACATTTGAGTTTATAAATGGATAATTGAGCAGTGAAAAACACTATGGTCATGCCGTGAATCGAACCCCGGCCTCCCCATCCAAGCTGACTCAGACCTAACAACAGCATCCGACAGTATAGGTTAATGAAACCCACATTCTACCAAATGTTTTGACAGGAAAATTTAAGCAACCCGTGGGAAAATTGCGTAGATTACGAGACTGAAGATTAAATATGTTACCAGCATCACGCAATGTAAAAATTGCAGTCACAAACCTTGATTTAGTGGCCAAAAATGTAAAAAAAACCAGCCTTTACTAACGTTCTACCATTATTTTAATATTAAGCTGAATCTACAGTTCTGACTTTAATGCATTTTGGTAGAACGTGGAGCTACTTCAGAATATACTATAACTGGGATTCCTACCAGCATTCTACAATTGCAGTAACACTCCTCTTGCAACGCAATGCAACAGCTGCCCATCAAAGTTATTTCTAAACGCAATCATTTCTGTCCTCATACAAAACCATGAAACAACCTATTCATTCACGATCACTCGTTTTCAACAAAACATTCAAATAAACCCTCAAATTAAAATTAAACTTGTTATGTTCATATTCGAAACTCAGAATACATTCATTTGAAAATCCCCAGACCCATATCCCCTGATAACTAATTTTTATGATGCACACTGTCCCAAAACTGTTCAATTTTCTTTCAAAATTTCGCTCCAAAATTGCTCCCAAAAAACTCGGACAATCTTGGACAAAATACCTTGGGACACCCCGCGCCCCGTTCAGTGTTAACTACAGGATTGCTGTTCAAAGGGTACATTCACTTCTACAGCGCAACATTGGAAAGTGGCGCAGGGTTTCATGTTATCCTCTCACCTAAAATTCAGTATTATATTTGCAACGTACGACAAAGTGTCCCAACAATTTTGTCCAAGGATTGTAGGTAAGATTACAAAACCTAGACTGTAGAGACAAATGCAATGGGTGGATCAGTCATTTCATATCATCTGGCCTAGATGGCTGTTTTAACTAGGGCAGTGATCTTTGAATGAACATGCCCAGTAAAGATCATGTGTTTAATCATGGAGCTATTACAGATGGAGAACAAGCAAGTTAAAGTCTCTTTGTAACATGGTTGCCGACATTGCTTTCCTAACGAGCCGTGAGTTTGTGGTATTGTTTGCAATCAATGATAAAATGCCATTAGTGTTAGTCGGTCAGCTCTTGGAGTAATAGGGTCAGCTACTTAACCTTTCTGGGCTTTTCCGGATTGTGTCCACTGGAGTGTAATCCATGGCCCTGTTTAAAAAAGAAAGTGAAAAAGTACGTGGCTTTTGCCACTTTTAGGCGCTAGTGAAGACACAAGGCTAACTGCTCATAACCAACCTAATTGAGGAAACTTGTGGAAAATGCCACAAAATTACTCTGAAAAATTTCATGAATATTCCACTTCTCAAAAAGTAGGTTCTGGAAAATGTCATGTAACTTTTTAACCAATGTTCTGATTTTCACTAGTTTTTGTTTTTGAAAGATATGTAATATGTAGTGAACTGCAAATAAGTATCCAAATGCTATAATAAACTTTAAACAACTGTGCAGCTGCCCTTAGAGTGTTTCATGAATATTCACTGGCTAGTCATGCTTTTCTCCAGTCATTTCAATCAATGAATCCTCACGCTCTCGCATCAATGTCGGCAACCATGCATCACACTTCAAAGGAAATTCCTCAGGAGATAAGGGTAACCAGAAAGCAAAAAAGCTTAGTGATTTCTTGCCATTATTATACTTGAATGTTGCCTTCCTAAGATACTGTGGCCTGGAGGAAATTAGGGTAACACCCCATCTCATTTCAAGTACTGGTCTTTTCTGTATACAGCATACCCCATGTGATGTGGAAAAACTAAATCATTACAACTACTTGAAAGTAATGAAAGCAGTAAGACAGGTTTAACTACTGTATATTAGCCTTTTTCTAGTTTACAGCCTTTTTCTAGTGTACACCTTTGACATTTCACATTATTCACAAGAAGTTTTCCTCCAATGTTCCTTCCAGGTTTGTAATCAATTGCCGAGAATTCTGCAGCCAGCACATGGTATATATTGATAATACACTGACAAGTTGAATCTTTGAAGTCAGTTCATTACAGCCTGTCTTTCCTTTGCTGCATATCTAAAATATAACTACTATCTGATCATATCTTGGAGTTAAAAATCTCTCATAGGTAATCCAAATGGACATGACAAATCACTTGTCTCTGTATGTGCAGTTTCATTTGTTAAATAAAAATTCCTCTGGGATTGATACTACCTGTCTCAGTGACCTCAGAGGTCAATGGTCACTTACCAAGCTAAAAACAATTCTCTCTGTGTGCAAGAAATTTAATCTCAGTCTGTTGGGAATTTTGTACTATCAAAACAGCTCAGGAAAAAGGAGTAGATTTATAACTAGAGGATTATAAACGTATGTATCACTTATTGTTGTGCACTGCATTAAAAGTCACAGAATTCACATTTATGAGACCAGAAACACTGAATAAATTTTTTTAAACATTTTCAAGTATTGCTGGTCTTTGAATGCCTGTTACACCAAATACTTGTTTACCCACAAGAAGAGAAAAGAAAAAGCACCATCTGAGTGCTAACATTTTTCACCTCCTAGTGACCCAAATAACCTTCAATTGCACCAAAACCAAACCCAACAAAGGTCTTAATGTACTGTGCCTTAACACCACCTGTAAAGTGCAGGGATACTTCCCCCTTGAAAATAGTGTGTTCACAAGCTTTTTACTATAACAACCTTTGATATCCCCACATGAACTTTGACCTTAAAAAACACCTCCATAATCTTATTTACTCAGAAGGTAGTACACACCTCCAAATTTGAAGTTCATTTGCACTTCCTTCATCGACAAACAGGAGTCAAAAATGTCAATTGTATAAAAAGATCGACTGTTATCATGGTTTACACATGCAAAAAATGGAAATGAGTTTCTCAAAAGACATTGCCCTGTTTCTTAATTAACAGTATACTTTGCAGTAAGAAATGTGCAGTTTACACTTACATCTAAAAAACGACCCACAGGTAAAGCAAAAATTGGCATTTTGTTCCAGTGCTACCACCTATTCCTCCATAGAGGATATTTTTGAAAACTGGAAAACTGAGAAACTATTTGTAAGTAAATTTCCCATCATTCCGGATCCTTCCTGATGATAAAACTTGGCTTATCGTAAATCTAGATTCTAGTTTTGCAAAATTGATGGCATTCTCTGAATTCTCTTCTAATATTACTTAAAAATTATGAAGAAACAACAATATGGCTGTGCTAGGTTTTATAGGTGGTGCTATATCTTGCCTACACTATCGCTTAATAACCTGCAGTAATCCTGCATTATAGGACCAATTAATGAGGGTTTTGATCTTTAGAATGTCATAACAGATCATAACTTCAAAGGGTTATAAGCTGCTATAACTCCATTTGTAGTAGCTCCATGCTCGTACCTTCCCTTCTAAACTAGAGTGAAAACAAGATTGCTGTTACACGTAAACATACACACACACCTAACCAAAATCACCATCGCATAGGTTCCTTGCCTGCCTTCAGCAAGAAATCAATAAAACCAGAGGAACTGTAAAGGGATCAGTAAAGAGAGGAACAGGGTGAAATGAGGGAATGACCACTCGTGCTCATCTCCTTACTTCCAGGGCTTGCTTGTTCTCCATCTACTGTAATAGCTCCATGGTTTAACTCAACAAGTACCAAAGTCTTGGTCCACAGAGGAATATATCCATTAAACTAACATCAATTTGTAAAGAAATCATCCCCTCATTACTAGATACCATGCACCTGAGATAGTAGACCCTGATGGGCTGGATCACCAAAATAGCATACACACCCAAGGTGTCTCTTACGTTCTCATTCATGCACCACAGCTTCTCCCACCCTGGAAGAAGCTGAAATACATTCACACTTGTTCGAAGTACACAACTGTTTTTTTGCTATGGAATTAGTGGCAAAAATGAAAACCGATGACAAGCCTTTCAGTTTGTAGCGGAACTGACCAAAATGGGGTTGGATGCGATGTTAGGGATATCATTTTAATAGTACAGGCACGTTTGTACAATTTGACCTTCTTTATACAAGGTAGTCATGTACATCACGACTTCCTCTCTAGCCTGAAATTGTGTAAAATATTTCTATTTACATAGCTGCCAGCATTCCAAACTTTGTGGAATCTTTTGCAGGGCAAATCAGAAGTTTCTGAGATTTTAATATGTGCCCACAGAGGACCCCTAAATTGGACTCTAAAACTTCCCAGGGGGGACGATCGTGACGAGAGAAGCAGCCTTAAGCTAGCCATCCATTTGTCCAATATACGTTATGCGTTGTCCGTCATGCGTATGCGTTAAAAAAAGGTCTCAAAGACTTATAAAAGACGCCCATTCAAATGTCCGTCATGCGTCGTGCGATTTTGTGTCTGTCATGCATATGCATTTTGGAAAGCCTCGAGGACCTTTTTTTTATGTAAACGTAGACCAATTGGACAGGACATCTCCAGAAATATGACGTCAGATGAGGGGATTCCCAGGGCCTCATTTCCCGCCATGCTGTGACTGACATACTCTTTGTGATGTGCATGTGTGTTTCTCCTGTTAAGTTTTGCTAAAGTACAAGATGCCCAAGCGAAAGACAACCACAGAAATGCTGGAAAAACTTGTGGAATTGGTCAGGTAAAATCCTGTCCTATAATGACCCCAATTTACCGGGACATAAAGATGCTATCAGGCTGAGTAACATCTGGAAAAGCATTGCAACGGCAAAAAATGATGAAAATGGGGGTAGGCGGTCGAACACCATCTAATGCAACAAGCAACGCAGAACCCGAAGGGAAATTTGTTAGGGGTAACACCCGGGTAGAACACGACCTTGTTGCACGTACCCTTGGTGAAACATTTCCAGCATTTTGAAATGACGTACTTTTAAGCAGTAGAATTGACATACTTTTAAACAGTGATATGACAGAGTAGTGGTTCATATGACCAACTAGACCGGTTTCTGCTTTCATACTCAATTTTGGAGGAGCGTCATCAGTGGTAAGCCTTTTAATATTTTATATTTTAGGAGATTACATAAAGCATGAGTGTCATGAAATTTTATTTTTGGAAATGCGTGCTCTTTAGTGCACATTAATGGGTATAAGCTCAGAGTGCAGCTATGAGCGAATTCAACAGACCTTCATGCGAGTCCTGACTGTCGAAAGATTCTTCACTACTTTGAAACCTGCTGTCTTGCTCCAATAGTCTTTCTTGAAGGGCATTACTTGGTAATATCTTCCTCAGTATGGTACAGAACCTGCTTGAACTGTCGTCTGCTAAACGAAAGTACTTATGGAAAGAGACTGTCATCTAGTTCCAACTCCTTAACAAGATGTTTGTAGGCGCTGTGAACGTTTCAACCCTCTGGTCTGGGATTAACCCAGTATTTGTGCTTTCTCATTTTGTTTTTTCTCTTTGCCCTGAGATACACCAGGGTAAAAGTTTCAATATCTCTTCTTCTCCTCTTCTTCTCCTCTTCTTCCTCTTCCTCTCAAATTTGAACGAACAGGGAGCATGGCAAAGGTGATTGTCTGGTGTGTTTGTTCTTTTCAGTCCAGGCCAGTAAAATAGCCGTACTAGAGATTATATATGCAATGCAGCACGTTTTGGACGTATGAATGGATGAGACTTTTACGCATACGCACACACGTTACGTACACCAAGTTTATACGCATACGGATAACGCATAACGCACATCGGACAAATGGATGGCTAGCTTTAACTGTACATAGAGCCTAAACATGTAAAGGCGGTTGATGTTAACAACACTACTGTGGAGACAATAAGCCAGTGAGATGAGCACTATATTAAATTCTGATCATGACAATAACCCATTGAAAAAGTGTAACTACTTTATATATATATATATATTTATATACTTTTCACATAATAATCCACTGAAAAAGTGTAACTACAAAGATTATGACTTATTAAATTCATTTTTTTTCTCGCACTTGGAATGTGAATTAATTTCATTCTTTGTCACCTGAATCCTAGATTGCTACATAGTAGTATCAATAACTTACTTGTTTCCCTACAGTCATACATTCTCAGTTATTGGTGTAACTGAGAGGTGGGCTAAATGAATTTGATGATCTCTGTTCTTTGTAAGACATTCCTGGCTATAGTACTAAGACAGCATCAAGTGGTGTAGCACTATTTATTAATTTGCTGTGCAGTTATAAACTTCGTCCTGATCTTTGCACCTTTACTGAGGGTATTGCCGAATCACTGTTCTTCGAAATTAGATTTTCTAATGCCTCTTTCACTACAAAAATTATTTACTACCCTAAGGGAGTTACTAATCATTCGTTGACATTTTGTCCAAAGTCTTTACGCTACTGAGCAGGCAGAACCTTGATGGCTTTGTAATGGGAGATTTTAACTGTAATCTCATGAACCTCACCAATACTGTAACCAACCAATTTTTAAATCTTGTTAGATTGTGTGCATTTCGACCCATACATACTGTTCCAACTAGGGTGACTCCCTTTTCTGCAACTCTTCTTGATGTAATCTTTACCAATACTCTCTCAAATTGTCTACTTTCTGGTTTTAATACTTGATGGCATATCTGACCACTTTTCTATTTTTACTAGTGTCTAAAATGAATTTTACTGATGAAAATTTGAGATCACATATATTCAGTAGGTTGACTTACGCGGTGTTAAAACTAGAATTTCTACTAGTGTCAAGTTTCTAGGAGTTATTGTTGATCAACATCTAAGTTGGTCAGATCACATTATATACATGAGTAACAAAGTAGCTGAGGCAACCGGTTTTCTTACCCGCTTATGCAATACATTACATCACATTCTCTCTTGCTTTGCAATACCCTGGTACTTCCATATTTGTCCTATTGTTACATTATAGTGCTCTCCCAACAAGGATCCAACCTCTGTTTTTTCTCAAAAAGATGTATGCCTCTCATCAGGAGCAAACCCTGTTATTACCACAGTACACCCCTCTTTGCAAAATAGAACATTTTAACAATGTATAATTTAACCGTTACAATATGAGAGTTTTATCTACAATCAGTTACATAATAATTGCCCTTCAATTTTCAAACATTATTTTAAATTTCATGTTGATGTTAATTCCTTCCAAACATGCTTGTGTACTCCCTTTTTTTAGACTAAAATCCTCCCAAAACAGTCTTAGATACTTAGGTGTAACTATTTGGAATTCCCTCTCTGCTTATGTGCAACACAGCAAATGCTTGGATACTTTTAAAAGGAAGTTTAAAACCCATTTAATCTGTAAACAGGATAAGGGTCACTTGCTATTCATTGTTCTTCTGTTTTTCCTTGTTTTGTTGTCTTCATTGTTTGTTCTCTGTTCCTTTTGTTTTTGTATATTGATTTAGCTTTGTTTCTTTCTTCTTAGGGGTGGTTACCCTGACAAGCTTTTAAAAGCTTCTTGTAATCACTCCTCAGTCTCTTTGACTAATAATTCATTGTAAATTTTCTAACTGTTCATGTTCACTACACAATGGAACTGAAATAAAGATACAACAACAAATTTGAAATCGTTTACTCCACTAACGACAAACAAAAATTTAGCATGCATTATGCTGTCTAGTTGTCTAAACTTGTGAATATGTGTCCAAATCAACTGTGAATATTCCAAAAGTACTCAAAGCACATGCACCTCCTACCCTCTGTCGATCATACCATTCAGTGAAGTGAGGTTGTACAGTATGTTCATTGTGATTGGAAGACAATTGTGAAATTGCAATATGCATTGCCTAATGCTTGCATATGTGGATACTGGTGTTTTCATATGTAACCTGATTGGTATTCTATTACCTGGATCCAATATTACTAGCTGATTCCCTAATAAGTGAAAAATGACACAACTGCTGTGTGAAGGCATTGTGTCAGACTGCCCAATTTCACCTACTATTCATAGGAAATAGCTCAAAATGAAATTTTCTTCTTTTTTCTCATGGAAAATAGATGGTCCTATTCATGAGGTGTAGATGAGTGTATGAAGTGTACTAGTAAGATTCCTCCACACAAATGTGATGTACAGTACTGTGGAAATATGATAAAGATGCCATACTCGACGGGTATGAGAAAAAATTACCCTATTCCGAGTTTAAGAAATCGATGAAAACAAGTGGATATTCAGTTGCACATAATGGACTCCCTTCTTTCAAGGGCTATTCAGGTGGACAGCAGTCTGGCGGGCAACAGATGGGGGGAATGATGAAATAGAAAAGAGGTAAAGCATAAAGGGGAGCTTTCTGAGGGGAGCTTCATGTCAGTTGAATGGCAAATTAGAGAAATTATAAAGGAGAGAAGGGCTGGTGAAGTAAAGGGGCTAACAAGCAGATAAAGATAAGGCTGCACTGCATTTAATGAGCCTAAATGGCTGAATAGCCCTTAACAAGGGCTACTAAAAGAGCAGTAAATATCAACACTGTTATCAAGGTTATCAATAAGGTTATCAAGCTGTGATCAATAACAAGGTTTATTTTCCATGTTTGGAAAATTATCGGTCATTTTTGATGCAAACAACCGACACTAGCGGATCAAAGTCCTTGGTTTCGGAGGGACTGCAACAACTGATGGTACAGGGATATGGGGAAGTTGATGTAAACCTGTCATATGATTTGGTGCCACAGAAGTGTACAATTTTGAAGCTAAAGAGGCTCATTGAGTTATTTTGTGAAATTCACTAAATCTTCCTAAACTGGTCAACTTTCATTTACATACTAGTGACAAATAGTCAAACTAAGATGATTCCATGTGTCACATACAAAAGAACACTAATGAGTGAGTAATTAATGATTGAACTTGGTTTTTGAAAATTGGTGACCACACACTTTTCACAGAAAAGTACTAATTCAATGCATTCAGCCAGTACAAACTGGATCAAAAATTCAATAATTTTGACAGTTTTCATAACTATTGAATGTGAAACTTGACTAATTATGCTAACTTAAAGCACTGTCATGTGTTTTTAACTTTAGAATCCTCACAAACTTATCAACATCAACTCAATGAAACTCTTTAAGTTGGTTCTTAAATATTTCATTTTCCTGCTTTCAATTCTGTAACTAATTTTTTCCCACCTTTGGGTGGGGTCATGCCCCCCAGCAGTGTTGTCAAGTGACCACAATCTGAGGTCAAGAACGAGTCCGGGTCACCACCCCTCGAGACTGAGTCACCACCTCAAGTCCGAGGCACTAAATTCCGAATCGAGTCACAATGTTTCAAAGCTCACAGTGTTTTACGATATCATATGATTTATAGGTCAACGGTAATGTAGGTACCAGAATTTGTCTTTTATACTGGTCTGCTAGCTAGTGTTAAACACTTCCAAAGTTACAATAATCAATCAAGTGGATCAGTTACTCATGTATGTGTATTATAAATACAAGGAACATTTGTCCAAAAACTTTCCATTCCTATACAACAGTGGAACTATGGAAAATACATAAATAGATGTCTTTTTTTAGAAATCTTCAACTGAAAACAGCATATAAACTGCCATTTATTCAGTTCATTGTTAAACCCGCTACAATGCTGTGCAAGCTTAAGTAAGTTCACGTGATATGTTTGTTGCATTTGAGGAACATGAGAGTCTTCAGCATACAGTAGGTTAGGATGACTTTGTGCTTGATGTGGATTGTGGACACATGATAATACCACTTACCAAAGACACACAAATGACTAACAGGCACTGACAAAACATTGCAAGCTGGAGCATATAGGGCATATTTCGTCCCTGCCATACTCTTGCCCTTTTGCATAGATGCCTTTGCAATGTGAAAAGGAGATGTCTTCTTTGTAATTTCTCTCAATTGCCAACATGAAGCAACAAGTCTTCTAGTTGACTTCTTTCTTAAACACCAGCTAAGGGCCAGCCATGTTTTAAGTATATATCACTAAGTTCACTTAAAAACTTTCACATGAATGTTGCCCAAATGTGTGGCATTCAGAAAACAACATTGCATTATGGGTAGGTAATAATTATTATGCATGATGTCATATAATACCGTAATTTTTTTCTTTTTAGTGTTTTACACTAAAAATTCTACAATGTTCACTGGTGCAAATTATTTTCAATCAAACCATGGGTACATGGTTACTATGTTACAGTTTCTGTTCCTTCATCCCTTTCACCTGTTACCGTGGACATACATTCACTTGTTTTCACAGTTAGGACAATGAGTATTTACAAAATTTATGTCACTGGAGTTTTCCTCGCACAACAAATGTAGCGAAGGGGAGGGGGAGAAATTTATTGCCTAGTTACAACCAAGGCTCACATTACAAAAAGCAATTATGAATAGTTCTGCAAATGCTGCCTTGTGATACTCAACATAAATCAATGCTCTGTATACAGTCTGTTGGATACAATGAATAATTAGTTGAAGGTCACATACTGTTCAACATCTGACCATCTGGTTATACATATATAAAGAAATTTCGTGAAGTGGTTATCTCTTGTTCAGAAGGTGGTTTTGGCATGTTCCTTGTTAGGATTATTGCTGGTGTGCTCTTGTACTTGAAGCCAACCACAAAATTTAAGATGAGATAGACCAGGCCCATAGCCAGCCCATGTGGAGGGGTGGGTCTTTTTTCCATGATGTGGACCTTTTTCCAAATCCGGAAGCGGCTGGCGCATGTCGTAAGCATGCAGTTGCTAGGGGTCCAGGGCATGCTTCCCTGGAAAATTTGGAAATCTGCATATCTCCTGCAATCTGGAGCATTTTAAGAGGACAACAAAAGACCTTCCATTGCAGTCAATTTTCACAATTAGTAGACACTTCTTTGGTAGTGGTGGCGGTTTGAACAGGGCTTAAAACGAACTGACTGCACCCGACTACAACTGAACATATTTAATCGGGCCGACAGCTTACGACACAACTCTAGTTGTGGAACCGGTCACACCGCCACGACCAGTGCCACAGCAGACGCGGTGGGTAGTCGCCATCGTGTCGCAGTTTGTCATGGCAGTGTGTCCCAGGCTTTATATTGTATCTAGTTCAATGATATCCACAGCCACAATGACATAACCATGCATGTGCATTTTTGAGCTTACTATCTCTTCATCCCACATAGTATAGTACATACACCATACTTCATGCACTGCCAAACTTTGCGCACTCCTAAAAAAATACGCCCTAAAATTCAATTACCTACGTAGCTGGACAAATTTTTGACTACAATGCCTTGAAATGACTGGAAAGAAAGCTGAGACACTGTTTATGTAATCGCCCTTGCCTGGTTAGTCAACTTACAGTACTGTTTTTGCATAGGTGAGGTAGGCTAGGCCTAGAGCATCCTATTCGCAGTTTCCGCCAAATGTTTGAAATTTTCAAATCATGATTTTGACACTTCAATGGAAGTTTTCCTGACCATTTTCATTGCTAGCTTGATCACAGGTCTGTGCTGTAGGTTTAGGCACAGGATTTGTTTATAAGGACATTCTTCATGTAATGATTGTCATGCTAATGTTAGAAAGATGCGAGAAGTTAGGCAGATTTACATCGTATCGTTAACTCCAGTAAATGTTGGTTAAAATAACAGATTTGGAGGTACAATCCCTCGCATATTGGATCAAATTACTGGTACAATTGAATTTTAGACTTGCCAAAACAAGATATATGATTGGTAGGAATTTTGAATTTACAACAGCCAGAAATTCCAAGGTTTTATGTTAGATGCTCAAAGTTTTATACATCCATGCTATATGTATGTGGTGTTGAGATATTGTGGTCAGTTTGGGCCTGTATATATTTTATGACAAAAAAGGCTTCATCTTCCTGCTGTAAGTGAATGGAAATTCGGCCTCAATATGTCAAGATAAAAAATATTTTATAGCTGACCCTTCAAACACAGGACTGGAAAATGGACCTCCCTCATGTTGGGGTGGGTCGTTCAAACACTCTGACCCCCTCTGGCTACAGGCCTGCAGACATGCAGATATGTAAATTTGTTTTAGTGCATCAGTGCTTCGTTTAGTTAGTTGATGGTCTTGTTAACCTACCAGTTACACTGTTCCCTTAGCCTAAGTACCTGTTTATTCACCTGACCTAAGATAGGCCTTACCTGCTAAACCTAAAGCAACTGAGTAATCAGGATTGGTGGCAGGAGAGTAATCTCCTCAGTTACTGCTAGTCATTCCCTCATTCCCCTAAATGAAAATCATTGATCGTGTCTTGTGGTAGGATCTTCTCCCTTTCAAAATGTAGTTAGGTAGCTGTAGGCCTAGGTAGCTGTAGACCTAGTCCTACCATATGATTACCAAATAGCCTACACTCTAGATAATCAATTCGCAAAGTTTGTGTTAGACTAGTTACCTAGTCAGTAATGATAACCCACTCTCAAAATCTAAATACCAAAGCACATCCTCTGGTAATACATGGAGAGAAATTCTCCTGAAGTAGAAAACAAGTCACAAGCCTCAGAAAGTAACTCATACTTTATCAATCATACAATTAATAGAATTTTATTTTTTGAGTTCGCGTAACTAGTACTATTTTATGATACAGTAGGTAGTGACACTGTGTTGGCTAAACGCTACAGGCAGGCCTACAAATGTTGAAATAATATCACCAGGACTACGCAAACATCTAGGCCAAAGTTGCATTTTAAATAGTTGCCACTCTCTTTAAATGACAGAAAAGATGACCATTTTTTTACCATACTAATACCACTGTTAGCACAAATTGATCAGTACTTAACTCTTCACTAAGTAATGTTTGTGTACCACTGCCGTACACCTATAACACCGGTAATAATATGAGAGTGAGCACTAAAAGTTCTAGCAAAGTTTTGGAATGACCTTTTGACATGTGACATCATATAGCTTATAGCGCCACTATACAAACTCAGGACATCAAGTCTAGGGACAATGACAACCAACTAGTACAACAGCAGACTACAAAATAATGCAAGCAGTTGGTAGGCTCAACCGTACAAGATATCTACAAAATATATAAGGAAAAGTGATTCATATCAAATTAACGTAGGATGAAGTTTTTGGTAAGTATGTATACATACATGTAAGAATTTTCAATGAATATACTGTGAACTTTGCTGACCATTTAAGACCTCATTTTTCTTTCAATAACAGCCATGTCATCACTACCCTGCTACCTACACAACTATCAATCCTACTACTCTCAATTCTAAATCCTTATCTTTTTTTTTCATTTTAGAGAACTTGTGTGATACCTTTCAAAGTGATAAACATCCATTGAGAAATGACTGTAACTGTCTTACAAAGGCATGAATGGACCAAGGCCTTACAACAAGTACCTCTTGAAAGAAGATCAGAAAAGTAAAAATTTCAAAATTACAAAAAACAAGGCTCAAAATCTCACAAAGGTGGAAATAAGTATTTCCCTCCAATTTAAAGGAAATCATAGGAAATCTTAAATCAGTTTTGATGCTTTCTGCAGCTGAAGAATACCTCCATGCTGATATTGACAAAAGACAAAGAGCCTAAACTTCTGAATTTCAAGAAATACCAATAGATGGATACCACTCAGCAAGTAAATTAATTCATTACTGCACAACAACTATGGTTCAATTCATGCTCAGCTTTGTAAGTAGTCTTCACTTTATAACCTCATAAGGTTGTTCTGTCATCTTAGGTCATTTGTTGAGTTGTTGTAAACTTGTTCTGTTTCTTGATCACAAGTTAGGGGTCACTGAAGGCAACAGATTTTTTCAGTGCCAATTGCATTATCTCTCTGGATTTTTTGTGAGAGTTTTAAATACTTTGCAACTATTCAATGCAAGATATGGGCAGACATCCCAAACTGCGGGGGTTGCAACACCATTGTCATTTCATTTGTTCTTTCAGTTTTGTAAGGGTAGGCAACTTGAGTCAAAAGGCACAAAATACCAACTAACGTCACCCGTAATACATACCCATTTTTGGCTAGGCACCTCAAGGCATTTGGATTCCTGATGAGACGGTCTAAGGTGGAGACAATAGTTGAGAAAGTTGGACGGTGATTTCTTTCACGTTGCCAGCAGTCCAACATCAGTTGATGTATAGCTTCAGGACAGTCCATAGGAGGTGGTAAACGATATCCCTTCTCAACAGCTTTGATAACCTGTCAGAATGTACAAAACAATAAGCCCTTCACACATATGTACTCTTCCACACCAAATGTTTAAATTCTGTTAGTGCATTAAACAAAATCTCAGTGTTTTGGTGTGACTGGTTTTCATACATATCAAATTTTTCTTTCCTGTTGTGAACAAGACAAAAAAACCTGCATCAAAAGTGAAATTACACTATTCTTGCAGGGGCACAGCTCTTAAAATATACACCACAATTCACTGGTGTGGGTATTCACAAGTGGCTATACTCACCCCTTGCTCACACTTATGCATTGCTCAACCCCATGCAAAATACTGACAATGTTCTGGCATTGCATCCTTGATACTCTGAATTGTGTAAGTATGTCTCTATGATGTGAATCCAAGCAAACAAGTTGATAAGAATATTCTGAGCTTTATTTAGTGTTTGCTCTTACTAACATGACATGATCCTTGACAGGGTGAGAGACACAACAAAGGACACAGATATTGAATATGAGCACTTTCATGGAGCTTTGATTGGAATGCAAAAAACTGTTCCTTTAAATAGATCCAAAAAGTTAAAATGTGATTGCAGGCCACAATCATCAATGACCAAGAAATCTCCTCCAAACCCAGCAAACAGTGGGAACCTTCTATTTGTTTTAGTAACTTACATCTTGGTTTGGCCAGTTCCAATATGGTCTCTCTCCATATGACATAATTTCCCACATAACAATGCCAAGACTCCATACATCACTTGCAGAGGTGAATTTCTTGTAGGCAATGGCTTCTGGGGCTGTCCATCGAATAGGAATCTTGCCACCCTATTATATTGTATGACATGAAAATAACATTTTGGAAACATTGGCTGCATCAATCATGAAATAAAATGAAAATAATGACAAACCCCATCACAATCTGTCAAATATTGGCACTTTTACAGGCAAATTCCTGTCTCATACCTACATCATCAATAAACATCAGCTGAGTGTGCAAATTTATGATGTCCGGAGACAGACTCACATGGCATGTCTATGTTATCCTTTGTTTACTTTTTCATTATTTCAAGGACAATAGAGAATATTACTTGCTCTGAGGGTTTGTTTCGGAAGCATGTATTACCTTCCTTTACAAATATCGATGTCACTCAGCAAGGCAAAACCCAGTGATTAAGAGATAATATATACGAGCCTAATAAAAGAAATTTTGACACTGTGCAACACTTCATGTCATATTTGCTTTTTCACAAAACTTTGAAAAGTCATATCACAAGAGCAGTAATAGATAGAAACACAATTCCAACATATTTTCATTCAGTGCGTCACTCTGTGACCTAAGTCTAGCTCTTTTATGTCACCCAACCTTTGAACAAACCAATAAAGGGTATAATATATAATACATGTTAAATTGTGCAATGTTGATCTGTCACTCTGTATAGCAAAGTGTTGGCCAGCAATATTTTGGCTTTGTACTTAAAGGCTGTAATGCATCACCCCAGACAGTTTCAATTCTCCCAACCACCTACCTCTAGTCCCTCCCTCAGACTGTCTTACATTCCTCCACATGTGTAATCAAAACAATGGATCTCTGTGTACGCTGTGTAATACGAGCTGCTCTGCATCTTTCGAATTTGCTGGCAATCTAACAGTACTGTAACTTAGAACCAGTTGAGAATTTTCCTTTCAGGGAGGTAAAAATATAGCTTAGGGTGATGCAATGCAGCCTTTAAAAATGGTAATTCTAATGGGCAAAATTACATCAGATGGGCATTCACTTCACCTGCTGAATTTTTGGACACAAATACTGTGAGAGCATTATGTGCATACACTGCGTTTTCGTGTTGACATTGAAATCCTCACAAAATTTCAAGGGGCTCTTTGAGTTGTGTCCTGAAATCCAATATTTTGTCAAAACCGATGAAGTTGAATTCATTTACACACAAAAGTACATTAATAGGTGGGTAATTAATGATTCAAATTCTGTGGCCAGACACTTCTTCACATTAACACTAAAGTCATATGCACATAGCCAGAACAAGGCAAGGTCAAAAATTCAAATATGTTGATAGTTTTCATAAGTGCTTGATGTGAAACTGGACTATGCTTATTTTAAACAATTGCAATGTGATTGTACCTTCAGAATCCCCCAAAATCAACTCAACTTGCTGCTTTAAGTGAAGGTTAAATGATAAGGCAAACATTTGAGCATGTAGGCTACTCAAATGAGTACGTGGATGTAGTTGGGTGTGGGACATACAATTTAGGTATTGGAAGCTTTATTTACCAAGTTCAGTTGTTAAACATTTATAATGATTGCAAAAAGTTGTCTCAGTTATGAAATTATGCATTGAGTAAAAATGTAATATTTAAAAATTTATCTCATTAAATAAGGTGTATGCATGCTACTATATAAAGCAGGGAGCCTTAGATGGGCCCTGGAAGCTTTGACGCTTTCTGTCCTTCTGTCACCATACAAAAATATTTGTGATGGACAGTACTGAGTTTTTCCACTTAAAATTGAAACACCATACCTTTGAAATTTGTCATACACACTCATCAGTGATTATAAAGGCAACACAAGTCCATTTTGGCCATTAACTAGAGCAAATACCCCCGGTTCTCTTACTTTAGTCTCATAGGCTCCATCAACCTCTTTTCTCCTTGAAAGCCCAAAGTCAGCGACCTTGCAGACAAGATGTTCGTTGACAAGGATATTTCTGGCAGCCAAATCACGATGGACATAGTTCATCTCTGAGAGGTAACGCATTCCAGAGGCAATGCCCCTCATCATCCCTAATAGTTGTGTTATAGTAAACCTTCCATCATTTTCCTGAGGAAAACATGAAGAAGTAAAAAATCAAGACATGTATGTGCTGCATCGTTTGTAACTTTAAAATGCAATAACACTGCTGAATCTCAATAGCTTTCTAAGAAGTGTTTGATGTGTCTCTAAATCTTTGTAGTGAGCCTTGCAGTTACAGCTCTCCACAACCCATAGCATGGTACTGCTGCTTCACAAAAAGATCAAGAATGAGGACTGTTACACTTTAACCATGGAGCTCTGTCCTCTTTAAGGTTACTGTTCAATACCCCACTATTCTATGGCAAGTAATAACATACACCATATGTGAACTAGAGCACCAAGGATGCTGGCGCTCACACCTGAACACCCTGAAGGTACCATTTACATATCATTCAGTCGAATCATATATCATCACACCAAATCATCAACATTGTACAAGGCAATCTTGCACAATTCACAGAATTTCATAAGCACCAAAAGTGTGGAAGTTTGAACTTTATTGATAAGATTGTGAAACTTTTGATGGGTACTGAAAAATAAGAACGCTTATAATTAGCATCCCATTCACATCCAATAATTATGAAAACTGTTGATTTATATTTTTCTCAATGGTTTGTACTGGAAGTGGGTATATGATTTAGTACTAATGTAAAAAAGTGAACGGTCACAAGTTTTCCACACCAATTTAAATCAACTACTCACTCACTAGTGGTCATTTGTTTGTGACACATCATGAGAACCCTCTTAGTTTGACCATCATCTTCATTAGAGCCTTGTTTATGTTAAGGAAACTTGACACAAAATTGACAGGTACGTGATGACTAACTGAAGTTCATGAAACAACACACAGTGCCCCTTGTCCACACACTGGTCAAAATACCTGAGGGCAATATAAAGTGTCAGTTAGTGCACCAACTGACACTGTCCCATTACTCAGTTATCATTCATGCACTATAGGGATAATTGACATGTGGTATGACAGTTTTAAGGGGCACTTAAACAGTGGAAGGAGAAGCATTTTGCAGAATACCATAAAATGGACCATATGGTCCACTTACAGACCCATAGACTATAAATTCATGAACACCCTAAGATAACCACTAAGGGAGTATCATTATGACAAACCATCAATATTGTACAAGGGAATATGAAAGAGAAGAACTTTCCAGAATTTCATAAAATGGACCATGGGGTAAACATGAGACCTGGACTGAAAGTTTTTGATAACCACACATGGACTACCACTCAAGGAACATTGTGTCCAAGTTTAACATAAATCTATGCAAGCATGTGTAAGAAAGCAGAATTTCAAACAAAATTTCACAGGCCTTGGAATAAAATCCCTTAAGGAACATTATTTTCCTGGGGGAGGGAGAGTTCTAGCATCAAAGCACCACCATCGAAGTTTACCTTTCATCTGACTTTCCCCTATTGAGTCAGAGCGTACCGAAGCAAAACAGACTTTTGCCCCAGTTCCTCCAGATGACCTTTGACCTCCACCACATACAATAGGGCACACCTTCTCAATACGCAAACCTAGATAACAAGTTTGACTTTCATCTGACTTTCCCCTATTGAGTCAGAGCATACCTAAGCAAGTGTCACAGATGCACACACACACACACGCATGCACACGTGCACATACACACACACACAAAGACACATGCCAAAATGACTGCATAAGTTCCTTTGCTAATGCAAGGAACCAAAAACTGGCCTACCAATCCAAACAAAGGATTGGAAACTTCTATAATTTATGCAAGTACCTTGTGTAAAACTATGGGAGAAGATCTACCCTTTCCAGGTTTCAAGCACTTTTTTGGTCAATTATTTGCAAAAAAGTCTTATTATACATATTTTTTTCAAAACTAGTAACATCTTTTGCATACATGCCATGAAGCATGATGGAGAAGTTTGATAAACATTGACAATGGGTCAAGAACCTGACACCATTTTCAAAGAATACCAGAATGTCCAGCTAGCCTGACAATATCTCTATACATGTTCCCCTACAATCCCCTACAGTTAGTTTGCACCAGTGTGTGCACACTATCCTACCATTAATAACTTTCAGACGACTCTAACCTGCACTGTAGTCTATGAGATGGGAGTCTCTCCTCTGTTACAAACAACTGTGACAACGTTGCCATGCATACCAAATTAGCGACCATGGCAGCTATATGAGCAGCAAGCCACTCATTGAAACTAAAAGGTAAATGACAGTTTATCAAAATAATTCACCAAATTTTTGGGGGGTACTTACCAAATTTTTTTGGATGGCTAAACTGCCCTACTAGTTGCCATAAAACTGCCCCTATAGCAAGTCCAATAATCCATTGACACTGCATGTCTTTAGAATAGATCCAAACTACAAGAATTGGTAGCTAATCATTTACTTACCCTTAAGAATTTATCCAGGGACCCATTCTCCATGAACTCTGTTACAATCATAGCTGGTCTTGTTTTTGTCACTACTCCTAACAGTCGAATTACATTTGGGTCATCAAACTGTCCCATGATAGAGGCCTCTGCCAAGAAATCTGCCCGATCTTTATCAGTAGCTCCTGTTTTCAGAGTCTTGACAGCCACGTTCCTGGTGGTTTTATCAGGCATCCATATGATTCCACTGCAAACATCTCCAAATTCACCTTTGTATAGTAAAAATCACCATAAATAACTAAAATCACCCAGGTAAAATTTTGTATATATGATGTGACATTCAAAATTTAAAGAGTGACTGAAATTGTAAATCAATCCATCTGGCAAGAACCTATAAGGTATTAAAGGTATTAAAGCTATTATCCTTGTTATACAGAGAAAAATCACCACAAACTGCTGATATCAGCATGTGATAAACCTACAATGTACAAGCACAACAATGGATGTATCTTAAGACAAAATAAAGTTAGTCAGTGTCCACAGAATGTCCATCAAGATGGACTACCATACATATAGGTGCATCTTACCTCCGCCAATGACATCTAAGATTCTGATACAGCTGGAGTCGATCTCAGAGGTAAACTCTCTGACAGCTTCATCCGGATTTTCGTACGTGGAAGGATCGACATAAGCCCTTACTTTTGTGATATGGGGAAGTATAACAGCTGCAAGAACAGATCACAGGTATAACACTAAAATATGTCATTCCACATTTTAACCAGAAAGCATTGTGGTTTTGATGATTTCATTACGAGGATTTTTATGAATCTGATATATGATGACTGATATATGTCTCAACAGTTACAGTGATGCAACAGCTACACACAACATATGAGACCATGGCTTCAGGCTTCCTTCTTTGAGATATCATGTTTACTAAATTGTCACATTTTGAACCCTTTTGACTCTAAATGACCTTTGAATGCCACCAAAACCAACAGGGTGTTTCTACCCAATGTGATGCACCTATACATTACGTATGAGACCTGTCAAAGCTTCCCTCATTGACATATCCTGTTGAAAAGGTTTTCACAGTTTGACCCCTGTTGACACAAAACGACCTTTGACCTCCTAAATGACCTTTGACCTCCTAAATGACCTTTGATCTCCTAAATGTGGTGCTCCTATATATGAAATGTGAGAACTGTCCAACTTCCCTTCTTGAGATATTGTGTTTACAAGGTGTTTACGAGTCAAATGATCTTTGAACTCCACCTAACTAAAAAAAAATAAGGGTTCTTCTACTTAATGTGCTACACCTACATACCAAACACACCAACTAACAGATCTGCCAAAACTTCTCTTTTTGGGATATTGTCTTTACAAGGTTTTTCACAGTTTGATCAACGTTGACCCCAAATGACCTTTGACCTACACCAAAAACAACAGGGTTCTTCTACTCAGTGTGGTACACCTACATACTGCATATGAGAACTGTCCAAACTTCCCTTCCTTAAGATAACATGTTTACAGGGTTGTCACAGTTTAACCCCTGCTGACCCCAAATAACCTTTGACCTCCCCCAAAAACAAAACGTTTCTACTATTCAATGTGGTACACCTCCATACTAAATATGAGAACTGTCCAAGCTTTCCTTCTTGAGATATTGTGTTTACAAGGTTAGGCATTACATACATACATACATACATACATACACGCATACATACACGCACACGTACATACACACAAACATACATACACACATACATACACACATACACACGTATGGATGATTACGAAGGTTACGATTATCATTGAAAACCAAAAACAAAACAAACCAGAGTGTGGTTTCATGATGTAATTATGAGTTTATTCTTTTTAATGGATCTGAGATATTGTATAGGGAGAGGATGTGTAACACACTTGGTCTTTGTAGTATTGCAGTAATTTCTCATGTTTACCAAAAGAGATGTTATTACTGCAATGTACACAATGACATCTGCTCACCTAAGATGATGGCTAATAGGCATCATGTAATGAACATGCACACCTGCATATTAAACAAGAGGTATGTTCAAGCTTCCAGTCTAGAGATTCCATATGCACATGGCTTCCACAAACTGACCCTTGTTAACCCAGATTGTAATCACTAACAAAAGAGGCTTTTGCACCAGTCTAATACACCGCTACATCTACAAAACAAGTATGAGATCAGTGCAAGCTTCCCTTCTTCAGCTAGCATATTGTGTTTACAAGGTTTTCACAATTCAAACCACTGTTGACCCAAAATGATCCCTGCCATGCAATACAAGGTTCTTGTAGTGAATGTGGCACATCTACACATGAAATCCCCAAAATTTACTGGTTTGGGAATTCGCTAGCGACGTACTCACCTCCTATAACCTATGCATTACCGTATTGACCATGGTGTCTCATACTCAGTGTTCCATGTGGTACAATTTCATAGCAGTACCAAACTATCTGTCAAAACTTCCTGCCTCGAAATATCCTGTTTACAAGGTTTCCACATTTTGTCAACTGTTAACTCAAATGACTTTTTAACCCCCCAACATCCATGAGTCTTGTACTCAATGTGGTACACCTGCATATCAAATATGTACAATCATGCTGGTATGAGCTAACAAGAAAATGCAGGTATCATTGAGCCGTTTCTATTTTATTCATCCTTGCAAATACAACAAGAGAGAAGAATTTCAAGGGTAATGAGATTTAATTTACATATCAGAGGTCCTTCTGTGTGTTCTCCCTTGTCTGTTTTTGTACATGATTAATTTTCTGAAACACATTTTGGCTCTTTAGTTTTTGCCACTTTTTTTTCTTAGTCCATTTTATCTTCTTGCGCCACAACCATTGGTCTGGCATTCACAGGACACGCTTTATCAGCTCCAGTGCCCCCCCCCCCCCCGCAGCTCCATCGTCTCATACACTCAGTTACACATTAACTGCTTTACATTACTACAGTTCATATGTGAAATGTTCAAAAATGGTGTGACCTGCCCACAGTTTTAAATAGTTCCAAGCCATCTGATTGGTTTAAATTAGACTGTCAATTCCAGGAACTTATGCTAAATTAGAGTTGCTCTGACACAATTGATAAACATCAGCACTTTTACCACACATCTAGTTGATAAACATGTCAAACAATGAGATTCACAACTAAATTTCACAGTGAGTGGAATGCACAGATGTGGCTCTGGGATGAAATTACAGTGCTTGTATAAACTGCAGAAACATTTTGCATGTTGGCTCTTCAAAAGTGTAATGACTGTTATGCAAAAGGAGAAGTAATTTTGACCAAGTTTGTTATCACATTACACCAAGACCCATCCAACAGTCTCATCACTAATTAACATGTATACAAACTACTTCAGAATCAAATCATTTCAGCAACCTAAACTGTCAGGAAAATGTTGCTGGTTGACAGCACATCCTAAAGCAATATACGATTTAATCAAACATGTATATGTGTCCCAAACTACACAAATTATGTCCAATCTCAAGTAAATTCAAGTTTAAAATTCTTACTTACATGAGTATCTCCCTAATGAGTAACATACTGGCAAAGCCTGCTCTAAATCTGGCCTACAAATAAATTTCCAAATAATTGTTGCACACTCATATGAGTACACACCAGGCAAAAACTACAAACAAAACTTGCTTAACTATCTCATATTTAATCAATATCATTCAATACCATCTTTTCTATGTTTTAAAAGCTTTCAGTGTAATAAGGGGGCCCAACCCTCCATTAAAAAAAAAATTGAGTCATAATTTCTTGAACATTATTTCTCATTTCTGCATATCTTCCAATGCTCTTTTTCATGCCCTGCCTGTGAATGACCTCATGAAGACCTTCCTGATTCTTTCTCTCCTTTGGCTCCATATCACATCATCTGCTAAAAGGATTTACTTAGAATGTGATTTTGTTAAGCAAGGGGGGAGGGGAGGAGGGATTTTAATGAATGAGTAATATGTACATGCATAAACTATTTACATTCAACTGGAGGGATACGGTCAAGTGTGTTTTTTTTATCCATATGGATATGGAGAAATTAACATTAAGCACTGAACTGGCATTATTTTACAAAAGAGACATAAATTTCTCTTCTCGTTACAACTACAACTAGAAAGCCAAAAGGCTTAGTGATTCCTTGCCTCATGATATATATTGTAACAAACATGAATCGCCCACATGACAAGCATGAGATCCCACACAGTTATCCTCCTTGAGATACCATCTTAGTAAGGTCAAAACCTTTTGAAATCTCGTGACCCAAAATGACCTTTCACCTCCACTTAAAACAATAGGGATCACCTACCCTATATGGCCATCAACATGCTAAATATGAACAATTCACAAACTAAGTATAAGATCCCTCTTATTTATCACCCTTAAAATATCATGCATACAAGGTTTTGACCTTTTGTCACCCCAAATAACCTTTGACCTACACAAACATGAGAAAACTCCCAAACGGATATGATGCTGCAGGGGAACAAATTATATTTTGTCGTGTCTAATAACTTGATAAAAAGGTAAACATGTTTATTTAATCAAAATTATAGCACTTTATTTTGTCGAGTTACAGCTATTGGTGGCAGCTCTTTCGTATTTGATTTTTTGGTATGACGCCCTTCCCAATGGCTATGAGGTCCTTGAAAATTAGCAAAAACTGATATTCCTATTAAACAAGAATCTAGCATGACTTGCAATTTTGCCTTTAGTCTACTTAAAGACACAACACACAGTACAAGTTTCCCTGGTTTGATACACAGTAGTCATTGGTTCAAAGCTTACCTGAACTACTGTAAAGTGAAATAGGGCGTTTAGAATACATCAACATGGCATACAAAGAAATTCGCCTTAACCATTGTTAAACCATTCAGTCTCATCAATAAATATCTGTAAAAGCTTCATCTCCTCAAAACATTATGTACGTGATGAGTAACGGATGCATCATTTGAATTTTAAAAAGTTTGGGTGAACAAATTATTGTTGAGCAACAAATAGCTAAATTTCTGATCTGTGAGAATCTTCTTCCTTGAAAATAAGGCTACTGTAATTCGTTATTTTGAATAATCTATCATTCTATGTCCACAAATAATGGTTTTAAAAATATGGTTGTTTTCTGTAAAACAAACGCCCTATTTACCTTTAGGGGCTAAACAGAGACACTGTTTATGCAGTAAATGGTTAAGTCCATTGAGCACCTGGCTCAACAGACTGTATGATTTATTCTGGACATTGTGGTTTCTACTGGCAGTCAACTGTGATAAATTATGTCAGATAACAGTGACCAATTTGAACAGAGGGGGGTCAGTTACAATTTGATTCATTCAATTAAGCAATCACAGTTCATGCACGCTCAAGGGTATTTGATCCAAATGATCAGTAATTTAGTTCTTTTTATAAAGCTAATAACCCATGGTATATTTAATCAATTCCAATTTACAATTCATGCATGCTCACATGTCCTTATGAGGATAGTAGCATAAGGTTAATCTTTGATACCAAATTTAATGTTGTCTTCATCTTTTCTTTATGGTCATCGAAGAGACTATGTTGGTATGTCCTAAAAGAAGTTCTCAAGTCAACAAGAGGATTCTACATTACAAGTATAAAATTCACTAGAAGGACCGTTCTTTAAATATTGTAGATTCAAGTTTTTCACATTCTGACCTCCCATGACCCCAAATGACCTTTCACCTCTGCCAAAAAAAATAAGGATCATCTACTCGATGTGGGCAATCCACACACTAACTATGAGATCTCCCACATTTACCGTTCTGGAGATATCGTGTTTACATGCAATTTTCAAGGTATTTACCTTTTGACCTCTGGTGACCCTTGTACTCAATAAAATACACCTACCCACTTCATATGACATCTGCTCAAGCTTCTCTTCTTGAGATATCGTGTTTACATGGTTTTCACAATTTGACCTCTGTTGACCCCAAATGACCTTTGACCTCCACTGAAAACGATAGGATTCCTTTACTCAACATGGTGCAACTTCATACTAAACATGAGATTTCTACAAGCTTCCTTTCTTGAGATATCGTGTTTACAAGGTTTTCACAATTTGACCCCTATTGACCCCAAATGACCTTTGACCTCCACCAAAAACAGTAGGGATCATCTACTCAGTATGGGCAATCTACATGCCAAGTATGAGATCACTCAGAGTTACGCTTCTTGAGATATCGTGTTTACAAGCAGGCGTCACACACGCACATACATACATACACACACACACACACGCGACATCACCATCGCATAGATTCCTCTGCCTTCGGCAAGGAATCAAAAAGCCACTGTCAGTTTAATCATTGAGTTCCATGTGGACAAAAGACCCAATGCCCTATCCAGAATGCAATTATGCAGATAAACTTATGACCAAAATAGTAAGATGCAACAAACTTTGGATGGTAACATGGGAATCAGCATGCATATTGCATGAGCACATGAACGTAAATACGGCCTATACTATAACTCCATCGAAAGAAAGGTTTCTGTTATACAGACAAATTCAACATGGTTTTAATTGACTAACTTAACAAATCAACTACAATATGAGCTAATCAATAAAAATGAACTACTCTAAACTAGTAAATGTGAGACTATGTAATGCTTTTGGTAGTATTGACAATTAAGAATGTTGCTTTCATGTTGATAACTCACAGCAAAGACCATTGATTGAAGAGATCAATACACCTAGTACAAAATACCTTCCACAGTTTTCTTGTGATAGCAATTCCTTTGTGATATCAAATTTTTTGTGAGATCACAATTTCAGTGGTATTGCATTGAGAAAGCAACATGTTACAGACACAATTAGACACGCCATCATGATCCGAAAGGCAGGTAAGCAGTAAAAACATTCCCAAGAAGTTAACAGGTTTTTCACGGTTTGAAGTTCTGTCAACCTCAGAAATGACAAATGATTTCTGTTCCATTGCTATCTTGAGCAATATCATCCATTTACAAAAAGACACAGGGACAAACATGAATATAGCATGATCATAACAATCTAGGAAAAAAAGTTATTGACATTATCCTGTTTTTTCCTATTTTGTTTTCACCGTAAGTTCTAGCTGAATTTTTCACCATTCAGATGAACAGTAATCATGAATACCATGACAAACATAGTATCATACATGTACACAGTTTACAAGCTTTTTTCTCTGGAATTCACATTGGCTCTTCTGAATTCATGCATTCATAGTGTTGCTGTGCCACAGGCATGAATATTCCATAAAAGCTGCACATAATTCCCTTGGGGTAAATTACCACCCCCTGTTCAACCCAAGGTCGATCTACAGAAATGATTAGATCATAGTCACATTATGGACAAATCAAATAAAAGTAATGAACTTTCACACCAGCATTCTGAGTACCATGGCATGTCAATTTTTCCAAGGATACAGCTACCATCAGTAACAGATCATACTTGATCTCTCTTTACTTGTATTGAATCACTATTAAACTCACAGCAGGATCTACACAAAGCAAACTGTCTATTATGGCAAAACAGGCAAGTAAAATATACTACAAACCTCAATGCAAACACTTGTAAGAAACAGTTGGGAAAGGCAGCCAGGACTATACAAGAACATCCATTAGCCAGTCATATCACTTCATGGTCTCCTTCCAGTTTTAATAATCTGACTATATCCAGCTATAGTAATGACTGACAACTGAAATCTGCTATTGTGAGTAGTGAAAATGTGATGTACTAAAGCCAGGAACAACAATGACCAAAAATGTGACTGCAAGTTAGTGACAGTAATGACTGTGACTTGAAGTCAACATAGTAATGAATACAAACTATGCCTCTAGCAACTTACGTTCTCCATTCAGTCCATTAGAGTAAACCAAGGTTCCATCTTCCATCGTGGGCATTTCTTTATTCCTGAGAGTTGAAGTACAAACAATGTCTGATGATAATTGTGCATTTAACAGTAGCTTTGGTTTTTTTTTTTTTTTCAGAGTTGCAAATTGATCTGCTTTGCTCTACATATTTTAACAAATCCATCACATGGCCAACAGTGCGGAGGAACTTGCTTACCACGACAGACTATAATATAGTATATAAAGGTGAGTGTGAATTCCCACTACTGACAAATTTCTTTTTTACTCCTCACCTAGTAGAATAGGTGACACCCCTATATTTGGACACCCCCATGCTCCGATAGACCTAAGTTCCGACACACCTATATTCTGACAGCAGGGGTGTTTATAAAGACCCTCTGGATCCAATGGACATGCAGCAGTGTTTTGTCGAAAAACCAATGGTATCACAATCTGAATTGTAGAAGCTCTCTCTGGCCATTAGCGCAAATATTTGCAACTGAACAAGTACACAACATACTATATGCGATGCAATTTCATGCTATTTATTGATGCTGTTACCTTCCATCACTGAAGTCTTATAAACTGTGTGTTGAAACTTTACAGTAAGCCCTACATAATATGATCAATGCATCATAACCAGGTCTGACATAATGGGTGTATCAACATAGGAGTATTGGAACATGAGGCTGTAACCAATAGAATAAACAAAAAACCCCCACGTTATTGCGGTTTTGATGATTGTAAATCTGACATACTGCATAAGGTGAGGCTGTGCAACATGCTTGGTCTTTGAGTGTATGTTACAGTAATATATTGTGTCACAATTACACTGGAACAATCAACTATATATAAAACAACATTTGCTAACTTAAGATGATGACTGATAGGTATCATAATTCAGCATGCACACCTGCATCTTAAATGAGATATATGTCAAAGCTTCCTGTCTTGCGATTCCATGTGCACATTGCCCCCTTGTTTGACCCAAATTGTCTGCAACAAATAGGCATTTGTATTCAATATTGAATTCGCCACTTCACCCACACAACAAATATAAGATCAGTACAAGCTTTCTCACTTGAGATATCATGTTTGAAAGGGTTTCACTATTTGACCACTGTTGACCTTGAATGACAGACCTAAAGCAAAAACTCAGTTAAGTAACTTCTGCAAAGTTAAGACAACATCTGTCCAAGCAGGGAGTCTCTAGCAACTCCCTGGTCCAAGCTTCTCTTCTTAAAAGAAAAGGATTTTACTACTTGATCACTGCTCACCCCAAGTATTACCCTTTGACTTCCACCAAAAATTATATACACTTATACTCAATGAGGTACAGCCACACACCATCAGAGGGATCCAACTTTCCCTCTTAGGATATCATGTTCTCAACTTTTCAACAATTTAACCCCTGTTGACCCCACTTGACTTTTGACCTGTACCAAAAGTGAAAGGCTTCTTGTACTCAATGTGGTACATCTACATAGCAAATATGAATTTTATCTAAGTTTCCCTTCTAAGATATGTTTATCTTTTTTCAGACATTTTATGCTTGCACATCACATCATGATTTATTATAAATACTTACTTTTCATATAAGATCAATGGGTCTGCTCAATAACCAGTTATGAAGATGACTGTTTAATGGCATTGATAATGAGGTAACATATTAATGTATATAAGCTGTTTGACATACTAGGATTACATAGGCAACTATGTGTACTTTTTTTTTGGCTTATTATACTTCTCAAGTCCTGAATTTTGGGGAGACACATAGCTAAAGCTAACTAACCAATGACAGAGTTCTGGTTCTGAAAAGACAATTAAACAGATGCATAAACATTGAAACAATATGACCTATGTGACAGATATTAATCAGTCTGAGCAAAAGCACTATACTTGAGATAAGGACAGGATGGGGGAAGTTGATAGTAGCCTAATTTAGTGCTGGGAATGAAATCACCTGATCATCGCTTATATTCAACTAAAAACATCAATTTATCAAATATCCCAAGAAATTTATGTGAAAACACATAGCGAGGTAAGGAATTCATTCAAAAAGGGACAAGTACACGCTTCCTCAATCCAAATTCTCGGTGGTGCTGATATGATACCAAGACAAGTTTACTATGAGGTTCTACTACCACTGATGAAGGAATAAAAAACATACTAACTTGGAGTTTTTTCAAGAGAAATAAAAGAATTCACCGGGTAGATAAAATTAAAAATCTCATAAAACAACAATAGCATTTCTCCCTCTCTCGGGGAAAACCATACATAAACATAATAGCACGTTTGGAATGTATGGATCTTACAAAATTTTTAATTTCTTTTTCATTGGTATATTGCATTGTCAGAAACTTGTGATGTTACACCAGCTGCACTAATTGATCATCCGTTGTATTTCTTTGCAACCTTGATCACCTTACAAAAAAACATGATAGTTTTAAAGTTGTGATCTATATTTTCACAACATTTCCAGATCAAGCTACAATAAAGCCAAGCTACATTTTACTGTCAAATTTTAAGGTCAAACATCTATTTCAATGAGTAGCAAAAACTTTCAGCAGTAATTTGCTGATGTTACCTGGCATTCTGTAACTTTACAAAAACTGAAAATCTTCCTTAACCAGAGAAGTGTCCTTCTTCAATCAGCAATATCTCAAGTTATGAACAAAAAATTGGAACGAGGTTTGATGTGCCTGCAGTGAAAAATGTGTTTTCTTTCATTTATGATCCCCCTTCAGATGTTCAAGGAATCCTTTGGCCTGTAACCGTAACGAGAACCCTTAAAGTGATTGTGTAACGAAAACCAGAAGAATGAGATTATGTTTGATCTCAACTTTTTCTTTATTTTTTAATGTACATGTGAGGTTGAATATGGTAGAAGTACATCTTTCACTGAACGAAAATGACAGTAACTACTTTCAAAAGCGAAGAGGTTGGCATAACATTCATCTTTGAAAATTAATGGTTCTTACTAAGAAGGCCTACATAATGAATATGCAACAGGAAAGGTCTCTTTGGTATATCAAAAACACACTTCTCAAGTAATCGCTCCTTGGTCGGTATCAGGAATTGCAGCCACAGTGAAAAGAAGCACTATCTTTACAAATAAGCTATAAACTGATCATATCAGGTGGTGTCAGTAATCCTGAATTGTTTTGACTAACTGAATATTCAACACTACTACAGTTTACTCCCGACTGGCTTGTTCAAAGAAGAACAAGGTTAATTTGAATGAAAACTGCCAGCTACTACATTATCGTACTTTACACTTTTTGTCATTATGTTAGAAGAATTTGAAATCATTTGGCAGAATTAAACACCTGAATCCTATTTATTTTCCCAAATTATCTGAAGGTGCACTTAAAAGTCTTACAAACTTTTGGACAGGAAATTTCCATGTTGCTTACTCTTGTGTCAATCACCCTAGAACTTTCTCGAGAACATACATATTAAACAACCCTACACATAAATGGGTAAAAACTGGATAGTTCTTATCTTAAAGACAAGAGTTACTTCCAGAACCTATAATCCTGGATGATTTTGATGATACAAACCAGATAAATTCATTTCATGTATTTATTCTAACCAGCGACCATTAAATATACTGTTCATTATTTGCAAAAGAGAAAAAGTAGCCTTTTGGGGGAGAAAACAAATAAATGCCATGCAGTCTTGCAATGATGAAATTTCTGACATTATATAGGAAGGCCATACTTTGAAATTATGCTAATTGATGATGACGATGATGATATCTATGATTCTTCTAAATCCTTTGTGACTTTTTTCAAGGTCTAAAACAAATGACATACTTCTAGGAGAATGACAATTTACAGCACTGTATCAAAACATCCTGTTTTACAACAGTCTTTCAGCAGATCAAAACCTGATCCTTCTACGACAAATGTCATCTGGAAAAATACACAATTACTAATTTAAAATCTTCAGGGAAATCTAAAGAAGCAGTTGCGTCTTGGAGACATAATACAAAGACAGAGATCTGCCACAACCTTAAGGTAATCAAGGAGAAGTTTCCTTGGGGAACACACCAATCGACCGCACGGCTAAAACCCTCCACAAGCACTATGAGCCTCTCTGAGTCACCATCAATTCTTGCAGGCCCCCCTTGAGTACTTCCTAAAGATTACATAAATAAGTGTCATGTCAAACCTTGCTACAGTTTCCTTTGCCAAGAGGAGAAAATTGTATAAATCAGATGAAGAGGAAGGGAGAAAAAGGATGCCATCACTGCTATTACCATGATCAGCTTTAACATCAGCATTCATTAATAACACAGCTTGCAGTATATATAACATACCAGTCAAATCTTAACCAGCTGTGAAAGGATGAGGATAGCACACACAGCTGAATAATCAACAAACCACTCAATTCAAGCCGTCCAACTGTTTGAAGAACCCATAACTTTGAACAATGATAATCTAAAAGCTGCTTAATTATACATACAGTAATATAAAACACAGCAAAATATGACCCACTTAAAAGGAAGTTTCAACTCTGACATGCTAGATGATCAGAATAATAAAGAGACACAATTATATGCAGCAGCGTACATTTAATAAAAGCACACATTTAAGTAAATGTAATCATCTTTTAAAATTTTCTTTCCATGTTATCCTCCCAATTTTTTTGATCATTATGCATGATACTTTCATAATTTCCTCTGGCATTTAACACACAAAAAAAACTATCACTTCACAAATGTCTTCGAGCATTTTCATGTGGTCAGAGATTGAAGTAACTACAACTGTAACAGTCTACAGGTTTGGACCTTCTTTGTTCAAATGAGGAGTTAAGTACTAATTTCACAAAACAATTCAAAGAATTTAGCAACATTTTGTACAAAACCCTGTTCAGTATCTCAGATAAATACAAGAAATATGATACATCTTTGTCTAATAGATAGTCTATATTAGAAGTGAAAAAATCATGCTGGTTCCTGCACTCTCAAGGGAATCAACCTTCATCCTTTTCCATGACTTTCCCAGGACCAAGTAAAAAATTCCCAGGACATTCCTTCTGACATCTCGCGTAAAAGCATAAAGTTTTCAACCATAACAAGCAAAACTGAGAGTAATATGAGGTGAAGGGAATAATAAATTTTGTACTGCAAGTGAAGTAACATTTTGACATAAGTGTGAAAGAACAATGTCACTTAAAGAAATTTCAATGACTTTTCCAGGCCTTGGGATACTTTTCCAAATTTTCATGACCTTTTCAGGTTTGCCATGACCATGTGAACCCTGTCAACACCATTTAAAGCTAACCAATGATTGTCCCCTTTGAGATATTTGACTATAGGAGATAAAGTTGCAATGAAATTAGGGAATTTCTTAACCTACATTGCCTAAGGACTCATGATCTACTCCACCACGACTGACTGCAGATCTATACATATTTATTCAACTTTCTCAATGATTCTCATTAAAAGCAAGGTACTGTACATTATCTGCTCATATCATAAGTAATTCCAAAACCAAACATTCAGATAACTCCTAAGAATCTGCCTAAACCCAAACCACCTTACCAGCATGGCAACTTTAACCTTTGCAATCTGTTTTTTTTTTTTTATTTAGTACTGATTTCAAAACATTGTAACAATAAAGTTACTTGCTGAAAATAATCTATAAACAACAACACTGAAACAAAAGGTGCAGATAAATGTGGCAGAATCAGTGAGCAAACATCTAGCAGAATAAATAATTCTTTTAAAATTAAAACATGGAATAAAAACATGAAGTAATAATAAAACACTATCGGTAAAAATCCAGACTGTGTGTTTCAATGACACCAGGGCAGCATGAAAACTGTAAATCAACAACGAATAGGAAAAATGACTTATGGACAACACAAAACATGAAAGGACGTAGGTAAATTTATTTGTGCACTGTGCATGCATGACTACTTTGAACTGCTTGTATGAACTCGGAAAGTCTACTGTGGATTAATAGTAACAAAAAAAAAAGTGAATGAGAGATGATGACCAAAGTTTTCTATCACAAGTTTAAAGGTTTCATAATTCAAGTGGTTGGAGAGCAGTTTTCTTGCAAATCCAAGCAGCAAGTAATTTTTCAAGACCAATCTGCAGTTACAGACACAGAGGCTACTTTGGACAAATACGATTTCAGTGGTGCAAATCTGACAGATACTTTGCAAATCAAAATCTTGGTAAAAGGTAACGATGGTATGAAAAACAACATGAAACAACTGAAGGATAATACCCCCATTGTGGCTCAACCCGAAGCAATTTCCAGTTTGTCTACGTGTTCACTTGCATAGTGTACCATAAATGTTGGATGGTGGAAAGGGGGGGAGGGAGCATTCTGATCTCACATAATGATAGGCATGGGAATGTTTGATAAATGTCAGTTAGAAAACTGTTAAGCTATGACTGAGCTTACTTGCCACTTCCCAAACAGATAATATTGTTACCTGATAAATTTTGGGTTCAGTCATAATGATCTTCAGAAGTGATCATTTAAGGCAGGTGCCACATACCATCAATCTGTTTTTTTTTTCAATAATCATAGTAAAAATTTGAAACTGTCAGATTTGATAAATAAATCTGAAGCTGTCAAATATTTGATAATAGTGCTCTCAGATTAGTCAACCTTGCACTTTATTCTTGCCATTTTGCAAGAAACTGTCACACTGCCCTCCAACACTGTGAAGTGATGAAAACATGAAATTTACCTAGGAATAGTGGTAGCAATCTTATAGTACAGCTGCTGGTTGGCTTTCCGTCTACATGTACCGGGAGAAAATGGCGGTGTCAGTTAAAAATGAAAAGTTTCGGGAGAGAAGAATAGGAGAGATTTGAGAAAACGGCAGAAGAGGAGTAGAGGAGTTAAAGGATGACAAGTGGTTATTATGATCATCACTAAAGGATTTTGAATCTCATGTTTCTAATATGAATGTGGCATTTCCTACATAATGGGGAATGTTGGAAGGTAAGTGAACAGAGAAAATTTCTTTTTCAAAATGTTCTCTACGAAGGTGGTGTTAAATGAAGAAAATTCTGTCAGAAATAAGAAAAAAACAATTCTCTTTATGGTTGTCTGTGAGACCATGAATGATTTACAGTAGAGTCACTGCAACCAACCATTTCCACATATTGCATATTCCATACATCACCTGTCAAATATTTGAATAAGCTCTTAACCATTCCTTACAGTTACCACAAAGAAAAAAGATAGCTTTAATTGCTGTTTTATTAAGCTGTTGGGGAGAGCTCATGGGCTTTTAATAGTCATGAAGAGAATTCATATAAAAAAAACCACAGAAATCGCAATGAGAAGAGTAAGCTTTTACATTGAAAATGTTCAATTCAACTTTTGTCTATAACAATTATTCCCAGTGGCTGCAGTTACAGGTAATTGGGTTTACAGGAGGACCTGCTGGTCTGGAAAATGTTTTTTATAACACTATGAGCAATTTCTTTTCGTATCAGAGCTTTCTCCATGTGCCTTATGCCAGAATCTACATAAAAAAATGCACACTAAATCTTGAATTCCTGAGTCACTTGACAAACCAGTTTAAGTCAAAACCTCCCTTTTCATCATGTTGGTTAATGTGTATACTTTCAACAAAACCTCCCCTCCTATCAATTAGTCTAATGCAAGTCATGAAGATGATAAGAAAGATAGCAATCATTAGCCTATGTTTAGAATTCACATCTGTTCTGCAACATCTTACATATCTACCAGGTTTTCATCCTCATATCCTTATACTTACATGACAGGCAATAAAGCTCAGTAAATTTCTGATGTCTTTTACAAAATTGCTAAACTGTTGTGAATAATAAATATAAATAAATTTAACTCATGTATGCTGCTATAATGCTGTCCTATAGAAAACCAAATTTGCCAAAACCCTAGTCAAGTCAACATTTTCACCGCTAGGATTAAAATTGAAGCATGGCTTGGAAGCCAGCTGTTGCATGATATAGCAATGCTCAGAAGAAAATGGTGGCAAAAATACTAAAAATCATTCAAAACAAATCTGCTTTCAAGACAACAACCACTTGTCATTTTAATCTTCTTTCTTCCTCTCTCTTAATAACAAAAATCTACAAATTTTCTGTGAGTCAAAACTAAAGTGAGCTGTTTGAACTACATGCAGCTAAAACATGCAGTAGGAAAGAACATGCAGAGTACAAAGAAGACAGAGAGAAAAAAAAATACAATAAATTGTTCCAGAGAGACCAACATTTAATCAGATATAAAGCTGCTGCCACCTTGACTTGGGAAGATGTGGCCATCTACAAAAATGTAACAGTACTAAAAGTAATCATGGTTGGCAACTCAAAGGTTTTTCTTCAATTCATTTTTCTCTTTCCTTTTAAGTCATCGTATCTTTCCATCATTTACCATGTTGATTACTTATCGTTATTAGTTTACCATCACACAATAACTGCTCAAACTTTGTTGAGTTAAGGGAAGTTGTGTCAGATAGGTAAGAAAGAGTATAAATATTTTTCAGATTTTGTATGTTTCTGTTGGTTTTGTTGTTTGAGGGTATTTAATATGAATGACATGGAGACAAGTTGTTATTGATGGAGAGTACTTTGTAATAAATTCAAAGTTTACCGGTGGAAGCCATTCGAATTGCTCCCCTTTTTCTCTAGGGTTCTCTGTAAGTCCTTGATGGTTTTTCTGGGGTCAAACAAAACAAAAATATCAACAAAATGTTCAAGACAACAAGAGGAAAAAAAAACGAACATGCAGAGAAAAAAGAAACAAGCACCATCACAATCCCAGACAAAGACAGTTGAACTTGAAAAAGAGGACTGTCCCTCCTCTGCCAATTCCTGTTAAAGAGTGATAAGTTGCCACAAGGTGCATTTCAAAAAGGGTCAAGTGCAAGTTACTTACAAAGTCAGATATTCATATATGCCTATTACATGACCTGTACAAACTGCTTCAAGAGCAATTTTCAAAAGGAATTACATACCTCTATTACAAGGAAAACCAACAATTTATTTTTGCAACTGGTCCTTTCTTTAACGTTATGACTTTCAGGTAAAACAGGATTTACAGAACCACCCTTTCTCTCAGATGAAATGCTAAACAAAAACATCTTATTGATCTAATACAAGAGACTATGACTAATAATAGGGATCAAACAACAACACAATGTCCACATGTTTTTTTTTTTTGCAATTTTTGAGAGATTATCAGGTTTTCATTTCTCCATGTATTGTCAAATGTCATGTGAGTTAGCAGAAAGGAACAGGATGGTGGCAGGAGGGAGAACAGAGAGACAACAATCTAAAGTACACAAGAATAATATCAAATTTATATATAGAGCCAACCGTCCACCGTTTGTAAAGAATCACATAACATAAAGAAAGGGAAATGCTACAAAAGTGAAAGCCACAGATACATGGAAATGTGTAAGCATAACCTACAATCTCCTATCATTCCCTAAACATTCTTCCTTCTGTCAAGAAATTTCTTCTCCTACTATATTTCCACTCCCTTCCCCCCTCAAAACATGCTACACATATCTATCTTCATGAACAAAGTCACCCATTTTCACAAACCCTCTGTTGCAAATATAGCTGCACCCAAGATCTTCAACTGTTTTGATCTATCTTTCCTTTAGGCAGTTTATTCACTTCTGTATTAACTTGTGCTGAATTCAAATATTCAGTGTAAGCAGTATGAGGACAGAAAAAAAAAATGTATGATGAGAAAGAGAGGAAGATACATTAACAGAAGAAAGTGTAAACAATGGCATTCAGATAAAAAAAAACTGAAAGAAGTAAAACTACAATGAAAATCTAAAAATTTATAGGTTAGCAAAGAAAGAATCCATCAATGAGAATTAGTGAATGTATGAACACTACTAAAGGGACAAAAATGATTAATATATGAGACATGACAAACATACAAACAGTATATAAAAAAAAACCAGCTGCTTCAGTTTGTGAACAAAATAAGTTGTCAGCTTTCTTTTATTTACTTCACAAACATAAATTTCTTAGTTTAAAAGTTCATATATAATCTTCATTCTATAATCAAAATGCACAGCATTTGTTTTTGGGGGTCTCTCTTTACGGAATGTAGCCAATAGATTGGTTCTGTGCATAATAGATGTGTTTATTCTTTGTATCAATAAAGTGAGTTTTATTGGTGAATAAATCTGTTAGTCAAAGTCATTTATATCTCTATCAGATTAAAACAATACCTTGAACAAACCCAGGGGCTTGTCCTGTTTTGTCCTGTTTTTTTTTTTTTTTTCAATTGAATTCACAAATTCTACAAACCTTCTCCAGAAGACAAGAAAGATAACAGCTGCCACCAGAAGAATGATTATCAAGATGGCAGATATGGCACCAGCTATGATGGCAGTTGCCAGGGGATTGTCATAAGCACTTCCTGAAAATCAAAAGTAAGAATAGTGTTGCTATGGTATGAAATTTTCAAAAATGACACTAGGAACGCTTTTACCTCAACTGCAAAATGACATCACAATATCATAGTCGTGGATAAGGTGGAACCAAATCAAGCTATGGAATGTGTACAGAAGTCACACTGCAGAGCTAAAATCTAAACTTAATTCTGACAAGACACTTATTTTCGTATAAATCAAAAGGCTGGCAATTACGGAAGGGCGGTGACCAGATACACACACACACACACACACACAAATTGCCAGATGCTAGACCATGGTCAATACGGTAATGCAGAGGTTATATGAGGTGAGGGAGTACGCGCTGTGAATTGAGTTCTTTACACTTAAATACAAACTTAAGGTCTGATTTCTTGTTCCCATGTATATTTAGTGGGTGATCCAAATCTGTTGTAAGAAACATTTACTTTTTTCCTCAGGTGCACAAATGATATTGTTTGGGTCATTTCACAAACAATATCAGAACCAAAGTCTCTTAACAATATTGTTTGCTGATATTGCAATACCACAACACTTCACAAGAATACCACAATTTTCTTTCATCCTGCACAACAGTTAAAGAGCATGGTACAGCGACTTCTTTATACACAAAAAACTGGGGTTGCGTCCACTTATGGTCATGAGTTAAATCACTATGATCACAGAAGCGGCAAATTGGTTTGGATTTTCAAAGTAAATTGTTCCCCTGTCTCATCACAATGGTACTCTCATCTGCTATGCATGACGAATTTGGTTACCATTTTTAAGGTAATTACGATTCCTGTGTGACATGATATGGACTAGCTACCCTTTCTCAATCTGTCACCCTTACTGGAGTTCTTGCCTTGAATTTTCAAAAGATCAGAATGCACTTGTTGTGCTGAGACGCTGAGCTGAGGGACTAGATAAATATCCTCAAACCTATACCGTCCAGAGCATAACTCATTATACACGCACATCTCTTTCCATAATCAAGAAAAGGTCTGCATACAATATTATCAAATTATCCTGGTTAGTATCTTGAACTGAAACAATGGCTATTAGGAATTACTGTATATAAGGGAACTAGGTAAACTTCTTATCATGACTGTATATTTCATTGCTACCAAGCATTTTAGGGGTGTTCTGAAAACAAACCCATCAACCCGCCAATTAAAATCTAGGCAGGGCACACTGATCACAGTTGTGTTCATGTTCAGAATTTGACTTAAATCTTGGTCTGTTCCTGATTCAACCCTGCAGCAAAATGAAGACATTCTTTTATGCAACAGAATTTTATAATTCACAAACAGTATTACTCAGCTAATTATCCATATATGATATACTAAATGTAGTAGCTCTCATAATACCCACTTCACTGTAAGTGGTAAATATGTTACATCTCACTTACCTTTTGTTGTCACAATAATTGGTGGTTGACTATAGACACCTCTACCTAATTCATTCTTGGCAGCTACCTATTTGAAACCAAAAAAAAACAAAACAGAACTTGAACACTGTCTTATCTGCTTGTTATGTATGGAATTTTCAGTCCAAGATGTACAGACAGTGAGGTAATTACCACCCTGCCAAAATCGTATAAGTAAATATGTCACACACATAGTACTCTTCAGTAGGAAATGTGGTAGTAACCATAACATAAAATCATTCTTCATAATAAATACTCAGAGCTATATCTGTGAGACACAATAATAAAAAGTTCTGTCTATCTATTAATTAATCCTATATCCTATCTCTGTTATAACAAATCATGTACTAAAAACATGAAGTGGTTTTAATGATTAATATCTACTTGTCACCATCACACAAAATGTGATTCCAGTTTCAATTGTAACCATTGCAACAAAAAGTGGATTGTCTGTGACATCACTTCCACATTCATCATCCCACCTCCCCTCTGCTGATCCTCTGCTCTACTCTCCCTTTTCACCAACATCCCCCTCTTTTCACCCTCCCCAAGCCATGCACCTACTTTTCCAAAATAATGTTCACTTGAATCTGTAAATATTCCTCATCATTCTATACTCTAGATTTGCTTAGGCCTAACCCAAACATAATAATAACTGCATGTTTTTTTTTTTTTCTTCAATCCAGGAGCCTGTTTGCTCACCCTGAGCTCAATACATGATTTCCCTGGCAAGATAGTTGTTTCCACAGATCTTTTTGACACTTTACTTGTTCCAGGTGTGAAGCTGCTACTGCAATGGAGCAATAGTATTTTAATTTGATCTACATGTAAAAGATTATGTTATCAATGACAGTGTATGTTGAAACTGATGAAAGCTTTCCCTTGTTTATAATAATTCCCACACTTTCTTGATTCCAGAAGATAACATGTCATACCAGAAATGACAGGAAATGAATTCCGTACCATGCATGCACGGAAAAACTGATGAAATGGATGTATGTTTTCTGTCTTGATGCAATGAAGGTGGAGCAAGGGGCAGCACAAGTATTCAAATGAATTCAAGTGCAAACCATAATTTGGGATCATGCAAGTGACTTTGGAAAGGCCAACAGTTAAATTACAGTATTTTGACTTGCAACGTGGCAGTTAAAGGACTTAAGGACAGTTCACATACCAGCAATGAACATAGATCTATTACATGAGGCTGACAGTCATCATACACATGGATCTTTGGCAGGAAATCTTAAAGAATATGTGGCATCAATGACAAAACATCGAAGAGTGACTGTTCTCATGCATATACATGAAGCTTACACTTCTCACATGTATATGTATGTAGTTCTTTAATTGCATCTACTTAGGCCTGCTTAACTCTTCTACCACAAGACATTTGTTTAGTTTTGCTGGTAAGCACTATGTCATGAGGTATCAAAATGCAGCAGCCTCAAAATAATAAGTATGTTGTCTCCGAGCATACCCAAAATAAAATGTTTCACTTCACAACCCTGATGGTGCATGTCATAAACTTTTCGGCCAACTTACAATGACTGTAAGTACAAGTCATATATATGGGTACTGAGCAACAATTAAATAACTGCAGGCTGTTACAACCTGGTCCCACATAAGGAATGGGTGATCTTTACCTGCAATCTGAGGGGCATCTGTGGTTTCCTTCAGCAATAAAGACTACCTGCACTGATAATTGCTGGAAAGTAGTACTGCAATTGTTTTTATGATAAAAAGTAAGATGAGGTGCTTTCTGGCGAACATCGCTACTTTTTAACTGTGACTTTTCACTAGTTACAGAAAAAGCGGAAGGTTATTGTGATAGATGTGGTTCACTTACATACATAGCATTGTGCAAGCTCACCTTCGTTGCTATACTGTTTTACAGGTTTCACAGTCTGATCCATATTGAGTCCAAATAGAGACCTTTGACCTCCACCAAGTACAATAGGGTTTGTGTACTCAATATGGTCCACATTGTGAAAGAGAATGAGATCTTTCCAAACTTCTCTTCTTCAGTTAAAATTGTCACAATCTGACCCTTGTTAGTCCCAAATGAAAGATCAACAAAACAACAGTATTACAATGCTCAGTGTGGTACACTGACACACCAAATATAAGAAGATTCCAAGATCCTACCCCTGTGATATGTGTTCAAAAAATTTCCCACACAGCAGACACTAGCTGATTCAAAATGATGTTTGATCTCAAAACTGGTTCTTGTAGTTATTGTTTTACACTCACGTGCTACTTATCACCACCCCCCCCCAAAAATGCATGCAAAAGAAATCATGGCTTCTCCTGTAAGTCCAAGAACACCCAGAGTGAAAGTCCTGCATTGAATCACTTGCCATAATATGTTACTGTGTATGTACTGAAGGAGAGGCTGGGATGTGTTGGAATTACTTACATCAGAGCACAGTAAATGGTGTCTGCAGACACTGACAAGTGTGGGTGTGAACTATCAACGTGACATTTAGCTTCGTTGTTATGCAGGAGGAAAATAAATACCATGAACACAAGCATTGATGTCAATCTACCCACTGAGAAAACAGGGCATCAACCTTACCCTAATCAATATTCAGAATGACAATCTGTAGCTGTATTTATTTCACTTTCAAACCTCAAACTGCTATAATACATCCCTATTATATCATACACCACAAAATGAATTGTAACGGTATTGAGAAACTTATGTAATGATATTGGCTGCCCAGATTACCATCCTCATCGTCATTCTGCTCTAGCGCTATATCTGTTTTTGAGTCACAGCAGCTCTCTTCAGCAGCAGCTCTGCTTGTGATTTATGACAAACTATCCATCACTTAGAGTTAATGTAGCATTGCACCCGATCTCCCCTGAAGCAGAAAACACTGCAAGTCAAGCAGTGAAAGCTTGCTTCCATGGGTAGACAGGCAGTAAACTGCAGTCTTACTAAAGCACAAACTCTTTGTCAGGTTTTACAACTGACTTCCCTGTGATTTAAATTCCTCATACCAAAACAGATGTTAGCAACATTTTAGGCTTAATGATGTAGGTGACATCATTTTCTATTCTTAACATACAGATGCTCCTAGTTGCCATATGGACAACTGATTTAATGCCTTTTATTTGGCAATGCCTCTAAAGTGATGCAAATAAGTTGCAGTTTCCTATTCTGAAGCAGCTATAAAGTTTGTTTTAATTTACTAGCTGCTAACTGTGAGTCTTTTCGAGCTTTTTCTGCTACAATTCACACAGATTTTTTGTTGCACTAAAGATGATATAGGCTGCTGTTTCATTGCACATACGCTGCTAGTTGTATTTGAAGATGTTTCCAGTTGCATATGAACATATCTTGCTATAACACATATGATCTGTACTTCTACTGGTTTGCTATCATATCAGCAGTACCAGCTGTAATTGGATTGCTTTGCGATTGCATGTGTCCTTTGTCCTTGGAATGCTTTCTTATAGTACATATTATTTGTAATTACAGATTTGCTATTGAACACATCAGCTGTACTTGGTCTGCTTTGCGATTGGACACATCAGCTGTACCTTGGCCTGCTTTGATATTTCACATATTCCCCAAAACTTGTTTTTTTTAATTCGCTAGCGACGTACTCACCTCATTATGAGGCTATATGAGGTGGGGGAGTTCGTGTTGTGAATTTACTGTTCTTGGACTGCTTTGCTATTTCACATAGTAGTTGTACTTGGCCTGCTTTGTTATAGCACATATTAGTTGAACTTAAACTGCTTTGGTATTTATACATTAGCTTAACTTGGAATGATTTGCAAGATCCTGGCTCCAAGGAGCCGAATCTTGGGGAGCCAGCTCCTGTAACCAGCTCCCGGAACCCCCCGTATCCCGGGAGTCCTGCTGGAGTACGTTCCGAGGAGCGTCCTCAACCGCGGTCTCCTGTGGAAGGCCAGAGATCTGCCGAGTCAGTTCGACGTCCCGACGGATGGAGCACCACTCGGCGGCTGAAGCCACGGGCTCCTGGTCCATCTCCCGGGTGCCAGAGCTTGAGGCTTGACTGCCAGGAGTTGGGGCTTGCCAGGAGTTGGGCCAGGAGTTGGGGAAGACATTGCCAAGTCCAAGGGGAGGGGGGGTCATTCTACTTACAAAAAAAAACTACCTAGCACCCCGAAAAACACTACAAAATTTTTACGAAGGTAACTAAGGGCAACAAAAAGGCAAGCAAACTCGAAATACAATAAGGTATGAACAAACGAGGAGGCTAACGTTACGTTACAAATAAAATATGAAGCAAAAATAACGTAAGCAGGGGATTGCACAATTCCCTTAAGGGGATTGCAAAATACGTAAAGTTTAGGCTACGGGAGCTGACTGTGCGGCGGCACGACAGCAAAACTGTCCTAAGCACGCTGCACAAAACTGAAATATTTAATCTTAAATTTCTCTGAGAAGCCAGAATAAAATTAAGAAAAATATCGCAGGCTAGAATGACAAAGTAATAAGGAACGAAAAACGAGAATACTGAAGGTTTTCCCGAGACAGCCGCCTTGCACAAGGCAAAAACAGTGGAGAACTTGAAAAACACGTTGACAGCACTCGAGCGAAAGCCAAACAAGGGCGAGCTAGGCTTTAGAGGGCGCGGTGCAAGAATTGATTTCGAGGACGATTTGAGCAAAGGTCAAATGATGCATTAGTGATGCAAGGGGTAGGTATATGTCTACGATGTGAATTACAGTAATACGGTAATGCATAGGTTATATGAGGTGAGGGAGTTCATGCTGTGAATTAACTGTTCTTGGACTGCTTTGCTATTTCACATAGTAGTTGTACTTGGCCTGCTTTGTTATAGCACATATTAGTTGAACTTGGACTGCTTTGGTATTTATACATTAGATTAACTTGGAATGATTCGCTATTGCACATGTAAGATGTACTAATAATGCTTTGCTATTGCACATATTAGATCTACTTGGAGTGCTTGTTATTGCATGCACTTTGTAAGTTATGCATATATCAGTTAACTGTGTTCTATAGACTGGACTCAAATCATTAACCATATCATGATATCATAATTTCAAGACAATACATGAGACATTCTCACTAAATCCTACCTCAAAGATGTATTCCACTCCTGGCTGAAGTCCTTCAATTGTTTTTACTTCTTGGTCTCTCCCTTGAGATGTTTTGTACTGATACTTGCTCCTCTCCACTGTCTGGTCGCTAGGACGATAACGGATCTCATATTCCAGAATTTCTCCATTTGTGTACATTGGTTGACGCCATTGCAGTTGGATTGTTCTCTCTGTTGAATCCTTCTCAATGACAAGAACATTTCTGGGACTAGATGGCACTATTTGAGAAAAAGAAAGCACTCAACTGTAGTTAATCTTTGCAGGATATAATGTGATATAATTGTCACATTTTGGCATCCTACTGGATGGATGGACAGAACAGTAGGTAAGTAGTAAGTGGGTAGGTAGATGATAAGATTAGTAGATAGTAGTAGTATGTAGACAGGTAGGCAAGAAATGCAGACAGTGGATGGGTGGGAGGTGTTGTAAAGCGCAATCCCATTGCAAATCCAAAACAGCATTCAACAAGAGCTCAAGGGCACTGTGATTACTTGTGCAGACATGCAGTAAATTATGAAAGAAAGGGAGCATTTTGCTTTATTCTGTTTAACTTTAAAAATTGGAGTTATACCAAGTTCTTACATTGATTCCTGAATGTTGATCCCCTGGTTGACACAGGGGACTGAGAGAGCAAAGATCAATTACCTTCTTTGAAACATTCTCAAACTGCAACTACATGGAACGCAAAAAGGGCAAAGATTGATAACAACAGTCTCATCGTTGCTAACAGCATTGCACAATGCGTTGATGGCGACAAGAAATGAATTGATGGGGGCGTGAAAAATGTTGGTAATGACAGCGTAATTATGATTCATGACCATAAACGAAGGGGTAAATGTTATTGATAACAGTGGAAATGCAAGTAACAATGGGATAAAAGTTAACAGAGGTGTGACAAGAGACAGTCGCATACAATAAAGGGTTAGCAATGGCATATACCCCTGTGAAGCGGCAGGCTAACAGTTGTTAGCGATCTTAGCTCAGAAGGCAACGTACTACCAAGAGTTGACCGCCGTGCTATTGCAGTCAACAAAGATACAATTAACAACGATGAGGTTAGCAGCAGAGGTGGCCTGACTTGAGCTGACAGCCTGAGGAGAGGCAGGGTACCCTTCATTGCCACTGCAGCTGATAGAGGTGTGCTTACAAGGAAAGTATTTTGACATTTTTGAGATGACTATTAGGGACTTTGAATTTGGAAAATTAGCAGCGATAACTTCCATGTAAGCCTACTGAGTCCCAGTTATATCATTCGTTTTAACAGTAAATACTCTTTCATAATTAACAAACAGAACTAACTTAGCTCCTAGTGAGATCCATTCAGTTAGGACATTGAGGAATAAAGAGAAAGAAAGAAACCAAGTTGACACTTTTACGTAGAAGCAATTGAACATATCATTGGGTTACTACAGACAAACAACCAAATGCATTTTCTCAAGACCCGATCAATCACTATGAAAGACTATATGAGACAATAGGAGTGAGACCTTACATGCATTAACTGTAGGTTGGTTGGGTGTCCAGGGCTCTGGATATTGTCCAGGCAGTCCACCCGCTAAGTACTATGCCACTGCCAACCCCCTTCACCTCCGCCAGGAAAGGGGAAAGAGGTAGAAAGATTAAAAAAGCAAGCTTTCATACTAACAACTTAAGAGTTTCCCCAAACTGAGGAAGTACGCGCTGTGAATTGCCGTTTGCCTTGATAAGACCTATCCGGATATCACAAGAACTCACACAGGTCAAAAGGTCAAATGAGGTCGTCATACAGACTTCTGATGGAAGAACAAATTTTTCCACTACGTCATCACTCAAAATATTTTGTTGGGAAGATATCAATAAAACATAACTTACTGACCTTTTGACCCTTTTCATATTAATGAGATTAATGTTACAATACTTACCGCAACTGTGTCATAGTTTGAGCAATGGACACTAAGTTACAGCAACAGAAAGAAATTCACTTTTTTGCCTCCGACAGATGGAGAAATGGATGGATGGAGAGATGGATAGATGAATGGACAGATGGACAGACAGACAGACGGACAGACAGACAGACAGATAGATAGATAGATAGATAGATAGATAGATAGATAGATAGAGTGACCCTGCACCATTACAATAGCTAACAGCAGCATGCTGGTATGAGCTAAAATGCCCAAATCTTATCACTTCTCTTTGTCCAATCATGCAGCAAGGCTCATGAACAAAATGTATTGCAATCCTAATATGGCATACGCATTGTAAATTTCCCAAAAAGTAACCACCAGATGATGAAGGCATTTGAAAAGAGAGACATTTTCTCCCTCTGAAGTATAAAAATCAGATCCACTAACACTTTGCGGGTTGAGATCAAAAGACAAATTCATCAGATGAACATGCTGGTCAAATAATCATAGTAATATGCACAAAAGATGATTTCATCAAGAGGATTTTTTTCTGATCTGACATGTTGCATATGGCGAGTATGTGTTACATGTTTGCATTTTGTGGTATTACAGTAATTTATCATGGTACCAATTGAGATGTAACAACCTCTACGTACATAGTGACATCTGCTGACCTAAGCTGATGACTGACACGTCTCAGATATGCACAACTGCATACTACAGAGATATAGCCATGAGCTTCCTGTCTTGAGATGACCACCATGAACATAAGGTTTTCACAAATGGACCCTTGTTGCCTACAATGGCCTCAAAAATGTTAAAGCTTTTTGTGGTCAAAATGGTACACCTATATTACAAATGGGAGATAAGAGCAAACTTTCCTCTTAAAGATCTCATGTTTGCGAGGTTTTCACTATTTGACCCCTGTTGACCACAAATGACTTTTGACATCTACCAAAAATGATAGCACGTATTACATTTAATATGGTATTTAATATACTTACTAAATATGACACCTATCTATGATTGGCTTCTTGAGATATCATGTCTACAATTTGTTACAATTCAATGCCTCTTGATCCCAAATAACCTTTGACCTCCACTAAGTATGACAGCGTTATGCTCAGTGCGGTACACCTGTACACTAAATATGAGATTGTCCAAGCTTCCCTTCTTGAAATATCTTGTTTACAAGGTTTTTACAGTATAACCCTACTTAACCCCAATGACCTTTGACCTCAATGTGGTACAACTACATGCTGACTGTGAAAATTGTCCAAGCTTGACTTCTAGAAATATCATGTTTACAAGGATTTCACAATTTGACCACTGTTGACCTCCACATGACTTTTGACCACCACCAACATCAACAGGTTTCATATACATAATGTGGTAAACCTACACACTAAATATGGCATTTGTCCCGCAAGCTTCCCTTCTTGAGATGTTGTGTTTACATGGTTTCACAAATTGATCCCTGTTGACACCAAATGACCTTCGATTTCCACCAAAATAATAGGATTCTCATACTTAATTTGGTACACCTACATGCCAAATATGACATTTGTTCAAGCTTCTCTTCTGGAGATACCCTGTTTACAAAGTTGTCCTAATTTGACTGCTGTTCACTACACATGAGCTCTGACTTCCACCAAAATCAATACAGTTCTTGTACTTACTGTGGTTTCACTGTCTACATACCCATATGAGAGATTGGTCCCAGTTTCCCTTCATGAGATGTTGTGTTAACAAGGTAAGCATCGCAAACATACACACACACATACAAACATATACATAGACACACACCTGAATGATTAGAAAGAGTAGGAGTATCAACGAAACCGATAAAACTGAATCCAGTAATCAACAAATCTACACAAACTATTTCAGTATTAAACCACTGGTTGTCTCCTAATTACTATAAGCACTAGCAGAGCCCTTCCTTGGGAAATAAAAATTTAATGCCTATAAGGTATTACTTGAGTGCAAAATGCTTCCATGCAATACACAAATATGTTGATAACACCCCAAGTGATCAACTGAGGACAACTGATAGTTTAGAGGCACTCATAATTATCCATGAAGGAGAAAACAAAATCAAATGACAGGGTGAGCAGGAATCATGAGAAATTCATACAAACACCATAAATTACTATCCAAACTGTACAAATTTTAGGAAACACTTGTAAATCTGATATTTTTAATAAACCAGAGTGGATACTGACAGCCTAATTTTCGTAATGACTATCACCTACAAATCTGCCTCCAGTTTTCCTTGAGCAACGATCTACATACAGTCCATTAAAATTACTGATGTTGTGCATCAAATAATTTGTGTTTCACTGGCAGAACAGATAATAAATTGCTTCACCGGAACTGTGTATCAGCCAGAGTGTTTTACTTGCCTTCATTCTCAGTCCTCCCAGAGGGTACAGAAGTTGGACCAGTGTAATTTTGCACTGCAGTCGCCAAAATGATGACTACATTAACAATGAACAGACCATAAACTATGTGCATCTAAGTTTCAGCAAGGCCTAAATAATCCAAGTTAGACACACTAAAGCATGTGCATATGTTTTGCACAATTCTTATCATATGTATACTGTTATGTTAAAAGCAACAATTGTATGAAATTAAAACTGATCAGTTCTTGACATTTATGTAAATGCACATTACTGTCAGCACTCATAGCAGGTTGATGAGAGTGTAGTTGCAGGGTTGAGACATGTCAATGAGGAGTGGAGTAATTTTATGTATTTCCAATGCAGCGTTGTATGACTGGTAAACTAACTGCATCAAATCAGCACTAATGTAAACACCACTATTAAGAGAAGTGATGGATCTACCTGCATACTGGAGAGTACATGATCATGTGAAGAGGATTTTCCTTCAGGTCACAGAGCACACATGTTATATGCCACATGAGTTTAAGTTCAAAGTTTAAACAGGGTACATACATTCCTGGGTGATTGGTAATCAAGCAGTCCTGGAAGTGGCACATAACTGTTATCAGTTGACTGCAAGGTACACAGTAACATTCAACTTTGCAGAAGTACACCCTAATGGGATGTAATACCAGTGAATACTCAGACCTGTCAACTCTCTCAGTTTTACTAGGAAACTGCCAGCTTTTAGCCACATCTTCCTGGTCTTGAGACTTCATATCCTATTCTCTGACTTTCTTATGATTAATTTGTCATATTTCTGAAAATAGCCAAAACAGTACTTAATCCCAGACTTATTGATTGAGAATCGCCCATTTACAAACATATATAGAGGATTTGACAAAATGATCTGATACATGGTACTACAGGACTCTACAACAATAGCAGGCTGCTTCTTCAGTTTGCATACCTCTCTGGTGAAGGGGAAACAAGCTGTTGTACACTCAACAAGAAACACTGATTGGATAATTCTCTCAGTGCATTGCAAAAGTAAGCTTCTGATTTAATTCCAGTTGAGAATTACCAACCTCCCTATTTTCCAAGCAATCCCATCATTTGTTTACTCTGTAAAATGTAGATCTCCCTATTTTGTGGTGAGATAGGTTGACAGGGCTGAACACTACATCTGCTAAAACCATATTGTACAATTCCTTTAGAAGTTACATAATACGTGCAACAACATTGTCCCAACAGCAGCACAACTTCATGTGATAAACTCTGGTCTCCTCAATGTTTTCAATTTATGCCAGAGAGAAAAGTTCCCTTCTACACATTCACATGGGTCATGCTTTCAGAGTTACTGATATCACAGGTTTTACAAACTGACTTTGGCTACCTATGATTCACCTCCCTGACAGCAGTATCTATTTTAACAATGACAAATACAGGCAGAGGTAGTATGTGACATAGAACTTCACTATCCTTTTGAATTCCAGGCGATTTATCTCTTTCACAAATGTCTAAACATCTCATGTAAGTTATGGCTAGAAATTTGGATTACAAAGCTTTCAAATGTCTGGAGGACTCATCATAAAAGCTTTATAATTTATGATCCCAAGAATATCAACAGTTTTTAAACTGTCTGGTTGTGTGAGGGATGATCTAAAGAGTTCAGTCAAACTTGTTTATAAAACTGTGTCAAATATTAGAGATGGTCAAAAGATGAGTTGCTGTAGTTGGACTGCAAACATTTGAAAACATCGAAAAAGATGTTACTGTCTGGTTGTAGTTCTGGGATCTCACAGGTCACTCCTTGGGTAGTGTATCTTCAGATATGTCTTTGCTGCATCAACAATTTACATACAATTGTTTTGTTATCTTTTTAGAACAATGAATACATGTTATTCCATGGTATAGTTCAATCTTGGGCCCTCCTTTGCTGGAGATGGCTGCAACAAAATCAAGGCATAATCCTATCTCTATTTATTTTTCATACTTACACAGGGGAAATGTCTTTGATGATAATAGGTGCAACTATTAAACTGAATTATTTTTTTATATACAGGATGGTATTTTAGTGTAACAAATGAAGGCAGAGTGACATTTACTCGGCCATTAGGAAGGAAATGTCAGAAGTATACAAAGATATGTGACTCTTGTCATATGGATTTGCCATGGTCAGTAAGTCTCTATTTTCGGTGGAGGTCAAGGTCATCTAGGATCACCAGAGGTCAAACATGAACTAGAGCACCGATAATGTGGAAGAAGTTTGATCTTCACTGATAAATTTGTGACGATTTTTTTAGGTACCACTGACTAACAATGCTTGTAACATAATGTCAGCACTTGAACAAAAGGCAAACGAGCGTGGGCTAGGCCTTAGAGGGCGCGGTGCTAGAATTAGTTTCGAGGATGATTTGAGCATAGGGTCAAATGATGCATTAGTGAGGCAAGGGGTAAGTATCTGTCTATGATGTGAATCTAGCATCACTATTTACATCCAATAATTATGAAAACTCAAGTTGTAGTAGGTTTTTCTTAATGGTTTGTTTTGGCTGTCGGCATATGAATATGTACTTATGTAGAAAAGTAAATATTTACAAGTTTTCCAGACCAATTTAAATCTGTCACTACTTGCTCATTATTGGTCTTTTGTTTGTGGCACATGGGGAAGCTCTTAGTTTGTCCATTGATCTGTCACTAGATGACATATATGTCAAGGAAACTTGACACAAAATTGACAGGTTTGGGAAGAATCAAAAAGTCTGAATTTCATGAAAGAATACAAAGTGCCCATTTAATGTCTCTAAACACCAACGGCCCTCAGAGCAAGAATAGAGTTTCAGTACACCACCTGACTCTAGCTCATTACTGAATTTCATGCATGACAGAGGTATTTCAGAAGTTGTCTACCATTTTAATGGAGCATGTTAAAAATTAGAGGAATTTTGCAGAATTTATCAATGGGCCATAAGCTCACTAAGAACCACAGACTACAAATTAATGAACACCCTAAGATAACTACCAGCAGAGTATAGTGATGATAAACCATCAACACTGTTTGAGAGAATCCGAAGGAAGAGAAGCACTTTGAAGAAATTCCTAAAATGGACCATAGGGTCCACATGGAATCAAGGACTGAAAGTTTTTGGAACACCCCACATGAACTACCAACCCAAGAAACATTGTGACCAAGGTAAACATAAATCCATGAAAGCATGGGTGAAAAGCATGGGTGAAAAACAGCATTTTGAACATAATTTTGTGTAATGGGCCATGGGGTTCCCATGGAGCCTTGGACTAACCAGAAGTCAAATGACTTTGAGATTCTTGTCAATATTCCTAGGAAACAAAGGACAATGCAAACCAATTTTGAGGTTCAAACATCCTACTCTTGGTGGGATACTATGGTTACATGTTTAAAAACTATAAACTCTACTGACTTCAAAAAGACCTTTGACCTTAAGAAGAACTGACAGAGCTCATCTGCTCATCAAGTTTGAGATATAGTGTTTATAAGGGTTTAAAATATGTCCTCTTTTGATCTCACACCACCTTTGCAGAGATGCTAACATTTAAGTAACAGCTGGAGGAACATTTTGAAATTACTGACCTGCAGCATGGGGGAGGGGTGAAAGGAAAGGGGTGTCCTCCTCCCCTTACAGTTTGTTTTTGAAAAATCAGACTGCTCCGATGCCAAATGGTGACATGGTAAAATGATCGGCAACTGCAATTGGTAAATTGTGTTCAACAATAAAGTTACTGAAAAGTGCCGCGGCTCTTATCACTTGTTCACCCTGGGTGCTCTGATCCAATGCAAAAAAAACGATGAAGTCCTCCAGAATGTTCCTGCACTGACATTGCTATTTGGCGATGTTAAGCACTGCCTATGTGTTTAGCTATATCATTTAGGCCACCATGGATGATATTGAAGTTAACTTGTCATTTTGTACAGAAAGCGTGGAATACGTTTACTGTAAACTCAATAATGATCGACCTTTTCCTTGTATAATCTTCCTCAATACATCTTTGCATTTGTCGAGGTTTCTTTGCAGCCACTTTCGTTGCCTTTCACTACACACGTTGATAGCTACAAACTATACTTGAAGCGATAGGATCATGTGTCCTAATCATGTATACATTGCGAGCACTAGTATTAATTAAGTAAGAGATAGCCAAGAGTTTAAGAGATGTACACACAGTTGTTCAAGATTAGTGACTGCACCGAAGAAGCCACACGCACGTACCAGCTGGCCGTACCTACGTACGTGTGAATGCGAGCTGGCGGTACAGTTACCACAGGAGCTAGCTATGTAACGTACGTACTGAAAAGTGAAGCTAGCTGGCATATTTCAGCGACATACAATTCCAAACAGTGATTTGCAAAAGATGAGTGGTTGCAGGCCTTCCACATTCATTGAAGGTACAACTATCACACTTTATTGCTGCAGTGCTTACCAATGTGTGATTTTGGTGCCTTACCGTGATGACAAAAGTTTTTGGATTGCATATTTAAGGAAGGAAAATGGTCTAAATGTTATTGCATTAGTGTCAGACACAAGTTATGTACGCAACCAGAGGATGAAAAGAAAATGCACGGCAGACAAATGTTCTGTATATATATGAACTACTTTTATTTCACTGATTTTGCGACAAAATCGGAACTTTTGAGCACTCAGCGGGACGTCGGAACAAATGCGCGAAAATCGGAACAGTTCCGCCCAAATAGGAACAATTGGTATCTCTGCCTTTGACCTCCACAAAAAATAGTACACATCATCTTCTCATCAGTGGCCACCAATGATAAGGGTTTAAAGTTCCAACAACATTTGGTTACTGAGATATCTCCCTTGAGAGGTATCTGCACTATAAGCTCTGGTGACTTCAAATGACCTTTGACCTCCATGAAATACGATAGGGATCATCTACTCATGATGAACTACCAACACATCAAATTTGAAATTCGAGCACCGTTCCCTTCTTGAGATATCGTGTTTACAAGCCAAGGCGTCACATACACACACACATGCACACACCCTATCACCATCGCATAGATTCTCGGCCTGCCTTTTGCAAGGAATCAATAAAATGATCCATATGGGCCCAACAATCCATCTACCAAAGTAGTATTGTGAAACAATTTTAACTTAATACCATAGAATCTGTACATGATTCCATAAAAGAGCCCATATGGCTTATTTGGACCCAAACATCCACTACCACCATGCTAATAAGACAAAGATTTCACATTGTAAAGCAATATAAGTAGAAAAGAAACATTTAGCATGATTTCATAAAATGGTCCATATGGGATCAATAATCCTGAACAACCTGAAGGAACCTTTACTATATAAGTACTGTGACTGTATTTCAACTTAATACCATAGAATCTGTAGAAGAGGCATTTTGCATGATTTCATACAATGGTCCATATGGCCCAGTTGGACCCAAAAATCTTAAACACTCCAAAGGCAAGACTACCTCAATGCATCCATATACCAAGTACAAACTTTGTCCAAGATTTATAACTTGAGATATCTGGTAAAAAGGTTTTTAGAGTTTTATCTCAGTGCCCCCAGATGACCTGTGACCTCCTCCAAAGCCAATAGAGCACACCTTCTCAATATGGCAGAACTTCATACCAAGTTTGACTTTCATCTGACTTTCCCCTGTTGAGTTAGAGCATACTGAAGCAAGTGTCACAGAAATACAGTTTTGCCCCCAGTGTGCCTTCAGATGACCTCTGACCTACACCAAATACAATGGGACACACCTTCTCAACATTGCAAACTTACATACCAAGTCTGACTTTCATCCTACTTTCTCCTACTTTCTCCTACTGAGTTAGAGCATACCTAAGCAAGTGTCACAGACAGACACACACATCCTGACGCAAGGAACCAAAAATGGTAAATTTCCCTACCGGTCCACGAGTGTCCTTCTGAAAACACAAACTCAACAGGGGTGCGCCGGCTTTGCTTTGAAACTACCAAGTAATCTTCCTTGCCTAAGCAACACAATCGATACAATCGCTAGCAGTCAGCTTGCTTATCCATCAGGCAAGTTCAGAATGTGTGTGTTCATTAATCATCAGTGTCAATCAAAACTAGTGTCGAATCCGTGAACACAAATCTTATTCTCAATGTTTTAACTTTCTTGTTTCATTCCTTTTTTTCTTCATTTTCTTCTTAGTGCAACTTAAATGTCTGCAAACCAGTGAATTGCTGTGTATAAAGCAGGGCTGTTACTGCAATCGCTGTTATAAGTAATAGCGAGGCGTGTGCATGCTTAACAGAAAAGCACTCTGTTGCTGTGTTCACTTAGACTTCCCTGCACCATTATGAACAATCTGCCCTTGTTTGACAAAATTTTGGCATATAACTTCAGAAATTTTATTGGAACTCCAGAAGCTAAATGTGAGATTAACCAAAGTGAAAGTAAATACCTTTGAAGTGTTGTGTGAATGTTTTCTGTTCTGATTTGTTCAAATATTCAGTGTTTTCCTCCTTGTTGTATCTCCCTAGCCTACGTGGTAAAATTAAAAGTTAATCTATGAAGCAGTGTCTGCTGTTGTTACAAAGTTTCAGCAGCTGCAATGGGATTGCTTGCACAATACTGTACTGCTAGCAAGGGCATGGTTACAATTACTGGGTCAGAGTAGTCCCATATGTATACGGTACACAGCAGTGCCCATGCACGCTCACACAGCAATAAAGCCTTCGGAAATATCAATCGACAGTCGAAGTTTGATACCAACTGCAAAAATTCTGCAAATGGTGGATAAATAAATCACTCAAAACACATATGACAGCAATGCATGATGCTGAAGCAACTATAGAGTATGGGGAGATGATTTTATAGGAAGTTTTGTAAGTCCCAAAATAGTGTCATGAAATGAGTTATGCGATGTTATGGTAGCCTTTTAAATATTCAAGTAATCCAACGTGTAAATACATCGCAAACGTCACAAAAATTGAACAACCATTATCAACCTTTTTCATGCATCACCTGATTTTGATATTATAAATCAATGAATGTGATCATTTGAGTTTACTATGGCATGAGCCATTTTGCAGCACACACTGGTCATAATGTTGTATGTGTGGAACTTTGGTGACACCTGTTCTAAGCAATAAGAAACTTGCACCTGCTGATTCAACTGATAAAAGCCTCTGATTGGTTCTTGCAGAGATGTTACTTTTAAACCCTTTTTTACTAAAACAATGTAGTCACAAAGCAGGAAAACAATGCTAATGACAGTCTTGAAAGTTTACAAAAAAAATGGTACAAAAGTTAGAGGTTAGCTTCTGCCTTAAAAAGTTGAAGGGATATTCATTTGCTATACAGTCAATCGACTCATAAAGAGAACCTTAAGTAAAATAAAAAATAGTTCCACCAGATGACGTGGGTCCATGTTAGCAGTTTTTAGTGTGTATTTTTTTTACTTTTCTCACAAGTTGTTTTTAGCCTAGATTTTTTTATTTGGACTTATCCTTGAAAATTTTGAAGAATAGTCTTGTCCTATGTATTGTTTTCCTTGAAGCATACTTATGCAAGTCGGAAATTAAAATTTGTGGAGAACACAAATTTTTGGCACAAAATTGCATGCACACTAAACCCCTTTTGTAAGTTAAGCCTTGCTGTACCGACTGAAGCAGGAAAGCTAGAAAAAGGACTATCCACAAACTTTCTTGTCAATGTGTTTTCATAGTTATCACTGCCATTATTTTCTAGTAATTTACATGCATAACCTTAACTATCACATTGTTCATATTGTGCAACAATTTTGAATCCTGACATTTATCTCTATAAACAGCCTCATCCATTTAACTTAACAATAAAGGTAGGTATAAGATATCTGATAAACTAACTGAAGCCTGCACTACACACATGAAGTGATGGTGGAGGATGACTTGTACATCACCACAGTAACAGCAAAGGTAGGGATGTAAAAAGCAAAAGTATAATTTTCTTGTAAATGACCAACGTCACCTCTGGTGGTTTCTCACCCACATTCATCAAATGCATACTCCCAGGCAAGGAAACATCTTTAAATACAGAATAATTATAATAATAAACATATCCATGTTTGCTCTGATCAGGGAGGTGAGACTGAGGAGGAGATACAACAGGAAGGTTAATTTAAGCCAATCCTTTTAGATTTTCTCCTGTGTGATAACTTTCCATTCATAAAGGGATGAGAACAGCTTAGAGTGCCATTTTACTTTTGTGTTATGTATCTTATTTCTAGGGACATCCAAGTTATCTTCATTAACGCCTGCGTATTATCTTTGCAAGTGATTGTGTAGCAAACAGCTTTGATTGTAAGTTTCATTGATGACAGTCAACTCAAAACCAGTCTCAACTACAGCACCAATGGTGCATAAGCTCATACCTTCAACCAAGAGTCTGTAGGGTTATGTGAAATCCTAGAACACCCAAAATCCCTGAAAACCCTGTAGGTGCCACTGACAGAATATCGTTATGGCAAAAAAATCAACATTGTACAAGAGAATCTGTAGCAGGAGAAGCATTTTGTGACATTGCACAAAATGAGCCAAAAGACCCACATGAGACCTTACATCCAAAATTCCTGGACACCCTGATGGCATCTCTAATGGAATTCATAACGACAAACCATCAATCAACATTATACAAGAGAATCTGTTAGAGCTTTTTGCAGAATTTCATAAAATGGGCCAAAGGGCACACATGGGCCCTTGGACCCAACATTCCCGAACACCTCGGAGGCACCATTAATGGAGTATCATTATGACAAACCATCACCACTGTACATGAGAATCTGTAGGAGGAAAAGCATTTTGCAGAATTTCACAAAATAGGCCAAAGGACCCACATGGGACCTTAAACCCAAACTTCCTAACCACCTCACATGGTTCACCACCCAAGGAACATTGTGTCTGAGTTTCATACAAATCCATGAAAGCATCGCTAATGGAGTATCATTATGACAAGCCATCTATATTGTACAAAAGAATCTGTAGAAGGGGAAGCATTTTGCAGAATTTTATGAAATGGGTCAAAGGGCCCACATGGGAACTTGGACTCTTAATTCTTGAACACCCTGAAAGTACCACTAATGGAGCATCATTATGACAAGTTATCTCCATTGTACAAGAGAACCTGTAAAAAAAAATCATTTGCAGGATTTCATAAAATGGGCCAAAGGGCCCAAATGGGACCTTGGACTCAACATTCTTGAACACCCTGAGGGCACAACTAATATAGTATCATTATGACAAAACATCAGTATTGTACAAGGGAATCTGTAGGAGGAGAAGCATTTTGCAGAATTTCATAAAATGGATCAAAGGACCCACATGGGACCTTGGGTCATAAATTCCTGAACATCACAAATAGCCCACCACCCACAGAACATTGTGTGTAAGTTTCAAACAAATCCATGAAAGTATGTAGGAGGAGAAGCATTTTGAACAATTGTGGACAGATAAGGCTAAGGCGGAAATAAGGTTACTTTAAAGGATATATCCTTCTCAATTGCACCTCCCTACTCTGATGCACATATGAGCAGCTGTGCTTCCTTTGGCAATTAGCTGAAACAAAAATGTAGGTGTTGATAAAATACTTTGTAGGTGTCGTAGGTGTTGATAATATACTTTTGATTGTGCAATTTTGTTTTTAAGGCCCATCTTGAGATTTGGGCCCAACTTCCTGTACGCCTAAAAACTAAAAAGCAATTCATTCACAAACGCAGTTAAGTGCCACAAATATGGGCGCCCGCGAATAGGTCCTAGTCTACATACTTTCTACAGAGTAATACTAAACGATAACACACTACGTATGTAGCCTTAGGGGCGAACTAGCACTGCCTTTGGGGCGAACTGGTGAATAGCTTGGAGCAAACTGGTTGGGGCAAACTTGCAAGTGGGTGAAATGACAGGTTACCATACGTACCAAGTAGATCCGTTTGGACCAGCTAGCTCTTCGTGTATACATTATGCCCGTAGTACTCATATTCATGGTATGTACAGTTAGTAAAATGAACGTTGAATAATAAGGACGAAAACATTGCATTGAAAGAGACGCATAGCTGATTTTGGCTATGGTGCCTTAAAACTACTCTACAATGGCATGTGAATAGTGACTGCACACCAACTATGTACCATAAATGTCTGTATATAAATGAAATGGTGATTGCACAATACAGTTGCAACTTTAAATGTCAATCAGTTCATAGCCGCAGCAGAGCATATGCTATGGAAGACACTCACCTACATATTTCATTTTGAATCATTGTTTACTATGAATTTTCAATAAGCAAGGCGCTGTCGAGCGGGGTCAAAGAAACATTCCGCAGTAACAAGTCAACATTGATGTTTTAAGTCTTAGAGGAGCACATGGATTTGTGCTTTTTCTGAAGCTTGACAAGTTTCCTTCACATGTGGATGACAAATTCTCAAACTAAGGGGATCCTCATTTGTCACATACATATGAGCATTTACAAATGAATAATCGACAACTCAATTTGGTTTGGCAAAATATGTGACCAGAAACTTTTCAAATAGTAGTAATTCATATGCACAATGCACAAACCACAGTAAAAATTTCATAACTTCTGGCAGTTTTCATCAACTGGATGTGAAACCTGAGTATACTTACACTGTTTATGAGCAACTGCCATGTGGTTGCACTCTTTGAAATCCTCACAGATTTATCTACATTAACTCATTGTGCTAGTTTCATGTTTTCTTTTGGAACCCAGCTCAAGACATCAACAAGGTAGATCAATACACCAATGGGAAGGCCAATGATAGGATTCACAATGGTTGTTCTATATCAGCTGCACGCAACAATTCAAGATATCCACGTTTTGGATGAGACTGTATTTAACATCACGAAGGACAACAAGCAGAGAACTAAAGTTGACAACAAGAAGTCTGCTATACTTGGTCTGAAAGTCATTATATATGAATCATACACTGGCATACTATGCAACAGAAACATAGCCAACAAGTTATACAAGTTCAACTATACTTGTTCAAGTCATAAGACTATACTGAGCGAAACATTGTTATTGTACCAAAGCTATTGACGCAAAGTCACTGAAGCAGAAAGCAAGCAGCTACTGTAGGCCAAATGCTTTTTCATTTATTACCACTGATTACGATGTTAAACACAGACACATTTTACTGTTACTTTGGAACAAAAGAATCAATTTTCAAACATGTTGTAGCAGAGATAATCATGATTTCATACATACCAGGCGATATTGTAGTGGCATTGACAGAGCTGAAATGATCTTCTCCACTCAGTTGTGAAACAGCACTATAAGAATGGACTTCAAATTGATAGGTGGTATGTGAATCAAGATTACTGATCACTGCCTCAGTAGCTACTATGTCTCTCTTTGACGGTGAGTACACAACATCCACAGGACAAAGCGAGCATTCTACCCAATAAGTGACGTCACTCCGACCACCAGTCCTCTCTGGAGCTTCCCATGTTAGTGTGACTACAGACGACTGGCCATCCACTGCAGCTTGGAGGTTTACAGGTTTACTGGGAGCAGCTAGTCATAGAAGAGAAAAGGGAGACATTGAAGAAACAGTTCTGGAAAACCAAGATTCACTACAATTGATCAGGTCACCAGAATTTGAATACAAAATGGTAAACTTCATTCAACCTATAGTTACAGATACAGGACAAGTGTGTAGAAAACTATGGTGAGAACAATAAGAACTGACTACATATTTAAACCAAGGGTACTTCAGGTAAATGCATGCATCGTTCTATCAACTATGGACATATCAAAGGATTTTGTGAAGTGGGTGGGACTATAAAGTTTTGTACCTGATCATGTGAAAGATTTTTGAACATCAACCTCACAGGACCCAGAGGTACATAACAATATTTATGACATGAACACAGTACAACTCCTATTTCTGTTCATGAATGCAGGACGTTGTCAAATGATGTATTCAAAGTAACACGGTATCACAAGTCGCATCACTCACACACTTGACTTCCTTGTTTTCTTGCTCTCTTTGTCTAATTAATCAACAGCTCTTTCCAACATCCTATCGTCATACATTACAAAATGTCATCTCCCACAAGCTTCCTTTATCACCCCTCTCATTCATTCGCATTCCTTTACCATGTACAATATATACACCAATTCTTTCACCAGGCGAAGGGGCACATGCACACCAAAAGAACTCTTTCACCAGGCATACTGTACACCACAAGTCTACCCAACCTCCATCAAGCTGAAGGAGATCTTACAGATGTTTCTAGGTAAGAATAGACAAAAAGCTGTAGGGCTTGTTTATTTTCTTATGTCAAGCTGACAAAATATTTACCACAAAGAACTATTGTTTTGAATGGCTAAAAAGCTGGTGATGAAATATAACCGAAATTCTAGAAGGAAAGGACATAGAATTCCCATCTAGAATTAGAAAAGTCCCTCCAGAAGAATGTTATTTACATTGTAAGGTGTAGAAGTCATCACATTTCAGAAGACAATCCAAACTAGAAACAGGCAGATTTTAACACCTCTACTATTTAAGTTAGGACTACTGTTTGTTCTGTCTTCTCTATCTGTCAATTGCAGAACTGCCACAGCTAAGTTCTGTGCTCCACCAAAAACATCCTACCACTTCCTTTCTAGTCCGTACCTAGAAATGGATACCGTGTAACCCACAGAACCAACTGAGGCCTACACATGATGACCAAGATGCAAGAAAGATAATAATTTTAAAAGAAATGGTGGGAAAATCAAACTTCCAGATTTAACAAGTTAAATGAAATCTATATATTAGTGTCATATGCTAGATTTTTGGGCATGTTTTGATTATAAACACAATCCAATCCTGGCAATCACAATGAATCTAGTAATTTTGTGTCAAATAAATATGCTAAATTAAGCAATGCTAAATGTTTTAAAAAATTTCCATAGTGTCTAACGTTACTGGCAATCACCAGAATGTGTGAACTGAATCACATGACTGAAACAACAAGCATATTGCAACATAAATCTGTGCAAAAACACAGAACTCTGCCAGTTATAAACATTGGCCACGAAGCAGATAATGCTGGTAATTCTTATTTTGCTACTTTTATTTTTAGGAAAAAAGACAAACCATTTGAAAAAAAGTGCAATCAACACAAAAATGTACTGGTATAAACTGAGTCAATACATTTTAGTACTTTTTGCATAACTGCTTCTGGCAGAATGGTATTACATGACTGAATTATCATACTTAACATGGTCCTTACAGTTGATAAACATTTGATAACACAAAGCTTGAATAATATAAACTGAATTGCCAAAACTGATTTGAAAAGAACTGGCATGAATAGACAAAAAAGTTACAAAAAGTGTGAAAAAAAAAATTCACTTTGAAAACAAGATCGCATTGTCACTCCATAAAGGGACTGTGACAGAAGCCCAAACTAACCAATTCTTCTCAATGCCTGAAACAACTTCTGGACTGCAAACATCAAATGGGACAGTTTACTGCTGGTGCTTTGAAATTTAATGTATTTGGAGAAGTGTGTAGAACATTAATACAGGATAGCTGGGGGCCACACACACACAGTGACCTAAGGGCATACTTCAGTTGAAGCTGCTTTATCATGAAACTTCAAGGATTTTTTTCCTGATTTAGTAGTCACCTGAGTGGGACGGTAACAGGTTTACAATTTACTCTCCACTTGTAGCAACATAAATTGAGTATGTAATGATGTATATCGTATTGCCGTGTGTTGAAAACGTTGACAAGTGTTACACTGAACAACCAGAAAGCCAAAAGGCTTTAATTTGTGATTCCTTGCCATATGGTTGTATTATAACAAACATGAATTACCCACATGACAAGTATGAGATCAACTTTAATTATTATTCTAATTTAAAACACCACATTAATGAGCCTTTTATGCCAAATGATCTATTTTTGGTGACCTCAAATGATATTTAACTTCCACCAAAGGCAATAGGGATCACCTACCCAGTATGGTCCACCCACATATCAAGTATGACATCAGTCATCATCACCCTTCTGGAGATAATGTGTTTGCAAGGTTTTCAGTTTGACCTTGGGTGACCTCAAATGACCTTTGACCTGCACCAAAACAATAGGGATCATCTACTTAATATGAGCAACCCATACACCAAGTATGACATCAGTCACAATTACAGTTCTTGGGATATCATGTTTACAAGGTTGTTGCATTTTGACCTCTGGTGACCTCAAATGACCTTTGACCTCAAAAAATAACAATATGGATCATCTACTCAATGTGACCAACCAACATGCCAAGTAAGAGGTCAGTCACAGTTACCGTTCTTGAGATATCGTGTTTACGAAGTTTTCACAGTTTGATCTCTGGTGACCTCAAATGACCTATGACTTCGACCAAAAACAATAGGGATCATCTACTCAGTGTGAACAACCCACACACCAAGTATCACATCAGTCACAGTTACGCTTCTGGAGATATCGTGTTTACAAGGTTTTCACAGTTTGATCTCTGGTGACCTCAAATGAACTTTGACCTCCACCAAAAATACTAGGGATCATTCACTTAATATGACCAACCCATACACCAAGTATGACATCAGTCACAGTTACCATTCTTGAGATATCGTGTTTACAATGTTTTTGCATTTTGACCTCTGGTGTCCTCAAATGACCTTTGACCTCCACCAAAAACAATAGCAATCATCTACTCAGTAGGACCAACTAACACACCACGTAAGAGATCAGTCACAGTTACCGTTCTTGAGATATCGTGTTTACAAGGTTTTCACACTTTGACCTCTGGTGACCTCAAATGACCTTTGACCTCCACCAAAAACAATAGGGATCATCTACTCAATATAACCAACCCACACACCAAGAATGACATCAGTCATGGTTACACTTCTTGAGATATCATGTTTACAAGCAAGGCGTCACATACACACGCACATACGCACACACGCACACGACATCACCATCGCATAGATTCCTTCTGCTTTCGGCAAGGAATCAAAAATACAGGGTCAACTTTCCTCAAGTTAGAGCTAGTTTTGCTTGGCGTTTTTTTTTTTTTCAGGTGATTTGGCCTGAAATGTGGTGGGTTACCCCACAAACTGGCAACTTGATTATAGCCACTATAAGCTCATTGATTGGGTAATGAATGAAACTGGATTGCATTGGATAACTGTAGCAGCAGGATAACCTAAAAAAGTTATGCCACAGAGGTAGGAGGCAATTAAAGTTAATATTCTAAAACACAAAATTGCTCATAACTCAAAATTGCTCATAAAAAGGAAGGAGATACGAACTTTGCCCTTTGCAGAATGGGGTTTCAAAAAGTATTTTGAGTATTATTTTATTTACTTTATTAGACATAAGAAAGTATGCCGCCACCATGTACCAGGTTAACCACGATCGTCTAAGGCAATGAATACATTTACTTTTAGAAGCCTTGAGGTTTGTTTTTGTGAGATATTGAAATGAAAAGTTTTAAAATGGATCCGGAATTCATTTTTGGTCCATTTTGATGTTGATATGCAAGTACTAACGATACAATCAAAAAAAGAAATTTTTGTTGATTCGTTGGAAGCGGTAGCAGTACCACCACCACCAAGAATTTTCCCCCGTACTGCAAAGTATTCAAAAGTACCGGTACTAACAGAGAATTTTTTGCTCCAGTACTGCAAATACCGGTACTGCGAATACCGGTACTGATTTGGGTACCGGGATACCACCCAACCCTAGCTGCATAGGTTAAAATATTAAGCCACCTTGCAAGGAAAAGTAAAGATGCAATAGTGTAAAGTTACGTTGATAACTGCTGCTAACTGCCATACTGTATTATGTGCTTTACTAACTGTGACCTCTCACCTTTGACATCATCGATTGAGTGGTCTTGGTCAATACTTAGTGAATCTTTCCCCTTCTTTTCACATTGCCACACCCCCCCTTTATTTTCTGTTGGTCTGTACACAGCGCCCTTCTATGCAGCTCTGCTCTGAACTGTTACATTCTCAAATTGCTTTCGTCCACTAGGTTTTGGATAACGCTTATGTCCGTGGGTAAATACAGCTGAAATAAGACAATTTGACCTTGAAAATGCCCCTTGATCTTAAATTTTGATGACCATGGGGTAACTATTCACTGTTACATTCTCAAATTGCTTTCGTCTACTAGGTTTTGGATAACGCTTATGTCCGTGGGTAAATACAGCTGAAATAAGACAATTTGACCTTGCCAATGCCCCTTGATCTTAACTTTTGATGACCATGGGGTAACTATTCACCAACTTCGGCCTTCATCCCCTTTCAATCTTGGATGGGTTGCAGACTCAACCTCTGAAATTGGACTCTTTTCACACACAAACACACAACTGGCCTACGGATTTTCTATGAATGCAGAAAAGAAAAAAAATCACACCTTTTCCAATAAAAAGTCACAGCCTTACCAATTTGGAGTTTTCATAATCAGGTATATGAGTATAAAATAACATCTGATTCATACTAAAATGAGTTACATGCTATACAAGTATTTCAAGGTACTTGAATAAACGTTATAATCTATATCAAAGAAACACTCGTACCATAATGTGAAATAAAACAAAAGAGTATTTCCAATGAGCACTGACTATGGTAGCCGGAGCCATGAAAAAAACGAGTAAAACTGATGCCCAGGCCTACACACATAATGCTATACCAAAACCTTCAACAAAGAAGCAATCTTCAACAAGCCTTGGATCAAAATTTTTGAAGCCACAATCATGTACCATTTGCATGCTTCTTTAAATTTAGAATTAGAGAGCTGTCACAACAGTAGGGCTATTCCGTACACAGCTCACCAATTAAGGGTGCAATTATTTACCTCACGTACTGGACAAGTTTTTCTCCATTCAGTTTATCACTATGATAAAACTAACATCCCCAGTCTTTGGAGACATCTTCCATTCAACTCTATAGATATCTTCTGCAAATTTCAGTTACAAAGCTCTAAGGGGCATTGGCTGAAGCACAGTTTTTAAACAAAAGAAAAACACTGCTACCATTGCATGCATCTGCATAGATTGACTGTGAACAACAATGTAACTGGACATCCTCCTGGTACTCTGTGGTGCTGTGTGTGCAGCTACAGCTAATTACTATGATTCAAATTTTTAAGCACCACCTACCTCATGAGTAGAAGATCAATGGTAATCAACTGTTGGGCTCTGTTAAGAAATGTCTGACCATTGCCAGCAGGCCCTTCAGGGGTGCAGCAAAGTAGGGGCGGCAGCCACAGAGACACTTACACAGGCTAATGATTATTATGAATTTTTTGAAGGTTAGAAACAGTGATCTTTGCTGTTTTTCTTGCATGAGACACATTTTTATTTTAAAAAATGTAACATGTAATACAGCAAGGTTTACATAACATGTGCAACATTTTGTGGTGCACTTTGTTTCTTCATGCTGAATCCCTACAACTCACTGGTATGGGTATTCACAAGGGACTATACTTACCCCTTGCTTCACTAATGCATACACTTGGCGTTGTTTTAAAAGGCCACAAAATCAATTCTAGCACAGCCTCCGCTAAGGTCTAGCCCACCTTCAATGGACTGAGCGAGGTGCACCAATGGACTGAGCGAGGTGCACGTTACCGAAAACATTGAACACTTACCACAGGGAGGTGCGAGTCCACCCAAGTCTCAAAGGTGTCACACAAAAGCCCACACAGAAGAACAGTCCCCCCCCAGGAGGCAGCAAGAGGTAAGTTTAGTCACTTCTTAATACCCATACACGTGAGATGTGTGTAATTCACATGATGGTAGACGTATACTTACCCCTTGCTTCACCAGTACAATAGAGTGACACCGCAGAAACTGGTGTGACGTCACCGAGGGTAGTGAGGACGTCATGCCCCAACATGGTTTCAGCAATAAGAATATCTGTGAGGTAACAAGTGACAAATGTCTTTGGTGTTTCCAAGACCGCCGCCTTGAGGATACGCTCAACAGGCACCCCTGGAAACAGCGTCTTCGATCTCGCTTGCCCCTGGACTTTGTGAACCCTAACTTGTCCCTGGGCATGAAGCACAATGACCCCAGTCAGTCAGCGCGAAATGGTATCCTCGACGGAGTAGAATGCGGCCATATGGGGAGGATGAACAGTTTATCAGGCGAACGAATGCCATTCGTCCAATGGAGATACCATTCCAGCACCCCGACTGGACACTACTTTCAGTCCTCTGTGACCGAGGATGACGAGGGGATCTCCAGGATTAAGATATGCCCTAGCACGAAAGTGAGTGTCTAGGTCTTGGCCAGAAATGGGGGGTCGGGAACCATGTAAAACCCATGGTTCTCGAACCTCAAATGGCCTGGCTTGACTGAATAAAGCCTGAAGGCAGCTTCACCATCTTGCAGACCCTGCTGGGACAAGAAAGAGTCTTGTGAGTCAGAAACTCCTGGGGGCAAGAATGCATTGACTCACATGGAGTAAGTGCTCACAAGACCCCACTGATAGACCAGGATGGCATCAGCTGCAGCATCACTGGTCTAGATTTGGCCACACCGCAGAGCAGCTAGGTAAGGACTCGCTCGAACCCACTGTGGACCCATGAAGGAACCCTCTGTGAAATGGCGCAATGGTTGAGCAGTAGTTCTTGATGGTGTTGACATATTTCCCTCATCAAACAGGGCCACCAAGTACTGGGAGACCTCGGATGCCTCCGATGGAGAAGTCACCTGATTTGCACACCATCCTCAGAACTTGGCAAGTCAAGAATTGTAAGTGCTGGGGGGGGGGGGGGGGGTGGTGGGTCTCCTCTTCGAAGCAGCCAAGGAGGCAACATTGTCAAGAATTCCAGAACCCCTCGAGGACTGTACGATCAGGACTGGGAAGCCCAATTGTACCCCTTGTCTGAGTTGGGAGAATCCCAACTCGGACACATGGAACTGGATCGGGTAGGGATTCAGGACCTGTTTGACTGAAGCACACTATTGCGATTGCGGTTCTGGGAGGGTTCATGACGGACTGGGGGCCGCTAACCACTTACGTGGGAGTCCTGGGCATCCTAGGCTCTTGCCTCAGATGGCTACATAATGACAAGATTACGAGAAAACTGGAAGAAAAACACGTAAACAAGACAAACGTCTCGTTGCTTAATGATAATGCAAAAGGTTGTGTAATACATGAAAAGAAGTAAGCTAAGGACTTAAGCATTGATGACATTTGATGACAATTGTGGTCATGAAGGAGGTAATTCACAAGTTGATGGAAAGTTTGTGACACCAAATTGTGGTTAGAGACATGAGATTGTACAAGTCAGCAAAGCCTCCCAAAGGAGGTTTACTGTGACTAAAACAACAAAGTACTTTGTAAATCTTAACATGGAGTTTCTGGCAACAGGGATATTCTCTGAAGGCTTAGAAAAAGTGATAAAAGCTATGTTTAAGTGGTTGTTTGGCATAGAAAATGGCACAGAAAATACTACACAAATTAAAAGCGAATGAGATCAAAGTCTATCTAGCAGCGACCTCTACTGTGAAACAAGATCTACATTTTGGCAAACTTCAAGAGAAAATAAATACACATTATTTTCCATAACATGAGTGTTTTAACCTCTTTATATGTTCACATTCAGGACATGTAAAGCACTTGAAGTATCACATGCTGGGCTTTTGAACCCAGGACAGATCTTTGGAATGATAGAACTTTATTTATTTCATTTCACATTACAGTGATGACAAGTCTCCCATGGGGCAATTCAAATGACAGACATCAGCTGCTTATCAAGTGCTAATAATGTTGACACTTTGAAGTTCTACCTGAATTCAGTTGCTGAGATACCTTCCTTTATAGCTTTTCATACTTAAAGCTCTGGTGACCTCAAATAAACTTTGACCTCCATGAAAAACAAGAGATCATGTACTCACAGCGAAGTACCAACACATCAACTTTGAAGTTCAAGCACCTTTCCCTTCTCCAGATATTGTGTTACAAGGTTTTCACACAGTGTCTTCTATTGACATCACATGACCTTTGACCTCCAAAATAAATGACAGACATCATCTACTCATAAGGTGCTACTACTGGTAAGAGTTCCAGCGACAATTAGTTGCTGCGATATCTCCCTTTCATAGGTTTTCTTACGTTAAGCTCTAGTGACCTTAAAGGCTGTATTGCATCACCCTAAGCTATATTTTTACCTCCCTGAAAGGAAAATTCTCAACTGGTTCTAAGTTACAGTACTCTTAGATTGCCAGCAAATTCGAAAGATGCAGAGCAGCTCGTATTACACAGAGTACACAGGGATCCATTGTTTTGATTACACATGTGGAGGAATGTAAGACAGGCTGAGGAAGGGACTAGAGGTAGGTGGTTGGGAGAATTGAAACTGTCTGGGGTGATGCATTACAGCCTTTAAATCTTTGACTTCCATGAAAAACAATAGGGATCATGTACTCACCATGGACTACCGACAGACCAAGTTTGATATTCAAGCACCCTTCCCTGCTTGGGATACGGGGTTTACAAGGTTTTCAATCAATGTCCTCTTTTGGTCTCAAATGTCATTTGACCACCACAAAAAATGGCAAACATCATCTCCTCATCAGTTGCTACCAATGATAAAGGTTTGAAGTTCCAACAACATTCGGTTGCTGCGAAATCTCCCTTGATAGGTTTTCTGACTCGAAGCTCTGGTGCCCTCAAATGATCTTCAACCTCCATGAAAAACAATAGGGATCATCCACTGATGATGGACTAACAAAACATCAGCTTTGAAGTTCAAACACCTTTCCTTCTTGAGATATCATGTTCACAAGCCAAGGTATCACATACACACGCACCCAAACACACACATACATGCCATCACCATTGCATATATTCCTTGCCTGCCTTCTGCAAAGAATAAACTAGAGCACCAATTGTGCAGAAGCTCATACGTCAACATCCTGAAGGTACCATTTATGTATGTATCATTATGTCAAATTATAGGTACCACTGAGTATCATTATACCAAATCATCAACACTGTACAAGAAAATCTGTAGGACTACACAATTTTCAGAATTTCATAAACTAGAGCCCCAACACTGCAGAAGTTTGATCTTTTAGACTAACTGAAGTTCATGAAACAATTCAAAGTGCCCCTCTAAGTCCAAATGGTCAACATACCTGAGGGCAATACAGAGTTTCAGTTAGCATAGCAACTGACACTGTCCAATTACTCAATTATCATTCATGCACGATAGGGATATTTGAGATGGTATGCCAGTTTAAAGGGGCACTTTAAGAGTACTTAGGAAAAGAGGTAATTTGCAGAATTCCATACAATGGGCCATTGGGCCCACATGGGGGTCTTGGACTACCAATTCCTGAACACCCTGAAGGGAGCAATAACTGAGCATCATTGTGACAAACCATCAACATTGTATAATATAATCTGTAGGAGAAGAAGTATTTTGTAGAATTTCATAAAATGGACCATAGGGTCCACATAGGACCTTTGACTGACACTTTTTTGTACACCCCAGAGGAAGTACCACCCAGGGAATATTGTGTCTGAGTTAAATATAAAGCCATGGATGCATGTGTGAGAAGCAAATATTTCAAACAGAATTTCACATAAAGGGTCAGTGGGCCCACATGGGACCTTGGACCAAAAATTCCTGAACACCCCGAAGGTACCACTAACAGAGTATTATTATGACAAACCATCAACACTGTACAAGAGTATCTGCAGGAGGAGAAGCATTTTGTAGAATTTCATGTAATGGGCCATAGGGCCCACATGGGACCTTGGACCACAAGTTCCTGAACACCCCATATAGCCCATCACCTAGGGAACATTATGTCCGAGTTTCAAACAAATCCATGAAAGCATGTGGGAGGAGAAGCATTTTGAACAAGTGTGGACAGATAGATAGACGCTGCATGACAACAACAGCTCACACCAGGATGCTGGTATGAGCTAACTAGAGCGTCAATGACACAAACTTCGACTAAGGACAGCATACAAGTTAGTAACGCTAGACTTTGCAAAGTCTTTCTCGGCGAATGACTTCCCCTCCTTTGATACATTCCTCACAATTTGAGCTGCAGTTATAACCAACAGAGGATATGTACTTATCTAGTTATCGCGTTTCCCTGTGATCGCCATCCGCTGGAGAGACTTTGGACACTCAATATAATTATGTACAAATGAATAGTCACGTTTGACGTTACGGTTAATACATATTAAAATACTACGCGTTGGTCTCATGAAATGAGCCAATAGCAGCGATCGAACAATGAGAGAAAATAACGGTACCTAGGCTAACTTTCACACTGTCACCATATTTGCCTACGGCAGAAATAGGATATCGCTAAGAGAGACCTAAAACAGTTGAAGGAGAGTAGAATATTACCATGATAGTTATGTAACTAATCAGTCATAGGTCCTTTCCCCCATCATCACTCCCATCATTTCTCACAATGGCCATGACTGGCTTCTACCGAATTTGGTAGCGAAAAACAAAGGTTTCAGTTAAAGGTTGTGTGCATAATTAAAACGAGTGTCCAGAGTCTGCGAGGGCAGCGATCAATGAGGGGAGTAAACACTCTTCCGGAAGAACAGTACAGTACAGTATGGATGTTCCGTCAGAGGTGGCGGAACCAAGATTAAGAACAGAAACTTTCCAGTCCAAGCAGACTGCAGAGTCTATAGTAACGCTTGATTAAAAGTTGAAAGGGCAATGTCCATACTGGTATGGGAGTTGTGAATCGGGGGTGGGGGTGGGTTACTATTATTCTTCTGTTTGCTGGTCATTTTACTGTTTTTCATTTTTCATCCCTATCTGGTTTTTCTCATTAAAATGTTTAATTTTCTTAGGTTTAAGGAAGGGGATGCCTGTTGCGGGGGCCGCCAAATGCAGTTTGGAACTGGTAAATAAGCAGCTTGTTCTTAACGCTATTTTGGTAATTCAAAATCAGAATCTTGCAATCATCGTTTTGTTCTCATATTTCTTTTTATTTGCTACCAACACACCAACTTTGAAGTTCAAGCACCGTTCCCTTGTTCTCTTCCCTCCTTTGACAAACTATGCAGGAACATGGATAGAAAGCAGGGAATCAATACAGCGCATGCACCATGAAAACACATCGAGACTAACGGTGAAGCTGATATATGGTGGCCCCCTTTCATGGCACACAGACACAACCAGAAGGTAGCCATCTTTCTACATATTTACACCTTGTATCTAACTGTTTCAAGATGCTAGGAGCAATAGACAAACTAATAAAATAGCTTTTATTTTTGCATAAACTAAATGAACTGTTCCACAAATAAAAAATGTTCAATCGTTATCTTTGAAGATACACGCAATTTCTCAAGTGGTTAGGCCATTATCTACGTACCTAACATGTTAGGATATTATTACTTTAAATTTTCAGAGGGGCTTGCATTATCTTTTGTGTTTCTTTTTACTAGACACTTTTGTACATTCAAACTTGAAAAATGTAGAAAATACAGTTTGCTACATGACATGTTTCTTTTTGTGGAGCATTCAAGTTTTCAAGCAAAACCGATAATTCTGTTTGATCAACCTGTTGCTATCTTTACGCTGACTGCAGCTTACAGCACCAGACAACAACAAAGACAGATGAAGAGCAAAGGTGAACTGGGAATAACCTCTCATGCAAGTTTTGAGTCTCGGACAGCTTGTGCTTCGAACAGGAATCGGTTGCTGGGGTTTTAAATCGAGCACTTGAAGACTTTACACTTAAGGCCTATAGACCTGTTGTAAATTGCACAAAAGTAGCTCCATGAATAAACCATCCGTCACATCAACATTTGAGCCAAATTTTTACCAAGGAACAAAGGGAACTGAGTAGCTCATTGTCCAATATTCTTTTGTGTTTGTAAGACTTAAAATGTGATCAAATCTATCTGTGCATGCAACTGCCAACACTTCCTTGGCAGAAGAGGAATTGTGAGGATTGAGGCATGACTTATTATCCGCTGGTTGCTGTGCTCATTATGATGGTTAGCAACAGCTCGAACCTCGTTCGGAAGCAATCGAGAATGAGAGCCAGCCCTACCAACACAAACTGACTCACTTCCTTTTTTGTGTGTTGCTACCTTAAATTGAAATCCATTTGTATCAATGCACATGTCACCACTGAAGAACTATGATATAAACTAATCCAGCCAGAATTGTCCATTATGACCTACTACAGTACTTTCCATAGCCTCTTCATTTGATCATGAAACTGCTGTAGACCTCAAGAAGTGCTTCCATGGTTTGCTGGATGGGGACCGATGGACCACAGCATCCACAGCATGAAAATGGAACAAAGGAATTTCAGTAACTAAAAGTCATTTGCCCACAGCATGCACAAAAATTCGAAATTTTCAGTAAACTCTTACACACACTGAAGCAAAAAAGCCCACCCTTTGATAAAAATGCTAATGACATTGAAAATAAAAATGCTATGGTCATGTGTCTAATACCTAACAACACCTTACTACCATATTTGAAGCAAATCAGACAGGGCACTAAAAGATATAGCCACATCAGGAACTTTACATTGAGTATCATCCACTTATTATTATGCAAGATAAAGGACTAAAAAAATAAGGCACATCTACTCATAATATGATACATGTACACACAAAGTCTGAGAAGAACTGAGCACTTGATTATTTACTTACCAAGTCACATACCTCGCATTCCAGTGGCATCACATACACACACAAGCACACATAATATGCATGCCAACTTGACTGCACAGGTCTCTTTGTTAACGCAAGGAGCAAAAAGTGGGAATATGGAAAAACTAACGGCTAAAAATGGAAAAAAAAAACTTAATGGACAAGCAAGGTTTGAAGTTTTGTTTTGGACATGGAATTGACATTATGAATAACAATTTTATTCATATTAAGTCGATCACTTTTCTTTCAGTTTTTCTTTCCCCTTTGTTTCCACTCATTAATTGAAGCCCATAGCTAGTAATATGCAGCTACTGCGCAAGCTGCCTTGTAGTCGTATACTGTAGTGATAACCACCATACTACGACCAACGAAATATTAGTGCGATCATTGTGTTCCTTCTTTTCACTTTGCTACTTGAAGAAGTATCTTCAGTTTATTGCCAAAATCCATTGCTGGCGGGGTATATTAGGCCTGGCATTACTCCCGCTTCGGTTTTAACAGAGTTTGTAAGGTTTATTTACATGCAGGAATTACTTGGCATGTGTGAATTTTCTTTCACTGTTGTGGTGTTTCGTGTGTGTTCTCGGAGCCATACTGTACATACTGTACGTGGCTCTGGGTGCAGGCCGTTATACCATCTAGGCCAGGCTTATTTGTTTGCGTTACAGTCTGTCAATCTCATTTTAGATGTACATATCTCGTAGCCTAAGCCGTACGTGTTACTGTGCGGATCTGGAATCATGGGTGCAGCATATATGTTCACAGTCCCAATGGGCTTCGATGTACTTGCCTGCAAGTTCAATTCTTCTAGTTTCTATTTGGGGAAGCTTTTTCCATAATGTCTCCTCCACTTTTCAGTAGTCACAGAAAACAAGGGGTGACATTTTAGCCTGGAAGGTCTCCAGCTATTTTCGAGGATGTTGACACTTACCTTTGATATGCCTCTTATAATCACTGGTTTACCACAACAAGTTTACCCACAATGCTCCTTGTCCATCAGTTCTGTCCTCAAGTAAGGAAGCTGATCTGAACACAATATAACTGGAGATTTTTCCCCCTCAATAGATTTAATCAAACATTTTAATCTTCTGGCAGACAGATTGCTAAAAACTTTGTAGAAACCATAAGGACATATTCTTCCTCTGAAAGTTGTGTCACATAATTTTTATGAGAATTCAGAGGACATGTTGGCTCCACATCTGCTGAAGGCTATCAAAATGATTAAAGCATAGAAAGAACTCTAGTAGATTTACTTCCAAATGTTGATTTAATTTGATAATATTGCACGAAATGGGAGTATCCTACCACTTGAATCATCAGTTATCTTCCTGATACATATTCCTTTTGTATTGCAAAGTTTGTTTTACTTTATTCCTTTTCTACTTGTCAGTTCTTTCTTCGAACTGACATTCATTTTATCGTCTGCCTTTCAACAAACTTTGAAATAAGCTGTGTTTTTCAAAAGATCTGATGAGGAACAACAACAACAGTTGCATGAATAGGATGAAATACTTTCTGCTTCCATATAAAAGGGAAGTATTGATTTTCTCTTCAACATTTACAAAAACAAAAAAAAGGAAAAAGCTTAACTGCAGTTATTTTATGATACATAACAGGGGCAGTCAGTTGAAAGCAATACCTCCTTCATCTTGACAACCATGTATCAAATACTTGAGATCATGATATCCAACATCAATTACATGCTGCTATTAGTGCGACTGAAAGAAATAAATCTAAACGGCACTCAGTAAATTCTGTATTGACAAAATAAATCAAAACACTAAAGGATGAGGAGTACATAGCACATTCTTTTTTGACAACACTCTCACACCAGATAAGAACAAGCTAAGCATAAAAATTATTGGGACTGAAGAACCAAATTTGATACAGTGTCCTTAAATGGGGAAAAATCTTTCCTCAATACAAACTATTCTTGTTCATCCTCAGTTCAACTGGTTGCATGAATGCTAGAACACAAAAGTGTATCATACATGTCGAAGCGGGATAAAATTGGAAATGTATAGGAATATAATTTCTTCAAGATTGAAAAACACTTCAAGAAACCAAATCTTCTTTTCCATTACTGCAGATAGTGGTAGTCTTCTTTTTGTGAGATACAAATCAACCTCTCCTGGCTGTTGAAGTTTTGAAACAGTTAAAAAACTTATGCAAGGATCAATTGCATTTCTGTTACACATGAAACACAAGAAGCTGTTTATAGACACTAACAACTGCTGGCATGCACTGAACTTGAAGACGTATCATGCACTTACAATTGTTTTGAGGTTAGTTCAGAGATTTTTTACTCAAAAGTTTCAAAGGAGTCATATTACAAGGAAGTTGAGATTTGAGAACATGTAATCAATTAACACAAAATGAAACATTGAACTGTCAATATCTTAAAACTGGAATACAAGTTGTATAGGCAATCACATGGTCATCTATCTTAAAATCTGACAAAGAGCTATGCATTGATCTTCCAGATATTTGAATATGAAAATTGTCTCAATATTTTTGTTGGCCCTACAAAATTCAGACTCTCCAAGAAAGCCTAGTTGTGTCAATCACTGTTAATTGAAATCAAACAAAGCAATCCGAATGGGTATAAATATTCATGTTTTTCAAAAATTGGGCTTACACAATAGTTCTTTTTTTTTTTGTAGTGGCTATAACATATATGACTTTTGGTGGCAAAATATGATAAATTTTCAACTCATATTTCGGCATTAAGCATATATAAAGCATAATAAGAATTGAATTATCAGGCTGTAAGGCTCTTTGCACTCCAGCTGCCAATCAACACATGGATACAACAATCAGGAAAACAATTATAAAATGCTATACACTGAAAAATGATAAATGTTGATGGCAGAAGACCAACTCATAAACAGTTTGCATGATACATGCAGTACCTTCAAATTACTACATGATAAGCACAGTGCTGGTCCATGTTGTATTACAGCTCAGGCATGAAGATTATTCTGATGAGTTATCAGCTGGATTCCACAAACGGTCAATGCACAAACAAATTGTAACAGATCATTTTATTCAAGGACTGGCCATATTGGGCAACATTTTGATAGAGGACACATCACAGTCTCCTCATAATATGTCAAAAGCTTTGTCACAAGAATGTTCTACAAACATATATATGTTACAAGTTCACAAAAAATGGGGCAAACCTTAAATATGCAAAGAGATCTGAAGTGACAAGTACCCATAAATATGTAACTCTAGGTGTTAAATGATTGATTAATGTCTGACTTAATTATCTACTGGCTACAACATCTGGTAAAAGTATACTTGAAAAGTTATGAACTTATTTACACTCAGACAGGTGGTTCATTATAAGCAAGCAGCATCACTGAAACTGTCCACAAATACCGTAACAACATTTGACATCTTAAATTTGCACCAAACAAACATTACTGATACCAACTTTATCCATCAAAAGGTAAATTCTCTAGAATGAAACAATCACATAGAACATGCAAATCGAATGTAGAGACATCGAATTTCACTGCTAAAAATAGGTTAATTCTTGAACATTGCAGTGAAATACTGCATATGATTGACAGCTTAAGCAACATCTATACTGAGGGCTAATGATTACAATATACTCTCAACAACAACAACAACAACAACAGCACCAACACCAGTAAATGTAGAGCACAGGAGAGGTACACAATCAACATGCAGTTTATCACTTCCTTTTTTTCCGTTCTTCTTTTTTCCCTCTTCCTTTTCTCCTTTTTAGCTACAGCAGCCCATATGTTTCTATGTTCTAGATCATGAAAACAAAGTAATCTTGAATTTTACAAATAATATGCACTAGCTTCTTTGCTATATTCCTTTCTTTTGTTTTAAACTGAACTCCTTATGGCTAAAGATACTGTGCAATCGATGTGGTTAATTGGTTACCTACCCTAAATATATCCTAAATATATCCAGTGCTTCTTTACTTTAGTGCAAGTCACAGACATGGGTAATATCAGGTATGAATGCAACCAATTTGCAGAAAAGGAATTTGGAGTTTCAACCCTTTTGACAATTTTCAGGAAAACTTCTGTGAACTCAACAGATATACTGAAGCAGTGCAAAAATGTACACGTTTCTGGGAGCTACTCCTTTTTCCTGAGTCTCAGAAAGAAAAAAGGAATGATCGATTGCGCTGCTGTTTGCAACTGTATGGGCTTAGAAAGAAAACAATCCTTTAAAAAAATAAGAAGCATTAACCTCCCATACATCTGGATGAAGATACAAACAGCAATGACACTGAGGGGAGAACCATGAGAATTAAAACAGCTGACATGGGAGGTAAGGGGAACCAATGTCTCTAATCAGTTACAATAATAAACATTCTGAACTAAAGCTCCCCATTCAATAATGAAACAGCCTCAAAGACAGGGAGAAGATGATGAAACCATGACAGATACCTTAGCAGGAGGGAACCTAATACTGAGGAGCCAATCATTTAGCACTCCACTAGCTATTCCACTCATCTGACTATGGTGTTAGCAGCATCCGTTTCTCATGAACGGTTCTTTCTCTTTAGCTTTTACAAATCTATACTGCATATCCACTGCATTTGCAACATAAAACTGGTGATTTACTGAACATTTTCAAAATGCCGATACCATTTAACGTTGTATGTCAGCAAATTGCTGGCTCCTTTGTCATAAAATATAGAAATGTAGTCATTCTGCTGATCAAATTTGAAGTAACTAACATTTGAAAGATAATGATTCACAGATGAATTCTTAAAGGTGGTATAGGTTCCTGGCTGTATGCTGGAGCTGAAATCATGAGATCTAGCTGAACTGATTAAGAGCTGAACTTTTAAGTATCACTGATGAATATATCAGTCGATCAACTTCCAAAACTAAAAAACAAAAATCAAGAGAGCTATACACAATATCCAGACTTAGGCTAGCAGAATGAGGAGCAGGGGGGGGGAGCCTAAAGTGGGTTGAAGATATGAAAGGTTACAAGAGGGCACCAGACATGCTGTTGATATGAAGGTTCCAGTGTTGTGAGATACGAAAGTGGGAGGAACTTAATCTTAAAATTATCAGGTACCACTTCTGGTCTCCTGATCATGACTTGAAATTACATGGTAAACAGAAGCAGGCAAGTAGCCACAGGGATGGGTAGGCATTTAAAAAAAATTTCAAAATTCAAACCTTTCAAAAACTTTTCAAAATTTTCAATGAAAATTCCTACTTTATTGGAATACAAATACAGGGGGAAAAGATGGAAACCTTGCACCATTCAGCATATGGAACCCTTAAAAAAGACAAAAATGTTTCAGGCTGGCAAAACTCCAACATTTGTTTGCCCCCCCCAAAAAGAATTATAAGTCTGGTCATGGGCCCTAACAGAAGTTAGGGATATTGACTTCTTTCTGTTAATCCTCTCCTACTGCTTAATGGCATGGCAGTTTGCACAATGCTTTAATCTCACCTGTTTATCTTTCTCACACTTTTGTTAGCATTGAGTTTAAACTTATCAAGTGGACTCCTAATTTCACTGACAAACTAAATTTCACCAATCCTGGTTTATCAGCAACCTCTAATGTTACTGTTTCTTCATCTGTTCACTTGCAAATAATAGCAGAGATGCCAGGATTAATTTTTGACCATTTACTTTCCCAGAGGATAGGAGTACCCTGGACTGGACATCTATGATGGTAGTGTTTACAACCAGGACATACATGCACACTATACATACTAAAGGAGAAAACGGGAAAGAAAGGATTGCAGCAACTGCATCCATTTTATCACAACCAACTCTAATAAAACAGGATTATTATATGCAAATATGAAAGTTTACAGCATCCATATGTAGAAGAAGGTAGCAATTAGATAAAAGGTCAAACAATGAGACTTGTAGCTGTTAGAAACTCTGTACACAATGCATATGTTAGCAAGTGGTAAGTATATGTCTACGATGTGAATGAATGAAGACCGTATGAAACTGACCAGCGACAGCTAGGATAAGGAAATGCATTGAGTAAACACCATAAAGGTCTTACCATGACCATCAATGTCTCCCTTTACAACAAGCTGGAAGCCTTTCATCTGACACTTGCATTTAATGCAAACTGAGTGATCATTTGCAACAAACAAAAGGTTAGGGTTGTATATAAAATTGCCAAGTACAGTCTCAATAATCTACCGTACAGTTTATTTTTATGTTAGCCTGGAGCCTTGACCAGCCAACAGTCCCAGTGATGTGATCATTGAGACAGGATTGTTATGATGTCTGTGCTCATCATGTGCATCACATGGAAGGTGTGAAAGACCAACATGACATTAAGCAATTGTACCAAAACAAGCTCTTGTGAAAGAATCTTAACTTTTACAGCTTTGGATGAAATAATTTGTTCAACTTGCTTATGTTCTTGAACATCCACAAGTTTGGTATAGATGCATCAAGTCTAAATATGAGATTTGATGCATTCATACATAGTATAAACTTCAAGAAAAATCATCTCTTCCATTGCTAACAGATACCCTAAAATAAAATATTCAAAACTGTTGTACATTTTTCAGAATGCTTGACAGTTTGTCAAAGAATGGTGAAAAGCTGTCACCAACTTTTTTAACATCTATGGCGAACATATGCCACGATCTCCACAGCTGCATTGTTTGATGTATCCAAACATGAAAAGGCAAACAGGACAAAGCTGAATTGGAGTGTTTGCACAAGTTACCCAAAAACCCGGTACCCGCCCAACACATTGCTACCAGGGTCTTCTTTCACCACCCGGTTCCAAATATATATACAGTGATAGATAGCCTATATGCCTTCAGTGGGAACAGTTTTATTATTTCCAAGCATAATGATTGTTGCTGTCTTTTACTTAAATAATCGTAGCATTTCCGAGCCTGGTAGGCTTCATCCACACTCGAGGTCTAACATTGCCAGGCAGTAAATCAGTTGCTACGCAACCACATTTGTAACCCAAAGAACAAACCAGAACGCAGAGATGCATTGTGGTTTCGATGATCCGATTAAGAGAATTTTTTTGGATTCTGATATAATAGCATTAGTATGTGTCACATTGAGCTACGTATGCTTTATATCAAATATGAGACCTGCACAAGCTTCCTTTCTTGAGATCATATTTACATGTTCACAATTTGACCCTTGTTGACATGGAATGATCTTCGATACCTCCATTAAAGACTAACGTTCTAGCGCTAAATGAGATACAACTACACATTGAATATGACATCTGTCCAACCTTCCCTTCTTGAGATAATATGTTTACAAGAATTCCAAACTGTGACCCTGTACTCTGAGTAAGCGTTACATTAACGTTCATCCCAACTCTACTCACTGCAATGTTCCTTACTTCCTATAGCATACTTGGTACACTAAAGGAAGCAGTAACTTGAAATTTCATGAAATCACTGCTTACTACATTATTTACACATAGCCTACCATCTGTACATGCAATGTCTATGTTAAGTTGCTAACCACACACAGCCATCTTGAGTAAGAAAAATTGCTGCAGCAATAAAGATGCTGAAGTAAATGGCTTTACCTCCGCTAAAGTTAGTTTAACCACAGCATCTTTAACAGTGATTATTTTTACATGTCACCATCATCAAATGACAGGAAAATATCCACTTAAACGCTTTAACTCTGTCATCAATTCAGACCTGTTATATTCTGCAACAACCCTGAAAAAGTATGCATTTGTTTTCTTTTTAACAAAATAGTGAGGAATCCAGATACAAGTGACAATATGCAACCATTAACTTGAAGGAATTAAGTGCCAAACACATTGGAGGGGGGGGGGGTTAGGGATGGAAGATATTAGGAAGTTTTAAATAGAACATTTAGAAATACTGGTATATTCTTTACCCATCCCCTGTGGCTATGAGCCAATATGTTTGAGCCGAAATGATTGAGCTTCGTCTCAAATGCATTGAGTTGGAGTTATGAAATTGTGTTGGTTTGTCGTAACACTGTTATATATGGTGAACTTTTCTCCACTCTTTAGTTGAATGTGCAAAGTTTTAGTATAAAATATGCTATCCTGTTCCTGATGACCCAATATATGCTTAGCAATATATCAGGCAACATGAAGCACATTTTCAAACAGTTTGTGTCAAAATTTACTTGAAAATCTTAGTCTAGTCTGTTCCTGTACAGTAAGTGTAGGGCAAAACATAGACAAAAGTGTTGGCTAGGCTCTACCTCGGTATTACGTATATATGTTAGGTTGCAGCAAAAGTCCAAGTCACTCTGAACGAAAATATCTCGTAGAAGGAAAGATTTGAATTAAAGTTTACGAAAATATTGCAGATTGCTAGTTCAGGGTACAAAGTGTTCATAGACAACAAACAGCGTGTGAGATCCAACAACGATATTGTGAATGAAATCTCTTACTTTAGGGAGTCTAAAACCTTAATAACACTAGCAGTTTGCATCAAAAGAAAGTTGTCTTTGGAATAAACGTTGGGTAGGCACTCGTTCCGATCAGGGAGTTGCTGTTTGACAATAGCAACTCCCTGTCCTGGCCATACTGCTTTGCATACGTATGCACTGTATGTGTACGTGTGTCGGCCAGTTACGTTACATGGGCAGTACGTACTTGCGACCAAAGACAGTGTAGCGCCGTAAGGCGCAAGACCGGTTACTCACACGAAAGTGTGCACAACTGCACATAGTATGCAATGGAGCAGTGCGTCCGCCATTTAAATAAGCAGCTCTGATGTATGGTATGGTATGGCTTATAAAGCATCTTCATACCTCTCCTTGTTATTGGGAAATCTGAAAATGATAAGTTGGGTCTTTGGCGATTCGTGCAATTTATTGCCGAACAGTGAGCTGAACTCTTCTTCCCCAACACCATAACATAGAAATCGATAGCAACCCGATCGTTTGTACATACACACAGTTCATCACATCACATCAGTGCTGATGTTTAGTTTGCTTACTAAAATGGCGGGTGCTTCGTCCCATGGACACACTACTGCTTTATGAGTAACCGGTTTTGCACCTTATGGCGCTATACTGTCTTTGCTTGTGACGAATCTATTATTCTATCCAACGTTAATGAAACAGACTAGACAGGGAGATGGGCTAAAACTGTGGGTGAAAACCGTAATTTGCTATTTTTTTTTGACACTTTTACGACTGAGGTTTCTTTTTGGCGGGAAATCGTGGGAAAATGTTACTCCATGTTTCATCAACACCCATGTTTTCCAATTTGTAGTAACGAAATGAAAACATGAATGCAATTCACTCCTCTCTTTGTTATTCTGATGTATGATCTAATATAGTGGCAAGTACAGCCATATTCGCATTTCAACTTTTTTTCCAGGTAGGTGTACAGTATTTCGGAATACTCCTCTGTCTCGCACTTTGCTTTTGTTTTTATGTCTTACAAATATTGCTACTTATTTTGATGTTTCATTGTCACCAATTTTTTTTTCTTTTCACTAAAATGCTAATTTGTGTTTGATGTGCCCTGCAAGGTGCACAGCTTTTGCGTACATAACTTAAAGAATGTGCCTTGGAATTTTCCTTAACCCCCAATCTTGGACTATTCCAATGACCTACACTTCAGTTACGTACTCTCTGATTGACTAACTTGAGAAGCAAGGGGGTATCAATTGGTTTCTTCACACAGCTTTAGTTTTTATGACATATTATCCATTTTTCTGGGTACACCTGGTATGTTTGGTACAATTGTTAGCTGTTAATTTTGATATTGTAGGAGTTGGTGTTAATGCCATGCCCACATATACCAGGTAAATACACACACTTTTTTTACATGGTTTTCACACTTTGACCCTTGATGACCTCAAGTGACCATTGGCCTCCATTAAAAAAAATAACGTTCTAGTACTCTATAAGATACACCTACATACTTCATATGACACCTGTCCAAGCTTCCCTTCTTGAGATATTGTGTTAACAAGACTTTCACAAATTGAACAGAGTTGACATCAAATGACCTTTGACCTCCATCAGAATCAATAAGGATGTTGAACTCAATGTGGTACACCAACGCACTAAATATGACAGTTATCCAAGATTTCCCTTCTTGAAATATTGTGTTTACAAGGTTTTCACAATTTGATCCCTGTTGACCCCAAATGACCTTTGACCTCCACCAAAAACAATAGAGTTCTTTCACTTAATGTGGTACACCGACATACTAAATATGAGATCCATCCAAGCTTCCCTCCTTGAGATATTACATTTACAAGGTTTTCACATTTTGACCCCTGTTAACCCCAAATGACCTTTGACCTCCACCAATGTGGTACACCTACATACCAATTATGGGATCTGTCCAAGCTTCCCTTCTTGAGATATCGTGTTTACAAGGTAGGGCATCATGGACATACATACATACACACACACACATACACACACACACACATATGCATGATTACAAAGGTTACGATTATCATCGAAACCAAAAAGTACTCTGTGCACAAGTAATCTCTGTTTCACTTACTCACCCTATTCAGGACTTCTAAGCTCCTTACTTCACTCTTCAAAATAGTATGCAGTCAATCATGGCACTGAGCATTAGTTTAAACACAATCTCTTTAAACATTTACTAACCAGAAAGCCAAAAGGCTTTGTGATTCCTTGCGACACACGTATGACATCAGTCACAGTTACCCTTCTGGAGATATTGTGTTTACAAGATTTTTACAGTTTGACCTCTGGTGACCTCAAATGAACTTTGACCTCCACCAAAAACAATGGGGACCTTCTGATCATTATTACCAACCCACACACCAAGTATGACATCAGTCATGGTTACCCTTCTGGAGATATTTGTGTCTACAAGGATTTTACAGTTTGACCTCTAGTAACCTCAAATCACCTTTGACCTTGACCAAAAACGATAGCGATCATCTACTTAATATGACCAACCCACACACCAAGTATGACATTAGTCACAGTTACCCTTTTGGAAATATCATGTTTGCAAAGGTTTTTACAGTTTGGCCTCTGGTGACCTCAAATGACCTTTGACCTAGACCAAAAGCAATAGGGATCATCCACTCAATATGATCAACCCACACTTTAAGTATGAGTATCAGTCACAGTTACCGTTCTTGAGATATTTCAAGTTTACAAGGTTTTTGCATTTTGACCTGTGGTGACTTCAAATGACCTTTGATCTCCACCAAAAACAATACAGATCATCTACTCAATATGAACAACCCACACATTGAGTATGACATGCAGTCACAGTTACTATTCTTGAGATATTGTGTTTACAACGTTTTCGCATTTTGACCTATGGTGACCTCAAATGACATTTGACCTCCACCAAGAACAATAGGGATCATCTACTCAGTATGACCAATCCACACACCAAGTATTAGATCAGTTATGGTTACCCTTCTTGAGAGATCGTGTTTTCAAGCAAGGCGTCACATACACACACACACGCACGCACACGCGCACGCACACACATCACCATCGCATAGATTCCTTGCCTGCCTTCGTCAAGGAATCAATAATAACAATAACATTTACATGAGACCCACTCACACATGTCCGGTATGTATTTTTACAACAGTTTACTGGTTTCGTTTTACCCAGAGTCTCTTAATTAGCTTTTAATTAAAAAATAATAACATTTAACTCAGATTTTGAGCTGCTCTGTCAGTAACTTTCTCTATGGAAGCTTGTAAAGGCCATTTACATTACATAATGTTAACAAAAATTGCTGCCAGTTGTTTTCCTTTCTCACATTCTCCTTAGCTTATTTCTTTTGTCTCTTCATGGAAGATTTTTCGGGAATTCCTTATGTTTCTACCAAAAAAAGATATCTACATGAACTGTATTCATAAGTATAGTAGTACTCTAAAAATATCAGGCACCTATGGTACACAGAAGAGATCACACATAGCTCCCATGCAGCTGTCTACAAGCATGCAGTGTGCTCTAAAAATTCAGTCTGAAATACCTGCCAATCACTCTTTAATCATTATGTAGCAGCTTGTTGACAACATTGTTGTCTGTGATCGGTTATTCCATATGTACTACGCAACTGCGCAGAACAGCAGTTCGCTCATCTTTACTAGCATTTCCGTAACCTGGAGGGCGGAGCCTATAGCAAATTTGCGACGACCGAATCCCATTGAGTTAGGAATCTTCTCACTGTGGCTGTGAAGTGATCATAGTATTTGCCTGTATACGTAGTGTTTGCGTACAATCTGCGATCACCTTATGGCAACATGTATATCAACTGTTCTCTGAAAACATTTTACTATTACTTTGAATGAACAATATTTCCTTTTTGCAAATGAAGCAAAATAAAGATGAAATGGTGTTTCCAAGATAAAAATTGCAGGGAATTTAGTAAGGCATGAAGTGAAAACAGTAGGAACAAGAAACCCTGCTGAACTGAGGCTACACCCATGCCAACGTTATACAATCTATATTGCTGGATTATAAGGGAGTTGCTGGATGATTAGCAAGTTTTTGTAAGGAGGTAAATTTCTGGGTACCAAGTGGCTTTGGACATCAGCTACCCTGTTTCCAATCTTTTGGACCTGTGTAAACACTACTGAATTGACGTAAAGAGTAGCTTGAGCTGAATGTTTCATGCCACAGATAGGTTCATGTATAAACTAAATCAATGTTGTACCACTGTAATATAGATGTTCACTGTTTTTTTCCCAACATAACAGTAAGTGTATTTCTTCTGTGGTTTTCTTTACTCTTTACAACTGACGGTAAATGATTTGCCTACATGCAAATTACATCTTGGTAAATTTCTTACACTCCTCCTGACTGAGAGATGCCAAAACCAAACCAGTTTCTTGCCCTTTAAATATGCCATTCTGGGTGTTTACATTAAAGGCAAAGAAAAAAAGAAAAAAAAAACAAATTATTCTTGTGAAAAAAACCAATTTCGACTGATAATAAAAAATCTCATGGGGCGCTTTGTATCAGCAGCTGAGACAGATGAATTTAAAGCAGGCCACCTAATGATTTTTTATAGTTTCTATTAGGTTTAGAGAAAAGATTTCCATCATAAGTAGTTTCTTGAGGTTAATTGCCTTCTTTAGAATGCTTGGTTCAATCAGCTATTTTTGGTTTTGTTGCACCATACAAATTCCACACTGAAAATGCATACTAGGTATCAAAGATCGTACATGGGACTGTTTGCGTCAAGGAACCAGAAAGCCAGGAGGCATTGTGGTTTTGATGATTTAATTACAGTATGAGTATTTTGAATCTGGCATATTGCATGTTGCGAGGATATGTTGATCCCAATACATACTAAAGTTTCCATGATTCCTACCTTGAGATATTATGTTAAGATTTTAAGTATTGATATCTGGTGACCTCAGATGACATTTGACCTCCACCAAAAACAATAGGGTTCTTCCACTTGATATGACCAATTGACACACTAAGTATGGGAAGTATCCATCATTTCTACCTTGAGATGTTGTGTTAAGAACATTTTCAGTGTTTGACCTCTGGTGAACTCAGATGACCTTTGACCTCCATCAAAAACAAGAGGGTTCTTTCCCTTAATATGGTGCATCTATGTACCAAGTTTGAGAACTGTCAGAGTTTTCCTTCTTGAGATATTATGATAACAAGATTTTCAGTGTTTGACCTCTGGTGACCTCAGATGACCTTTCACCTCCATCAAAAACAATAGGGTTCTTCCTCTCACTATAATATATCTACATACAATGTATGAAGCTCATTCAACTTCTGTAACTTGAGATACTGTATTAACAACGTTTTCAGTGTTTAACCCCTGGTGACCCCAGATGACCTTTGAACACCACCAAAAACAATAGGGTTCTTCCTCTTCATATGGGGCATCTGTGTACCAAGTTTGAGAAACGTCAAGCTTTCCCTTCTGGAGATATCGTGTTAACGAGAAAGTGTCACAAACACACATACATACACGCATACACACGCACGCACACACGTACACACGCCATCATGAATGCATAGGTTTCTCTTATCATCGAAACCAAAAATTATAGCTGGTAATTTAAATTGTACATGACTAGAACAACAACACTCTTCCACGGTCAAGCTTTCTTAACTTTCACACAAATCATGTAGAACAAGATTGCAGAGGAAAACATGATGCATACCATGATTTCTTTGTATTTTTTTCTTAAAATTTCTTGTAACAGATTAACATTTTTCTTTTTAGGCATTTGCAAATAACCAGAAAGCCATATTTGAGACTTACTAGTTCAAAACTTCCTGCAATGAAGGTTATAACATAATTTAGCAGTTTTATTATAACAGTGTGCCATATTTCACAATTGATCAGTACATCTCGCACTGAACTGTGCTAACATATACAAGAACTAGAGCGTCAATGACACAAACTTTGACTAAAGACGGCATACAAGTTAGTAATGCTAGATTAAAAGTTGAAAGCGCAATGTCCATAATGGTATAGGAGTTGTGAATGGGGGGTGGGGTGGGGTGGGGTGGGGTGGGGTGGGGTGGGGTGGGTTACTATTCTTCTTCTGTTTGCTGGTCATTTTACTGTTTTTCGTTTTTCATCCTTATCTGGTTTTTCTCATTAAAATGTTTAATTTTCTTATGTCTAAGGAGTAGGATGCCTGTTGTGGGGGCCGCCAAATGCAGTTTGGAACTGGTAAATAAGCAGCTTGTTGTTAACGCTACTTTGGCAAATCAAAATCAGAATCTTGCAATCGTCGTTTTGTTCTCATATTTCTTTTTGTTGTTTCGCGACAGTTTCTTAAAATTAGCTGATTTTCTGAAGGCAGTCATCATCGAGACATAATACAAGATCACAGTACGAACAAAGAATAAAGGCAATAGCTTAAAGTTTTAACTTGAAACGTTTCGAAGCCTTACTTTTTTATTCTTGTGAAAGTGAGTACAAAATACCCCCTTCAAGTTAAGCAGTAAACAACAGCTTTTTGCATATTCATATTTGCTATTAGTTTATACCAAATGGTGATAAAGGGTGTGTCATATATTTCGTGGAAAATTGACATTTATTACAATCAACCACCACGACCAAAATACGTAACCATGTATAATACTGGAAAAATTAAATTAATTCCTGTTAAATTTAAAACTAACTCTTTAAACAGGCTGGTTTCGTTGTTAGTATCAACGAAAATACTCCTTCCTCAACCATTATCCTAAATGGTTTCCACTGACCAAGGCATGACAAACAAGTAGACTGCATGCTCTGATTCAAAGACACCCGGATTGCGTATTACACGTTGACTACCGTAAGAAAATTATGGCACACAAAGCTACATCACAGCCACCAAGCAGGACTAGTCCACGCTGCCATACCAAACCAAGCTTGGCGAGGAGATTGAAAATAATAGAAACTCGATTTTGGACACAAACAGGCAAATTTCATTTCGCATTTTCTCCACGGTTTCGCAATCAATTCTCACCAAATTCACAGACAACCTTCACAACATGTGTAAAATCTACATGAGATTAGTTACTTTTCGATTTTTTGCCTTATTTGAGAGAAACTGGCCATTTTCCGAAAGGGTGCATTTTGGACACCCAACCGGTCCAGAAAAACGCCATTTTACCGAATTTCGCTTAAAAAAGTACAACTTTTGTGCATGAAAAACCCTTCTAACAGTGTGCAAAATTTCAAGAGGTAACTCCGAAATCGATAGTAGGCTTTTGGGCGAAAAAAATGGAGAATGATCGCTAGCGAAAAAACTAAATTGCCGATCCCCACCAAATTTTACAGATGCACGCCACTGTACACGGTCCATCCGTCCACCAAATTTCAGCTTCGTAGCTTCCGTAATGGCCAAGAAATCGCCTTCGAAAGGGCCCCGAACGCACTAATCGGTACGCATGACTGCACAAACTGCTCTGGGGATTACACTACTTCGACTGAACTTCGTTCAAGTGGAAGTAAAAATGAATAGTATGATGGCAAAGATACTTCTTCAAGTAGCAAAGGGAACAGAAGGAACACCACGATAGCACTAATACATCGTTGGTCGAGGTATGGTGGTATACATATGGGATCTCAGTACAGTATGTATGACTACCAGGAAACTTATGCGCTAGCTGACTGTCAGTACCAGTTTGAAGCTAGCATGAACAGAGTGCTACTAGGTAGGTGGAAACAACCTAAAGCAATCAATCAAATCCCTTATTTTCCCTGGGTGAAAGTCACTAATATTTTGAAAGGTACTACTTGGTGTTATATGCTAAGATAAAATTCAAAGGATCTTGCAAGCAGGCTAAAATGGCGATTAGCACTTAATAAAACAATAGAAATGTCTGCATCACTAATCACCTTCACAGTGAATCTGCACTTTACGTGTGTGTGTCCAAGAATGTATCAGTCACATGGCTGCTATGCAATTAACTACGACGCTTCACACTGTTCTATTTGAAAAGTGACCTTGAAAATGCTACGGTTGCCCAGCTTATGCAATTGCGCAGTCAAATTTTCAAACGATGGTATCTTCGCCCCTGTGCATTCGATCACGCTAATATTTTCACAGCACATACTCTGTACACTCCCCAACTCCCCTTTCAAATTTTGCAACCATACACGATCATCCGGCAGAGATATCCATGATTTTAGCTTTTGACCACGCCTTCAAACAACCTTCATTAAAACATGTCAGGGAACCGCATCACCACTCCGTCAATCTCCAAAGCTACTCCATGTCAATCATGACACTTGTTTCCATATACGGTTATAATCTCCCCCTGTTCGAAAGACATTTTAGTGATATTTACATACTAAACAACTCCCATCACTTTCACTTGCCTTCCCAGTTGGTTGCTCTATATACAAACCACGCCAACTCTTGTTTCGTCATATGATAATAACATGTAATGACGTCACACGATGTCGAAATCCGAACAAGTCCAAACTAGTTTACAGTATTGCATTGTGGGTAGCGTATGTCTTGCGTGTGCGCCTACGTATCAGTAGTACGTAAACAGTACGTATATGGAGCAGAAAAGAAACAGTGTAGCCCTAGCAACCAGAAAAAGATTTTAAAACTTGTCACGGAAGTGCATCACCGCACCTCTGTTATCATTTTTGTCATTTTCATGTGAAAAACTCAATTAACTTTGTGAAAGTGAAGTATGAAACCATTCGGGATTCCCACTTGCGGATATTTTCGACATTTTCTATGACGATCATGAGGGAAAATTTTCGAGACTGTGTTGAGATGTGCAACCTTCGTTTGGACCAAATATTTGTGCTATTTATCTCTTTTGGAACAATTATATCGGGCCATACCTCTTGGATAATGTGTTCCCAATGTTCTGAGTGAGTTTTAAGAGATAATTTGCCATAAATTGTGAGATTCGGATGATTTAAAAATGTTAGATTTTTGCTCTTTCTTGGTTAGCCCCAAGGACGATCCGCTATGTGTGTTGCAGTGTTACGTAATCCAATTATTTTGATGTTAGCAACGGTGCAAAATGGGCATAGCAACCCGGTGACTGGTATAACACAACTATTTGTAGGCACCAATGCAGATGAAAATGAAAATAACACACTAAGGGGTGCGTAATCCAAGAATCAAAGCTATGAGCTTCTATTAAATACTCACTTTTCAATTTTTTTTTTTTTAAACATAACGTGAAACCAAAGAGGAATGTTAATGACCATTAACTGGAACCTGTCTCCCCCCTCTGTTGACCTATATTTTCAAGCAGGGAGTTTATGTCAAAATGGCAAGATGTTCGCCACTCTCTGAACAGACTGTCCCCAGAGGAGGTGATTGATACCAGCACATGTGACACACTTACTGCAAATATAACAAATATGGTCAAATTGTGATAAAGTAACTTTTTTGTGAGTTTATTTAAAGAATTGAATGATACCCATTCAGCAACATGCTATACATAATGAAAACATAAATTAATGGCAGTATAGACCCATTTGTCCGTAAGAATTTGCTGATCAAGCAAAGGCACTGACTACCATAGAACTTACTAATATGCAAAAAATACCTCAACATTGTAACATATAATTTGTAGAAAAACTATGCTTTGCACAATGTAATAATTTATGGCCCATATGGCTCATTCTGAAGTTGGACCCACAAATGTTGAACACTGCAAAGGGTTCCACTAAGACAATGCTAATTTGACAAACATTTCACATTGTAAACAAAATATGAAGAAAAGCATGATTTCAAAAAATGGTCCACATGATCCCACATGGGACCAATAATTCTGGACAACCTGAAGGTGCCACTACCATAGTAGAAATGTTTCACAATTTCAGCTGAATAACATGCAAGCTGTAGGAGAAGAGGCATTTTGCATGATTTCATAAAAGGGCCCATATGGGTCCACTTAGACCTTGGACCCAAATGTCTTGAACACTGCAATGGGTTCCACTATGCCACAATGCTAATTTGACAAACCTTTCACATTGTAAACGAAATATGCAAAAAAGCATTATTTCATAAAATGGTCCACATGGCCCCATATGGGACCAATAATCCTACACAACCTAAAGGAGCCACTACCATAGTAGCAATGTGTCATAATTTCAACTGAATACCATACAATCTTTAGGAGCATTTTCATGATTTCATAAAAGGGCCAATGTGGACCTTGGCCCCAAAAATCTTGTACACCACGGGTTCCACTACCACAATCCTAATTTGACAAACCTTCACACCGTAAAGCAAAATAAGCAGAAAAAGAAACATTTTGCATGATTTCATAAAAAGGTCCATATGAGGACCAATGATCCTGAAGAAGGCTCTACTATAGTAGCAGTGTGACACAATTTCAACTTGCATACAATTTGAAGGAGAAAAGACTTTTAGCATGATTTCATAAAATGATCCATACGGCCCATTTGGACCCCAAAATCTGTCACACCTTAAAGGCACCAACTACCATAATGCATCCATATACCAGGTATTAACTTTGTCCAAGTTTTACAACTTGAGATATCGTGTTAAAAAGCTTTTCAGAGTTCTGCCCCCAGTTCCATCAGATGACTTTTTACCTCCACCAAAAACAATAGGGGACATCTTATCAATATGGTAAACATACATACCAAGGTGAACTTTCATTTGACTTTCCTTTCTTGAGTTACAGTGTACCAAAGCAAGTGTCACAGAAACACAGAGTTTGCCCCCACTCCCCCTAGATGAGCTTTGACCGCTACCAAAAACAATAGTGCACATCTTCTCAATATGGCAAACATACATACCAAGTTTGACTTTTATCCGACTTTCCCCATTGAGTTAGAGCTTACCTAAGCAAGTGTAACAGACACACACACGCACACACACGCACACACACGCCACCCTGACTGCAGAGGTTCCTAGCTGATGAAATTAATTTACTCACAAGAGCAAGAAACTGAGGCTGGTTCTTCAGGGGCTCTGAACCTCCCTGGTACGCAGGTACACTCACTCTGACCGTTGTTGTCAGCGTGGCTTCCAGCTGGGCAAGGACTGCAAGATCCACCTCCAGCCTGGTCCTTGTAAGTACCAACAGGACAAGCTTTAAAATGAGAACAAGAATAGACTTCCATCATATTATCAATTGCAAACATGTCATTGTCTTCTCTGCATAAATTGTATCAAAAGAAATGTAGCTATCTAGCAGACATTTATAACCAAGACTACGAGGGGCTCTGTGGTTCCTTGCGTGGAGATGACTTCAACTGTATTCTCTTAGTCTTAACCAGTATCACAAACACATACATTCATATACACACATGCAATCACAATTGCATACAGCCCTCAAGAGGTTGTATTGAACTTTCATGAAGTAGTTTGAAGACCAGAAAGCCAAAAGGCTTTGAGATTCCTTGCTACATGGGTATATTATAACAAACATGAATTATCCACATGACGAGTATAAGATCAACTGCAGTTATTTGTCTTGATACACCACAAGCCTTTAACCAAAAATGACCTTTATTTTGGTGACCTGAAATGACCGTGACATTTGATGTCCAACAAAAGCAATAGGGATCACCTACCCAGTATGGCCAACCCACACATCAAGTATGACATCAGTCAACATTACCCCTCTGGAATTAATGTGTTAGGAAGGTTTGACCTTGGGTGACCTCAAACGACCTTTGACCTCCACCACAAACAAAAGAAGTCTTCTACTTAGTATATACAATCTACACACCAAGTATTACATCAGTCATGGTTACTCTTCTAGAGATAATGTGTTTACAAGGTTTTCACATTTTGACCTCTGGTGACCTCAAATGACCTTTGCCCTCACCAAAGATGATAGAGATCATCCAATTAGTATGACCAAGCAACACACTAAGTATGACATCAGTCACAGTTACCCTCTTGGAGATAATGTGTTTACAAGGTTTTCACAGTTTGACCTTTGGTGACCTCACTGACCTTTGACTTCCACCAAAATCAAAAGGAGTATTCTACTGACTATATACAGCCCACACACTAAGTATGACATAGATCACAGTTACCCTTCTGGAGATATTGTGTTTACAAGATTTTCACAGTTTGACCTCTGGTGACCTCAAATGACCTTTGATCTCCACACAAAACAATACAGATCATCTACTCAATATGACCAACCCACACACCAAGTGTGACATCAGTCGCAGTTACTGTTATGGAGATATTGTGTTTACAAGGTTTTTACAGTTTGACCACTGGTGACCTCAAATGACATTTGACCTCCCCCCAAAACAATAGGTATCATCAGTTTAATATGAACACCCCATTCACTTAGTTTGACATAGATCACAGTTACCCTTCTGGAGGTATTGTGTTTACAAGATTTTCACAGTTTGACCTCTGGTGACCTGAAATGACCTTTGACCTCCACCAAAAACAATAGGGATCTTCTACTTACTATGAACAACCCACACAGCAAGTATGAGATCAGTCATGGTTACTCTTCTTAAGATAGCGTGTTTACAACAAGCGTCACGCACACACGCACACACATATACACACGACACCAGGACTGCATAGATTCCCTTTGCCTGTGGCAAGGAATCAATGACGTGTATAATAATAAAGTACAATGAAGGTTAGACTTATTTAGATGATGCAATGCAACAGGTGCGACTTGATTTCAATTAATGACTCTGATATGGTGATATCATTTGGCAATTGAGGTAAAATTGCTCCTGATATCCTTTTTGAAAATTTCATACTGCAACAGCACTGATACATTGCTTTGCTGTTGTTATTATGTCCCTTAAAGTTTCTTCACATGTAAGACTGGAATGATAAGATTAAACTTAACATTTCGAAATAAAAGGAAATCCTTTTACTTGTGTAATATAAAACAAAAGGTATGTCACAAATATGTAACACATACCAAATTTGCAAGTACTGTACAGTATAAACTGCTCGTTTGCCCTAAGAGAGAGAGGGGGGGGTATGGATAAGAGGTACTAAAGATGTTGGACTTGCTCTGTAAGATTCATTAATGAAAAATTCATTCAGTATCATCATTACCAGTCTCCTTAATGAACAGAAAGACACATCATGTTACTCAGCTTGCAACCACATGTTATGTTGCCATCTAGCTGGGCCATTCACCAGTAGGTTCATTTTTCTCTTATTTTTGCAAAAAGCGACATTGTTGATTTCTTTTGTTCATTGATTTTCTTTCTGTTCTGTAAAGTCAACAAACAATTAGAGACAAGCACATCAGATGAATCAGTGGTTCTCGAGGGAAGGGCTTTGGTCAGACTGAGCCTTCCTTTTCAAGTGGAGATGGGACAATTACTTTCAACCATAGCTTCAAGCAATTTAATGATTATTTCTTTGTCCAAAGATACTAGATTACAACTTCTTCTTTGCAAATTTCAATCAATAGGAAATAGAACTGTTAATAAAAAACAAGCAACAACAACAAGAACATCAAATGCTGAGGTATTAATCATTCACTTTACTTGTTTACAGCTTGCAAGTAAAGGAGAATCTCAAACCAATCGTATGCACAGCTGTTCCTGATGCAGATATCCACCATCCAAGCAAGTGAGTTTACAAACAGGAACAACTAACAATAGACTAATGATGATGATCATACTGGTGCTCTCTAAGCCTGGTCTCACGTACCCTGCACTCAGGGTAACACTGTGTTACCTCGAGCTCGAGTAACGTGAGAACGCGGGTTTACTCGGGGTCGGTGTTTAAATTTCGATCCACCTCCAAACGCAGGGTTCTGCGGTTTTAAACACCGTGTTTATGGTAATAAATCAAGATAACGTGTTTTTCGACACAAATGACCCGTACTTCCGGTTCAGGGGGTGCACATCACAACAAGAGGCTAGCGGTACCGCACTTCGCTCGAAATATTTGACCTTGTTACTATGGTAGCACAACCAATTCAATTTTACTCAGGGTACATGAGAACACACGCTGGAAAACACGGTGTTAACCTGCAGTTTTGTCCTTTTGTAAACATGGGGTTTCAGTGCCTGTCACGGGATACGTGAGACCAAGCCGTCTCTGATCGTGTGTAAAATATGTGAGAATCACTTAAAAACTCCCTTCACTCACTGACTCATTTCTGTCTCAATTATTTATGCATGCATTCATTATTTTCTTGATTCATAAGTTGACTCATTTCTTACTTCATTTGTTCATTTCCACCTCCATCCATACTTCTGTCTTCATATTTCGATTATTTTCAAATTTAATTTTTCATTTATACTCTTTTTTTACATTCACTTCTTACTTATTCCTTCATTAATTCCTTCATTTTCTCGTAACTTCACTCAATTCATCTATTGCTCAGTTAATTTCTACTTTCATTCTTTGGACTGACTCTTCAATTGCATCCTCTATTCACTCCTCTATTTATTCTTCCTTTAGTCCTCAATGTATCCCTCAATGCACCTTCAATTTACCCTTCATTTCACATTTCATTCTTGATATGGCCTAGATGGCCTATGGGCTATGCACACAAACTGTGACAAGTATGTTCATGAAAGGTTTATTAAGTGAAAGTGGCACATTTGCTGAAATATCCAATCGGCATTCCTCCTCTGCAATAAAACAGTGAGGATGCAGCTACTGTTCTACCATTGATCAGAGATGTCCTTTTGGTGTAGTGAGTTTGTTTTCATTCATCAACTTAATATGAATTCATACTCCACATGAGAAGCTGACCTCCATGATACCCTACGCATTTGAGTATACCACTAGAAGTTTTATAGCTATAATTCTAATTCTCATTAGAATGTTCCCCTTCAATATCTCTTCTTCATCAGTTCTCAATTGTTACTTTCATTACATATGAGCAGACAATCTATTCACAGTTTTTAATACAATACCAATCTGTTAATTTTAAACTTTTCATGGATCTATTACTTCAAGTCACCCATCCGACTACACATCCAATACCTTCAAATACAGTGTATAATCACTGCTTGGTGAGTGACAAAAAGTGATGCAGAGTTTGTTCTCCTCTTTCTGAATTCCCCTAATTCCATTATTACTGGATCTCTGTTTACTGAGTGCAACAACATGAAGCCCTTCATGATGATGGCAAAAACATGCTCATAACCATGACCAGATTGAATGTCCTACAGATGTAATGGTAATGATATAGCACTCTGCATAAAGAAATTGAGTGCCATGTGTATACATGACACTTGCACTAGCAGGTACATAACAGAAGAGGAATGTACTGAGATCACAGTCTTGGTCTTCCATCTCCTACAGAGGAGGGAAATTAACCACACATTAACCTCAATGTTTAGGAAAACAGCAGGAGATATGGCTCTGATTTCCCTCCATACCTTCCAGCTTTGTGAGCTGATGTTCATAAAATATTATAGATAGATTGTGGGGTGCGCTAACTGACAGACATAGGCAGACAGAAGCTATCATGGACAAGAAACTCTCAATTGTTATACAAAAACAATTTTACCAAAGTCTATATTTATCATTGAACCATTCATTTCAACTCTGAAGATCCCAGTAGAACTGAAATGTCCAGCCATTTATGTTCACCTACTTTTGTACAGTTTACACTTTTTTTGGGGGGGGGGGGGGATAAGCAGTGTGCTATACAGCATGATTGTCCAGCTGTAGTCAGTCATGGTACTTTCAATATTATTTCCTTTTACAGACTATGATATTGGCAGCATCCTGTCCTCACTGACATCTCTGCTTATCTTAAATTTGAACTGATCTTTTAAAAGAGACTTAACAGATTTGTAATAACCAAGAGGATATGACACAACAAAATATACTTCTTTGTTTGAAATACCAGAGTGAAGTCATTGAGTTGAGGGTTGACTGTTCATTAATAGTTTGTACTTCCTACACTCACTTACCAGCTCCATTCTCTCCACTAACAAGACTGCCCTCAACCAGGAACAAACTGGCTTTCTTGAGCTAACAGTATGTTGTTGATTCGTGGAGCAATGAGATTATTGATTTCCTTGGTAGGTTTCTGTGCCTGTGGGCTACCTGGAGGCAGTGTTTCCCTCTGAATGAATCCCATGAAGATAACAGGAACATGAAGGTTCACAAAGATCAATACTGTCCAATTCTTGCTAGTGTAACAGTACAACGATGTACAATACTGGATTTGTCTACAATGTGCATTAAGCCACACTCATGGGTTGGCTATTGTTATCATGTACTAGTTGAGTACCAGATTACAGCTTATTATACAAGTTATTGAACTTATGGAACTGAGCCACCTCATCCTTCCCGAAACAAAATTGTCCAAATTGCCACTTCTGCCCAGGTTGTGGACAAATTACAAATTGGATTTTCTAATACCACTGGTTGAAGTGAACAAATGCAGAAAAATATTACGGGAGAGAGAAATCCTCAGTATGGTTTGTCACCTTGGACTTAACTAAATGCAAAACAAGACTATGTATGAAAACATACATGTAAGCAGACACATCTATGCACAGACACCTACTTCACTATCTATTGTTGCATTTAATTTGTTGTTGCGAAGCACGATGGTTAAAATGTAGAAACTTGATCACAAAATGTACAGCAACTTGGCAGTGTTCAAGCTATCAGCAACTTTGGGTGACTATACATCCTTGCATTCTGTTACAAAGAACTTCAGATTTATTGACATGTGTAGTTGTTGGTATTACTATTCTATGCATGCATTATCTTTAGGGTTGGGCAGTGTACCTGTACATGCAGCACACCATTACCAGTATTACTCAAGGAAAGTTTCATTTGTACAGCTTCAGTTGAGTCTGAGAGCAGTATTGTATACAGCAGCTAAATCGCAACCAAAATTTTGCCCATACGATCATGTGTCAACATACCCACTCCCAATTTGCTGCCTAGAAATTCTTAAGCCACTTGATCTGATTGATGTACACTACTTACAAATATTTCGTCACACAAAATCGTTGAAAACTTGTCCTGCTTCCTTGAGACTTTCGCCAGAAATACAAATTCGCTGTCATTGCCGCTTATATGCACAAAGGATGTAACTTTCATGATACAAGCACACTACTGTATGTGCGTCGTAAAGTACTGTTGTTGCTCAAAGCAAATGAGTCATTATACTATTCCATGGGAAAATTTCACGTGTTGTTCTGCACCTCAGTTCCAAGCTGAGAAAGCTGTCTATGCTCTACCCCAAAGACAGAAATACTTAGACCTAAACATAACTATTTCTACTTCTACATAGCTGAATTGTTCTTCAAAAGTTGACCTTCGTTTAGTATGGCGTGCGGGTACTTTACTGTTCGTTTAGGGTAACTTAATGTTAACAAAATAGGCAATATGTGTAGGCCTAGCCTGCATGGCTTGCATGATTTTCCATGGTGATGCAAAATAGATGCTTTGTCAGCCATAAGACAGTAATTACTAATTACCACTGTGTACTATGTACCAGGTTAACCACAATTGTTTACGGCGATGAATACATTTACTTTCAGAGGCCTCCAGGTTTGTTTGTTTTTTGGTGAGATATTGATATGAAAAGTTTTAAAATTTATTTTTGGTCAATTTTGATGTGGATATGTAAGTACTAATGCCACCTTTGAAAAGCAAATTTTTGTCAATTTCTTGGAAACAGTGAATTTTCCAATGTACTGCGAAGTATTCAAAAATACCAGATCATAAACATAAGCCAAACAGAGTCTGCCTTGGGATATTGCCCAACCCGACTGATCTTGTACATAAATAACATCAGACACGCTCCATTTTTAACTGACGAATGACGTGGTTCAGAACCAACTAGAGCACCATTGATGCAGAGGCTAATACCTCGACATCCTGAAGGGTACCATTTATGTATCATTATGTCAAATCATAGGTAGCACCGAGTACCATTATACCAAATCATCAACATTGTACAAGGGGAATCTGTAGGACTGCACAATTTTCAGAATTCCATTAACTAGTTCTCCAACAGTGCAGAAGTTAGATCTTTGTCAATAAATTAAAGTTGTCAAAATTTTAATGGGTACTACCAAATGCTACAGCTAGCTGGTGTGAGCTAAAAATTTGTTCTCCCCTGTGCTTAACAAGTTAGCAATCCTCTTGAGTCTCTAAGAACACATATGATACCACATGTAAGCAATGTAAGCATCTTACACACAATTCCAACTGATTCAGTCCATGTTGTGGAGTGTGGTGTTTTCCACTTTTCACAGGAATTCAAGATTATTTAGTTGCCTCACACATTTCTATCAGTAAAAGATACAGGCAGTTTGCCTCCTGTATTCACAACTATCACAGATTCACAACAAAAGGTGTTTGCTTTCACTATTGTGGCACAGTCTTTGTGCAACAGTGGCAAGTTCTCATGCCAGCAGAGTTCACCAAACCTCTGACCTTGGTCATGTTATCCAATATGATTTAGTAAATACCTGGGAGGTACTATAGTGGATGAGGAAGTCTATAGAAGTGGATGAGCAGAGAGCCTTTGGAGCGCAGGAGGGAGGAGTGCATTTACCTTTCAGTTTTGCATTAAACCTTCCTTGTTTACTGTCTTTCACCTTTATTGGGGATTCCCTCTAAAATGGGAGCGATTCAGAACAATGGATGGCTACAATCTCTTTTCCACAAAGATTTTCATCGTCAGTGCTTGTGTATTATTTTCTACTGCAAATTTTCCACTGCTATACTGGCGTTTTTGTTCTCTTTTTTTTTTGTCCTTTTTATAATACCATAGCAATACCAGATATTGGCTTAAATAATCACGTTTCACTTCCAAACAACCATAGGGATATGAAAATATGAACGTATGCATATGTCCTGATGAAGAAATTATCCAAACAAAAATACTTACACAGAAAGTCAAAGGACTAAGTGAAGTGATTCCTTGAATATATTCATAAAGAACAGATGACAATCTAGACACCGAATTTTAAGTTCAAATACCTCTCCCTTCTTGAAATACCATGTTTAAAAGGCCTCAAGTGACCTTTAACCTTCACAAATAACAAAAGAAATAACTCATTTGAATGAGTTCCAGTAACATTCATGCCTTGCAGTATTTTGCTAAAATTTAGTGTTTCACCCAAGTACCCGCCCAACAATGTTCCACCCAAGCAGTCAAAATTACTTCCCTGGTAGCATTTTCACACACACACGAAAGGTTAGTCCTAATATTGCATTGCGTTGCAGCTCAGTGACAGTATTTGCAATTTATGCTGTAACATGTCTCTTTTATTTTCTTTGCATGCAATTAACTTGACAGTGAATGAATCAATTGTTTCTGTCATTTTACTGTACTTGATTTGAGCTTAAGTTACACCACAAGTATGTTGCAAATCCCACCGGGAACGGTTATTAACTGGACATACCAACACTATCATTGGTTTACAACATAGCCAAAGCGCTAAGCCTACACCATGACAATTCTTCATAAGAACACATTGAGAGAACGCTCTCACAGAATGTGTAGTGACAATTATGGTGTAAACAGTTGAGAATGAGTTCCCCTTGTAAGTAATGGAATACACAGGGAAGTTCCTAAGCTACACATAGTTAAGGACTAGACCACTCATTTTTATTATTTTCTTATTCCAAACTTGGGAGTAACTGCAGCCTGATGATTGCACGTCTGCATCAGCGTCTTTTCTCAGGGTTGAAAATTCGCATATATGTCCGTAACAGTGCTACCTTTTTTCAAGAGCCAACCAAAAACTTGTAAATAAATTGGGATCCCAGCCTTCCCTAGGCCCGCAAGCAGCAGATCCAAGTTTTTTATCAGGGCTTCGTAACTCACTACACATGTCCGTTAACTTTTGTTTTACCAGCCCAGTCCTGTACGCACCAGATCTTAAGTTTTCAACCAACAGGACAAGTTTTAAGTCAGAAGACACGCCCAGTAATCATACAGAATGTAGTACATGAGGCATGTTCCGGCAAACTGGTATCTGTACAACTTGCTGTGGGTAGGCCTACCAACATGTGAAGCAACGTTACATGTGTCAGAACTGGTTCCAGCTGGATCTTCTTGCGTTCATAGCTACAGTATAGGCTAGGCATAAGTTAGTGTTGGTAATGTAAGTGGTAAATTAGCAATACTAAAAATGAGACACTCAGTACTAAATTTACATGGTTTGCCCGCAGTATTAGTATTATGTGTACTGTACTTGGCTAGGCTAAGTTACGCTGAATAATGCAAACCAAAAAAACACATCAAAACCGATGAAATGAATAAAGATTTAAACTTCACAGAAGGTGAGATGGGGGAGTAAACTGGACATGCGTAACTGTTGAATTTTTATAATGAGATATTTAGGCTGTCTGACAGGGCATTCTGATTTCTCACTTTTAACTTCACTTTTCCTTTTGCAATGCACAATTTTGTTCAGCTCACCTACGCAGGCCTAATCCATTTCGATATGAGGTATATTATATGTATACCTGTATATTATATGAAATTGAGAGATCTGTACAAGATTCCTTTCTTGAGATCCAAGTCTACAAGGTTTTCACGATTTGACACCTGTTGACCTCAGATGACCTTTGATCTCCATTTAAAACCAAATGGTTTTCATACTCAGTGAGATACATGTACATACTGTATATGACAACCTGTTACACCTTCCTAGTTTATGAAGTAAGAATTTCATGATTTGTCTGTTGACCTCAAATGACTTTTGACCTTCACCAAAAACAACAGAATTCTTGTATACTTAATGAGAATATGAGATCTGCCAAAGCTTTCCTTCTTGAGATATCATGTTTAAAACATTTCCACAATTTGACACTTGTTGACCTCAAATGACTTTTGACCTCCACCAAAATCAATTAAGTCTTGTGCTCAATGTGGCACACCTACAGACCAAATATGAGATGTGTCCAAGTTTTCATTCTTGAGATATTGTGTTTACAATGTTTTCACAATTTGACCAGTTGATCTCGAACGACTTTTGACCTCCACCAAAATCACTGGGAAAGTTGTCCTCAATGTGATTCACCTACATACCAAATATGAGAACTGCCCAAGCTTTCCTTCTAGAGATATCATATTTATGTTTTCCTAGGTTGACCCCTGTTGACCTATGTAACCTTTGACATCAAACAAATTTAGAGGAATCTTGCACCTCATGTGGTACACCTGCATGCCATATATGAGTTTTGTCCAAGTTTCCTTTCTTGAGATAAACAGTTTCAAAGTTTCTCCCAATTTGACTCCAATTGACCCCAAATGACCTTTCACCGCCACTAAAAACATTAAGATTCTTGTAGTTTATGAGATACACATACACACTATGTATGAGATTTGGTCCAGCTTCTGTTCTGGAGATATTGTGTTTACAATATTTTCACAAGTTGACCCCTGTTGACCTTAAATGGCCTTTAACCTCCACAGAAATCACCATGGGTCTTGTACTTACTATGGTTCACCTACATAGCAAATACAAGATTTCCTTCTTCAGGTATCATGTTTACAAGGTTTTCACTATCTGACTCCTATTGACCCCACATGACTTTCACCTCCACAAAAAACAATAGGGTTCATCTACTAATGGACTAAATACGACGACATTTGCTCAAGCTTCCCTTCTTGAGATACAAGTGTTTACAAGGTAGACATCATGAACATATATACACACACACATACACTGCCACATGATTACAAAGGTTACAATTTCAAAACCAAAAAATTCTGGGAAATAAGCTGTATCTAACACTCAACGCATTTTCTCCAACGATAGGAAAGATATCCAAATTTCTACAATTTTTGGTTGGATCGGCACTGTTAACAGAAAATTTGAATATTTCTGGTTGCAGCTATGGATGAAAAATATCTAGAACACCAAAGGTACAGTGGCTCGTACTGAAACATATTTCGGAAAAGCATTTCATGTACTTCATAAAAATACCTATGAGGGACATCAAGAACTTGAACCCAGATGAATGAAACCCAAAATAAGCAACATAAAAAGTGTCACAAAATACTCCATGGGGCCCATACAGGACCCAAGGAACGAAATTTCCTGAAAATCTAAATGGGTCCACTATCCAAGGACTGCAGTGTCCAAGTTTCAAGAAAATCTATTAAAGCATGAGTGAGGAGAAGCATTTTCAACAAATGTGAACAGATAGACTAACAGAGATAGACATATAGATAGACATACAAACAGACAGATAGAAAGGCAGGCAGGCTCACAGACACATCTAGAAAGATGCCATGACAATAGCTCACACCAGCTACCTACTATGAGCTCAAATGCAGCTTTATTTGTTAAATTGGGAATAAACATCAGCTATTCTTTATTTACCGAGAACATTGATGAATATCTTAGAAACAAGTGAAACACTGTATGAAAAGCATCATATTTGCTTTTATTTTCGGAGTAAAAAATAGAATGTTGTCTAAAAAGAACATTACAATTTCTTGCCTCGTACGCACTTGTCAATTTTTGAACAAAGAATGCACGAACTGTGGTAGCACTATTAACTATAGCCCCGCTACAAATTATGTAGAAGAGCTTGTTCTGAGTATCATGTCTACAAGTTATATCTCTGGTTTGTGAGATATCCTTGCATACTTTCAAGTTATCTTTCCTTTGCCCCTAGCTGGTTTTTGCAGCCCACTTTACCCTCCTTTGGTTATCTTAAGATTAGGCACAGAAACATCTTCATATCAGGTTCAGTTTGCATCTCTCAAGTGGTTTAGCTACAACAGTTTTCCTCCTTCAGGCCTGGCTTGCACCTCCTCTGCATATATAGCGATCAATTCAATGCTGCGACAACGAAGGAGAAGAGGCGCAGCAGATGAAATTTCACCTCGCACTGAAAATGTGGGATAGAAAAAGCCAGGACTCTCCTTCACAGTAGTTTTGGGAGTCGAGGTAAGATTGAGAGTGTCTGATTTCAGGATTAATTTGAATGCAACATTCTCTTGTTTTCTGTCTTGGACATAGAAAGCCTCAGTAAAAAATTAAGATCGATAAGTAATGGGTAGACAAGAATGAATATATACTGAACCTCCATAATGTTGATGTGAGACAGATATGCCTCAACTCTGAACACTGACTTGGAGCCAAACTGTCGTTAAGCTTTATAGTCTGAGTATCAGATGGTTTAGAGCACTGTCATTCAGTCAGAAGCACTCAGAGGCACTCCAAAGTTTTATCCAGTTGGTAGCAACCAAGAAAAACTGACATTGACAGAGGATTAGAAAAGTGAGATCATCCTTCCACTGACGATTAATTATAGAGAAACTGGTCATGCAGCCACACAACTGACACAACTTAATAACAAACATGCACAAGGTATATGAGTACTTTTGGTATGCACTCTGCCATTGACATTTCTTAAACTGACAAGCATGTGGCACTGAACCTGTGCAAAATGATTATGTATGGTACTTTAAAATAACTGTCCAATCTAAACATTACATTAATATTTATTAGGATCATCTCTATTACATTCAAATCATAATTAGTTTGGCTGGGTGTATTGTTAGTGTATTATTTCCTAACAGCTCTACAAACCCAGCATCATATTCCTTCTATGTGGTTACTAACCAGGGTCCATGTTACTACTTTTAATGAAATTAATACATTTAACAGTTCAGTGTTTTTTCTTACGAGGTACCTGTTTCAGTCTGAGGACAGCGTGGGCCAAAAGTATATCACTATATCACTTTAACCCTCTTCAAACTAGCTCTCTCATAAAGAAAACACATCAGTTTTATTTACCTATCTCCTAAATGCTTTGATTTTATTAAGCACTGTAAAACACCTATTCCATGAATTTGACTGGCTCAGTCCTCTTTTTACTCCCTTATTCCATTGACAGAATTAATGATAGTATTACAATTAAAACAACTTAAGCCCAAATATGCTGACTATGTCTTGGCAATGTTCTCTTGAGAAAATAAACAATCAGCTTCCTCTTTTATGCAGATAAATCCAGCAACAACTGACATATTCTACAGCCATTTTCCCCACAAACTAGTGAAATTACTGAGTAATGAGGGTATATATTTAGTTTTCAAGCAAATGTCTACCTGATAACTTCGTTCCTCCACATTTATATTACATGAAACCACTGTTTTAAATTCAGCCCATCACTGATGTTATGTTAATTTATGAGCAATGCTAAAAATAGATTCATTTTATCACAATTTTGTGATAGCAAGTGGCTTCAGAGACTGAAAAGCAGAATGCTGGAATTTCTTGAGTTTCATTTCACAATTTCAATCAGCAACTGGTTCATAATTGATGATAAGTTCAATTTGATTCATGGATGAGCTTTTGTCAATAGGTATGGCATTTTACAGTCACTATGGTTTGTAAAACCATCATGATAGATGCAAATTACTGCTTTAAAACATCTGATCTGAACAAATAGTAAAACCAACTTTTCCCAGCCAACGCCTCCACAAAACACACATGTTAAATCTTGTACACACATGCAGTTGTCCCCTCCATCCATACTGGAATACGACAGGAAGATTTATTTCACTTTCTGTTAGAATTATCAAACAGATCTATGTTCTTTGTACAACAAAATTAAACTAAGTTAACTGGATTTCTCTGATCTACTTAGAAAGGTATACCATGATAATTAAACAGATTGAAGAACTTTACCTATGCGGACTTTCAAATGTTTCATCTCTTTAAATTAAATCCTGGCTCTTTTGGTCCCTTGACTCGTTACAGCAGAAGTATATCAATCTGAGGAGCTAGTCACCGACAGCTACGGTTTAAGAATATCATTAACTGTTGCATGTTAATAAAGGTATGAGGTTACACTCGCACATACACAAGCATGATTTCCCAAGATCCCTTAGAAAAGTCACACAAAGAAAACTGAGTCAGAACAAGTTAAATATGAGGTTTTCGTTTTCGTCCATGACTGTATACGCCCAATAAGCTCAAGTACAGTATATTTAGGCTGGTTTGAAAAGAGAAAATCACATAATGTATGGACATCATTTTGAAGTACTTGCACTAGTATTTTGATGCTTTAGTCTTTATTTAATGAATTCTAATTTTAATAAAAAAAATTTTCTAAGTTTAATAAAAAGCAAAGCTGAACTAGCTTTCAAAAGTATGTACAGCTAAAATACAAACATCATTCACATATCTCATAACAAACTAAAATAAAATTCAGTGTAAGTACAGAAACATTCCAGTTAGCTGGCAGCTTGGAACTTTTTTGCACATGATCCTTTGACTCTAGCTTCTGGCACAATAACCCTCAAATTTCTGGCTAGTGATATCGTAACACAAAGATCCAATGTCACACTGTCAGAGTACAAAGAAAAGTCAAAGGTTATTCCCTTGCTTTAGCGAATAACGAAAACACACTATCAGCAGGAGGGGGAAAGAAGAAGACACATGATGGGGAAAGACAAAAATACAGAGACAATCAAAAATAGGGGATAAGAAGGAAGAAAAGGAGAAAGGAAAGGGGATTAAGGAAAATGATGAGGGAGACAAAAAAAAACAAAAAAACCAGAAAGCCAAAAAGATTTGTGATTCCTTGCTACATGGTTATATTGTAACAAACATGAATTAACCACATGAGTATAAGATCAACTGCAGTTATTTTTCTTGATACACCACAAGCCTTTAACCCAAAATGACCTTTATTTTGGTGGCCTCAAATGACCGTGACATTTGACGTCCACCAAAAGCAATGGGGATCACCTACCCAGTATGGCCAACCCACACGTCAAGTATGACATCAGTCGACATTACCATTCTGGAGTTAATGTGTTAGGAAGGTTTGACCTCGGGTGACCTCAAACGACCTATGACCTCCACCACAAACAAAAGAAGTATTCTAATTAGTATACACAATCTACACATCAAGTAAGACATCAGTCAAGGTTAGACTCCTGGAGATACTGTGTTTACCGATTTTTACAGTTTGACCTTTGGTGACCTCAAATGATCCTTGGCCTCAATCAAAACAATAGAGATCTTCTGCTCATTATTACCAACCCACACACCAAGTATTACATCAGTCATGGTTACTCTTCTGGAGATATTGTGTTTTCAAGTTTTTACAATTTGACCTTTGGTGTCCTCAAATGACCTTTGCCCCTCACCAAAGATGATAGGGATCATCTAATTAGCAAGACCAAGCAACACACTAAGTATGACATCAGTCACAGTTACCCTTCTGGAGATACTGTGTTTAAAAGGTTTTCACAATTTGACCTCTGATGACCTCAAATGACCTTTGACCTCGACCAAAAACAAAAACATAATATGAACAACCCACACACTAAGTATGACATCAGTCACAGTTACTCTTCTGGAGATATTGTTTACAAGGTTTTTACAGTTTGACCTCTGGTGACCTCAAATGACCTTTGATTTCCACAGAAAACAAGATGGATCATCTACTCAATATGACCAACCCACATCCCAAGTATGATATCAGTCACAGTTACCCTTCTGGAGATATTGTGTTTACAAGATTTTCACAGTTTGACCTCTGGTGACCTCAAATGACCATTGACCTCGACCAAATAGAATAGAGATCATCTACTTACTATGAGACCAACCCACACACCAAGTATGACATCAGTCACAGTTACAGTTCTTGAGATATTATGTTTACAAGATTTTCACATTTTGCCCTCTGGTGACCTCAAATGACCTTTGACCTCCACCAAAAACGATAAGGATCTTCTACTTACTATGACCAACCCACACAGCAAGTATGAGATCAGTCATGGTTACCCTTCTTGAGATATAGTGTTTACAAGAAGCATCACACACACACACACACACACACACGACATGCATAGATTCCTTTTGCCTGTGGCAAGAAATCAAAAACAGAAGTCAAATGACTGGGAGAATCCTTGCCAACATTCATGTAAAACAAAGGACAATACACACCAATTTTGAAGTTCAAACACCCTACTTATTGTGGGATACCAGTCTACAAGTTTATAAATTATCATCTCTACTGATTTTACATAACCTTTGAACTCCATAAGATATGATAGAGCTCATCTGCTCATCAAAGTCTACCAATGATAGCATATTGAAAATCCAGCAACATTCAACAGCAACTTTCCCTTGTTGAGATTGCATGTTTACAAGGTTTTCAAACTATGACCTCTGCTGACCTCACATGACCTTTGACCTCCACAAACTAGAGAAAAGTCCTGCAATGATTACTTGCCAAGTGGATGTGACTATTACAGCACCTACAGAAGTGTCAATAGTGAATTATAGTACAAACTGAACTATAAATAGGACCATCAGGAATCCACACATCACCAAACTCTTACCTTATCAGGAGATGTGACCTAAAGGTCAGTCATTATCACAGCAGAGCTTGAGCTCTATAAAATATGACTATATAAGTGTTTTGTGGTTTACACTGATGTCTTGAAGAAAAGGGATTAAGTTTCAATATTTTAATATTAAGTGCTAACACACTTCAGTGCTAACTAGTAATTACTGAGCTTGTAGGAGAATAATCTGAGTCTCGACTGTCACTTTCATACTCAAGAAGATGAAAACCTGCAACAGAATAGAACTACCCCCCCCAAAAAAAGCAAATAACACAATTAGATGTCTTGCTACAGTTTTGCATGACCATTAAAATCAAATTTTCAAGATCCACAGACTTAAAACACAGCAGCACATGGGAAGGGTGCAAAGGGTGGGGAAATATTTCTTGGTGTCGTTTACTCTTGGTGGCAATTCAAGTACAGAGAACGAAAAATCAGGCATGGGGTCCAGAACCCGCTCAAGGGTCCCAGTAGGGTCAAAGTCATGGTGGAGGTCCAGATGAAAAAATCCTGGATTCAGGGAATATAAGGGCATATATTTGGCCAAATGGAATGATACTTTTTTTCGAAAAACGAAGTCTTATGAAAAACTGGGATGATCTTGAATTTACCAGTGGTACAGCATTTTATTTATTTTTTTTTGGGGGGGGGAGACTTTAGATGAGGTGAAAGTAGTTCTATGAGATGATCCAATACTATGGTTTGGCAAATTTAACAATGATTGTGATTATAAGTGTGAACAATATGAAAGAAATGATACAACACATTCCAAATACTGTTAAAATTCCACCAAATTTTCAAAATGGCACAGACTAAACACAGCAGCACATGGTAAGGGTGAAAAAAGTGGGGTGGTGTTTCTCACTGTAGTTACTCCTAGTTGCAATTCAATCACATAGGGTGAGAAATGAGGCATGGGGTCCATGGACCTGCAGTGGGGCACCAGGGGAGATTTAAGGGAATATAAGGGCATATATCCAGGTAAAACTAAATGATAGTTTCTTCATAAAATTCTCTCTTTTATTACACTGGGCATATTCAGCTCTTTGAGGTTTCCCACAGTGGCACAGTACTTTTTTTCTTTCGGAGGGGGGTTGTTTTGTTTTTGCTGGGGTTGGTAAAGAAAAAATATTTTTTTCACAGAAAATAGGGGATAAGCACCCCATTCTCCAACCCATCCGCCTCGGTTGCTACATTATTGATCAAACAATACTTTGACAGACCATGCAACAAAACATTCGAGTATGAGCACTGATGACGTGACCTGTCACATTCTGGAAAAATAATGTAGCAAGGTAGTAAAGTAAGACAGTTGACACCGCCAAAATATTTCAGGGTTCTTGTGAAATATTACAGACAAATTATCAGACTTTACTTATCTCAAGATGTTGACAGTAACATTTTCAGCATGTGACCACTACTGAGTCCAAACAACATTTGACCATCTGAAACAATTATAAACCAGAAAGCCAAAAGGCTTTGTGATTCCTTGCAATTGATACTGTATTTACAAACCAAGGGGTCACATACACACTCTCCCACGTACACACACGTACCATCACCATCACATTGGTTTCTTGCCTGCCGTCAGTATAAAGGAACAAAAAGTGTACCAACAAAATACAAAGTTAAACAATGTCAACAAAAATTATTACACAAATAAAACAAACTTTATCTTTTAACATTTGACTGGATAATTTGTGCTATTTCCCTTCTGTCTTTTGTCACTAATGTAGACCACATTCTCTTACTCCCAAAAATTACTATTTCCTACATGGCTCTCATTTCTGAGTGGTCATATGCAACATCCAAATGTGACTCATACCTTGAAAAATTTAATGTATTATGCTACAACAACTCAGTTTTATGGCTGTACAAGAAGCTTTCTTATTTACTGTGGGTCAACCTATTCTGATGAGAAAAATTGAAGAATACTGTTTGATCCTCCACACATTCCAAGCCAGTAGTCAATAAAGATGCAAATTATCCAAGAACTGATATCAGACCAGTAATTCAATGCTTGTGGTTTTCAGCAAAGGGTAAATATTACGATTTGTTACCAAATGTTTATCCTGGAAGAAAAGTCAATTTACCCAATATGAGTTGAATTTCCTTAAAATGTCTTCACAGCTAGTTTTGATTGTCTAAACTGTCAGCAACTCAAGCTTTAAGGCAAAGTTGAAAGTCTTATAAAAATGGAAGAGTAAACAAAATCATTCTGCACAGTAGGAAAGGGAATATCTGTTATTGAGGAAAGGGAATGACAAAGTTGAGAGAATATTGACAAATACTGTTGAATGTATATGCAGTTAGATGCTTTAACTCCTGATTGACATCACACACAAAAAGAACAGAGCATAACAAGAGGTGGAAAAGGACTATGGCATTGACTTGGTAAGGAAGATCACACAAGGAATGAAATCATTTACAACACACTTATGTGGCGCTTCTCTATCAGATTTGCACAAAATCAACACCACAAGCAAGATGCAGAACATTCTCCCCTTCTTCCACATACATAAACACATGCTATGAGTGTTGACCTGCATACCACAAAGAAATTCAGGACACATTCATTCTGTGAACTCAACTTCAAAAGTCACACACAAAGCCTCAGCATCATAATACAAGTAGGTGCTGGAAAGGGTCAATGATTGTATATCCATTTAATTCAAACTTGAATAACTATTATTTCATCCATGGATGACAGCCTCTTAACTTTCTAAGAAAAGTTTAATACTCCACCAGGAACGATTACTCTCTCACTCCTTCCACAATCTGCCAGCATTGCTCGTAAATTTACTTGACAAGGAAATGGCTTTTGCCTCACATCATGTTTAGGTTAGAAGTTCATACAGCAATCTGGAGCTGAGGTAAAATTTTTTTTGTTTTTGTTCTGAAGTAATTCTTCATCTGGCAGCACCTGTTTTTAGAGATGATTTGTACATGCTTCACCCAGTCACAACAAAGAATGGCAACACTAGGCAACAATGTCCTTCATGATTTGAAGTAATTATATTATAATGATATTCAGTCAAAGGTCACAGCAGACTGAACTGGTGGTATTTTAACACACTGAAAGCAAACAGTTTCCATAGTCATCAAAGTATACATAGCAGTAGTACACATAATTATAAGGACTGATCAAACACTAGTCATCCAGAGAATAGGGAATAATAGTTAATGTCACAGGCATATATTTCATGGTTTATCAACTCTCCTTTGTTCAAAAGTTTACGTGATTGTGTTATTCACCCTAAATCAATTTCACTTAAGAGCAAGGGAACTGTTTAATAATTTTCAGAATTTGACCCCTGTTGACCTCAAATGAACTTAGACCTCCACCAAAATCAATAGCCATGTTGTAACCTTGTGTTCAATGTAGTGCACTTACATACATACCAAATACAGATTTGTCCAAGCTTCCCTTCTTCAGATATAGTGCTTACAAGGTTTTCCACAGTGTGAACCGTATTGACCTCAAAAGACTTTGACCACCATTAAAATCAATGGAGTTCTTGAGCTCTGTAAGCTACACCTACATACTTACTATGACATTTGTCCAAACTTCCCTTCTTCAGATACTGTGTTTACAAGGTTTTCATAATTTGACACTGGTAGACAGCCACCAAAATCAATAGGGGTCTTGCACTGAATGTGGTACACCAACATAACAAATATGACATTTGTCCACGCTTCCCTTCAGGGAGATAAAGTGTTTATTTTGACTAATAAATACTGGACAACTGAATATGAGCAATAGACATGTAAAGTATGAGAACCCTCACAGTTTTTCTGCTTGGAATAAAGGAGTTAACATGATTGTGACCCTTTGAACTCTAGTGACTCTAAATGACCTTTGTCTTCCACCAAATCAGTCTGTATCATCTACTCAATATGGACAATCCACATGCTAAATGAGATGACTCCACTGTTACCCTTTCAAAGATACAGTGTTTACAAGACTTTCCTAGTTTTACCTCTGGTGACCTCAAATGACCTTTGACCTCGACCAAAAACAACCAGGATCATCTCCTCATTATGACCAATCCACACACTGAGTATAACATCAGTCACAGTTACCCTTCTGGAGATATTGTTTGCAAGGTTTTTACAGTTTGACCTCTGGTAAACTCAAATGAACTTTGACCTTGATCAAAACACAACATGGATCATCTGGTTAGTATGACCAACCAACACAGCAGGTATGACATAGGTCACAGTTACCCTTCTAGAGATATTGTGTTTACAAAGTTTTAACATTTGACCTCTGGTGTTTGAATGACCTTGAGTTCAACCACAAACAATAGGGATCATCTACTCAGTATGAACAATCCACACATTGAGTATGACATCAGTCACAGTTACCCTTCTAAAGAGTGTGTTTACAAGGATTTTACCATTTGACCTCTGGTGACCAAATGACCTTTGTCCCTGACCAAAAACAACAGGGATCATCTACTCAGATTGACCAACCAACACACCAGGTATGACATCAGTCACAGTTACCCTTCTGGAGACATTGACTTTCCAAGGTTTTTACAGTTTGAACTCTGATGATCTCAAATGACCTTTGACCTCCACCAAAAACAAAAAGGTTCATCTAATCACTATGACCAACCCACACACAAAGTATGAGATCAGTCATGGTTACCCTTCTTGAGATATCATGTTTACAAGAACGGTCACATACACACACGGACACGTGCATACACACACATGCAAACAACATCACCATTGCATAGATTCCTTGTGCCTCTGGCAAGGAATCAAGAGTGGAGTTGCTCCCTAAAAGCAAAACAAATTCAAAAGGAGTGAACTACATCATTTTATTCATAAAGCTTTGACAAGTTGCACTACATGTAGAACTGAAAATTAAAGTGCAGGTAACTGTAGAAATCATGGTACATCAAATTTCATTATTCATTCCTATGGCTAAGACATAGTGCTTCTCACTGATAATAAAAAATTGACCTACAGTATCATGGTAATGAATTACTGTTAGGTTCCACAATGTGAGCCCCTCTTGTGTCAATGCAACCTCTAAAGATAACACATACTTTGCCCTTTAAAAGAGAAGGAAACCCTGGGAATATATTCATCAAAATGAAGCAGAAGTGTTTGACAAACATCTTCCCAAAGTTTCATTCACAGATATTGTTTCCTATCCAAGTTACACACTTTTGAAATTCAAGGAAGGGTGCTTCCATTTTTGCCTAAATTGAATGTAAAATAACTTGAGTAAGTCGAATTATGATGTCACATAACCACTGATAGCAAAAATTTTAATGCATTTCTTTATATTCTTTATCTATTATTTCTATCAATCCGAAACACATTTGCACACATTTTGTGGTGAAATACTGAGGTGTATCATGAAATAATGAAATAATTAATACTATGACTTGAGTCTATGCATGACTGTTAAAAATTATTGACAATGAAATTTGAAGAAAAACAAAAGCTTTTCAATCACATGTGGTCTGGTGATGTGATCACAATCTCAAAATGGCAGCTTCATGATATTTTTTTATGAATATTCAAATTGCAATATCTTGGAAAGTAAGCAACGTATTTAACTGAAATTTGATAATGGTGTTCACCATATGTTAGTCTCTCATTTAATATTGTCAAAAGTCCTGGCTAGCCTTCTCCTTTAAGCAGAAGTGTAGCTTGAAGAACACTAAGTTGGTTTCACTAGGTAATAAGTACATCACGTCAAATTGGCAACTCACTGAGAATACAGCTGAACAGCTGTACCATTTTAACTTTGCAATTAATGCACAAGACTTAAAACATTTCCATTTGTGTATATGTTTATATACTGCAGATCGTCATATGGAGAATAGAGATGCACAGTTACCCTAGAGTTGCAGCTCTATGCATGTTACTGTTAAAGTGCACAATTTGTTGAGACAGATAAGAGAGAAACATCAAAATGTTTGTTCATAGATCAGCCAATTAAACAGAGTGACAATGAACAAGACTGGAAAAGGTGTTGTGAGGAGAGCAGGAGGATTCACTTTAATAGTACTCATATTAGAGCAAAATATGGCATTTAAAATGCAACAACATGGCATTCAATAAATTAGCTTTTAATCAAATTTGTTAAACCTTTCAGTCTCACCAATAGCCACCTGCAATTTTCTCCTCAAAAATATGATGCATGAGCTTGGAAAGACGCATCATTTGAATCTGCAAAAGTTTGGGTGAACGAATTATTCTTGAGCAACATGTAACTGGATTTCCATCTGTGAGAGACTAAGCTTTCAAAAAGAAGGCAACCATTTTTGTGAATTACCTAATGTTCTGTGTCCATAAATCGTGGTTTCAAAAATATGATATTCTTGTGAAAAACAAATGTCTTATTTCCCTTTCATTGAACATGTCTCCAAGAGCTTATGGATACATTTTGTCGGGGCTTGCATTGTGTAAATTGCTAGGGCAAGAAGTAAAGTTTTGACATCACAATCACCGATCAAATTACCATGAAGTTGTCATAATAATCAGGACATAAAATACACAAATAAAAGACATAATTTACAACTATTCTCCTATCAAAAAGTTGCAAAGTTGATCATCACTATATTAAACTGTACATCAGGTGTTTCACCTTTCCTGTAATATTTTACCATCTTGACTGTAGCATTTGTTTTAAACATCGGAGAAGAGAAAAGTCGATTCAAAACAGAAACACCAACACATCCAAACATTAATTACAACAATCATAAATATTACATTATGTGAACTCCTTTCCATCTCTTTTTTTTTTCTCCATTTCAGTTCTTTGTCATTCCAGATAACATCTATCCTCAACATGCAAAGATGGCCAGGATCAACTTTCTCACTTGTGTCAAACGTTTGTTGAGTGCTCCTGCGAGTTCTATCTTAATCACAAAAAATGAAAGCTTGAAGTGTGATGGGAACACTAATCTTAGGATTAAAGTTGTTCATGCCCAAGTATTTCTCCATAAATGGCATCAGAATGATGAATCAAAACCAAAGAAAGAGGGACGACAAAAGAACCAGATGTTAGAATCTACTGATAAAATATAATGGGCTCATTTTCCCACCACTGTAGATGTGACTTGTACAGAACCACAAACTTGGTTCAAGACCCATGGCAAAAGTTCATCCTGCCATATTTGATGTGAAAGCTTAAATTACAAATAAATGCACAGGATAAAACTTTTGATCACTGAAACCTAAGAGGAACCTTTGTTAACCATTTGTTTGTTCTTTAATACAGTTGTATACTGATTTCAAGAACCCTATGGAAGTAGGTTAACACAAACCCAGTGAGAGAGCTGTGATGAAGAGGAATACAGATGCACAAGAAATGCGGGTGCTTAAATTCAACTGAACTATGTTACATATTAGCATACTTTGTTACATATTAGGATAACAGTGATGGAGGCTTATGTGTATTTATGCATTGCCTCAGGGAATGGAAATGATGAACAATTAGTTACATGATTTTCTAGAGCAGACTCGATAGGTTACATCTCTATGTTTTGGAACATAGAGACGTCAGAATATAGAGACTTCATTTACGTATCTGTATTTCGACATCTCTATACACCGACATCTCTATACACCGACATCTCTATGTTCCCACATCTCTATGCTTCGACAAATGATTTACTTTGGCGCCGATAAGAAGTGTACTTCGGGGCCAAATGCACATTAGCGCTTTGGTTCCGATGAAGAGTGTACATTGGCACCGCCCCAAAAAATATATAATGGCGCCAATTAAAGTGTACTTCGGAAACGTTTCATATGTACTTTGGCAGCGGTAAAGAATGTACTCTGACACCCTAAAAATGTACTATGACGCCGAAAACAAGGTGTACATTGCGTCAATAGAAAATGTACTTTGGTGCTGCCCAAATTTTTCTCGGCGCCAGTGTACATTTTTGTCGGCACTAAAGTACTTTTCCAGTGCCCAAGTACATTATTTTCGGCGGCAAAGGATATTATTTTCGGAGCCAAAGTAAAATTTGTGTCGGAACATAGAGACGTCGAAACATTGAGATGTTGGAATATTGAAACGTCGAAATATAGGGTTGTCGGAACATAGAGACGTCGGAATACAGAGCTGTCGAAACATAGAGACGTCGGAATGCAGGGCTGTCGAAACAAAGAGATGTCAGAACATAGGGATGTCCCCGACTCGATACAATCCCAAAGATCTACAAAATTTTAGGTGGCTTGTTTCACATCTTAGGCTGTGAAATCCTGAGCCATATGCATGACCCTACTTACTGTAGCTTTTTTCTGTATCACACAAAAATCACATGGATGAAGAAATCAAAAGAAAGTAACACTAGACACTCTGAGCCAAACAAAAACATGTTAAAGGTCTCCACAGATGGTAGCATCATTCCTAAAATACCGAGGGTCTTAGGCACATCTGTCTTGGCATCATGGGTGAAGGGCCAGTGACAGGTTTATCCCCAGTAAAGACGGGAGGATTAAGGTTATCATTATCACCACATCAAAGTCAAGCCCAAAAGCTAGACTGCCAGGAGGACTACAGACACTAATGTTTATATCAGGATGAGGTTTAAAGTTTTTGATCCCATGGGATGAAGTGAAATAATTCATCTGCATCCATGACCCCAATGGATGAATTCTCAATAATTGACACTGTTCAGGTCTTACATGAAGTCCTCATCATCAGTGTTTCAGGTATTAGAGTGTATATAGTTAAAGAACTTCAGTATGTCAAATATCAATGCTGTATCAACCACAAGATATTGTGACTGAGTTTAAATGTTTCGCTCAAATTTACTAGAAAAAATGCACATGATACTTGCTGAAGGAATCTAACTAACAAGGGCACTGTGAGTCATATGGTTCCTTGTGTGAAGATTATCTTAACTCACTGTAGTCATTTAGTCTAAACCAAGGTTAATCCACAATTTATCACATCCAAAAAAGCTTGGTGCCCCAGTTTGTCCATGAAATTTCTGATTAGCCAAAGGTACTCGACTACCATGGTATTCACCTGAAACACCCTCAACACTGTCACATATGATCTATTGGAAGACTATCGCTTTGCACAATGTAATAAATCATTTATGGCCCATAGGGCCCAACCTGTAGTTGGACCAACAAATGTTGAGCACTGAAAAAGGTTCCACTACCACAATGCTGATTTGACCATCAGTCCACATTGTAATCCAAAATGTAGGCAGAAAAGAAGCACTTTGCATAATTTCATAAAATGGTACATATGGGACCAATTATTCTGAACAACCAGAAGGAACCACTAGCAAAGTAGCAATGTCAATGTAAAATACAATCTGTAGGAGAAGAGGCATTTTGCCTGATTTCTCAAAACGGCCCATATGGGCCATTTGGAACATGGACCCCAAAATCTTGAACACCCTGAAGGCACCATTACCAGAATACATCCATATACCAAGTACAAACTTTGTCCAAACTTTATACATTGAGATATCCTCTTAAAAAATGTTTTCAGAGTTTTCTTCCAGTGCCCACAGATGACCTCCACCAAAAACATTAGGGCATACCTTCTCAATATGACAAACCTACATACCAAGTTCAACTTTCATCCTACTTTCCCTATTGAGTTAAATCATACCCAAGCAAGTGTCACAGAAACAGAGTTTTGCCCCCAGTGTCCCCAGACGACCTTTGACCTCCACCAAAAACAATAAGGCACAACTTCTCAATATGGCAAACCTACATAAGCTTTCACGGTAAACCAGTTATTTTACCGATTTTGGTAATAACCGGTTTTGATACGGTTTATTGCATTGGAAAAAAACCCCAAAATGAAAAAAAAACGGTAAAATCGAAATCACTGAAAATAATCATTACATACTGCAAAATAATCGTGCCATATTGCAACAGCATAGTGGTTGCAATCGGCAAGAAGAGAAATAACCTTTAAAAATGTGCAGGAATTTCTGTTGAAATTTTACTGGTCCCACAACGGCCATCGTGCCTCTGCTGATTGAGACTTTGTTTACTGCAGAGTAACCATTGGCAAGATCGTACTAAAACTGACCTTCACTTGTGCCCAATAGTTCCGCTGTGATAGACGGTCTTTTCGGGAGTTAGTCTCAAAGATTCAGAATACACCAATCTCATGATTATTATAGGCTATGTATAAGTTCATTCTTCGCCAAAAAAGAAATAACAAAGAGGTAATAAACATTGTATTGGGCTAACAGGAAGTGCAAGCACATGCTGTGCCGAGTTCTTTCGCAGTCTCGCTGTCTTACCGTAGCTGAAAACTTGACGATGGTAATAGAACTTTACAGATGCAAAAGCAGTGTAAGGGTTTCACTGGCAGACCAAAAGGCTGGCAATTACGGAAGGGCGGTGACCAGATACACACACACACACACACACACAAATTGCCAGATGCTAGACCATGGTCAATACGGTAATGCATAGGTTATATGAGGTGAGGGAGTACGCGCTGTGCATTTACCGTAGTACTGAAATTCACACAACAAACACACTGCAAGGTTTGAGAATAGAAAAGTGTCTGGCGAGAAAGTGCTCTTAAAGGGAAATAGGGCGTTTGTTTAACAGAAAACATCCATATTATTAAAACCAATGTTTGTGGACGCAGAATGATAGATTATTCAAAATTAGGATGGACAGAAGCCTTCTTTTCAGGGAATAAGTTTCTCACAGATAGAAATTCAGTTATTTTTTGCTCAACACCAATTTGTTCACCCAAACTTTTCAAAATTCAAATGATGCATCATCCATTACTTATCACATACATAATGTTTTGAGGAGATAAGCTTTGGCAGATGTTTATTGATGAGACTGAATGGTTTAACAATGACTAAAGCTATTTCTTTTGTATGTCATGTTGGTGTATTCTAAACGCCCTATTTCCCTTTAAAGAAAGGGTACAAGACTAGGTAATAACAAGATGCAGTCACAAATTGAAGAATTTAACAGAAATAAATCACATGAATACTTCAGGTTACCAATGAATTTTAATTCAACTAAAAAATAAAAAAAATGAAATGACAATAAGCTAAACTTTGACTGACAATTGTGAAGAAAACAAATAATATGATCAATGAAACATACTTTTTGCTTCTTTTCTGAAATTTTTAAGGGCTTTTCATTTGTTACTCAAGCAAGTTGCAAGACAGACGACACTGAATACTTTTGAAGTGATCACCACTATGACAATGAAGACAACACAACCATAGTACCACACTAAATAACATCAGTTTGATTATTTCCTATCTACTTGTAACAGGATATTTATGGACATGTAAAAATGCTACAAATTTTTCCCACACTACCAATTTGTAAGGTTTTTAACAGTGAAAACTGCCTGGGGCAAGACTGTCTTCTCTCTTCTACTGAGAATTGTACATTCCTTAAATCAGCCAATTTGGTTTCTTGGTGCCTCCTACCCTTATCTCATCTCTTTTTCGAAAAAAAAAAAAAGACTGGGAAAGACTGGGAGAGGGGTGTTGTGGTTGCAAACACTAAATCAATGGTGTCATAGGCCAGTTAGAAATGAATCCAGACTGTCTCTCTGGCAATTATTCTTGATCACATTTTACTTATTTCAAGAAAAAAATTCTTCACTGTTTGACTTACTTCAACAATACAACAAACAAAAGTTTGACACTGATCTTTTTTTTCTTCTTTTTTCGAAAGTACATAGCAGATATTGTTGCAGTCATGTTTATAGTACTGAATTTACAAATTATCTGAACAAAGCTGACTGGCATTTGACACTCTCTATAAAGGTGGGTACAGTAGTATTTTCATAACCAAAAGTTAGGTAGGTGGAGAAGACGCTATCTGGACAGGGGTTTCCCAAGGGTGAAATCACATTTCTTAATTCTTCCTGTGGGGTATCAAAATTGCTCTGTAAAGAGATGGCAGTTTTCCATCCAGAAATATTCTTCCAGAAATGTTTTCTTCCACCTTTGAAGCTTATTAAACCTTGCCCTCAAGACAGAACAAGACAGATGATATGGAGAGCTTTCAGGATCACCTCTGGCCAATTTTGAGATAGAGCACCAGGATCGATTGAAATATTTCCAACAACTAGTGAAACACCATCAAGGTAACAAATTGCACATTGCCTAGCTACATCACCACAGCAATGACATTACCTTTAGGCTTACTATACTTCTACAAAACCTTTTGTAAACTGGTCCTCCGAATTTACACATCACAAATTGCTACGTTAAGATGATTACAAATCAAAGTTATCTCATACTTTTACATGGTTAATTTCTGGCTAACATACTGTCCCCAAACAGATGTTTGGCCAACTAAGCTGACATTTGAAAGTTAGTAGTTCCAAAAAGGGAATAATGCAGACAATGCAGGGTTCCCCAACAACCAGCACCTCTGGATGATATTTTGGAAAGGAGGCACTAATCATTTGGGTTAGGGCAGTGTTAGATTGGTGAAAAAAGTTACCAGTTGTTTATGGCTTGGCACAGGGACATGCACCACCTGTGTGGAAACAGGTAATTGAGGAGCAAAGTAAATTTTAAAATTCTAAATGGCTGTCTTCCTGCTCACACATTTTCCCAAAACTACTTTAGTTGCCTACTTTTGTAACATAGTATTTCATAGCTGTCATTGCTTGTCAATCAGTGGCATGTTCTAGGCAGGTCATCATCACCTGACAACACTCCTCACCAACAGACTATTCTCAAGGAAGACTTCTTTCCCACCTAGTCTGGAGCCACCACATTTTGCGCTATATAATTATTCACTGTTTGAGTACAAATTCTCATCACTTCAAGTTCTACTGAGGCTGTCTTTTGTCCTGTTTCCCATAGTGCAATTCACCAGTTCTGACATTACTGCTGGCCAGTCTAACAGCTTAGCTTCCGTTACAAATTTCAACAAATCCTTAAAATTACTTTCCATTTAATAGTTGATGGTAACTAACATACATTGTAAGGTCATTTAACTATAACTACATACAATAAGCCTACATACAAAAATTATTTGTCATGATAATTAATGGCTTTGCTGCCTCAGCTCTGTAAAAGGTAACAATACTTCTCTCATAGTAGCTGTTTCATGAAACCCAATATAGTTATCACTCCTATTCCTATCAAATTAGTCTATGCTTACATTCAAAACATGGGTTCCAGAAATGAATTGACATGACAGACTGGTATGCTGAAAAGCGATGCATTGTGAACAGTTTTTTCCAACTGTGGCTTATGCTGAGCACACAGGGACACCTCTTTCTTCAGTATTTCAACTTTCATCACCATGTTTTTAAGTACTGTATTTGCTAAGTCAGAAACAACCAAGGGTGGCATAATGACACACTGTGAATTAAGTTCACTATATACCACCAGGTCACAGCTACTACTGAGATCAAACTGGATTAAGTGCTTCCTGGTAAAATATTTCTATCAATGGCAAATAACCATTACAAAGCTACTAGGTGCATACATACACAAACTAACCAACCACATGGTTCAGTGATTTGTCACAGATCAATGGGATTGCTGTAGGTAGTGACTAGCCTCCTCCAACCTCTTATCAACTACACAAAGAGGGCCATTATATCATCCTGCACTGTATGTACAAGCAAACAAATATCCACCATAATGATAAACATCTAAGCAAAATTAGTCATTAGTCAACTTGATACGCTCCATGAGCACAGACGCTGTCTTCTCTCTTTCATCACTGTTAAATATAAAAAAAAATAAAAATATATGCAAAAAAAGTCAGTGCCTTCAAAATTACCCAAAAGTGCATTTATTACTTTTTCTTGATTTACATTCAAGATAGCTCCTCACCCTTGAAATAATGGGCAACAGGATGATTGCTGTGGTTTAATACTTCGACAAAATAAGTCCATGTGCCACTCACATGAATCTTCCTTTCACTGTTAAAACTGTAAACTTCTCAAATTTGACCTTGTATGAACAATCCTTCTTTTTGCCAAATTTCTGAATAGCACAAACCTCTACATCTCTAGCCTTTGCTATAAGTATTCTTTTCCTCTTATGCATTCTCTTTTTCTATTTTTTGAAATCCAGTCTACATTTCTTTCTCACTATACTTCAAGCCAGGTAAAACCATTCCATCTCTTGTTACAGGGCAACGTCTTTGCCACATTGCAGCAACTCGCAATCTTTCTCAATCCACTCCAAAATGAATCTCAAATATACCCAACAGTGACATTTCAAATTACCCTAGTTTTTTTCTTTTTCTTTCTTTTGGTACCAACTCTAAAGAGAGCCAAGTCACCCATTGATACTTATTATCACCGTATGAAAATGATCAATAGTGGTTTCCCTTGAAGAGTAAAAAGGATACGGTTGATTATCACCCAACGTGACATTTACTGCAGAGGACTGTCTATCCTGAGGATGCAATCCGACAAGTAACAAGAAGAAATAAAGTGCCAATTTTGACCAAACAAGATGGCAAGAAATACCTTTTTGCAAGATCTAAGTATACACGATTATACAAAAGAACACTTCATCTCATCTCTCTGTCAACCTCTCTATTCCCCTCTTTCTCTCTGGATCTGTCTCTTTTCTCCATGCAACCTCTGTCAGGCCCCTAACAACTTTCTTTTCTTTCTAAGCAATCGATGTGCCTAAGGCCAGTAAGTTCCCAATAAACTTAGCATGAACTACAAGTACAAGGTTATGATGATGACCAGTATATAGCATGTACGGAAGATACATCAATGTGCTCTACATGAAACACTCATTAGAACTGCCCACATTGTGATATTAAATACAAGCCTAGTATGAAGTTATTACCAATTTTAGACACGTCTCTTTACCAGTCGTAAGCAACACAAACCTTTGACCAACATCATTAAAAAATTATTTTTCCACGATATAGGAAAATCTCTATTGATAAGGCCACCACATAAGACACTGATATGATCTTTCTAAATCCAACATTGCATGGGCTACTTCTTATTTGAAAGCTGCAGTGCCAACTTCTTCATCCCTCTTTCTCCAGAATAAAGAGAATCAAGTGTCACCTGCACATTCACAATTTTTGCAATCATTCAGTTACTCGCTATCAGAGTTTGCCTTAAGCTGATACGTGTTCTGCATCTTGTGTTGTTTTCACAAATAATAAAAGTGTGAAACTTAGAATATCAGCCCTCAAGAAATATTAACTTGCATTGTCTGGGATTCTGGAATCTTTAAAAACAACAACAAATATGACAGTCGCCCTTTATGGTTATGTAATAATGATACAAGTCATAATTTCATTTCCTATGAAGTTTTCAGCTTTGGAAAAAAAATGAAGGCATTCAAAAACTGCTTTTGTAGAAGTAATGCACCTTGGTTGGTAAGGATGTTGAATCATTTCCAAATGGATCACGACTGTTTGAATGTTTCCTTATGTTTTCTAGATCAAGTGTGTGTGAGAGTTAGATACTTTGTAAATAGAAGAATTTGTTTGAATGTTCCATGATAAGGTTGTGTGGATTTTTAATTATTTGAACTAGTTCATGGACCAATCATTATTAAAGTTATTTCATACATAATACAACTCAAGATGTCTGTTTCCCAAAAAATTCCTGGTTTGGGAATTAGCTAGCGACATACTCACCTCATATAACTAAGCACTACCGTATTGACCATGGTCTAGCATCTGGCTATTTTGTGTGTGTGTTAGTATCTGGTCATCACCCTTGGGTACTTATCTGTTTCCCTTCCTGGAAGAGGAGATATAGGAAGCTGGCTAAGTCCAGGGCGGACATTTCTACAGGATTGAGAGCGAATTCAGATGCCCTCACGTAGAAGACCATGGTCAATACGGTAATGCATGGGTTACATGAGATGAGGGAGTACCCGCTGTGCAATCCCTTCACTCTGGACGTTACATTCAACTACTTCATAGGATAAGCATAAAGGAGACTACTAGTGCAGGTTTATTTTGATATCGAAACGTCTGTCACATAATGGAGTGAGACTTGCTCAAAATTTTGAAATGCATCAGTCATTACATTCTCTGTGCCAAACAGATATGCCTCAGTACACGACTAAAAGGGATTTGATTGTTTTAGCTGAAAATATCTACATCCTTTTTTGTATTTCATTTCTAACCACTTTAAGTTACCTCTAACAGTATAGCTAGTTCACTGATGCCATTCAAAACATCAGCTTTCCATCAAAATATGACAGTGCATAAAATTACCACTAACTTTGGCAGGGGGGTTAAAGGAGACAACTTGTAACAGACATTGTCACAATTAGCGTTGGGTGGTATTCCGGTACTCAAGTTGGTACCGGTATTTTGGGAACCAGTTCTAATCGGTACCAATTCCCCAAAACTCATTGGTTTGGGAATTCGCTAGCAACGTACTCACCTCATATAACCTATGCAAATACCGTATTGACCATGGTCTAGCATCTGGCAATTTTGTGTGCGTGTGCGTGTGTGTATCTGGTCACCACCCTTCCGTAATTCCCAGGGTAGACCATGGTCAGTACGGTAATGCATAGGTTATATGTGGTGAGGGAGTACGCGCTGTGAATTAAAATTTTCAACTACTACTACCTGTACTATGCGGTATGTTTACAAATCCATCTGATGCAGGCTTATTTTATTGGAAACGGTACCATTTCCAAAACATTAACACACACTATCATTCAAATGATTCTACAACTTCTAATATCAAAATTGTCTAAAAATATGATGCTGCAAGTAGTAAAAAACCTAAAAGACATTGTTTTGTTGCAACCTACAACCATTCTGTGAGTCTAACACAAACAACATAAATTAAGAAAATCTTAACATTAAGCTATTTCGTACATGAAACTTCAAGACTCTATGTAAACAACATTGGTTTAAAGGATATAAAACATACTTCAGGCTAACTAAAATCCAAAACACTTGTTCCTGATAATATTACCTGTCAGAAAGATGCTTGATACGCGACCAACAAATGTTATTTTGGCCTGAACAGTCTGGAATTAATTTAATTAGGTGCACGATATTAAAATAAATAGTATCCTTGCAACTTACGGTACTTCAATATCACATAGAAATATGTAAACTATAAGCTAGCTATTTACACACTGATGAAGTTGAACACAAGTGGAGGCGTCTTTGCGCTGTAATAACGCAAAACAGTCCTGCTTGTTCCTATACATATGTACCAGACGTGTCCTCCACTTGTTGCTCCCAGCCCCATGTCCTTCTGGTGTATTTATCTACATGGCTCTAAGCTGCTATAGTTTTGGTGACAGGTAAGATTGAATAGTGCCTACCTTTACAACAGTCCTATGAAGAGTACTAGAATTTTACCAAATTAATTTATAATAAAATCACAAATAGGCAGTATTTTATGTGAACAATACATTTGAAGCTACTATTGGGTGTTAGGATTACTTGGTATCAACAGTGTAAATTTTGTGGTACAATAATTTATGACACTATTCTGTAGCTAATCAACCTGACACAGTAACGTCATACTGCCTAGGTGCCTAACATTAGCATAACGTTAGAAATAAAGCTTGCAGATAAAGAAAGTTGGCCTACATAATTCCGTCAACTTTTCATAATACAGCCTGATACTCGCTGTACATCAATATTTGCTAATATTTCTTTCTCAGGATTTCTCAGTTTTTAAAAGTAAACATTTATAGTATATAATTATAGAAATGCAAGCTACCTATGCGATCCAAAGTCACTTCATAGACAGATTGTATCTGCAGGCATAAGAAATTGATATCAAATTTAGGATAGGCCAAAATCTTGTGAACACATATTGACATCACTTTTCTTATAACTTGGAAAATATTGAGTGTGCATAAAAAATGAGGCCAAGTTTTACAACATGAATAATTTTACTTCAACTGATGCTAAAAACTGAAGGTGGGAGGGTGATTTTGGATACATATTGAGAGGATTAAGTTATGACTTATTTTCCAAGTTAACATTTCAGAAATTGCATGAGTGCACAGAGGATGGTGCTGGTACTAGTACCAATACCAGTACTGAGACGAGGAAAGGTACCGCTATCAGTTCTTACTGATATTGCCCAACCCTAATCACAATTAAGTAGGAGATTTGCTGAGAGAGGTCCACATACAGTCCACTCTTGAATTGTAAAAAGGAAGTATCCTTCGACAATAATGTTTATTAGTGGGCACAATACAAAAAATATCTATCTATAGCTCACTGGAGAGTACCTGATCCAACAAAGTCCTTACAATGAGCAAAAAGTGATTTTTTTTTTTTTTTATCATGATGCCCAATCTCAGCAACCAGTTATGAATAAATACTGTAACATGCTTTGGCCATGCAAAGATCAACAATGGATATATTGATGGGGTTAAACAACCACTACCACAATAAACCACAAATGAATGATAGCTGTTCTGTGCACTGTCTCTGGTATTGCAGACTTACCACAATAAAATTTGCAGCAGCATTGGTCTATGCTATTGCACAGAGCTGATGAGGCATAAAAGACTATTGATTTAACCAAGCTGATGCCAAGTCCACACTTTCATTTGGAGACAATTGCAAAATACAATGTTGCATATTGAAAACAGTGTACTATTTAAAAGGAACATATTTGATACACATTGCAAATATTGGCAGCTTGTGAGTAAAATGCATGAAAACAAACAACACAGAAAAAGTTGTGAACTGATATGTATCTGTAGTTAGCAAAATCAAAGGATATGTTAATGTCAAACTGATTCTTGTAGATGTAGATAGTTTGGAACAGACAATGATTACGTTTGAAGTTACTAAACCAACAACTAAACATTGATATTGGCCAGTACCAATTACTATAAAAGCACAAAAATTTGTCTGTTTGTTTTCACTTCATGAATGGCAAAAGATTCAAAATGGAAGCACAAGAAGAGTAAGTGTAAAGGATATTGTAGGCCTAAACACAGTTGGCCTACTCTTACTATACATATGTAAAGCCTCATCAAAGCCATCCTTGTGCAAATACTCCAAATCCAAATGTTTTAAGAGACTTTTGGACAATACAACATCACTTTCTTAAAATAACATGAAATCTGTAACTTACTAATAGCCTGCTCTTCATTCTTACATATGATGATAAATACGTAATTGCCAAGGTGGTTAGGACATTTGCATCCCTCCACCTTATGGATTATATGATTACTGTACATTTCAAAGACATCACATTTTTTCCTATTTTTTTCTTTTCACACAACACTTTGTGCATTTTCACTTGAAATGTATGTTATGTTGTTTGGTTTACATAACATGTGTAACATGTTATGGAGCATTTAAGTTTTGAAGCAGTATTAATGATTGATGTTTCCTCATGCCAAAATGGTTTTCATCCTTATGATGGACTGTGAATAGAAAAGACTACTGTGCGGGGAATTTTCGATGCTATAGCTGTCTGGTTTATAGCAACACAAAGGTGTGGGAACAGAGGTGGTTTGTTGGTAACATTTACTTGTGCAAGACCATTCAGCTGCAAGTGAACTCTGGAATGATTTAATGTACTTCCAAGTATCATGCATGAGGACATGACGAAATGCTTGTTATTAGTTGCTATTATCAAACACAACAATCATTTTTGCCAATACCAATATTTTACTGACAATACCATTATTGGCCCATGCAAATACTGACCACCAATAACTGACACAACACTATATGTAAATACAAGGAGTTATCATGACTTCTGTGTATAAATGTGAGACCTGTTGACATGGCAACATATTAAGCTTGTGAATAACAGAATCATGAACTCAAGATGAAACTTTTCAAAAGAAAAGATCATTTTAGCATATATGGTTCAACTTCCATGAATTATTTAATTGCATCAAACCCCAAAACAACACAAAAATGATACATATTATTGTGATAGTTGACATCACAGCACACATAGTTACAACAAATGTATGTGCTTCACCAGGCATACATACGTCAGTCACAGCATCAATAAAAGGCATACTATATTATGTTATTTCATGAAATGACTATACACATGGCATATTGAGGTGTAAATCATAGGGAAGCATTGAAATAAAAAGATACATCACCACTAGTAATGCAGGGTAAGTAATAAATCCAAACAGCATTCACTCTATCATTGACCTGGCTTAACGGTAACGTACATTAATTGTAGGCGATATTACACAAAATTTGCTTTTACCCAAAACCCAATGATAAAAATGTATATTTATCGCAAAAGAATGTAAAAATATGTATCGCAATTAATAAAAATATGTATCGCAAAAATATGTATCGGAAGATATCTGAGTGTTTTTCTGCATATTTCTGACCAAAAAGCCCTGTTTAATCCACAAGAGAAACAGACAAATTTTAATTTGGAACATACACTTCAGGAAATTTAGTAGGCACTATAGCCAAAATCAGCTATGCGTCTACCTGCGTCTCACTCGCCTACAGAAGTCTGTATAATAGTTGAAGGGTTGCCACAGTTACAAGAAGCTAACCTTGGTAGGATTAACTCACAACTACCCATGCCATGAAGGACACAGCTGACTGCCACAACAATGCGATTCATGCATTTAATATAGAGAGACCTTACCGTGCAGTTAAATAAAGTACTCTCAATCAGAAACACAAAGGTCAACCTGCGATGAAATGCCCCAATTAATTGAAATGAGAAAAAGAAGGGAATGGACCAAAAGCAAATTTTATGGCAATGTTTTTTTTGTCCTTATGATTCAACGTTTATTTTACTAACTGTGAATTTTATACATACCATGAATACAAGTACTACGAGCATAACATATACATAAAGAGCTAGCTGGTCCGAACAGACCTACCCGGTACCGACTTAATTGTGTACCTGCACATACAGTAACCTGTTGTTTCGCCCCCTTGCAAGTTCGCCAAATCCAGTTCTTTTCAAGATATTCATGTTCACCCCAATGGCAGTAACTAATTCGCCCCTAAGGCTAAACTGTGACAGGTAGCCGTACATATGTAGTGTGTTGTTTAGTATCACTCAGAAAGTATATAGGCCAGGACCTCCCCCTGGGGGGTCACATTTGTGGCACTCAGAGGCGTTTGTGAATGAATTACTTGCTAATTTTTCAAACCTGAAAACTAACCTAGGCCACAGGGTGTTTGCTATTTAGTTGCTCAAGTGCACGTGTGTAATGCACACTTGCCAAGTCCCTTTCGAGTAATGTTGCTGTTAAGTGCTCCGTAACATTAGACCTTGTGCGGACATTATTGTAGAGGCTAGCTCACGTTATAGGCCAAAAGACAGGCCTAACTTAGTACTTTACTAAGAAATTTAAGTGGTCAGTGTCAGTGTTAACGTAATGAATGGTCTTGTTCAAGGACTAGGCTGCGGGTAGTAGCTCCACCAAAAAGTAACGTACCTAGACTAGATAAACTGTAACTCAAGTTTTTTTAAGCTAAGGCCTAGGCCCACCTTTTTTGCCACTGTTTTTTTGTTCTTACATTGTTCTAACATATGTCTAGGGTGAACTTATTTTTACATAGGCCTCGGCTGGGCCTAACTTTAGGCATAACTTTACACTCGGTACAGGCCTAGCCTAGGCATGATACCCTAATTTTATCAAAGGATATGCAGGTGTAAATAAACCACTGCCTTGACAGACACTGTAGGCCTAGTTTGTTAATACTGCATAAGCTAATCTAAATTACATTTAACTGCAGGCGAGGCCATCAGGGCAAACAGTTAGACTTTGCAAACCCACACAATATCTCATGAATAAGTTTAAAAGGTAGGCCTATGACTTCATTTATACCTAGTTTTCGTAAAAAAGCTATGATTGGCATCAATGCAAAGTTAGGGAGCTCGGCACCAGTCTTCAATGAATACTAAGGCACTTGTCACAACTGTGGCTCCCTGTAACTTAGGTGTGGCCTAATAAAGGTGGATAAAAAGTTAGTGGATTTAGTTGCAGAGTAACTATCCATATATATCAATTTTAAAAACGTATCGTCATTGTAATCCAAACTAAATGGATCTCAGCTGTCACATTAACTCAGGGGTTTGTTCACATGTTCTTTCAATGATAGAGAGGCCAATAAGTGGCCTAACCATAATTCTTTTCATTCCCAGTCGGACGCAGTTTGAATAACTGCAATTAGTAGGACAGCGGTGAGACACATAGCTGATTTTGGCTATGGCACCTTAGTGCTTCCAGTAAACTGAAAGAATGTTTTACTAAAAACATTTTCCTGTGCATCCAGTTTTCATTGGCTGTGCCGGATTACTGTTTTAGCCCATTTGGGAGAAGACTGCAGAGAAAAGTATGTAACTAAAACTGAAAAAGCTGGTACAGTCCAATAAATTATATAGCTGCACTCATGCTTATATATATCCATAAAGAAAATTTTCACAGACATGGCAGACATCAGCCATTCCTAAACTGTTATTGAAACAACCTGAAACCATGCAGTCTGTGAAACATCTTTTCACCATATCTCTTTACTTGGTTCCTCGTTTTCCTTTCCTATCTATCAGCAAAGTCTTTTACATAGTGAAGGAAACTGGTATAAATATGCTTTGAAGATGCTGAAAAGAGCAATTCATTCCCTAGTAAAAGTGACAGATTACATTCATAACTGACCCAAAAAGCAACCTGAATGTATGATGGACAGAATATATTACAAGTGGTCCATGGACCTATTCCACTCAAAACAGTGGCAAATTAAAAAGAGCAAACATTCAATCTAATTTATAGTGATTTATAAATAACCCTTACAATGAACAACGGAGGCAGGCTTGAGTTTGAGATCTTTTTTCAAAGGTTTTCAGAAAGACAAAGTTGGTAGAAAAGCACTGTAATTAGGATGCAGTGCTTAACTGAAGAAGAGCTGATGTCATACTAGATGACAATGATACATGTGAGCAGTGATTGCAATAGGAGGGATACAGCCCACACATGTGCTATTTAATCAAGACTCATGTTTGATGGAATCTTCAACAAAGATCACAGACAAAAGAATAAAAGTGATGAAATTTTTACTTTCTGTACAAGCACATGCTGAACAATTACTGTTTTCCTTGTTCTTTTGTCACTGTAAACTGTGAGGCTTAAAGCAGGGGAGTTCACAACATCTTTTGCATCTGCAGTCGACGACGATCGCAAAAAGGAAATGTGGCTTCTGCAGAAGGACAGGCTTATATCATAGCTCACCAAAAATGGGGGGGGGGGGGGAAATGACAGCTGTTCGTGATGGGTTTAATACATAATTATTTACGAGACGGATGAGATCATTACTCTAAGGCGAGGGGGAAAAGAACCCAGGGGCTGCACAGGGAGAAGCGTGAAGATTAGAGGCATTATTGTCAGATCAAACAGTTATAAGAGGCAACTTACTGCATCAACAATTGGCAAAAATTTTTACTTTCTATATCAATCAGTAACAACTAACTTTTTGATGAATTCCGATCAGAGTGCATGGCTCCATGAATTGCACCTACCAAAGATGTGCTTCTATGCATACATGTGTAAGTATATGAAATGTACATTAATGGTTACCTCATAGCCTGGCTACATGCATTTCAAAACGTTGACTTCACACTATGGACTAAGTAATGCACTGTAGCACTTAACGCACTAAAAGCACCTGAAGTATCCATGACCAACACCATGCATGTCCAAGTTACCACAAAGAGAAATACTGGTACCATGCTTAAACAATGATGCTTTATTAATGTGAGCATGTACTTTATGGGAATCCACACTACTAAAAATTATCCCAGAATACATATTATATGGAGGTAGTTGCAACCTAAGTTAAAGAAGCTATCTATTGGACTAAAATTTAACTAGGACAGCAAATACAAGTGGATGAACCTGGCAATCGTTTATGTAGCTTCCGTACAAATCAGCAATCCTCACATTCTTCTCTCCTGAAATGCCAGAATAGTTTTATACTTTCAAGTAGAAACATGAGAGGGGTAGACAGTTTGGAATGCTGACAGTAGAAAGCACATGTGTGATAGAAGAACATTTAACATTGATCGAAATTTTTGTGAGAAGCTTCTGCTAATGCTATTAATTCCACATCTTGTACCTTCCTCACTTCATGTTTTATTTATGGGACAGTGTGTCTCCACAGTGACAAAGAAAAGAGAGAAACTTGTCCATTTCATTCATACAAAAGACATTAGTTTCTTATATATTTCAGTCCCTGAATTTCACTGACAGATTTTTACATGAGATCATCAAAAACATCAAATTTACAGTTTAAGTTCCACTCTACCAAAGTGATAAATGTAGACAACTAAATATTTATCAAACTATGTGCACTTCAAGCAAGTTATTACACAGGCCTGATTATTGGTAAACTGGTAAAAACTGATGTGATGGGAACTGACAGCTAGGAAATGCCTTTCCCAAATTAGAATTGTATCAACCACAGAGAGCTGTTTATTTGTTCTCTCTAAAATAACATAGTCAGTTTCAACACAGTGCCAAATAAATGATCAATGATTCACCAACGACATGCAAAAACTCAACCTGGTTTGCATATTTACATTTACATATGGCTCACTTACCTGTCTCAATGCAACAAATGCACTTCCATGTACCATGCCAAGGAGACTGGTAAACTTTTAACACTCCCTCTGGTACCCTCCTCCTACCCTACTGGGGTAGTAGAAACCCTCTTGACCAATGAGCCATGGTAACTTCCGATATGCTAGGGACCATAAAGCCAAAAGGCTCTGTGATTCCTTGCAACATGGTTATAATCAAACATGAATTACCCACATGACAAGTATGAGATCAACTACAATTATTGCACTTGAAACACCACATTAATGAGCCTTTTAACCCCAAATGACCTTTTTTTAGTGTCTTCAAAGGACATTTGACTTTCACCAAAAGCAATAGGGATCACCTACCCAGTATGGCCAACCAACATATCAAGTATGACATCAGTCATCATCACCCTTCTGGAGATGTGTTTGCAAGGTTTTCAGTTTGACCTCGGGTGACCTCAAATGATCTTTGACCTCCACCAAAAACAAAAGGAATCTTTTACTCAGTATATACAATCCACACATCAAGCAAGACATCAGTCAATGTTAGATTCCTGGAAATATTGTGTTTACAGTTTGATCTCTGGTGACCTCAAGTGACCGCTGACCTCGACCAAAATTAATAGAGATCATCTACTCCATATGACCAACCTAAACATGAAGTATGACATCAGTCACAGTTACCCTTCTGGAGATATTGTGTTTACAAGGTTTTTACAGTTTAATATCTGGTGACCTCAAATGACCTTTGACCTCAACCAAAACAATAGGGATCATCTACTCAATATGACCAACCCACACATCAAGTGTGACATCAGTCACAGTTACCCTTCTGGAGATACTGTGCTTAAAAGGTTTTTAGAGTTTGACCTCTGATGACCTCAAATGACATTTGACCTTGATCAAAAACAATAGAGATCATCTGCTCAAAATGACCAACCCATTCACCAAAGTATGACATCAGTCAGAGTTACCCTTCAGGAGATATCGTGTTTACAAGGTTTTCACAGTTTCATCTCTGGTGACCTCAAATGACCTTTAACCTCAACCAAAACAATAGGGTTCATCTACTTAATATGATCAACCCATACACTAAGTATGACATCAGTCACAGTTACCATTCTTGAGATATTGTGTTTACAAGGTTTTTACATTTTGACCTCTGGTGACCTCAAATGACCTTTGACCTCAACCAAAAACAATAGGGACCATCTACACAGTGTGACCTACCTACATACTAAGTATGACATCAGTCACAGTTACCCTTCTGGAGATATCGTGTTTACAATGTTTTCACAGTTTCATCTCTGGTGACCTCAAATGACCTTTGACGTCAACAAAAACAATAGGGATCATACACATAATATGACTAACCTATACACTAAGTATGACATCAGTCACAGTTACCGTTCTTGAGATATCGTGTTTACAAGGTTTTCGCATTTTGACCTCTGGTGACCTCAAATGACCTTTGACCACCACCAAAAACAACAGGGATCATCTACTCAGTATGACCAAGCCACACACCAAGTATGAGACCAGTCATGGTTACAGTTCTTGAGATATCGTGTTTACAAGCAAGGCGTCACATACACACGGACATACACACACACACAACATCACCATCACATAGATTCCTTCTGCCTTCGGCAAGGAATCAAAAAAGGAGGTGGTCTGAACCACCCTATGTCCCAAATAACATCCCCACCCCAAATCCAGGAAGACTGGTCCTGGATCAATGCCAGTTTCCTTTAAGCTACTTTCACTGAAAAGAGATGTCATAAGAGATGAACCATCATCCCACATACACAGCTACATTATTATCTACATAACTACGTGCATATATACACATAAAGCATAGCATGATGTCAATATATAAAATCAATAAACCTAAGGTACCCTGGCTAAGGCAAACCTCACAGTGTGTGAAACAGCCGATGAGCTGTTGGCACCATTGTAGCAGTGTGAGCAGTTGCTGATTTATCAAAGGTTGGAAACCAACGAACTGTCACATTGTGAAAGGTGGCATAACTATTGGGTGCAAAGGACCTTTGAGAGCCCCCAGCAAGGGTCCAGGCATTTCTTGACTAGATGAGAGTTGAACATGCCTCTGAGCATCTGTTTTATGACCTTGTTAGGTCAAACTGTTGAACCATCATCAAACCTTTTTTGTACTGCTGCCAAGGGAAGTTTTAGCTTCTGACTGTTGACACCTACTTCCTTTATCCAAAAGCATCTGAAGAAAGGAACATACTTCTGTCAGAGGGAGGTCTCACAACCAGTGACACCCCTTGGTTACCCCTGGTCAATGACCTGTTGCAGCCTTGACTCATAAATTTGTATTGTAAAGTCAGTCTGTTCTGGACTATGTAGTCAACCTTGCAACATCTTCAAAAAAAAAAAAAAAAATTCCACCTGCGAGATAACCTTCAAGCGAGAAGTTGAAGGCTTTTGATTTGCCTGGTGTCTTGCCCCTATCCTGCTCAATTTGCCTAAGATCCTATCTGGCACTTTTACTATATGTTTGAGATGGTCCTGGAACCACGGTTGCCTCAACCAAAGCAAGGATATTAAAATGACTAATCTACAAATCAAATGACTATTTCATTACTACTTTGTGCAGGATACACAAGAGAGGGGGGGGACTGAAGAACAAGGCATCCATTGTGGCTGCTTTTGCATGAAACATTCTTGTGCAAAATGTGGTCAACTTCACATTCTCCTGTCCTACCCCTTACACTTACCCCTTGGTATGACCAGCCTTAGAGCACATGGTGTAGAACTGATTTCAGGAGCACTCTAAGAAAGGTAAAAGTGAATGCACTAGTGGGAGCAAGGAGTAAAGTATATGTCAATAGTGTGGTCTGTTACAGGCTTGCTGAGCAAAGGCCAGTGGGTACTCCCCTGACTGTTCATGTTTATCACTGTCTTCAAGTTGTATGAGAGAACCGTCACCTGGTATCCCTGGAGGTGGCTCTCAAGACAATTCCCAGCCACTTTGAACTCTAACTGATTGATGTGAAGTTCTTTGTGTAATTGTGGCCACTCATCTGCAATTATTTGATCTTGCCAATGAGCTTCCCAGTGACTGGGTGAAGCATCCATTGCCATCTATGTCAGAGGGCAATCCTGATGAAAGTGATGACCCTTGACCAATTGCTGGTCTGGACCCACCACCATAAGTGTTCCGAAGCAACTTCCTCTAGAAGGATTTACACCTTCATGTCCTCTGTCTCTGATTTGTAGAAATTTTGCAAGTGAATCTACAATGGACTCATCCTCAAGTGGCTGAGATGTTTTTTTTTATCTTCAAGCCTGTTCATGAGCTCTAGCACTCTCTCTCTCAACCAAACATGGGCCATTCAATATTTGCTTTCCAGACAGGGGAATGTCACTTCCCTTAATGCCTCTGTCCTGGAAGTATTCAGGCTGGACATGGAGTAATTCACTATACATTAGATTTGTGACAATGTGTCCAGTGTGAAGGAGATGATTCCATTTGTTTGTGACTCTGACTCTCCTATGATAAGCCAGTTGTCTAGGGAGGCAAATATTAAAATTCATTGGGTCTGAAAAAAGGATAATCTCACTAGGGCTACCTTTATGAAAGTGTTCAAGACCCTCATGGATCTTGATATGTGATAATCGGAAGGGGGACATAATGAAAATGCAGTCAGTCCCTTTGAGGAAGAAGGTATAGTACCTGAGATCGGTGTATCATCATGTGCAAGCACACCCCTTTATATCAATGCTCACAGCTCAGGCCACTTGCTTCACAGATGGCAGGATGATCACCAATGTTTCCATACAGAAGTGTTTGGGGCAGATGTATTTGGGTTCAGCTGATTTAGGTTAGGTATGGACCCTTTTCTTCAATAGAAAAATAAGAGCAAACAGAAGAGCAGTCTCTCCTCTCTCTGTGCTAGAATTGCAGATCACTTGTGATGGTATCCAAACTGTCACAGATTGATCTGCAATCTGCAGTGATCATTTGCGGTGGGTTCATTACCACTGTCACCACAGTCCATCTAGGAAAATGGAACAAAAATTTTCATTTCACTTGAATTTCATCCAATGATTGTCTTTCCTCATACTTCAATCTAGAACAAAAACCAAAATGCAATGAAAGCACAAGAGGGATAAAGTGAAACTATTTTACATTGTAAGCATTTACTCAGAGCTTAATCATTTACTGCTAACAAGCAGATACATTTCCAAACTCCATGAGATGATGCAGCGAGCAAGAACTACAGCTCTTTTAAATGATCTACTACTTTGCTATCTTCATCTACCACAAAATATTCCAAACATGGACTTCAGGGACTCTGATCAAAGATTGTTCGATAGCAGACAGGCTGGAGTCCACAGTTAGCACAGTGGCATGTAAATGAGCTATTTACTTTAGAAGTTAGTGGGTACTTTTCTGGTTTCTGCAAAGGTAGATACACAAGTACTTTGACTAAAAGTGGACAACTCTGTCAGAACCCTTCTGCTTGTAACTATTGTGACAACCCATTACACCATCCAATTAATCCTTTATGAGCAGAAAGGGTTACAACTCACGGAACAAAGACTATAAAACTACACAAGATTAGTACGTCCAGATGAGAGTCACGTCTTGAGCTAGGTTGCAACACCAGAGAAAAGAGTCTGGGATTTCAAATAGATTTGGAATGAAAACAAGAAAACAGAAAGATTGTTTTTTTTATCTGAGCATTTCCCACAAAACACTACTTAATAATTAAAGGTTATTTTTCTCTTTTTATTGTTTACATGTTTCTCCCTGTCAGCCTTTTTAAACACACTTTTATGTTTTCTTACACCTTATGTTGTCATTTGTTCAAAATTCTTTTTATCATTTTGAATTATTGTGAAGCACTTAAAGGCCTATGCTATTTAGCACTATATAAGGACAATTTTTCTTATCATCATTTTAAACTGTTATTGGTATTATAATTGTCCAGTGTGCAGAAGAATGCTAACTTTGTGAATGCTATAATAACAACACATACTGAAACTTAACTTTCTGTACACTTAAGCAAGCTTTAACTAGACTGTTCTTAATAGAGGAAAAAAGGCCCCCCCCAAAAAAAATTGATTATCAGAATTCTGGAGGCAATCTTATTCCATGACGATGAAAATATTGCCATTCGTTTTTCCTGCTACATAGATTAAATGCCTTCATAATTTGTAAGAATACTCTGTCACAATTTGTAAGAATACTCTGGTATGTATGAGTAATATGATTAAGAAAGAAGACAAAGGACTTTGTGATTCCTTGCCAATATTTAAAGGGGCTCATTGAGTTGATATCAGTAAAGATTGAGGTGATTTTGAAGCATACAAACACACGACAATACTCACAATTAGCATAATTAATCAAGTTTCACATCCAATAGTTACATGAAAACTATCAATTTTTTTGAATTTTTGACCGTTACTTGCTCTGATTGTGTGCATGTGAATGTACTAATGTGAAAATGTCTGGTCACAAAGTTTCAAAAACCAAATTTAATGGTTGGTTACTCACTCATTAATGTTCCAACGTATGTAAAACTTTGGGATCCTTTTAGTTTGACTGTTTGTCATTAGTATGTGAAGGAAACTTGACCGGTTTAGAAAAATTGAGTGAATTTCACAAAACAACTCAATGAGCCTCTTTAAAAAGAACAGGGGATAAATACCATTAAAAAAAAGTCCATTCACCTTACCCTCTATGATATACCATGTCCACAAGGTTTTCAAAGTATCATTTTTGCTGACCTGACGTGACCTGTGACCATCATAAAATTGATAGACATCTACTCATCAAGAGCTGCCAATGTTACAAGTAGAAAGTCCTAGCACAAATCATTTGCTGATATATCTTCTTTACAATGTCTACGAACTTCTGCCTCTGGTGACCAAATGACCATAGACCTCCATGAAAAACAATAGGGATCATCTACTCACAGTCGACTCCCCACAACTTCCTGGTGTGGATATTCACGAGTAACTATACTTACCCCTTGCTTCACTAATGCACCATTTGACCCTATGCTCAAATCGTCCTCAAAACTAATTCTAGCACTGTGCCCTCTAAGGCCTAGCCCGCCCTCGTTTGCCTTTCGCTCGATGGCTGATGACACATTTGTTGGACAACCACAATGGACAACCTATACACTAAGTTGAAGTTCCAGCAACTTTTCCTTCTGGGGATATGGAGACTACAAGGTGACCTTGACCTCCCTCAAACACGACAGAGATCATCTACACATCAAGAGCAACCAAGGTTAAGAGTTTAAAGTTACAGCAACTGCTCAGGTAAGAAAGTTTACTTCACGGGTTTTCAGAGTTTCTGCTCTGGTGACCTCAAATGACCTTTGACCTACCTGGAAAAGAAGAAGGATCATCTACTCACAATGGACTACCTACATACCAACTCTGGAATTTAAGTAACTTTCCCTCACTGAGAAACTATGTTTATAATGTTTGCAAGCTATGTCCTCTACTGACCTCTTAAGACCTTTATCTCATCAAAACCTGACAAAGACCATTTACTTCCATTTACTTCCATTTGCTTCCAGCAACTTTCAGTTGCAGAGATATTCTGCATAATAGATTTTCCAGACTTTCCCCTTTAGCAACCTCAAATGACATTTGACCTACCTGTAAAACAACAAGAATCATCTACTCTCTATGGACTACTTACAAACCATCTTTGAAGTTCAAGAAACTTTCCCTCCCTGATGTATCATGTTTACAAGCCAAGGTGTCACACACACATACACACATGCACACACATACACATAAGACGCACACCATCACCATCTCATAGATTCCTTGCCTGCCTTCGTCAGGGAATTAAAATCCAGAAGTTGAATGACTTTGCAATTGCCAATATTCACAGAAAACAAAGGATAATAATTACCAATTTTGAATTGGAACACCTCACTTTTCATGGGATATCAAGTCTAAAAGATTACAAATTATGACCTATATGGACTTCACATGACCTTTGACCTCAATAAGAAATGAAAAAAAATCTGTCGATCGAGGACTATCAACAGTTTGAAGATCCAATAACATTAAGTTGCAGAGATCCTTAATTGGTTTTCCTACTTAAACCTCCAGTGACCTCAAATGATCTTTGATCTCCATGAAAATGGTAGGAATCATCCATCTACTTGGATGCAATCAACAATCTACAAGTCAAGTTTGAATTTCTAGCAATTTTCCTTTACTGACATACCATGTGTTTAAGGTTCTCAAAATATGAGGGCTCTTGACCTCACATGACCTTTAACCTCCATACGAAATGACCAAGATCATCTTCGGATTAAGAGTTACCTAGGTTTACAATTAACGGATCCAACAACTTGCAGTTGTTGAGATATCTTTTTTCATTGATTTTCAGAGTTTAACCTCTGGTGACTTCAAATGACATTTGACCTCCATGAAAAACAAAAGGGATCATCTACTTACAATGAACAACCAACACATCAAGTTTGAAGTTCCAGCAACTTTCCCTTATTGAGATACCACTTTACAAAGTTTTCAAACTATGACCTCTACTGACCCCCAAATGACCCTTCAACTCCATAAAAGTGACTGAGATCATCTTCTTATTGAAAGTTACCTATGTTATCCATTTGAAGATCCAACAACTTTCAGTTGCTGGGATATCTTCCTTCATAGATTTCTACACTTTAACCTCTAATGACCTTAAATGACCTTTGACCTCCATGAAAAAACAATAGGGATACTACTTACAATGGACACCTAACATATCAAGTACGAAATGTAACTAACTTCACTCCAAGTTTGAAGTTCAAGCACCTTTCTGTTCTTCAGATATTGTGATATTAGATATTACAAGCCAAGGCATCACATACGCACACGCACACAACCATGACCGAACAGATTCCTTCCTGCCTTCAGGCCAGAAATCAAAACCTGGATACCTTCCTAACTTTTCATCTTTAAGAAGATTACTAATAACGTTTGTTGCAAATAATAAATTTGTAATAGATCTGAATCTTCACAACTAACAGGTGTGGGCATGAGTGACTATCCTTACCCCTTGCTCATACTTATGCATTAGAAGCCATAACAGATCTTCTAGGGGTTCCTTGGAACTCCTCTGGAAGCTGGCTCCAGGTCCTCAGGCTACTAGCCAGCCCGGTATACGTAATGCCACTATGCCTTCAGAAGCGGCATTATTTCTCCTAATGCATAAATATGAACACTGTTCTGAACAGCATAGCGCTATGCATACGTCTATGATGGGTGAATATTGTAAATATGGTTCCAACTGGCTAAATAAACAAGGGAACTGATGTGAGATTTTCTCCATCTTTTGTGGTTTTGTCAGACTGTCCTTAATAACAAAATCATACTTATGTATGTTCTCTGATCTTTCACATGGGATTTGAATTAGCAGTTTCACAAAAATGTTAAAAAAAATTCTAGATCCACAGGGGAGGTTATAAAAACACCTGTAAATACTATCATACTTGATAAGATTGCCCTTGAGTTGACAGCAAAACTGACACAATCATCAACATAATTAAACACTAACACGGATGACCAAACTCGACAGGTGCGTGGCAATTACGCTTCTTCCATAGAGGTGGAATATTTTAGTTAAGTGAAATATTAAAATATGTCAAAAATTCCAACCTCACTAAAGAGAGATAGCTGTTTGATCAACTGATGAACAGTATGGTCAGTGAGATATTATTCACCTCCAAACAAAATGTACAGGACATTATACAGTATTCACACACCAAAGCAGTCCTTTAACAGATGCTGGTTGAGGAAAAAAAATCTTTGAAAATCTAACATAATACCATGGCATGTTTGGAACTTCCCAAGTGTCACATGTTGGATACCACTATTTACTAACTTGGATCACTTTTAAACTATACGATTTAGAAATTGAAGCTAATTTGGGAGAAACTACAAAGTAAGTAAATACATCAACAATGTGCAGTCATGATCAAATACCAAACCTTACCTGACTTATTTATTTACAAGTGACTCACTTGCATGTCTCAGTCAACGAGGGCATTTGCATCTACCACACCAAGCGTGCTCACAACCTTTTCACACCACTTTTAAACCAAAGAACATGAATTTGACAAGTTCCCCCTTCTCATTCTTCCATCTGTGAGGTGTTTAAGTTCTGAAGTTCCGTCTGGATTAGTATACATATTTTTCATATATGTTTTGTTGTATTTTTGTTGTGCTAAGACAGATATGGGAGAAGTGAAGAAAATCCAAGCATACTTTCCTGAAATAAAAGAGGTTCAAAAAATTGGACTTTACAAACCCTCAACATGGCTGGGAATGGCATTTCCCATGTGTTCTAAAGCTGCATTTACCCAGCAATGAAATAGGGATCTCATCTCTACAATTTGAAGAGCAATTAACAAATGATAGAGGAGCTAAATATATCTCTAGCCCCCACTTTTCATTGGGACGACGTGGTCCCCAACCACCCCCTCACCCCCCATTCAACAACTCATTGTCAGTGGAAGTTTTCTAAATGTAATGTTTACTTAACCATACTTATATTCATGACCAACGTCTGTAGATAACACTGCTGTTCATGGGTGGAAAAAGTTGGGAAGCTGGGAAGCTTTGGGTATCTGGAGATTTGCATATCTGGAGGGAAATTTATCCCTTTTTTAAACAAGAATCCTGTAAGAATTTGTGAAAATTCAGACTCCCTTCCCAGGAATTGAACATTTTTTCCAGCGCTGCTGCTGTCTGTTGGTAAGTGTGAACAATACACATGTAAGTATGTAGGCCTACAGTATGCACCTCAGGTTATTCCACAAAAGGTTCAGCACTCTCACATTTAGCACGTAATAAAGTTACTTTCCTTGAGATGCCATGTCAACCTAAAAACGCAGATACATAATATACACCTTCTAAACAGAGTAAATTTCTAGAGGTTTCATGTCATCCACTTTTGAACCTTTTACAGCTGCTACCAAATCAGACTTAATACAACAGTAATCCATGTGCATAAACCAAAGAGGCATCCAGGTGCAAATATTTTGCAAACAGAAATTTACTGTTTCATCTTCAATGAACTCAATCAGTTGTCACAAAATTTTAAAATTGCTCCACTGAATGATAAAAGTCCTTATTTACTGCGTCCACAGTAAATTTGCAACATGTATAGAATTTGGTAAACTATGTATGGAAAAATCCAACTTACAGGAGGACCTGAAACTGGAACAAAATTTAGGTGACTTTCACCTCTGCAAACTCGAGAGGTTGCTTTTAATCTATGTGAAGTTACGACCAAGATGCTCTTGAGTATTGTGAGAGGCACACACTTTCTGACCAAGAATGTGAAGATCTTCTTACTTTGACATGCTTCTTAGAGCACTTCATTGACTTTAACCTTTCAATGAAAGGAGAAGGCATTCTTAGCTACTACATTGACTATGTTACCCCCAGAAAGCAGCACTTAGATTTTGAAGCATAGTCACGACCTGATAAGAATATAAAACACAGAAGTAACTGGTTGAGGAAGGAGAATATAATAGTATAAAAAGTAACCACACTTTTAGGTCAGAAAATAGTCTCCATGGTATACAGCACAACTGGATTGCAGTAATGCAGTGAATGAAATAAGAATTGGTAGCTTATGGACCAGCTGCACTCAAAGTGTTGAAGGATAATAGTCATAAACAGTGTGGTATGAAGAAGTTAAGTTGTGTGGAGAGGTTAAAGAGAGGCCACCACAAGGTAAATAGGTACAATAATGTTAGGGCCAGGTAAGAGAGAAGCAAAGCAAGTTGAACATAACCTACTTTAAAAAGCCTATTTAGAAACAATATGAAATCAACCCCAATAGAGTTGACTGCAAACTGCACTACAAACATGCGTGATCAGGAGAGTTTGGCAAGCAGTCCTCTTAGCCAATTTAGACATTGCCAAAGTTTGCGGTTGATTTTGTCTGTTCTAGCACTGTGAACATCTGAGAGCAGCTCCAAAATCACTTGAACTAACTGCACAGTGATAAATGTCAGATTAGGTGAGCAATTCAGAGGTAGACCCCTACTGGGAGGAGATGTTGCACAACCTGCAAGACTTCCTTAACCAATGAAATTAAATCAATCACAACAACCAAAGGCAAATCCTCATGTCAGCTGGGCTAATCTGATGTCCTTTTTCATTACGAAGGAAAGCCTTCAACGAAATTATGCTACTTTGTTCTACCTGGAAATAAAGGTAAGGCTGCTTTAATTCAAAGACCTCTTAAAACCGGTTTCAGTTTGAATCAGTTGTGAAATCCTCGCAAAATGGAACCAGAGCACCAAAGGTGCAGTAGCTCATACTACACATCTACAAGAGAAGCATCTCATGTGATTTCATAAAATTACACGTAAGACCCAGCCATCATAATGTTGACTTCAAAATTACTGAAACTCAAAATAATCACTAACAAAGTATTATTTTATGCTATAAACAGTATACAATAGGACTTGTAGAAGCATGTTCCATAATTTTCCTAAAATGGTGCATCACCCATGGTGATCTTGTGCTGAAAATTAGTGAACATCCATCAACATCACTATGACAACCCATCATCCCTACGTAAAAAATCTGCAAGAGGACAAGTTTTTGACAAATTTAGTACCATAAAGCCAAAGGATTAGTGATTCCTTGCTGACCAAATATTGGTTTGAAATCTTGAAATAACTATCCAGCTGGACTGTGCAACTTAAGTTTCATGTTAACTGTGGTAATTGTGGTAACTCATATGTTCCTTGATTGCAAAAAAAGTTATAGCTTTTATGCAGTACAGAACTGATAATGGTCGATACGATGATTTGTTGGAACTTACGATCTATGCGATAGTTTAGTTTAGAAATAGTGTCCTAACAAACCCACAATGCTAGCAATAAAATATCTCTTAAAAATACCTTCTTCACATGACACTTCAACATATTTATCTCTATGAAAAAATTTGGTAAAACGAAGGCACTATTTGTAAACCCGTTTCAAAGGGCACTTTCAAGCATTCAAGATGATGTTATAGAAGCAATGTTGCTTTTTGATCTGTTTACACAGTAAGTAAATGGCACTATTTTGACTCTGTTCTTTGAGAAACATCAAATCAGAATTGCTTCTTATCTTTCTCAAATTAATACCTAAATCAACATTGTGAAAGGAGTACTCTCCAAATGTGGACGAATAGAAACAAGTCGGTAAGGGTCTCACAGAACATGCTATGTTCGAAAAGGAGTTTTACCCTATCTCGGCTTACAAGAGTTTTCAGGAGGGAGGCACCATTTGTGATTGATGCTGATAAATAAGTTTACCATACCAAGTAATAGACGCACTATACTTCATTACAGCAGTCACTGTTTGGAGCCTGACAAGCTTTCCAGTGACAATTTGGAAGCTGACACTGAAATTAGAAGCCCCGGGCACACAGCACAGTGTGGCCAACCAACACTCAAACTGGGTATGATATCACTCAAGGTTACCTTTCTGGAGATACTGCTTTTACAAAGTTTTCACCACTTGACATCTGTTGACTTAAAAGACCTTTGACCTCCACCTAAATAGTAGGAACCATCTACTTTGCATGGCCAACCAATGCTTCATGAATATGTGAGGCAAGTTTACCTCTCTGGTGATATCGTTTTTACGATATTTTCACAGTTTGACCTCTGATGACCTTTGACCTTCACCAAAAACAATGAGGATCAACCCACAAAATGAGTATGAGATCAGCCAATACTACCCCTTTTGAGATTTCATGTTTCCAAGGTTTTCACAGTGTGGCCTCCGGTGACCTCAAATGACCTACGCCCTTCACCAAAAACGATAGGGATCGTGTACTCAGTATAACCAATCCACATATCCAGTATGAGGTCAGTCAACTTCACCCTCCCTGAGATGTTGTGTTTACAAGATTTTCACAGTTCGACCTCTGATGACCTCAATTTATCTTTGAACTTCACCAAAAACAATAGGGATCATCTACTCAGTATGACCAACCCACACGTCAAGTATGAGGTCAGTCAAGCTTACCCTTCTTAAGATATCATGTTTACAAGGTCTTCATTTTGATCCCCACTGACTGCAAATGACCTAAGACCTTCACCAAAAACAATAGGGATTATTTACTAAACATGACCAATCCAGGGAATAATTTTGTGTTCAAACTTTGCATGGTCGTTTGATGGTTTCTTCAGCATTTTGTCACTAATCCCCAAAACTCCCTGGTTGGGAATTCACTAGCGACATACTCACCTCATATAATATATAAGCATTACCATATTGACCATGGTCTAGCATCTGGCAATTTTGCGTGTGTGTATCTGGTCAGTGCCCTTCTGTAGTTGCCAGTTCATTAAGTTCAAACTTAAGTTTATTGCTTATCAAGGGAGATAAACTACAACTACCATAAGACAACGCAGTGAGAACATTTCTAACTGTTATTGCAATGCTATTCACTTGAAAAAAAACTTTCATGCTATGCTGGTGTTGTATCTAACAAAATCTTTATAAGTGTCAATTCATCATAATAAATCCCTTTTGAATGTAAACCATGCACACTCTAGCATTCACTGTACAGCTGATATCCAGAATCCCATTGATCAGGCTCAAGAATACTCCCGTCTCTAAATATTGGATCAAAATAATGAACAAAATGTGGAGTAAGTAATGTGAAGTAAGTCTGATCCTCTTGGAATACTCAAGTATAAGCAAACTAATGTATCCACAGGAAGGACAGTGGTAAACAAATGTGCAGCCTTGTAGCTCATCAAGTACATTCAATTCCTCTTTTCCAATGCATCCATCTCACTCTAGCACATTTCAGCATGTCAAAATGTTTTGATGATAAAACTGCCGAGATCATCATCGTTCTAATAGCCAGTTGCATACTGATTAAACACTATTTCACTCACATCAGCCAACAGTCTTGATTGAGATTTCCTTCACTGCAGCAGTTTCTAGCTGACAATCTGCTTTCATCACCAAACAAAACATTCAAGTTGAATGAAAGGGGAAACCTGTTCTACGCAACTGCCTCTCAGCATGACAGTCTGTGATGGCAACCATTTTCAAACTTTCCATTTTCCTAGCCAGCAACAAAACATAATCTACCAATCTTGAGGGTTACATTCAATTTCAAGAAAACATTTTAATCATCCCACATGCTGAAACTATACATGAGAACTGAGTGATCAGTTTAACAGGCAGATCAACTAGTGTAGCATGATCATGCCTGTTTGGAATGTGGAAGCAGAGCTAGTTCAAGAAAATGAGGGAGAATGTAGCCATAATTAGGTTACTAAAGTGTTTTGCTAGCCACCTTTCATCACTCCTGCTGAGATGTATGGGAGAAGGCAGGTGCATTCAATGCCCCGGGCTAAACTGTCTTTGCTGGCAGGTCATTCTGGCATTATTAGTCTGTAAGGGTTACATACATTCGTATAGGTCAAATCAGGTCACTCTGACTTGCAAGGATATCCTAACCACTACATACAGAAGGAATTGGATGAAATATTGAACAAAAACATGCATTAAACAATTCAGCATAAGCACTAACACACGCTTATTGGTCACAATTCTTGACCAATAGGCAACAGAAAGATCATGTATAGAAAGAAGCATGCATTCAGCTATGCTTCCCGCAAAATCCTCATAAGAGTCTGACAAAACTTTTGACACAACCAAATATTTTAGCAACTTTGCAATAAGTACAAACCCTCAGGGGATACAAACACACCCCAGTCTCTAATGAGGCTCTCAGGAAAGTAAACTGGCAAAAGGTAATTTGTCCAATGAAGGTGTGGGCAGTGCAATACATCAAGAGTAGCAGCAAAGTAGCAGTTGAGTAGCCCATAGCATCATCTGAAGGAACACTAATCACTTCTTGAAAGAAATTTATTACTGAAATACTGCTGGCAAAGTTTGAAGTCCTGGAAGTCCAAGTCAAAACCAGCACAAATGCATGGTTCAAATGTAATGCAAAGTGTATGTAAAAAAAAAGCATTCTTTAGAAAAGTGATGGGAGGGGGCAGCATGAGGGGAGAGATTTAATTAATTTCAACTATTTCAATCACTTCACTTTATTCCCAAAATCACACTTTTACATCTTGTAAGAGAACAACTGATAGATAGAATTTTCTGAATGCACATGTAGGCCCTTGAATTGGAAAGGACAAATCCTGAGAGTGTGTGATTAAACTTGAGGTCCCAAAGAAACTTTCACAGAAGTTGGAGTAGAAAACTGATCTAACATTGTAACTGAAACATGACTATTTTTCAAACATTGGCATGCTGGGACAGACATGAAAAGTAGGAATTTGAAAACTGACTTTTAGAAGGAAGCATTAGAGGGGAATTGGAAATGTTTGCAATCTAATCTATTGTAATCTATTAAGCAAAGGATTTCTTGAAGCTTGAGACCATGAATGCCTAAAGTAAAATAGTGCTCATGCTGGCAGTCTTCGTAGTAATTTTAATGCACTGCTCAGTCAAAGGTCATTATAGACACAGATCTAGATCCCAGCAATTGTGCAAAGAAAAGGATAGAAGAATATTGTTCCAAACATCCTACTTACATACTCCAGAAAGTGGATATTATCTCTCTTGGTTTGAATGGGTTTTGGTATTTTGTTTTGTTACAAATAGCCTATCTCTTATTTGTTTGAAAAAATCTTTACATCTCAACACTGCTCCCCAAATTATTCCTTTAGTGTTCGATTATGAAAATCAAGTGATTATCAACATTTTGTTTTTGCTTCTGATATGTCTGTGATTGCTTGTGCACCACGTAAAATGCTTTCAGTGTTTAAGCTACATAATGTGTGTAATTATCACATCTCACTTCCACAATGCAAATCATTACCATGCACTCTCTACACCATATTTACTCTAATTAGTAAATGACCAACCCTCCTGCCACTTTTGTGATAAATGCTCAACCCATTCTTCAGAGCAAGAGCATGTGAAAAACATGTTTCACTTCCCCATCCACTAGACCAAAAATGAAATGGACAAACATGCTGTTGCAGTACACCAGAGTGAACAAATGCATTGTGGTTTTCATGATCAAATACAAGTGGACAAGCTTTTTTGTGACAAACTTCCGAAAATTACAACTACAAACCTGATCCCAATCTCTAGAAGACCCCCCCCCCCCCAAATATATAACCAAACCAGAAACTCTGCATGGTAGAAAACAATTCAGCAATAGCAAATACTAGGACTTATGACATAGGAGGTTTAACTTAGTTACAGTGACAAGTGTTACCTACATCTATATATACTTTACACACAAACATAAAGCCAATGAAGCCTTGTACTTTATAGTAGGTTGACCATGTGACGATGTTGACTAAGGAAGGGGCTACCAAAGAACAACTCTACCTAGAGCCTGAGGGTAGCTCTTTATTTCTGAAATTTAATCTGCAATCAGTTTCATCAATGGCCAATCTATGTCAAACATCCGCGGTGCTCCGAGATCCAAAGTTCCAGAGATGTATCCTCTCTCCCTCCCTACCTTTCTCAATTTAGCTAATACCTTTGGCACTGAATTAATATTCTAGTCCTCTTCTAACAATTAGAAACAGTTTAATATATGTGTATGACCAACAACTCTCCAGGGCAACGACCCATGAAGGTGAAATACACTCTCTCTTGTAAGCTCCATGTAAATTTGTTTTCTGGTCACAGTGACTCACTACCAAGGTAGGATGGGGTGTCATGACCAAATAAATCGGCTCCCGCCTATCGCTGATATTTGAGAAGGGATGCGTACGAGTCTCACACATGCTTTATGCAAAACACAGAAAGAACGCTACAAGCACATAATAAAAGATGCTCACGAAACTGTCAGCACAAAGAAAAGGTCAGCATGGGTATGAGTGGAAGGATATTACAGACAGCAATCATGCCTAAATTGGTCAAGAGAGGACAACCGCAGCTAGGTACAGTGGTACTTGAAAGGGAATCAATTAGGCAAACAAAAACAGTAAGAATGAAAAGTAGAAGCATAAAACAACAAGACTTACATACACAGCATGAAATCTTTTCAGTTCACATGCACAAATAATGCATAATTACTGTAGCTGCAATGTTTGATCTCAAGATCTCCAAATTTGGCACTGCAATTCTTAAAGTGAAAAGACTATATGACTGTAATATTCAGAGGCTTATAAACAGATGCTCCTGCCATGTACAGTATATTGCACTTAACACAACAATGTACAAAAGAACACACACATGCAAGCATGGCTCACTTAAAATGAACAACTGAGCTGCATTTTCTACGCATTTGTAAGCAACCTTTCGAATGTAATTCCAAACCTGCCTGCAAACTTCTTGAGAGTTCCTGTTGTACTTAATGAACCTAATGTGCAAGAATATGCCATAATGATCTCAAAACCAGCATACACCGAAAGAAACCCACAGTGCACTACAGGCCACACAGCGCATAAGTGTAACCTAGTTAAATACCACGGAAATGTAATTTATTTCCAATTAAACATCAATACTATGTGATGAACTTCAGAATACAACATGGCTTTGAACAATGATCTTAATTTTTCATGAAAGGATATGAGCCTGACAAACTCAGTCAGAAGACAGGACTTAATCAAATGTCAGTGATAATATCAGCTGCATTGTATGTAATATCAATCAGAGTTTGAACTATCAGGATGCTGATTATTTTATTTTTTGTGATACAAACCTAAATGGCATCATTTTATGTATACAGATAACAGAATGTACATTTAGCCATTTTTGTTTTTTATACTATTCTAGTTAAACCAGTTTACAGATGAGTTTTTATATGCACTGCTGTGACTCACATTTTTGCTTCCTATGAGGTACCTTCCACTTCAACAGCAACAACACTCTTTTGAGCCTCAAGAACATTTGTGTTATGAGAAATTGTCTCAATGCAAATAGTAAAACCCTCATAAAATAACTTGTTACATTTGTAATTTGTATTTAAAAGCTTGTTGTACTCTCTCTATGACTAATCAGAATCTGCCTTTGGAAGCAGTCCTCAGTCGATAAACCTGCAGGTGGCCTCACATTTCCTCCTAAAATTACTGCTTCATCCACAGATGCAATTGACTTACCAAAACAATGTGTATGACTATGTCCACAATAGAGCAATGGGCTATTAATCAGAGCAACTCCTTAATTGACTGATAATATAATGACATAAATTACAACACTTGAAATTTAATATTAAGGAGCAATAAATTCTAAACCTGGTATATAACAAATATATAACAAGTAAAACAAAAAAAAAAAACATGAAAACTAGGCACAAATGCCCAGACCTTTGTTGAGCCTTTCCTATGAATCAATTTCCCAAGACTATCAGTCATACAGGATCAATTAAATTTTCTCATAATTTCTATGTTGCTCTTGAGAAAAATTGTTCTCTGGGCAATTGACATAAATTTTCCACATTGCATGTAGAACTTGAATATTGCAATGTTGATAGAGGAAATGAGACTGACATTTATATTAAATGTATATGATACTATACTTTGTGTAGAAGGTATTACCCTGATCTCTCACTCTTCCTCTTCCCTGCTTACAAACATCCACATTCTACAGCTGTTGCCTCTGAACATGGAGGAGCTCCATGCTATGAAATCCCCACAACTTCCTGGTGTGGGTATTCACAAGTGACTATACGTACCCCTTGCCTCACTAATGCATCATTTGACCCTATGCTCAAATCGATTTGAGCATAGGGTCAAATGATGCATTAGTGAGGCAAGGGGGAAGTAGATGTCTATGATGTGAATTACTTTATCAAGCAACTATTATGACACAACCTACACATGCAACCTTAGAGAGTGAGATTAAGAAAGTACATAAAAAGATGTACTATGATGACACATGCACAGGTTAAAATTCACATAGATATAAGCAGTGATACTATACACATGACAAGTGTGTCTAATCACATGCCAGCACTGCAAGGACTGGATAATAACTTAAGAAATACTTTAATAAAACTAGATGGAAATGTCACTGTTTGAAACAGACCCAATGTAATCATTCGTCATTGTGGCATGTGGATGATATTCTTTTGCCCCTTTGGTGTCAATGACCCTAGCCGAATCCTCTCCATCCATCAATTGCAATCCAGGTTTAAATTCAACTTAATAATTTCCACGTTGTACCCAATACCTTCTTCTCTCTTTGAGAAGTGAATGGCTAAAAACTCTCTCACCGCATTATGTTTCATTTTGTCAAATGTCCTTTGCATTTTTCCTCTTCTGATGTTTGAAACCCTAACTATCATTTTCCTGTGCCTTGGGCCCCAGCAAAAAAATAAAATGGAAGTAAAATTTACAATAGCTGTGACTTTCTCTTGATTTATGAACCTCTGTTGGCAGGTAAAGATTTTGGCAGGGCAGAAAACACAAGCCATCGTTCCATTAGCTGGATGTATTGCTTACTGCAGTTTTTCACTCTTTTACCCTGAGATAAGCATCACGCTTTGGGATGACTGACTGGTGAGAAGGGAAACTTGTTGTGCATGGTGACATTTCTGCATGCATCCATGCCAACTACAGTAGTTTCATAAGGATGTCCTCAAATAAAAAAACTTAAATTTTGAGGATATCATTCAGTGGAAAATAGTTAAGATGAACATATATCACAGACCAAAATGACTGGCATTTGTTCAACTTCAAACCAAATAGCATGCACAATTTCACTTAGAGAGTTACTGCAAGCAATGTGTTTCCATTCACGAGTTTCTGTCTGTCAATTCTAACAACTGTCTTTCCTACCAATACATTCTTCTGTTCTCTGGTATACTACAGATATGGAGAAGTGACATCACAGTCACAGTCTGAACCTGCACATATGACTGACATGAGTATTTTGTATGAATCTGACACATTGCAGAGGGTGAGGCATGTAACATACTTGGTCTTGGACTTTGTACTATGTTACAGTAAATTATTGTGTCAAAATTGCAATGACACATACGGTATGTACACTATATCTTCTGACTTAAGATGACGAATGATAGCCATATACTCAACATGCACACCTAAATATATCCAAGCTTCTTGCCTTGACATGTGTACGTGATATTGACCCTTTGTTGGAACTAATGGCCTCCACCAAATATAATAGGTGTTTGAACTTGGTATACACTTGCCACGTACTACACCTACATAGCATGTGAGATCAGTCATTTTGGGAAGGGGTGCCTCCCTCAGATCCACCAATGACTTAACTTAGCCATTGCTTACACTTATGCATTGTTTGACCTTGTTCAAAATGCCCTCCCCCCGGAAGAGAGTTCTAGCGAACTTGGAACAATGCATAAGTAAAGCGTAAGTACGCATACCTCTACCATGTGAATCTTTTAATTCAATTCAATTCAATCTACTGCAAGTAAAGAATTCAAGTAACCAGCTACCATCATTTAAGCCTCATACCGTTGTCCTTCCCTCATCATTGGTACAGAAAATGCAGTGCATACAGCTGTAAGACCATTCACAACCATGACACGATGTTTTGCTAAAATCTTCATCACATGACAAGACAATCTTTTCCCTATGGGACGTGAAGCCTGTTAACCGTGCTTTACACTTTCTGAGTACGTTCATTTACACTTAAATTAGGTTTGCCCACATTGAACAACAAAGATTCACCTTAAAGATGTACTTTTGAAATTTAGCCTTTCAGATTAAAAAACCAATGAGAGGTTATGAATATTCAGCAGTTAGTTGGCTACTAGAAAAGTAGTCAGAGTGCAATGAAGCTTCTAGGCTGATAGAATACTGTTAAGAGAGTAATGAAGCTTATTATGATTAGGGTGAGACCATGGATTAATTCAGAAGGGAGAATGCGTTCTATTGCGATGCGGAAGTGTTTAACAGATTCAACCCAAAACAACCAATGGCAATGCAACCTTTACCTCTTTAAGTCCTAAACACAAATACAACCAGAATGCAGAGATGCATTTCGATGCGTTTCGATGATCCGATTAAGAATATTTTTGCGGAATCTGATATAATAGCATTAGTATGTGTCACATTGAGCTACGCATGCTTTATATAAAGTATGAGATGTGCACAAGCTTCCTTTCTTGAGATCATACCTCCATGTTCACAATTCAACACTTTATGACATGGAATGGCCTTGTACCTCCATTAAAGACTAACGTTCTTGTGCTAAATGAGATACAACTACACACTGAATATGATATCTGTCCAAGCTTCCCTTCATGAGATAACATGTTTACAAGAATTCCACACTGTGACCTTGTTGACCGTAAATGACCTTTGACCTTCACTAAAGAAAATGAAAATTTCTGTAAATTCAATGAGATAAACCTGCAAACTAATTTAGGGATTTGCCCAAGTTTTCCTTCTTGAAATATTGTGCTTACAATATTTTCACAATTTGACCCCTGTTGACCTCAAATGACCTGTGACCTTGACCAAAATCAACAGGAATCTGGTAATCAATGTGACACACTCACATACCAAATGTGAAATTTGTCCAAGCTTCTTGCAATATACTGTTTACAAGTAAGCTGTGTCGGTAGGAGCACTATGCATATATCAGTATACATGGCTGCTCCATTCCTAGATGGCAGGAAAATATCTGCTTCATCACTTTAACTCTGTAATCAATTAAGACCTGATACATTCTGTAACAACCCTGAAGAAATATGCATTTGGTTTCTTTTCAACAAAATAGTGAGGAATCGAGATACACTGAGTGTCAACATGCAACCACTAACTTGAAGAAATTAAGTGCCAAACACATTGGGTGGGGGGATACACACCTTGGGTATTCACACATTGGGTGAGGGATGAGGATGGGAGATATTAGGAACTTTACATCTAGAAGTGCTGGTAAATTATTTACCCATCCCCTGTGGCTATAAGCCAATACAATTGAGCAGAGCTTGGTCTCAAAAGCATTGAGTTGGAGTCATCAAAATGTGTTGGTTTGTCCTGACACTGTTATATATGGTGAAATTTTCTCCACTCTTTTTTAAGTTAAATGTGCAAAGTTTTAATGTAAAATAGGCCATCCTGTTCCTGATGACCCGATAAAAGCTCAGCAATATATCAGGCAACATAAAGCACATTTTCAAACAGTTTGGGTCAAAATTTACTTGAAAATCTTAGTCTAGTCTGTTCCTGTACAGTAAGAGTAGGGCACCAGTAATACATGTGTTGGCTAGGATCTATCTCAGTATTACATAAATATGTTAGGCTACAGCAAAAGTCCCAAGTCACTCTGAACGAAAATATCTCGTAGAAGAAAACCTTCGAATTAAAATTTGCGAAAATGATGCCGATTGCTAGTTTGGGGTGTTATGCACATGCCATGCAAATGTTTTTGGCAGTTTGGACCAACTGAGATATTTTTTTTTATACTTTCGACATTGAAGCTTTTCTGAACATGTGATAGTTTCTACAGTACCAAGTGTATACAGACAACAAAACAGTGGGTGAGATCCAACTATGGATTTTGTGACTGAAATCTGTTACTTTAGGGAGTCTAAAACCTTAACAACATTGGCAGTTTGCATCAACAGAAAGTTGTCTTTGGAATAAACGTTGGGTAAGCATTCGTTCCAACCAGGGAGTTGCTATTTGACAACAGCAACTCCCTGTTCCGGCCGTACTGCCTTACATACGCGATGTACTGTATGTGTAGGTTTATCGGCTACTTACATGGGCAGTATGTACTTGGGACGAATCTATCATTCTATGCAACGTTAACGAAACAGACAGACAGGTGTGCAACTGACTCAGTATAGGGAGATGGTATATGGAGATGGGCTCAAAACTGTAGGTGAAAACCTTACTTAGTTATTTCCCCCCCCCCCCCCACTTATACAACTGAGGTTTCTTTTTGGCGGGAATTACGGGGAAAATGTTACTCCATGTTTCATCAGCACGAATGTTTTCCAATTTGTAGTAACGAAATGGAAACATGCATGCAATTCACTCCTAATTTTGCTATTCTGATGTATCTGATATGGTGGGAAGTACAGCGATATCGTGTATCAATTGGTTTCTTCACACAGCTTTACTTTTTACGACATATTATCCATTTTTCCAGGTACACCTGGTATATTTGGTATACTTGTTAGCTCTTAATTTTGATACTGTAGGTTTAGGTGTCAATGCCATGCCCACGTATACCAGTAAATCGTCACTGTTTATTTACAAAGTTTTCACACTTTGACCCTTGTTGACCTCCAATGACCGTTGACCACCATTAAAAAAAAATAGCGTTCTTGTACTCTAGAAGATACACCTTCCTTTCTTCAGATATTGTTTCCCCAAAACTTACTGGTTTGGGAATTCGCTAGCGACATACTCACCTCATATAACCAATGCATTACTGTATTGACCATGGTCTAGCATCTGGCAATTTTGTGTGTGTGTGTGTGTCTGGCCACCACCCTTTCCGTAGTTGCCAACCTTTTGGTCTGTCAGCGAAGTTTTCATGCTGCCTTTGCATCTGCTTTTATCTACATCGCATCTTCAAGTTTCTTCTTCCTGTGTCGAATCCCGAGGAATCCTCATCCTTTCCAACCTTTCCGGAACAGTTTCTTCCGCGCTGTGAATTACAAGGTTTTCACAACCTGACCCCTGTTGACCTCAAATGAACTTTGACCTCCACCAGAATCAATACCGATGTTGTAATCAATGTGGTACACCAATGCACTAAATATGACATCTGTCCAAGCTTCCCTTCATGAAATATTGTGTTTAAAAGGTTTTCACAATTTGACCCCTGTTGACCCCAAATGACCTTGACCCTCCACCAAAAACAATAGGGTTCTTCTACTCAATGTGGTACATCTACATACCAAATATAAGATCTGTCCAAGCTTCCCTTTTTGAGATATCATGTTTACAAGGTAGGGCGTCACAAACATACATACACACACACACATACATACACACACACATCCATGCATGATTACAAAGGTTACGATTATCATCGAAACCAAAAAAGAACAATTTTTTTTGTAGGAAGCAAGGAAGGATTCCCTCTTGGCAGAGTGAACAAATTAAGTCCTCACACTTTTATATGACCTTTCACAAAACTTTGTTAACTACAGAAATTAACCCTGTTAGTATATTTTTAATTCACTCTTAAAAACCCAACAAATTCATCATTCATGAGCTTGATCTAAGATCCATTATGGCTGTCAATAATGTCACCTGTATAGTGCTGGACAATATATTGAACATTATTTTTATGATCAGATATTTTCTTCCTGAGACGATACAGCATTCAGATTTGCTAACTAAACCATAGGCGTGAAAAAATATAGAAATAACCATTAAACTTGTTCAGAGATGCTGGCATTATTCCAAAAAACGTTCATTTAAAGAGTACTCTGATATACGTCCATGAAATTTGTGTCAGACAGATCTGAGTATGAGCACAGAATATGGCACAAGACATGAAAACAAGACAAGGCTAAAACTGGTGTGTAATATCACAAATAAAGGCCTGGCATTATATCACAACCTAACCATGAATTTAAAAATTTTAAAGAAAAAAGATTGCTAAAAAAGAGAAACAAATACCATATAGCCCTTTCTTCAAGTAACCTGAAGTCCTCAATTTTCAAATTGTCAGCTGTTCACTATGGTGATGAAATTATGCACTTGTCGAGCTGGCTGGGCTTTTTGCAATAGTTCACCAGATTAGTATATTTTCAATTTTCAGATTGTTTAGCATGATGTTTCCTATTTCTCTACATGAGACACATTAGACATTTTGTTTTGAGAAATGTGTGTGATATAATTTTTCTTTAAATGGCATGTAACATTTTGTGACGCAATTTGAGTTTTGGAGCAATATCAGTTACTTCTAATCAATTCTCATCAAACTTTATTCATGCTGAAGTAATTTTTATCCTTACACTTTACTGTTTGAACAAGGCAACCACATTTGACTGTGAGTCTGGGAAAATCCCTGTGTTAGATTGTTTACTGGTTGTTAAAACCTCTGAGATGCTGCAGAATTTCACAGAAATGGGGTTGCTTGGAAATGACAAAAAAAAGGGTGGAGACACTGAGATCAATCACTTGAAAATGGAGTTCAGTGTGTATTTAATCATAAGGTCAGGTCTAATACTCTTGGTGGGAAGCCATGAAAGAGGTTTACTGGAACTTGTTTCCTGAGGAAAATTATTCAATTATCGTGATAACATTTTCCTCACACTGTCATCAGGACCAAAAGTCAATATTGCCCAACACTACAGCATATATGATTCAGACTCTGCTGATATACAAAATGTTTAAATCAAGTTCAGTACATGACCATATGATACACATGAGGTCAAATATTTTTTTTTCCTACTTAATTTACGTTCTACCACTTAAAAGTTTAATATTGTCTTGGTTGTACAAAGTTGACTTGGCCTGTCTCACAATCTATGTTGTTGTATTCTTTCCTTAGCCAACCACACTTCGAAGGGATTTTCAACATAATTTTGATACTTCTATTGTACTTATGACCTTGTCATATGCATTACTGTTATTACAATTAATTAAAAACAAAACTAACATAGCCATTAAATTTGAGTGGACTGAACAGTCAACTTTGTCACATTCTTCATAATTCTTGCTGTGTGGGAGGGGGTGGGAAATGGAGCAACACAATTTGCCAACTCTTGGGTGGTAGTATACGAAAAGTGTTATCATGCAAATGGCTTTGTAGGTGGCAAAGGCCCACAAAGTAAATCAATTAGCTGAATCTTTAGGATTTCATCCTTAGTATCACCATTAATGATCTCTCACACACACACACACACACACACACCCTCACACACACACACACACACACACAAAAGCCTTGATTTCAGCCATCAGATTTGATCACTTCCTGTGCCACAAGTTACAGAACTGTCCTTTTTTCTCACTACTACAGGCAATGTTATTAGTATATTAGTACTTTTGTTGGTATATTTTCACAAAGCAAGACACAAGGTTGAAGACAGGAGGTGTGTGAAGGTTATTGCTATTCAAGGCAAAATTACCAAACATTGACAATCACCATACCAGTAGCAGAAAATGGCAGATGGGAAATATTAATAGTTGCAATAGAGTTTGAAAAGCATAAACTGACAAGGCCTCTTGGGTTATTAATAACAGGACACTAATTACAACAATCAGTCCTATTCTCTAAATCATGTTAATGTCACACATGGTATCAACCTCTCACAGCTGTATGCATCATCATAATACCATGAAAACGTCATTACATAAAGTGACTTAGTACATTCCAATGCACAATGCTATCACACTCATATAGTTCTGTTCCAAATAAACAAGAAAAACTACAACATAACTTTTTTAGAAAGAGAAAAAGTACCATGACAAAGGAAAAGTTTCATCAATTCAATATAGCCTTTCCATTTTCCAAACAATGAAATCACTTACTCATTTAAGCAAATTTAAAGAAAAATACTATTGTAATTTAAAAAATCCTTTAATTGACAGGTGCAATTCCATAGCTCTTTGTCCTTAGAAATTATGTCCAGTAATCATAAACATAAACACTGGTTCCATTAACATAATGGATGACAGATATTACCAGGAAAGAATGCAGCTTTTTATCTCATAAGACATTACCATGTGGCATTACTCAAGTGTAGCAATCACAAATGTCCAATCATTCCTTTTCAACAAGCCTGTGTGACCAAGAGACCCTATCATTTCAATATTATTACTCATGCAGTAGTTGCAGTGTAATCATATACACTGCATCAATGTTTAAGTGAATTTTCAAGGGACACTCCTTGCCTGCAGATCAATGGCCATGTAAGTGTTGTGTCCCAAAGATACTGTGCTTGAGGAGCCTAGAGGGCATAGTAGTCTCAGTTGCTAGTCCACTGAGATGCACCAGCCAGTTGTTGTGTAACCCCTCAAATACACAGTGAAATTGTGAGGTATGTTATTCACAACAATTGTTCTTTTTGAATGATTATTAATGCTGGCTATCTGGTCATACCCTTAAATCCATCTTAGTAGCAATCTCCCTCCTTCCCTTATACCTCCAGATACCAACACTCATGTCCTTTCCTTGTCCTTTCCCTGCCCTTCTACCTTCACTATCTCATTTCCATTCACTTTCCCCCAGAATACACTGACATTTTATTTTTCAATTGAAATTTCCAAAGACAGTAATTACACATTGCTTGACTATTTCACGAAAATACAGACATTTGTCAGCAGTGTGAATTATCATTCTCCAGACCTCCCTTCAGGGCAGATCTGTCACTGGCTTATATTTCCACAGTGTCTCTCAGTCCTCTTGGCAGGGCAACTGTAGATCAACAAGACAATCATCAGACTCACAACCCCTTTTTTCAACCCATTGTCATTTTCTGATAGAATATTGTAAAACATTTTAATCAATATATGCTCCCTATATTCCCCAAGAAATTTTTCTTTGAAGTTAAAGCTGGTGCCTTGTCATTTTTCTCTAAATAAAATCTCTATACCAAAGACAAAGCCGCAAATGTTCAGTGACTAACAAGCAGCTTCCTTAGATGCTTATATGGTCTTCTGGCAAACAACAGATTTGTTAAATTATCTGAAAAGTCTGTCCCTAATCAATGTGCCTTTTCTATGCTCTAGCTGAAAACAATAACCTGAAGCAGACAAACATTTCAATAACATTTAGTCAAAACATTAAAGTAACCACACAATTACTGTTGCTAATACATTTAGCAGAGCTAGCAGGTACCTCTTCATTTGATTCATAAAGGCCTCACAGTCTGTTCCACAATTGACTTCTTGCTCTAAAGTTCACTTTTCCTGACCTAACATAACCTTTACTATAGAAAGCCTTGGCAATGCATTCACGATTCCTTAAAACCAGAATGCAGAAATGCATTGTTGTTTCAATAATCCAATTAAGAGAAAAAATTTTCTGAATCTGATATTGTAGCATTAGTATGTGTCACATTAAGCTATGTAAGCTCTATATGAAATATGAGAGCTGCAAAAGCTTCCTTTCTTGAGATCATGCTTACAAGGCTTTCACAATTTTACCCTTGTCAATACTAAATGACCTTTGACCTCCATTTAAAGGGAAATAGGGCGTTTGTTTTACAGAAAATACCCATATTATTAAAACCAATGTTTGTGGACGTAGAATGATAGATTATTCAAAATAAGAAAGGACAGTAGCCTTCTTTTCAGGAAATAAGTTTCTCACAGATAGAAACTCAGTTATTTGTTGCTCTGCACTAATTTGTTCACCCAAACTTTTCAAAATTCAAATGATGCATCTTCCGTTACTCATCACATGGATAATGTTTTGAGGAGATGAAGCTTTGTCAGGTGTTTACTGATGAGACGTGATGGTTTAACAATGGCTAAAGCTATTTCCTTTGTATGCCATGTTGGTGTATTCTAAACGCCCTATTTCCCTTTAAGACCAATTGGTTCTTGTGCTCAATGAGATACAACTACATACTGAATATGACATCAGTCCAAGCGTCCCTTATTGAAATATGATATTTACAAGAATTCCGGCCACAACTTGACCCTGTTGATCTCAAATGACCTTTGACCTTCACCAAAGACAATGGAATTCTTGTACACTCAATGAGATACACCTACAATCTAATCAGGAGATCTGCCCAAGTTTTCCTTCTTGACATATCACTCTTACAATATTTCACAATTTGATCCCTGTTGACTTCAAATGACCTGTGACCTCCACCATCTTGTAATTAATGTGATACAATAACATACAAAAAAATTTGAGATTTGTCCAAGCTTCTTTTCTTGAGATATAGTGTTAACAAGTAAGCTGCGTCCAAAGGAGCAAAAACAGATATTTGTATACCAGCTGCTTCATAACTGGTAATACCTGTTATACCAGATGTTTTCATGGAATCGCTGTTTACTCTGCTACTTGTATGTAGTTTTGTCGTGTAGGAACATTTGTACTTAGTAATACATGTGTTGGTTAGGCTCTTTCTCAGTATATGTTTATATGTTAGGCTACAACAAAAGTCCCACGTCAATCTAGACGAAAGTATCTCGTAGTAGGAAACCTTTGAATTAAAGTTTGCAAACAAAATATAGCAATTTATTAGTATAGGGTCTTTTGCACATGTCATTGTAAATGTTTTTGGCACTTTTGCCCGACTGAGGTATTTTTCGATACTTTCGACGTTCCATCCTGCTTTCTTGAACAGGTGATAATAGCTACAGTACAAATTGATCGTAGCCAACAATAGCACTTGTGAGATCTGACGATACTACGTATGTACTTACATGTGCAGTATGTACTTGCAACTAAGCTATGCAACCTTAACATAACAGCTGGACAGGCTTGTGGGTTTGCCCTCGCAACAGACGTGCACTGCACAGAATCAGAATGTAAAGATGGATAGGCTCAATACATGTGAAAGCCCTTCTTTAGCAATTTTTTTGTTCCTCCTTATATCACTGAGGTTTGTTTTTGAAATTTCATGTCCAAAAGTTTGGTAAGGCTTTAATTGCACTATTCAGGTGATTTGGGAAAATAAAGAGGTGTCATGTGGTTCATTCTGACATAATATTTCAAGTTCTTCTAACATAGCGACAAAAGCTGTAAAATACGATAATGTAGTGGTTGACAGTTTTCATTCAAATCAACCTTGTGCTTCTATAAACAAACCAATGGGAAGTATACTGGTATTGAATATTCAGTTAGTCAAAACAACTCTGGATCACTAACACCACAATGTGATCAGTTTGCAGGTTATTTGTAAAAAAAAGTGCTTCCTTTCAACAGTTACTACAATTGATGATACTGGTCAAGGAGGATGATTTGAGTAATATGTTTTTGATACACCAGTGAAACCTGTGCTGTTGCATATTCACCGTGTAGGCGCTTACAGTAAGAGCCGTTAATTTCCAGATATGATCTCTGCTTTTCACTGTTTAATTACGCCAAATCCCGTAGTTTTTCAAAGTAATTACTATCATTTTAAGATGTAGTCCATACACTTACAACCTGGCGAGCACATTTGAAAATGAACGAAAAGTATGATCAAACATGATCTTATCCTTCTGGTTTTTCAGTATACACACAATCACTCTAACATCCTAGCTATTAGAAATGTTATGACAGGTTCAATCCATAGGAAATTAATAAAATACCTAGCCGACACCTGTGTTACAGATCTGTACGATATATACATTAGAGCTAAGAGATTAAGGAGCAAGGAGCGTCCAAAGGAAAAGAATATGTTAGCATACTCTCTTTCATGTTTGTTCCAGCTGATTACTTAAACTGCTTGTTTTATTAAATGACACTGTACTCAGCACTTTTCCTCAAGGGATGAAGAAAAGTTTATGCTTTGTCTTTGTATCTTTACTTGGATGCTTTAACTAATGCTTCTTTACTTCTGTTATTAACATCAGCAGATTACAGCTTATCTTCCACAGAGTAAATAAACCATTTGCAAAGGTAAAAGTTCAAAAGATCTACTTAAATGTGCTGCAAACTACAAGTTGACAAAATCAACATATTCCCTGTAGAGTACTGTTAAACTCCTGTAAGTTAGGGAGGTCTGGAAATGATACCTGTTGAGGTTGATCAAACTTGCAGAAAATCTGTATCACTCAAATATTTAGCAATGGAGTGGCAAATTAATAAGTGATATTAGTTAGGTACATTTTAATCAATACCTCATACACCTGTTACTTACTTGAGAGAGCATTGCTTTGCAGTAAACTCATTTTGATTTTGTCATACCAAATACTCTGCAAAATACATGTAATGGTCAGATTTTTAGTCATCAACAGACAGATACTTTCCACCAAACACAGTTCTTGAGTAATTAAGTGGAACAAACTTCATGGATTCCTGTAAATCATTGAAAACAATAACTCCTTCAGAATAAACTGTTTTGAAATCATTCACTTGCCTGGCAAACAGTTGTTCTTGTAAATAGTGTCAGTACCTTGAATTAGCTACTAGCAATATGTCTCGACTGTTTACAAATGGTTTAGGAATGGTTTGAACTTAGATGATAAACCCAAAACTCAACAAACAGCAGGGTCTAAAAAAGTCTCTATTGCTTAAGGATAATCCCACAGGTAAACACTGGTTATGACATCAACTGGCTTCAGCACCCACAGATTAACTGCTTATACACACTAAGAGAGAGTCTACAGGTTAAATATTCACATCTGTTTTCAACCCTCCCCAAAGCATAATGTGTTTAAGCTGCAGGCCTTCACAGCTTGAGTCCCTCAAATGGAGTGAAAAAAATATAACAAAGTCAGAAATGTAAACAGCCCACAAATTCTAGCACTTTTTTTAAACTTAAGATAGAATAAAATATCTATCATCCTGAAGTCATAAAAGGTATCAACATACTTGACAGAATCAAATTGTTAAGATGTAAATTCTACTTTGAACACCAAACAAATAGAGCAAGTAGAGCCTTACACTGAAGTTAATGAGAGGGAATATAGCACTCTTCTTCTTCTCCACAACCTCCCATTACCTATACATCCTCTAGCCTTGTTTTCTCTCTTGTTTATTCACGGCAATGCATATATTTTGCTTCGCCGGTAAAGATCTCATTTCAAAGCGTTCGTTATTTCTTTCACACATTTGTTTGTAATTGCATGCTCATACAATTTTGCACACAATATACACTTCTTAATGCTCTATCCCTGAGTCTATTTTACACATGACACTGTCTAGATAACAACTTCTGGCTAAAGACAGTTTTCTACCTTTACCAAATGCATCAAACTTATCAGATTTTACCTCTATGCAGAGCCTGTCTTATATAGATGAGCATATCTTGATAGCCTAATAATTCCAATACAAAAGAATATACCCTCCAGCATGACACTGTTACCATGGTAACAGCTTTCTGTAAAAGTCAACCTGCCTTTCATCACAAACAGCTCAGGCATCAAAAGGTTCTTTTTCAGCCTGTTCTTTCAAATTATTTCTCCTTCTGTAAGTTGTTACTTAATTTTCTTGTCACATGACATGGATGAAAAGTGACATCATGTTAGAAGCAAACTCTACTGCTTATTGTGCACAGTGTGCCATAGATAGACTGTGTGGATATTTGTAAATAATTGTGGATATTGTAATTGTTATTAGATTTATGTACATGGTGTCCTAGGATTCGTTACTTTATATTTTTGTAACAATCAAAAATATAATAACTAAAGACTGAATGGTCTGAAAGGAGTCTACCCATCACATAGCCGTTGTTCCTTAGAAGATTAGACTTACTGTGAAGAATAAGTTTTACTCATCATCGTGCGCATAATACGGTGGACCAGTACATTTACATAACAAATATGAGATCTGTCAAAGGTTCCCTGAGATATCATGTTCATTTTTACAATTTTACCTTGTTTATCCCAAACGACCTGTGACTGAAAAATGGAAGATTCCTGCACTCAGTATGGTACGTCCAAATACTGTATGTAACATTTGTCCCATTTTAAAATTTTACGATAATGTATTGACAAGAGTTTCACAATTTCAAAGCTGTTGACTGCAAATGAACGTTAACCTCTACCAAAAATAATAGGGTTCATGTTCTTAATATGATACACCTACAAACCAAATATCAAATTTGTCCAAGCTTCTTTTCTTTGAGATATCAAATTTACAAGGTTTTCACAATATGACCCCTGTTGAACCCAAATGACCTTTGATGTCACCAGAATAATAGGGCTCACATACTCAATATGGTGCACCTACAGGTGCACTAAATATGAGATTTTTGTAAGCTTCGCTTCTTGAGATATTTTGTTTATAATGTAGGCATCGCAAACATACAAAAACACACACGCATACATGGACACACAGGACAGCTTGATTACATAGGTTACAATTATCATCAAAAAAAGAAAAAGAGATGAAAACACACACACAAAGACACATGTATGTGAGCTATATAAAACAGAAATCTAATGCTTCACTTATATATATATGGTGTTGTATTTAGCCTTGTGCTCAATATTTTGTGAGGTGTATTTGCAGCTTACTTTTCATGCTTTTGTCAGAAGAGACTATCTTGCGTAGGTTAGTTAAATCCAAGTAAAATGACCTCAAGTGCTCTGAACCTTCAGACAAATGAATATATTTCTTTCTCTATTCATCAACCATTTCACCCACTCCCTTTTTTTTCTTTCTGGATATTTTAATCTGCTGCAATTGCAAAACATAAAAAGCATAAGTATTTAAGTAAAAGTACAGAAAGGTATTTTTTCAACTCCCTTGAGGAAAGATGGAGCCCCAAAGAAATTCACTTTTTCAAAGTGCTACTACACTTGTTAATTATGTACAACAGTGGAATACTTCTTAAAACAGTAAACAAAAATAAAACTGACTTGGAAGAATTTCCACAGCCTTCAGAATATAGTCTCAAACTCTGAACATACTTGAATGTTATCCATTAAACTCATAACTTGAGACAGCCTGAATCCAGTCATGACCTTGCAGTTACCACAAAAGCAGCAGAAGAAATCCCCAAATCCTACACCTCAGGGTAAGTTTAGGTTAGGCCTGTGTCTACAGATAAAACTCCCTTTGTCCACCTAATTGACAAATGAGGTTTTATTAAGGACAGAAATGAGACCCAGTGCCTTTCTTTTGTGAATCAATTCTATGACTCAGGAGAATGACACTGTCAGACTGCTGGTTTCTTTTTGTAACTCTCTACTTCTGCACAAACCCTCTAGGGAAGAATCAAATATTGATTTGGTTCTGGTTTCATCCAATCAAATCAAATCATATCTTAAGTCTAAATCCTCTTTCTTAGTCTTAAAAAAGAACAGATCACAACCACAAAATCTTCCATTTTGGTGAGACAAAACCTTTATTAGAAAAAAAAACTAGAAAGCCAAGAGGATTATCATTCCTTTCAACTACTAAACTGGCCTGACATTTTTCCAAAATGCAACATACTAATGACAGGCTGCTATCTTGCAATATACAGATGACCATGCAATTATGAATGTAAATACTGCATTTCTTTAACAAAATACAGCAAACATTCCTTGTCTTCACTTGCTGGAGACTAACAATAAAGACCAAAATAGTATCAAGAGAAATTTTAACATTTTGTAACTCATAGTAACCAACCCCCCAACCTTTGACCCACACCCGAAACCAACAATCACAAAGATCTTCATATACTGCACCTACACACCAACATTATAAGCAAAGGGTAACTTGCCCTTTGAAATAAGAATGTGCACAAGCTTTCACTCTTTAATCTCATATGACCTTAATTGTAGGATAACCCCCACAATCTTATTTACTCAAAAAGGCAGTATATTTCTGGGTTTGAAAGTGCTTGCAACATGTGGTCCCTGAAGGACTGCAAACAAAAGCACTAGTGTGTGTTGTTGCACATGCATACACACACATTCAGGTCTGAACATTAACATTTATAAGAATTTGCCCACATGGGCACGTAACTTCCAACCAGAATGCACAAATGCATTGTGGTTTCAATGATCCTATTATGAGCATTTCCTTTTGAATCTGACAGTATAGCATTAGTATGTGTCAAAGGCTACCTATGCTTTGTATGAAATATGAGATCTGTATGAGCTTCCTTTCTTATGATCATGTCCACAATGTTTTCACAATTTGATCCTTGTTGACGTTAAATTACCTTTGACCTCCATTAAAGACCGCCTGGTTCTTGTACTCACTGAGATAGAACTACATACTGAATATGACATCTGTCACAGCTTCTCTCCTTGAGATACTGTGTTTACAAGAATTTCATAACGTGATCCTGTTGACCTGACACTTGAACTTTACCAAGACAATGGAATTCTTGTATACTCAGTGAGATACACCTACATTCTTAATGAGAGATCTGACCAAGTTCTTCTTCTTGGGATTTCGTGTTTACAATATTTTCACAATTCTACCCCACAGATGACCTTGACCTCCATCAAAGTCAAAAGTGATCTTGAAATCATCAATGTGGTACACTAACATACCACATATGAGATTTTTCCAAACTCCCTTTCTTGAGATATAGTGTTTACAAGGTTTTCACAGTTTGACCATTTGACCTCAATCACTTTTACTTCCACCAAAATCAATAGGTTTGTTGTATTCAATGGGGTACATCAACATATCACATATGACATTTATCTAAGCTCCCCTTCTTGAGATATTGTGTTTACAAGGTTTTCACAATTAGACCCCTGTTGACCTCAAATGACCTTTGACCTCCACCAAAAACATTAGGGTTCTGGTACTCAGTGTGGTACACCTATATACTAAATATGAGATACTTCAATCTTCCCCTCTTGAAATATCGTGTTTACAAGGTAGGCATCACAAACACACATACACACATGTATACACTTCCGCGTGATTACAAAGGTTACAATTTCATCGAAACCAAAAATCACTTGCCCTGATTTCTTGCAATATTCCTCAGTGTGGCAAGGATCTCTTTCGCTCCTGTTACTGTGTGAATATACTGAACTATGGGACAAGAAATAACTATGAGTTGAGAACGACATACTTTTTACTTGCTCTGGACAATTGGGAAATCCTTACTATTCTGTCCTGCCACATCTACCATCAGTACAAAGAACGCTAGCTAATCATCCACAAGGAATAACGAGAGGGAAATCCACAGAGTTGCATATATCTCATCGCCAACATGCACATTGATTTCAATACTGGGCCTGCACATGGTAATTTGTAACAGTTTATTGTGAAGTGCTTACAAAACCTGAAGTTAATTGGTTTGATAGTTCTCAAGATATGCTGGAAATGGCAATTTTGGGGCAAGATTGGCTTTTTTTCTCAAAAATCAGCAAATTTGACTCGATTTTCCATTACAGTAATATTATGTTGAAGAATGTGTTCTCAGGTAAGTACTTACAAAACTGTAAGTTAATTGATCCAATAGTTCTTGAGATATGCTGGAAATACTAATTTTGGGGCAAGAAATTTTTCATTCTCAGGTAAGTTTTTGCAAAATTTTGCATTTAATGCTCAAATATTTCTCAAGATATGCTGGAAAGAGCAATTTTGGGGCAAAATAGACTTTTTAAAAAAAAAACAAAACAGCAAATTTGACTTGATTCAACATACAACTAACAATGCAGCCCACAGTAGTTTAGGTGAGCAAAAGAAATTGAGCTATGATAAATAGTAAATGTACAGTCTAACATGACACACACTCCTGAAATATTCTAATCATTGTTCTTTATGTGAGATCAATCCAAAACTTACAGATATGGTTATACGGTTTTCACGGTGTGATTACTGCTGGCTTCATTTGATCTTTAACCTCCATAAATTAATATGATAGATGAATATGAGATTAGTCCACACATGCATCAATGAAATTTTGTCCTGAAAAAGTTTATCACACTTTTACTTTTACACTTTTACTGACAAATAGAAGTCCATGACAATTTGGCACCACCTGATTATCTTCTTATTATACTTTCATGCTTGAGCACACACAACATTATTGCAGTACAGCACATGATTGGTCATTTATAAGGTGGGTCAGTATTCTAAAATATCAATATAAAAAATATCGATATACCGACTTCAAAATACAGATAATATCGATATTTTCGTGGAACAGTTACACACAAATAAGTGTGCTTCAAATCGTATGACTTGTGTATGACTTGACTATGAATGAGCAAATGCTACTGTAAATGTACTGTACTATTCGTACATTATGTTTTTTTGTTTTCTTATGCAGGTCTCTGTTTGCTTGTTTGTCTATAATAATCATAAATGCTTGTTAACTCCCAGTGAAAATTGAAGAAACCCCCTTCCTGATTTTCTGCATCAAAAAGTGCCAGGATATCCCATTTTCCACTTCTCAGATTAGCCTCTGTTTTTATCTTTTTTCCCTTTCCAATTTCTGTGAATTTCCGTTTCAGACATAACTCACTATTGACTATTGATATTTATGGTTGACATGGTATGCTACTACTTTACTACGTAGTATAATATTGATATCTTAGATATTTCTCCTACATATCGACTTTACTATATAACGATATTGTTGAAAACGCACATCGACGGGATGGGCATTGTGGGAATACGGACTAATACCGAGAATTTTGATACACCGCTACTGCTTGGTTATTCCAGTTACCTACACTCAAGAAAAAAAGCACGCAGGAAAGCTGTTGCTCACATTACACACTTACTAGCTTTCAGTTTTAGCAGAAAATGGAGTTCCAGTAGAAGCACTATAATGCTGAACATTCCCCAAAACTCCTTAATTTGGGAATTCGCTAGCGACGTACTCACCTCATATAACCTATGCATTGCCGTATTGACCATGGTCTAGCATCTGGCAATTGTGTGAGTGTGTGTTTGGTCACCACCCTTCCATAATGCCGAGCATTACATTATCTGGATAAAACATTAAACCAAGGGCTTTCTTGTACTCTGGCAGGTGTGCTTGATTTTTCTTGATTTAAATCACTGATTTTGATTGAAATCATAATTTTTACCCTCTCCCCCCAAAAATCTACAACCTTGCATTCTGATATTAAATGTGGTTCAACAGCAAAGCCATACATGTGATCAGTTTCAGTTATGAGATATGTGAATACAACGTTTTCACAGTTCACCCGCTTGTGCTTTCAGATGACCCTTGACCTTTATGACAAATGCTATGATTCTTGCACTAAAGGTAGACCATCAACTTAGCATATTTAATCACTTGAAGCTTGCATTCTTGGGATATAGTGGTTTCAGTGTGTCCACAGTTTGACCTCTGTTAATCTTAAATGACCTTTTACCTCCACCAAAAGGATTCTTACACTCAATGTGGTATATACACACCAAGTATGCCCTAACTCCAAACTTCCCTACATAAGTGATTGTGTTTACAAGGTTTTCACATTGTGACCTCTGCTGACCTCCCATCTTTGCCTGCCACCAGAAATTATAAGGATCTTATACTCTAACATGGAACATATACATACCAAGAATGCCATCAGCCTAAGCGTTTGTTCTTGAGATACCTTGTTTTCAAGGTTAATCAAATTGACCCTGCTGACCTCAAGTAACATTTGACCTCTCCACAACTTATAAGCTTTTTACACTCCATGTGCATTATCAACATACCAAAATATGAGTCCAGGTCGACCTTACCTTCTTGAGGTATCGTGTTTAGAAACAAGTGTCACACACATACACAAATGCTGACTAACTATGTATGCTACTATTGTCATCAAAACCAAAAATCACCATAAAATTTAGCAAGAGAACCTGTAATTTGGAAACAAGTTTTACAAATACTCTTTCTACTTTCAAGAACATTTCTCACCCTTCTCAGAGTAGTTCCTTCATGTAGTACCTTATGGTATCACAACCATCTCAATGCCATTCTTCTCCCTTTCCCATCACGCTCTCTATACGTTTTTAAATATTGTCAGCAATTAGACTGCATGTTACCTGCTAACAGAGTTGAAGTACCCATTCAGCCTTCATTCTTTATGCTGACTGGTGAGTAGCTGGTTGTTTCCACATCCCAACATTTTTAACTTTTCCATCAGCCAGTTGTGTCAAATGGATGCAAATATTGACTGTCTTTCACAAAAGCGTAACACTCCATCAAAAAGCAAACAGACCTGCCACATAGACCCATATGCTGGACATTATTATTCATTATGCAAACAACTGACACATAGCTAGAGTCTGTTCAATGCAGATTCTCAAATCTTACTATAAAGACTGTTAGACTTCCCTTCTCAAATTTGAGCAGTTCCCATAGCAACATTATCAAGAAGAATCAAATTTGACAGGATGGCTACAAATTTCAAATGGCAAAGAATTCAGCTGAACTTTCAGCCCAATTACAGTTGAATTGCACAATACAAAGTGCACTCTGGAAGGGTTCTTGAAAAGGAACTGCCAGCAAGGCAGGCTGATGGAGGAAAAGCGAATTAATATCCAGTCTTAATATATCTAATGCATTCCTTTAATCTAAATGCTGCAAAAATGTTTGTTACAGAACAAGGTGGATATATGCAAGATTTTATCTTCTTAAACAGTGGAAGGACATATGAAGCTGATGTGCTAATTTCCTGACTAAGCAAACAGCACATGAACACCCACAATTACAATCCTATGCTACAGGTAAACATGAAATGTTTAACTGTAGGGTTTAACCTCACCATTCTAAAGCTGAACTTTCTGCATTTACATCTCTACATTGAAATGCTACATGCAAATAAAACAAGTTCACCTGTAAATTACTAATATGAAATGCATGAAGTTGCATCAAGAAATATTTGCAAATTTAATTTAAATTTGCCTCAAAACTTTCAACTCTGTTAAAAGTTAGGAAAAGTATTACAGCATTGTGCACACTATAGCTACCACAAAGTACGTAGTCACAGTGTTGAAAGGGGATTATAATTGCATACAACATATACATGTACATAGCAAATCACTATACATCCAATAATAATCCTTTCTACATAACCCCAATTCCTGAATCCATAACAACATACAAACACATCAGATAAAATGTACACATCTTCTTCCCTAAATAGTACCAACCCACAAACTACAGACAAACTGTCTCTCTCAAACAAGTCTACAATTTAATCATCTTTTTTGTTTGTCATGGCTAAGCTCTTCCTTTGTTCCTATGGCTGGTGTGTTGTAGTAGCAAAGACCAGTGCCTAGTTTACTAAGAGAATTCCAGGACAATTATGACATATCCATGTCAGTGAGTGTAGTAACCAGTGCATCTGTGTTTTCCAATCACTGGTCACCATTGCTGAACAGAATTGGAATGCAATGTATAAAGTTTGACATTTTTGTGCTTAGCATTGTACTTGAAAGTACTGTAATATCCAATAATTAAATCAATGGTGTCCAATGAAAGAACATATATTAGGATTGATGCGAATGATGAAAACAAATTTTTATATTTCAAGCACATTCTGATGATGTTGATGACAATTCTGAAAAAATTTCAGAGGTTTTGCGACAGAAGTTTTCATTCTTTTAAACCGTGAAATATCTATTGTGTGTTTCTTTTCAATATCACCCAGACTACCTTCTTGAGGGCAAAAACCTACTTCCTATTTAAGACATGTGACTTGGTACAATGAGGAAGGTGCTTATGAGATTCATAACAGACAACAAACACTGTTAAGTGGTGTAATATCTGGTTAGTTAGGTCAGCTAAGCTTTGTATTATAGTGCAAACTGGACATCTCCATTTCTAGATCAAAAGAAAGCATGCCCAAACCAATTTGCTTTCATTTTTTAACTTTTTACCCTGAAAACAACTGCAACAAAACCGCAATCCACTGCTTTCACATTGCATAGATAGCAGACTAGTGGAAAGCAGATGATAGAGTAGATCTTCTTTCACAGATCAAAACAAAGATCTAATAATCCTACACATTCTACCAGTACAGTAGTTCTACTATACAATTTCAGCAGGGCATGCACATCAAACAGCACCTGTCAACTCAGTTTTAAGTGAGAATGCAAACAGGACAAACAGGTTAAAAAACTATAGGAAAAGAATGTGCCAAACCTTTTAGCACTGAAATAAATTGCATAAATATTTCTGAATTTTAAAAACAGTTTTCTTTCTTTTCATTTTGAGTCCTCTCAACTACCTTGAAAAAATTTCTGCATGACTATTAGACACTTCCTTTTCCTAAGAAAAGAAACTGACATTGGGTAATTTATCAAGAAAATTAATATCAAAATTCTTATTAATGAAAGTCTCATGAAAAGTAGATTGAATGGTATGTTCTCAAGAATATCTGAGTCAGTCACAGCAGTGAATCTGTGAGTATTAACCACACCCTGTTTTCAACCTTTAATTACTTATCAAAACGGGCAAAATTCATTGTTGATGGAGGCAGTTCCCTTTCTACTTAACAGAGAAACAACAAAACCAGTAGCTAGATCTGAAGCACGATGAAAACAGTTGATCAAATACAAAGAGAAATATTGCCAAAAAAATCTATAGCAATTAAATTATTACATCAGTAAATTTAATTCTCTCCAATGATCCTTTCCCAAAATGAAGAAACAGAGCAACATCATCTGCTTGTTAATTTGAAGGAAATTGCCCTTTGACAACAGTCCAAATTCAGGGTCATTAAAAGCTGGTGTTCAATGATGTATGCAGAATTTTCTAGTATGTCTATGTGCATGTGTGTGCATGTGTGTGTGTGTGCGTGTGCGTGTGTGAGGTCCTCAGAATTAATGAAAAACAAAGCTGCGTGGGCCTGTGTGTAAGTGATCTGTGTAGCATCCAGCAGCTATTGTTGCATAAAGAAGCTTTCATTTGATAGCCACTGATAGCATAATTGCTTTGTCTTACAAAGTCATTAATGAAGCACTGAGGATTACTTCAACATTATGTCTAACAATGTGTTTGTTTCTAGTATATCATGCAACAGTACATGTGCCCAAATATATTATCACATTGGTAAAGTTTCTCAACCTAGAGTGAATGGTGTATCCCCAAGTGAGGGAAGGTGAAATTGCTCATGACAATTCCATCAAAATGCGCTTATCACCACAGGAAAAGTGATTGTGTGGGTACAGAAGGATATGATTGTTTGATTTTAAGTTTTTCTTTATTTTTAAATCTACACACAAGGTTGCTCTTTTAAGGAATATGTCAATCATTTGAACCAAAATGACAGTGAATATATTGAACAGCACCAGACTGCTTAAAAAAAGTAAATCCCACAACTCTCTAGTGTGGGTATTCATAAGTGACTATACTTACCCCTTGCTTACTTATGAATCAGTTTGACTGAGCTCCAAATGCACAATCATCTATGACCTTCTACTTTACAATAGTTCATCCATAACCTGTGACTCAACATACTGATTTTCAAATCTATGCATACAAGTGGCAATAAACTAAAAGTACAATTTACTAAGCACCTTCAGATTTGATAAAGCTGACATTATATCTTACAAAGTGTTTGTTTCTCCTTTCTTACACAAAAATGCTACTTATATGATAAAAATTAGCAAAAGTTGTTTCGATTTCTATGTCTATGCTTTACATGAAATTTCCCCCAAACTTCGTGGTTTGGGAATTTGCTAGCGATGTACTTGCCTCATATAACCTATGCATTACTGTATTGACCATGGTCTAGCATCTGGCAATTTTGTGTGTGTGTGTGTGTGTGGTCACTGCCCTTCCATAATTCACAGCCTTTTGGTCTAGCAGAGAAGTTTCTATCATGCTACAGCATCTGCTTCAATCTGCTTCTTTTCTCATCCTGGGGACTCCTTTTGCGTGCTAACTGTGATTCATCCTTCTCCGCCATTCTAGGACCATTTTGGATGAGTATCCCTTTCCTTTACGTACTTATCTCCAAATGTTGCTTTTTATAAAATATGAGATCTGTACATACTTTCTTGAGATCATGTCTACAAGGTTTTCACAATTTGACCCTTGATGACACTGAATGACCTTTGACATCCATTAAAGACCAAATGGCTCTTGTACTCAATGAGATACAGCTACATACTGTATATGACATCTGTCAAGGCTTCTGTTCGTTGAGATACGACATTTAAAAGAACTATGTAATGTGACCCTGTTGACCTCAAATGACCTTTGACCTTCACCACAAACAATGGAATTCTTGTATACTCAATGAGATACATCTACATTCTTAATAAGAGATCTCCCCAAGTTTTCCTTCTTGAGATACCGTGTTTATAACATTTTCACAATTTGACCCCTGTTGTCCTCAAATGACCTTTGAACACCACCAAAGTCAAAAGTGATCTTGTAATCATTGTAGTACACCTACATACCACAAATGACATTTGTCCAAGCTTCCCTCCTTGAGTTATCAGGTTGGAAGGTTTTCACAATTTGACCCTGTTGACCTCAAATGACCTTTTACCTCCATTAAAACAACAGAGTTCTTTACTCAATGTAGTATACATATGTCCTAAATATGAGATGAATCCAACATTTCCCTCTTGAGATAAAGTGTTTACAATGTTTTCACAACATGACTACTGTTGACCTCAAATCACCTTGGATATTCACCAAAATCAATAGGGATGTTGTGCTCAATGTGGTACACCCACATATAACATAAGAGATTTGTTCAAACTTCCATTCTTGAGTTATCATGTTTGAAAGGTTTTCACAATCTGACCCCTGTTGACCTCAAATGACCATTAACTTTCCACCAAAATCAATAGACATGTTCTTCTCAATGTGGTGCACCAACATACCAAATATGACATTTGTCCAAGCTTCCTTCTTGAAAGACCGTGCTTAAAAGGTTTTCACCATTTGACCCCTGTTGACCAAATGATCTTGACTTTTATAAAATCAATAGGGATCTTATACTCAATGGAGTACACCTACATACCGAATAAGAGCATTGTCAAAGCTTCCCTTCTTGAGATATCAATGTTTTCACAAATTTGACCTCTACTGACCGCAAAAAACCTTTGACCTGGATCAAAAACAATAGGGTTCTTGTACTCAATGTGGTACACCTATGTACTAAATATGAGATCTGCTTCCCCTCTTGAGATATTGTGTTTACAAGGTAGGCATCACAAACACACATACACACACACGTATAGGATCGGAGAGGACTCCAGGACTGGTCAGCCCATAGTACTCTACCCGATCGCGGTTCCGGGAGGGAACGCAACCCACTAAGGACCGAGAACCACTCCCGCATTAGTCCTGCCAGCCCTCTCCAGTTCCAGCGGGAGACGGGGCTCCTGGACCTGGACACGGGAATCCTCCGACACATAGAGTTTCAGCAGAATTCAGGCTTCGAGAAGCCAAATGCTAGGGAGTCAGTCCCTGAACCCGGCTCCCAGAACCCCTGGCCTACTGAGAAGGCTACTATGTGAATCCCTGGCAACTTATCAGCAAGTGAGGATCCCTCTGGTAGCTGCTCATCTTCTACCAGAATCTCCTGAATTACTACATCAAGTATCTGTACCACTACCACACTTCCATTTTAACTCTGAAAAAAGCTTTATATCACTTTGAAAGCTCAGTGCAGGCCTCCACTTCTAAAGTTGTTAAGGGCACAGCCATTTGGGCCTCAGGGATTCTCCCCAACTCACTGGTGCTGGTGTTCATGAGTGAACTACTATGCGAATCAGCCACTGAAGAAAGTTTACGACTTCTTAAAAGTTAGGAATAATCTTTTCTCTCTTTACAGGTACATACTATATCTCAATAGCATGTTCCCTTTGCAAGTTATACAATTTTAAAGAAATAGCTATTTCAAAAGGGTATGTTGCACTACGAGAAATTGAAATGCCACACAGGTACAACTGCTAGAACATCCTTCGTTTTGTTTTTTTTTACAATCAGGGATGTAAGCGAGGATTTTATAATAAGGGACGAAAGGGAGGAACAAAAAAAAAAAAAAAAGAGGAAAATTCTTTGGTTACGCTAGCCTCGAAGCACACTGGTGCTATCGGTTTTACTAACTACACTCTTCTCAAAACACCATAAAATATTTCTTGTAAAAATTGTTTATCATTTCTAGTTCCATTTCCACTTTTCTTTATGCCATGATCTACCTTAGGGGTGGCGACTGTTCTGCCAGGCTCCATTTTAACACATTCCCAGATCCCTATACTATCATTGTGAAAGTATCTGTGTTTGCTAGTGCAATACAACTACACGCAACATAACACTGTGCATGTAAGCACAGCCACAAAATGCCTGAATTTTAACATTTACACATGTGTAGCCTAGCTCTTTGACTTCTTACACAATTGTATTGTTAGGCCAGCAAACCAACAATGGGGCAAATGGGCACCTTGTTTTGACCAACTACTACGACCTTCAACCTGTTTCCTATTATATACCTGCATTTTGCTCTCAGAGTGGGGGTTGGAGCCTAAGCAAAAACCAATAGGTATTCTTGTTTTGTGCTTAATTTACTCCATTTACCCTTCTATAAATATTGGATTGTATTCAAAATACCTTAGAACTACTTAATGTTGATCAGGCCATTGGACAGAATTTTGACGTCAATTCAGTTTGTATCGTTTATCTTTAAGGACTGTGCATGTTTATTGCTCATTTGGAGAATACTACAGAGAACATTGTGTACAATCTTCCTGAAAACTACCAGCAGTACAATCCTAAAATAGCATCTGACTACTGTATCATGCTGCATTCCAAGTAGCTGTATCCAACGAAAGCCCTCTGAATACTATGTGCAAACCTCATAAAAGAAACCAAGTCTTTACAGTTGCTGTTGCTACTTGTAAGACAGCTTTGACAATCAAACTGGGGGAAACATCACCTTGGTTATAATCATAATCTGCTCTACACTATGTCCATCAGATAACATCTGGTATGCAAAGAAAAAATTCAGAGAACATCCATATTAAATGAATAATGATGAAGACAAGGGAAAGGCAGAGTGTTGTAGAGGAATTGTCACCATGAGGCCATCCCAGAAGGTAGAAGGTTTGAAACTTAATTCTATCGTGGGCCGACATAGGTGACTTCTAATACAAATGTTAAAAGTATTACGAATACATGAATATTTGAACACAGCCAGTCAGAGGCCAGTTACATAAGAATAAAGGCATCATTAAGTGGTGAGTACATGGATGCCATACGTCAAAAATTCCATGTAGGCTTCTGTGCAGTTTGAAGGTTCTCAGTTCCAAATCTCATTATAAGGAAGAATAATGTACTACTATTCTTACCACTGACAAACAAACCACCATGTGAGTTCACAATGTCTGAAGTCATACTCTCTGTTTAATATAATAACAAGTTGAAGAATTGGTTCAGTAAAGCTATCAAAGGACAGAGTAAATAATTCACAACCAGAAAGTCAAAAGAGTTTGTGATTCCTTGCCAATATTTATGAAAAACAAAGAATACTCAACATACCAATCACCTTAACTATTTTTGAGACACCATTTCTACAAGTTTTTTAACCACAATTTTTTGCTGAGATCATAGGACTTTTGACCATCATAAGAAATGACAGGGATCATCTACTCTTCAAGAGCTGCCAATGATGCCAGTCTGAAGTTAAAGCAACATTCAGTTGCTAAGATATCTTAATTAAAAGGTTTTCAAACTGTCACCTCTGGTGACCTCAAATGACCTTTGACCTCGATTAAAAATAATAGGGATCATCTACTCAAGATGGACAACCTATCTATATACAAAGTTTGAAGTTCCAGCAACTTTCCCTTCTGGAAATACTGTCTTTATAAGTTTTCTAAATTTTGACCTCTTCTGACGTCATGTGACTTATGACCGGCATAATACATGGCAGAGATCATCTTCTTATCAAGTGCTATCAATGGTCAAAGTCTGAAGTTCCAGCAACTTCAGCTACTGAGATATCCTCCTTTATAGGTTTACAGATTTTCCTCTCTGGTGACCTCGAATGACCTTTGACCTACCTCAAAAGAACAGGGATCATCTTCTCCCTAGAGTACTAGGCTACTACCAACACGTTGTAACATGCACAAATACACACACACACCATCAACATTGGTATGTACTACCTACATATCAACACGATGTAACATGCACACATACACACACACACATCATCACCATCGTATAGATTCTTTGCCTGCCATGGGATAAATGATTGCCCTTCCTTTGACTTTCTATCAAGAGCCCATACTAGAAACAAGAGGACTGTGAGAGTATAACATATTAAAAATATCTTTTGTCAACATTGTAATCAAATGTCCAACTTGAAGAATACAAGTTTTGCAGAGAAGAACTGATTTATGTTCTGTTATTGTTGGATCCAATGTTCTCCCATCTGTTCCTTTTATGGTGCCCACTGACACATCTAACATTACTCAAGTTGGTGAAGCTACAGGTGAGCCCCTTCACTTGTTTATCTGGTTGTATCTCCACGTCATCAGCGTATCTTTTCCTGATTCCCATTAAACAATTCAGACAGAAAGCACCTCAATACTGCATACTTAATCCATCAGTGAAGCAAGGGGTAAGTGTATGTCGTGAATGCACCTTTTTTGGAATAATATCATCTGGAACTTTTTAAGACTTTCAGATGCTTGGGAACTCTAAAATCAAAGCTTACTCTGGCATTGGGCTCAAATATTTGTAGTACTTATTTTTCTTTATTTCACAATCAAAATACTCTGAAATGATCAACAGCAGCTGGCTAAAATCCATGCCAATCACTTCCTCCATTGGAATATGTCATGGAGCAAACAGGCAGTGCAAAAGTTATGAACTGTAAATAGAGCCCACTGTAAATAGAGCCCACTGTTAGCAGACACAGCCCTCTCTTTTTTTAACAATAGCTGTCTATGTGGTTAAGCAAGTTGTCAAATACTTGACAAATGGTAGCTGTCAGATCTCTGTTTAATTAAGCATACAGTATTTCTGGAAGATTATTATGAGGTGTAATGTTACCGTGGTCTTAAAATAAGACTTCTCTCCCTTACAGAAACCACAGCTAGGTTATTTACTAAGCAATGATGTAATTATATTACTCTCAATTCCCAATGGTCACTTTCAGGAGAAAATTGACAAAGAGAGAAGTGTAAGTTTTCATAAGCACTTTCCTTTAGTCAAAGCAGATTTTGCTTTGGAATGGTACCAGCTGCCACTTTTGCTGGCAGATTTTACCAGAGTAATAATATCATTTGAGGAAACTTAAGCAGCAGTAATTCCTAACATTTTGATGTTTTTCTTTTATTCTCTTTCAGCATTTATTTCCAATTTTTACCCAAAAACACGGTCAGGGTAAACATGCTATTAGGAGAGTAAAGATAATCTTAACAACAAAAGGAAATGTCATGTGTTCTCATATGAGAGACAAAATAGCTCTGTGACCAAAATGATGGTGCAAACCAATGTGTTGTCTCTCCCTGTTTTGACAAAGAAAACCTGAAGTATCACTCACAACAACACACTGCTTATGAACATCAAGATGGCCCTCACATCTAGACGAGCCTCACACTTAAATAAAGACACGTACATTGCAACAACTGGTTACAAATTATTACCTCTGTTCTGTTGCTTTGTGAAACCATGGCACTCTGATGAAACTTTTCCTTCCTAAGTATGTCAAGTTAACTTAAGTTTCTATCCAGTCACCTTAGCATTTTGCAAACAACTTTAGATACATGAGCATACATTGTCAAAGCAAAGAACCTTACCTTGCTAACATTGCTTAGTTTTTGAAGGATGCTCTAAGACCACATTTACTTATTGAATGGTAGTAGGCCTACATGACACCATGATCTAAAAATACTTATGGCAGGTATAGTGTTGAGTTGATTATCAGTGAGCAGTAACAGCATCTGCCAATAATGGAATTATCGGTAAGACAATGGTATGGACAAAACATGATCGTCTCCTATAATCGCAACCGCTAACAATCATTTCATCATTTGCTTGCACACAGCATGGCGCTTGGTTGTACATCAAGCATTATAAAACTTGCTTGTAGACAGTGGTTTTGAATAAATAAACATTACCAAATTCTTCCCCATCTAGTCTGAAGTTAGCACAGAATTCAAGCACAGGCTTTGCCAGCACAAGACAGCTGAGAGAATCCTATGCTGGACGACTGTACTGAGCAAATCCTGTGCAGCACGAACATGCTGGAATCCTGAGTGAGCTTCAGAGTGGTCTATAAACCAGAGATTCTACAGCTCAGAAAATGAGAGGCATTATGCACCATTTGCTACATACAGTGCTGCATAAGATGGAAACGACTTAAGCTTGACGAAAGTTCATTGATATTGCTTCAGAATTGAAACGCTGCACAAAATGTTACACATGTCATGTAAACGAAACTGTAATGTACAAAAGTGTTTCATCAAATAAAATTGGAAAGGACCAGGTGATGCCTTCCAAAGTTTACGACAATCATATCTCAACGTAGTGAGATGAATTGTGAATAGTTTTACCACGTCGGTGATCATGACTATGTAATTTAGTGTCAGTGGTATTGAACAGCCAGCTATTTGTAAGCTACACAGATCATGTGATTATAGAAAGTTCAAATGATATTTGTACTGCTTAGAAATCCTAGTGACTTTATTATTTCTTCAAGGTTTGAATTTGTACAAGAATGACTTTGTTGAGGGTTGTGACATACCATAGTGATTTTTTACCCAAGTACTGGAGTAGGCTTGGCCTCAAAACGTTACACGGCAGTACGCATAACAAACTGAATATCTTTTTTGTTTTATTGTTATTGGTATCTGTATTGGGCTGATATTATGCTTGACTTATCGGTGATCAGCAATTTCCGATGCAACCATATCGGCTCAACACTAAGCAGGTATGTATATCTTTTCTGACATATAACAAGCCATTGTTCCTGACCCACAGCAGATCTTAAAGGAAAATAACGCCTTTGTTTTAATACAAAAACACAAACATAGTTTTGAAATAAGTGTTTGGAACATACAATGATAGATTATTCCAAATAAGGCAGGACAGTAGCCTTCTTTTCAAGAAATAAGTTCCTCACAGATAGAAATTCAGTTACTTATTGCTCAACAGTAATTTGTTCACCAAATTTTCAAAATTCAAATGATGAATCTTCCGTTATTTATCACATGCATAATGTTTTGAGGAGAGGAAACTTTTGCGAACGTTTATTGATGGACTGAATGGTTTAACACTGATTAAAGCTATTTTCTTTGTATGCCATGTTCTTATATTCTAAATGCCCTATTTCCTTTAGCGTAAACAAACTGCACACTTCATAACTTGTGATCATGTCAAAGGAGAGTTGCAAAGAGCTGAACTAAATGCCAACAAAATAGGCCTACACTTTGCTCATCACATCTTACTTCTCTCCAAACAACACTTCTTCCTCAGGCTTTGAAAACTTCTTTTTGTATGTAGACCATGCCAAAGAGAGACTGACATATGTACTTTGCAACAGATGGTTAATGTACCTGAACTAATGGACTATTTCAATTCCTAGCCTTCCCCCATCATCTAATTTGCTATAAAATGAGTCTTCTACTGTTACACTTTCAGTAAGACTGATTACCATGACCCCCCAAGGGATGTGGTTTCTCCCAAAGAGACCTTCTTTTTGTCTGGGTGTTTATAGTAATAATAAACAGTACTAGACCAGGTGAGGAATGGGCAGACACCAACTACCAAAGAAAAATATAGACCATTGTGACCTATCCCTCTGCTAACATTAAACTCACACACCACACTCTCTGTACTCATGGTGTAGGACAGAGTGTTAGAAAAAAAGGTAATTTCCGATGAAGGAAGACTAAGACAAAGGTAAATTTTCCTCCAAATTCACAACCCCCCATTTTTCCACCTGACTTTTTCCACTCATGTTTGGGACATTGGTGTCTTGGGAAATTCACATCTTTGCAAAAGTCAAAAGGGATTACAGAAATTTGGTAGATCTTTCAAGGTTTGGAACAGCACCTCAGTTTCAGAACAGTTTACTACACCAACTTTAGCTATCCCTAGACCCTAGACAGTGGTGGCCAAATGCAAAAACTAATTGCTTTATGGATACTTGTGTCAGCTTACTATTTCAAGCAAAATTGAATGCTTGGCCCATTAAGACTGCAAGGAAAAGCATGAGCCGTACAAACACATAGTTTGCTTCGCAATTAAAAGACTGTTGTATAATTCAGTTAAAACTTTCCAAGTTAGTGACCAATATAACCCTTCATATACTGTGAAAAGTATTTTGGAATATTTGGCCTATTCAATGGGTCACCACGCATAACAAATTATGATCACTAGAATTCTTTAAATTCTTTTCATTTATTCATAAGACCTTGGATGAAGGTGGCAATGTGTCAATTTGCATATCGCACAAATTCTGTGCTACATTATAGGAGTGTATACCCGTTATAGCTGTACCTACACATCTACATGCCCTTCAAGTTACATTTCTGATCCATAGAGTATCTTTCTTCCTGGTACTCTAAGACAGAAACAAAAGTATCTCACCAAACAGTGAGAATAACTTCATATTTGTGCTGGAGACAAAACAAATGCAAAATACATTTTGTGGACACAGGCACACAGTCCACATTAACAGAACAATGTAACAAAAGACTGTGGGAAATTCAAGTAATCCACAAAGAAAAGAAGACAAAAATCTATCTGTTTTCTTTGGCAAGGCTACTTGAAATCGAATCTGACCTTCAGTATTTCATATTGGAACAAATTTTACATAAAAATAAGAAAACAGATAAAAATTATATTGCATGAAAAAGGAGAAAAAACACAATTGAATCTCTCCTTCCTTTGAACAAAAATAAGGACAAACTCCATGTCTTATTTTAAACAGTCTGTTTTTATTTGTAGCCTCCAAGGAACTGAGATTAACAGGTTTTGTTGGTGTTTCTCAACTACTAAATACGACTGGCATTGAAACTTAAACAAATTTGTACCTTTTGTGTATAATGCAAGTCTTTGTTCATTTAATCGAAAAAGAAAACTTTGCAAATATTAAAAGCAATATTAGCTTTTCATTCTTGTGCTGTGTGTTGTGTGTTTCGACAAAACTCCCACTGGAAAATTGAAGAAAAGATGTGGAACAAACTGAGCATTAACTAAAGGACTGAAACAGTTGTATGCCTATTAAACTTTAATGATGCTCCTTTGTCTGAATACAACAAATTTACAAGTATAACAATAACTTTCTTTCAAAAGTGTTAAAATTGTGGATCTCAAAGGAATAAGTTCAAGTTAAATTTCTTTGTTTGGACAAACTGTTTTACGTTGGCATGTGTAGTTTACATCTCAAGTATATCCTTTCAATATCAAGTTGTGGGAACAAATTGAGCAGAAGTTGGACAATGAAATATTGGAACACAAATTGGGGAGCAAAGCTAGGAACAGCCATCTCTCAATTATCAGTGGCTTTGAAATTCTTAATACATAAATGGTTGTCCTACAAGCAATGCTGGTGTGTAAGATTTGATACCATTTTTCATGTTGGCATTTTTCTTTGCTTTCATGCTTGTTTGTTTTTGGGGGGTGGGGGTGTGATAGTATACATGTAGGGAGGATACCAAAATATCATAAGTCACAACTGAACAGCTGCAGAAACAATGGCATTGATGCTATTCTGTGCGTATGCCCATGCATGTTGACAAAAATATGTAATGCACACTCGTCATTGTTAAAACTTGCAGTTACAGCTGGTTATCAAATTTACAATTAAGATGAAATGTGGAAGTTTTTTCTTTGAACTTAAGTTGTACATCGTGCTAAAAATTATTATTTTCCTCTTATTTGAATGTTGCACCATAGATGAAAAAGATTGTACTGCAAAATACCAAGTAAATTCACTACCAGATTACAGGTATTAGAATACAATCTTGGAGTAAAAAATCTCTCATAGGTAATCCAAATAGACATGACAAATCACTTCTCTCCGGATGTGCAGTGTCAAGTGTAAGACAAAGACCCCTCTAGGATTGATAATACCTGTAGTCAGTGACCTCAGAGATTAATGGTCAATTATCAAGCTAAAAAAAATTCTCTCTTTACACAAGAAATTTTATAGTAGTAAAGCAAAATAAAAAAAAAACAATTGCTTGTCTTTTGGGGAATTTTGTACTTACAACTATCAAAACAGCTCAAGATATAGTTATAGATATACAAAAGGATTGTAAGGGTATGTACTGCTTTTTGTTGTGTACTGCATTACAAGTCACAGAATTCAAATTTATCAGACCAAAAATACTACATGAATTTTATTAAACATTTTCAAAGTAGTCTTTGTCTCTAGTCTTGTCTCTAGTCTTTGAATGCTGGTAACACCAAATACTTGCCTACACATAAGAAGAGAAATGAAAAAGTATGATCTGAGTGCTAACACTTTGCACCTCCTAGTGACCCAAATAACCTTTAATTTAAACCACAACCGACAAAGGTCTTTATGTGCTTCACCTTTACACCACCTGTAAACTGCAGGGTTGCTTCCCCCCTTGAAAATAGTGTGTTCACAAGCTTTTCACTGTACGACCTCTGATATCCCCATATGACCTTTAAAAAAACACCTCCAAAATCTTATTTACTTAGAAGGAAGTACACACCCTCCAAATTTGATGCTCATGCAACATGTGATTCCTAAGATACTGCAAACATTGGTTGTCTACATTCTGCCTACTGGTGACCTCAAATGACCTTTGACCTGCTCCAAAAACAATCCCAGCCAAGATTTTTATGCCTCCCCACACACCAACTTTCATCTGTCTTGAAACGATCCTTCAAAAACTAAAGCGTTAACAAACGTTCACAGGCTTTTCACATTATGGCACGAGGGGGAATGTGCCCCCCATGACAAAGCTGTGCCACCCCAGGTGCCCCCCCATGAAAAATTTTGAAATGTGCAGTTTTATCTTGCGGTCAATTTATTAAGTCAAAAAATATATATATAGACAAAACTTGTGCCCCACCAGGAAAGGTCTGTGCCCCACCAGTGCCCCCCTGCTCAAAAAATCCTGGCTACGCCACTGCACTACAGTACATATTTCCAACCAATTCTTGAAACCACCATACCCTCTAAATTTTCCCCTAGAGGGTGCGGTGTCAAAATTGATTTCGAGTGGACTTTGAGCAAGTCAAATGAATGCATTAGTGAAGCAAGGAGTAAGTACATGGCTACGATGTGAGTTGCTGGGTGAGTGTATACTGGGCTGCTTGTGCATGCAATGGTTTTGGTAGCCTAACATTATGAACAAATTCACAAGACAAGGGGATTGATTCAGTGACTGATCAAAATTCTCGACAAGAACACATGTGCTTCAATACACAGTAGTATGTGTTCAGATAAAACCTGGTTGAATAAAAAGGATAAGTGTTCATTTAATAGAGTACATGTGCAATACCTTATGCATTTTGTATCCTCCTTTAATGCAAATGTCTCAGTACTATGCCTGTTAGGGATATGCTAGGTTGTAATGCATACATTACATGCAGGATCAGAAGAAAGTACGGTCCAATTCTTTCTAAAGTGTGAACTTGACATTTCCATCATCTTTATACAAGTATCTCCCCCTTCCTTCTCTGTTATCTCATCTGCTCTCTTCAACTCCCTGCTTCAACTACAGTGGTAGGAAGGCAGGCAGGCCATACATCAGTTTCTGTGTCACTTCCCAGCAGGAGCTTGGCAAAGTCATCAGCTACAGATTGCATTATAATGAGCAGTGAAGCACTATAGATACAATGTGAATACATACAACTGTATGTCAAAGCACATACCAATAGACAAATTATGGCGACACACAAATGCAACAGTATCTAGAAAATTTTCTGATATGACTGAAAGTCTGAATCATTCCTTTGATTTTAATGTACTTAAGTCAAAGTGGAGAAAATGTCCATGGAACTTACTGAGATAAATCACTTTGATCAGTTGAAGAATATGCCTATCTCCTTAATTAAGTGCAGGTGCAATTTAACACTTGACACACATGCCCAAGAATATTCCAGGATAGTGCAACCACTCACAAATGGCAAGTCCCAGAATATTCAGGAAAGTTAATTTTAAACAAGTTACTAAGAACATTGTCATTCATATCATAGTGTTAGGTGATACTGACATTTTGTCATCACGATAATTAAGGAAAAATTATCATGATTATTTGATAATTACGATAGTTATGTTTTCTTGGAAAGATTGTTAGGCCTATCCTCATATGACAACATAAATTCCCCAAAACTAATTGGTTTGGGAATTCGCTAGCGACGTACTCACCTCATATAACCTATGCATTACCGTATTGACCATGGTCTAGCATCTGGCAATTTTGTGTGAGCGTGCGTATCTGGTCACCGCCCTTCCCTAATTGCCAGCTTAAATGCTTAGGTTATATGAGGTGAGGGAGTATGCCCTGTGAATTAGTGTTTTCACAGATAACCCAGATACCCGCACAGCATTCCATTACTCGGATCCAAAATTACTACCCGATTCCTTCATATATTAAAAAGACCGGAATGGGCTCTGTGGTTCCTTGCATGGAAATTATTTCAACTGTAGTCCTTTGCTATATATGCAATGTCCACGTTATCATACCGCTGCTGAAAAGAATGCTGGCTTAAAGCAGAAACAATCTCTGAAATACTTGATTTCTGTCAGTTTTTTTTTTAACTGAAACCGAAGATGATTTGTTAATGACCATCAATTGGAAACTGCCTTCTTCCTCTTTTGAAATATACTTTCAAAGGGAATTAAATATCTCAATAACAAGCTGTTCAACACTCTCTGACCTGACTGACCCCGGTGGTGATTAAGTAACTATATTGTGAGTCTGTATTATTGAATAATACCCATTCAGCAGCATTGTTGGACCCACAAATGTTAGACACTGTCAAGAGTTCTCTACTAACAATGCTAATTTGACAAGGTTTTCACACTGTCAAGCAAAATATGCAGAAAAGAGACATTTTGCATGAGGTCATGAAATGGTTCACGTGGGTCATACGGGACCAATTATCCTGAACAACCTCAAGGAACAACTACTATAGTAGTAATGTGAAGCAATTTCAACTAAAATTAATATCTGTAGAAGTATTTTGCACGATTTCACAAATGGCCCACTTGGACCTTGGACCCCAAAATCATGAACACCTTGGGTTCCACTACCACAATGTTAATTTCATAAACATTGCACATTGTGAGGCAAACTATGCAGAAAAGCATGATTTCATAAAATGGTTCATGTGGTCCATAATAATCCTGGACAACCTGAAGGAGCCACTACCATAGTAGTAATGTGACATAATTTCAACTGAATTTCATAGAATCTAATGTATAGGAGAAGCATTTTGCATGCCTTCTTAAAAGGGCCCCATATGGCCCATGAATCCAAAAATCCTGAACATCCCAGGCTCTGCTGCCACAATGTTAATTTGACAAACAATTACAGAAAAGAAACATTTTGCATGATTTCATAAATGGTCCATATGGGACAAATAATCCTGAACAACATAAGGAAACCTCTACATGCTGAATTTGACTTTCATCTGCCTTTTCCCCAATGAGTTAGAGCATACTCAAGAAAGTGTCACAGAAACATAGAGTTTTGCCCACAGTGTTTCCAGATGACTTTTGACCTTCACCAAAAACAAAAGGGCACACCCTCAATACGGCGGACCTACATACCAAGTTTGACTTTCATCAGACTTTTCCCTACTGAGTTAAAGCGTACACAAACAAGTGTCACAGACACACATACACAAATGCATCACGCACACATGACACACACATACACCGAATCAAATCACCATCGCATTGATTCCTGCCTTCAGCAAGGAATAAAAAAATGACTTTTCCTTTTGGAGACACATCTATTCACAAGATTAAAACTTATCGTTGAATGAAGTATATGCACAGTTATTAAGATAAAGGTGGCATTGAAATTTGACCCCTGTTTTCTTTGTCACCATTTAAAGCTTTTTCCTCCCAAAACACTGCACAATTGAGCAATTATGACTGAAGTACATGTGAAGCATAGCATACACACCTAATATGAACAATTAATTTACTGCATGAGTTTATCACAGAGAGGTACATACGGTTTATCACATATGTGAGAACGAGATCCTAATTATAATTTATACACTTCATGTTGCTGCAACTATGGGAAATTGCTACAGCAATAAACAATTACCTCCAAAGTACCTCTCAGTTTTGTTTAAATTTATCAGGTGTTAATCAAGAGTTTGATAATTAGTGAAACTGGTGCAAGTCCACTCACAGAGGCTGCCTTAGAGGGTGGTTTAGAGCAATTTGGCTCCATTATGACGTGTCAAATGACAGTTCTTTCTGTGCTTCTTTGTACACAAGGCCTGTAAGTATTGCAACTTGGTGATATAGTGAGCACTGTTAATTGCCTCTAGAATACGCCAATAACCTAAAGTATCACATGGTTCTGTGTATCAGAGGAGACGGTGGGGAGAAATCAATATATAACCTAGAAGCTAAAATGAAACAGACCATTTCTTCTAGCACACTGTGACAAAATTATCAGGTGAAGACATTGAGTACTTAAGTGGGACTGTAAATTGAAACTGAACACTCTCTCACCATGGTGTAAATGACATTGACTTGTGTAACTAGTGCATACATCAATTTTTCAATTCATATTCTTCTGCAAGTCAGATGTAGATCCCAAGCAAAACAAATATCCATGTTGAGAGAAATTTGCTTTATTTTACTGCATTCTGTATTCTCTGAGACATTTTGCCTCCTAACTTTGCAGGTCAGTGCTGCTGTGGTGATAAACAAAATGCTTCAAATTTAATATTGCTCCTACGTGGTGTACTTATCAACAGCATTTAACAGTGTTGAAGTTTTAGCATGTTCATCAGGTAGAGTGAGGTTTTCCTTTTCAAATCTGAGTGTCCTGCTAAAAATTATGTAATGACTTCTAATGTTTCATGTATTGCGATTAAAATGTTTATTTGAATCGAGCACAAAACAACTCTGGTTATGCAAAGGAAAACTTTGCACTTACAGGACTTCTACACCAACGAGAAAACTGACTGTAGTTTATGAGACGTTTTACCATTCTGTCAGCTAAACAATTGGGCCAGGGGAAGTTTCCAAAGATGTGAAAAAATGCTTTGAAAGTTGGGTTTCAGTACACGTCTGAAAATGTGTGACATAGAACTGACAAAATAGTGTTTTCCATTTTTCGCACTCTTATTGTTTCTGGAAAGGTCTTCCAATGCAAAAATCCTTTTGGTTCAGGGATTAGGAAAACCTCATGACTGTCTGCATTCAGTAAGATCATTTTCGTGCGTGAAACCAGGGAAGCTGTTATTGAGGTGGCTAGAAAATTCAGTTAATACTAATACTTTAAGACCTACAAAATCAAGTGAACATAAGCTGTGTAATTGCCTCATAGGTATTCCTATCCTTTCTTCATTGGTTATAGCTCACCATCATTTTCAGAGCAACATCATTTACGTAAATTAATCCTTAAATAAGTAGCTTGCTCTGAAGTTTGGTTGTCCTGTAGAGAATTTGGGTATCTAAGATGCCAGGACTACCACTAAACTTCATCACTGTTTAGTGAAGCTATTGATTGGGATTGATGACCAAGGCTTAGCCCTGTAGATTAGATGTGTGGATAGACTTTTTTCTTCCATCCAGATGGAAACTACCAGCAACTTTGTCATATGTACAGAAGGTATCACCTGGAGAGTTACTGACAATGTAGGCCGCTGATTTAATCACACCACACCAAGTAACAGATAAAAACACAAAGAGGCAATCTTTATGAGACAACATTCATCATCTGACAAGATAATAATGGTGTTTCCTGACATCAGGCCATGACACTGCTAACATTGGCTTTAAATTACTTACATGCATAACAGATACGAAGAAGGTTACTTAGTTCATTCAGAGAGTGTTACGGAATATGATTATCCTTTATTCCTGAAGCAATACATGCTATAAAAGTAAATACAAATACTTGGTCTGTTTTTGTTTACAGAGCTTTGAAATCACTTTAGGTTGTCAGAACTGGTTTGCATAGTAATTACCAGTACTGCAGATAATGGATTACCCAGTCTCATTTCTTAGCTCAAACTGTCTTCTTAAGACAATACAATCTTGCTTTCTGAAATACTTCTGTATACCAATATTTCCTAGATAAATCAAATGAGAAACAATCCATTTAAGGTCATGTGACATGCATCTAGAAAAAAGCTGGCTTTAATCACAAGTTTCAGAGTGAGACCCTGAATGAAAGTCTGTTGGAATTGTATTTTTATCTACTACCATTTTGAGATACGGCCTTTCAAAGTTTGATGAAAATGCAAATATGATGTGGAGTATTGCATAGTGCTGGTATTTCTCTTGTTAGACATACAGTATGTCTTAATTACTTAATTACTAGGTTTCATATCAATACTTAAAAAGAAGAAAATGTAAGCTCCCAAAACAAAACACTCAGGGCATATGAAATTTTCTCCATCGTCCTCAAAATAAATGTTAAGTACACAAAGGATAACATAAGACATACAGCTCTCCAAAGTAGCCTCAGCATTCGGCAATGACGAGGTACATGCCAAAGTAAATTGACGTTACATCGCCAAGAAAAATTGCCAAGGCACAAATATTACAACCCCATGGGGGAAACTCCCACTGATTGACTGAGCCTACCAGGAATCACCATCAGAGAAGAGTTGAAATAAGTCCAGGCCTACAATTAACGTTATGTTGAAAAATCCAAACCTGAATAACATCGCATAATACCACATGCTACACAAATATACAGGAGAGCCCGTGTCAGTATGTGTTTTTTGTGTCTGCTTGCTTCTTACTTTTCATTTGTTTATATAAATAGTAATTGTGTTTGGTTGAAACTTCTGTGTGGCAATGGCAATACCTATGCTCTAAAAATTATCTCGATTGAAACGTTACCAGTGTCAGTTTGAAAAATAAAGTGGCATGAAAAATAATTTGAAGTATTGAAATTTATTTCAGTGATATATTAGTTTTACAAGTTGTGATTATGTTGGCAAAGCTTTAGACTCCCTAGAGAGATATCAGCCCCAAAAACCATCGTGGGATCTCAGAAGTTGCATTGCTGTCTGTGTGCACTTTGTACTGTAGCTGCTATCACCTGTTCAGGAAAGAAGCATCGAACGTTGAAAAATAGCCCAGCAGGGTTGGAAAACCTTGCTAAATTTCCCAGGAAAACCTTGCTAAATTTCCCGGGAACATGATAGAAGATCTACTGATTTCCCGCTGACACCTGTGTAGCCTTATAACCAGCATGCGAAGTGTGGGAGCAAATCGACGTGGAGATTTCTTAGTTCTTAGCATATCAAGAGGGTACAATAGTTGCAGCTGTGCACAAAAAGTATAACTTAAAATTTGGGCAATATTTGAAAACTCAACAACAGAAGCTTAACATTAGGCTATTTGTGTGGTTGCGATACCTTTTTATATGTGAAGAATATAGGGTCACTTAAGAAACAAGTGAAATTTGAGTCCAATCTTACAGTAAATTTGGAATAGCCCTAGAATAAATGTCTTGATCTTACCAAACTACTGTGGACAATATGACTTAGGGCCTATACAAAACCACATACTGCTGCACGTGGCGAACGTACAGGGGTATGTTCATTGGCTTGATTTAAATCAAACAACCCTGCTTTGACTGCCTCCCAAACAATAAGACTCTTGTACTCAATGTGGTACACCTACAGACAAAACATCAGATCTTTTCAAACTTACTCTTCTTGAAATATCCAATTTACAAATAGACATCACAATATACATATTCATAAATACACACACACAAGAATACACAGCTGATTCATTAAAAAAGTTACAAGTATTACAGAAAACAAAAACTACAAAGAGAAAGTATGTACAGGCTTCCTAACAACTACTGTACCTATCATCTATCAAAAAGTCAACTTTGAACAATAATCTCAGGATTAACTTTTTGTTCAGAACTAATTTTTGCAGTTGATCATTCCTTGTATAGAAACATTAACTTGTAATTTGAGGAAACAGTTCAGTGATCCTATTTACATAAATTAAAGACTCATTTCAGATGACCTACAGTTAGAACTTGTAAAATAATAGCCTCCAGGTAACAAACTTTCTTTTTGCATGTATTGCATGTAATGAGCAAGTTGAGCACACATGATGTGTCCCTAATAAAGCAAACTCAGGGAAATTAAAACTATGGCTATTCTGAGAACTATGAATCTTGCCAAAAGGCAAACATAAACGAATTCCCAGCATGTTCTGACCTTATCTTAATTGTTTAATGCTCTCCTTCCAAAAGTTATCTCGTTATCCTAGGTAGTTTTTCAATGAATTTTAACCCATCTGTCAAAACAAGAACCTTCAACTGTAATGAGCTGAGTGTATCCTTACGTCAACATCTGCAGCTGATGTAAGGGATTAGCAGCCTAGAAACCAGACACTTTATTTCTTTATGTGTTCACCTAAACTTGTTATTTTTCTATTCAAATTCACCACCTAAATGCAAAGCATACACTTCCTAACTGAATAAATTTACATGAAGTTGCAAATTACATTTATGTTTTTGGAATATCTAAAAATCATTGATTCTACACAAATACTACTCCACGTGAGGCACTTTACAAAGTGAACTTGGATACATACTTGGTTGTGGATCGTCCATAAAAACAATAAGCTGTTATTTAGATGGAGAGAGTGTATGCTTTGAAGTGCGGTTTGTGCCCCCAAGGTCACATTGTAATCTGTTCTTTGTATAGTACTTGAAATTTCTAAGGACTTATACCGGATTAGGAAATAAACATAATAACGTGTTTGTCGGCTACAGCAACAAAACTTCACTTTGACTTTCCCTTCTTATACAGCATTGCAATTCGTCATAGAAATAAATCAATTTTCCTGCCTTTCCACGCTCGTTGATGCGTATGACAATGTAATATTTGGGTCGTATATCAAACCATGAAAATGAATCTGTATCTTGTCATTTCTGGAAACTTGAGGAAACTTCTCAGCTTTTTTCAAAAAGCATGGACTTTTGCCTCTGTAGGTCATTTGCATACGCTAACTTCTAAAGGAACAGGCTGAAGGTAAAAATTCATTTCAAGTTGCATGCCATCTGCTCTTTAAGTGTTCAAGGTACAAACCTACACATCAAAGCATTGTTCTGAGTGACGATTAGTTGACTTAAATGACATTGCTATGTGAATTACATTAAAGTGGAAATGTCGAATAAAGAAAGAATACCTTTGAGCTAATTGCACAGATTAGCTTCACTCAATTGGTGGGGTCTTAAAGTATTAGCATTAAGTCAATTTTCTGTACTCTCTCCATCTTAATAACAGCTCCCTGATAAAAACACCTACAGTAGGTCTATGTTCACAAATACATGATTCCATACAGATTCCATTTGAGCTAACCTCTGAATGTCTTCAATACCACACAATTATGCCTGCTGCTCATGTTACTAGCACCAGTTGGCTGTATGGCAAAAATGCTTACCTGCCTTTGCAACTTAAACTGACATACTTCTACTACCAAACAGGAAAACCCTTTCTCATATGAACCAAAACTTGTACTGACCCACTAGTAGTGCTCCAATGTGTCAATCAATTCACAGACAATTTCCCTTATGTCATCTGTTTGAGCAATTTAATTTCCACTTAGTTAGAATTATGAGCAAGCCTTGCTCTGCATGGTATCAGAAACATTATTAGCTGATGCAAATTGCCATGGACAGACTGGATTCCTGAGAAGCAGCATATCAATATGAAGAGTCCCACAAACGAAAAAGATGAGAAATCTTTTGAAAGCAATTCACTTTTGAGAATAACACAATAATTTTCACAGCCTATTGCAATGTTTATCAGGATGGGATGGAGCCAGCTGAAAGGATCACTTTTCCAAGTTGCATTCATGATGCTCTGGGGAATGGGGGAAAAAATAAAATATTTTGCTAGTCTTGTGTTTTAGTTTATCTCTGATGAGCAGATCAATACTTCCTCTTCCTGTATCCAATTTACAATGGGACTGAAAGAAGGAACGTTAGAGAATGACAGCTTGTGAGGTCACATACTCTCAGGAACATGTGCATTTTCAACATGGATTAGCAGGTGTCCTATTTCATTTATAAAGTAAATTGTGCTTATCAAACATACCTTACACACGTACAGAGTCAATCAAAGGCTCCATATGAATTTTCGTATTTTGATTTTCAACAGTTAGGCCTAAAGTATACAAAGTCTTTGCCAATTTCCCAAGTCAATTTTCCAACCTAGTTCAAATGTTTATCAATACAGTTACACCTACTGTTGTTTCATGACTCAATCTCTATTGACAGCTTGAATGTAATCAAGAATATAACATCACAGTAAAGTTGCAAGGATACATAATTTGTAAACCTTCCAAACATTGCACAACTATGCCCTGGCACCCACTTATATCTCACCTGACAGAAATGTGAATAAGCATCATTCGTAAACTTTGAATTCTTTGTACCAGCAGAAGTTAATCATCTACATAAAAAAGAAGGATCAGTTCATATGGATCAAGGTGAGGGCTAACTGGCAGGGGAAGCATCAAAGCAAATGCCTAACACATCAAAGCAAATGAGTCACATAATGAGAAAATTCTACAAAACTTCACTGGCAGACCAAAAGGCTGGCAGTGGTTGGCAATTATGGAAGGGGGATGGCCAGATACAGACACACACACACACACACACAAAATTGCCAGATGCTAGACCATGGTCAATGCGGAAATGCATAGGTTATATGAGGTGAGGGAGTACGTGCTGTGAATTGAGACAATTCTATGATTACAAAATAAAATTTCCTTCATCATACAGCAGTCTCACATTTGAGAAATAGCTGATATGTCAAGATATGAGGCTTAACATAAGTCCAGTTCATAACCAGACGACTGCCACAAATAAAGAATATTCAATGACAATCATACATGGCGTTTTCCTGTAAAACTAGCACCCACTTGGTCCAGCAAAATAGTGAAATTGTACAGCATTTTACAGTAAATGTTTGAGACAATCTCATGTTATATACGTCATAATCAGGGAATAATGTAAAAGGTACACTATGTACTAGATAAGAGAATTACTACTATTTTCTTTATGATCAACCCAGGAGTGCGAATCATCAACATAAACCAAGGCACTTGGTACTGGAAGACTTATTGATTGTACTGCTCTTAAAGAGAAAACTGTCACGGCAAGTATGGACTTTACTATTACAATGGAAAATGGAGTAGCTGGTTTTACCAAGGTGTAAGGTTAGCTCATTCGAGTCAAACCAACCATGTACTTTACAGTACTTAATGTATGAGCACCCTGTCTAATGTCAGTACAATTGGCATCAGATAAGGAGATGTTGGTGTCATCAGCAAGGAGGCATCTAGAAATATCAGGGACAGCATTACTGATATCATTAATATAAATTAAAAATAGTAAAGGTGCAAGAATGGAACCTTGAGTAAATCCAGCAGAACTTCAATCGCATGGACCTGACATGAAGCAGACCAATGGGAATGGATATGAATCCTGATGCATGCAAACCTGGGACTTGATGTTGTTTTTCTAGTGCCTGACATAGTAGGTTTTCACTAAAAAAGTTTTCGACTCATATTCCAGCTTTTGTGTTGACTTTAACAAAAAATTTAAAAAAGATAAGTAACAGGTTAACAGGATCCTGTATGTTTCTAATTCTTGAATGAGACAAAATGTTTTATGCTTAAACTTTAACTGTTTGGCAGGTGTGATTATCTGCTTCCTCTAGAGAGATATGTTTTGATGAAAACCAATACGATGACATTAGACAAATCAATTCCCAAATTCTTTCTCAAATCATCCTACTTTGTAGCGTCTAGCAGGCTTTCCTTTTGTTTATTTCAACATGCAAGGGTAAAACTCATTCAGCGTGTATGATTATCTTACATGAAGCCCTTTAACAATCAAAACTAAACTGTTTAAAGCAAATGAAAGGAAAGCACACTTAAGTTAATTCACAACGAGCTTGAACAAACTTAAGACAGTAATAAAAGGTCTAGAAAGACGTAAAACTATATATTAATGATAAAATATTACCAAAAAGAAAGAAAACATCATAAAACATGACTGCAACAGCATAAAAATAAAAAGGTTTAGGCACTTTAGAACTCTAAGACATAAGACATATAGCTATATATGACATCATGAAACTTAAATAATATTAAAGATCATTTCTTTAACACTTGTAAGAGTAGTTGCATATTTCATCTTAGGATTTAGTTCATTGAACTGTTTGGCTACTATATATGAAAACCTATTTCTATGATATTCAGTGTGATCTGCCATGATAAATTAATTAATGATGATAACAGTTAATGTGTGGTTATGTATTTCAGTTATCGGAGAGAATAATTCTTTCAAGTAAGATGGAGCATGATCATTTATGATTTTGTATCACATTATCATTCTTTTTTGCTGTACATGTCTATCAAATGTCTTCCATCCTAATTCATCAAGTAACAAAGACGATCTGTCATAATGTGATGCATTTGAAATTATCCTAGCAGCACTTTTTTGCAGCTTTAAAATTCTTTCTTTGTTTATGGCATTGCATGTTCCCCACATGACACAACAATAATCCCAAAATGGTAATATACATATACCCATTATAAAATAATACGACAGTAGTGTTATCAAAAAATGGTTTTATTCTTCTTAGAAGTTCAAGCTTAGTACTTATTATATTACAAACATAAGTAATGTGCTATAGTAAATTGCAATCAATTCTAACGCCTAAAATTTTACTTTCATTTACATTTCTAAAGATATGAGCATTTAAAGTAACATTTAACTTGAGTTCTTTGTGTATTACGTTGTCTGTGAGGAGTGGGGCCTACGAATCCAGTTTATCTTTAAAGTGTCTAGAATGACTTCTTGTACAACTAAAAATTATTGACCACTGTCTTTAATCATCCTAGCCTGAAGGCAAAACTATGATTCCTTTTCACCTGCATTGACCTTTTAATCTTGGGTTCTATTCAGAAATGAACAGCAAACCTCTATCCTGTTTCCACTGGCAGTGGAGGTCACAACACCGGAGTGTGGTGACTCTCATCATAAGGGAGAGTGCCTCCATGCCTTTGTGAGGAAAACACAATACTACATCAATACCACCTTGCAAGAGATCAATATCCAGCAGTCAAAAACAACTGTTGTTTATCAACCTACACCAACTGGTCAACAACAACTGTCTTGGAATACAAGAGTCAATAACTGAGGAACTGCACAGAGAACCATAGATCGACTGTTTTATGTCAAACATGTATTACATGTACCAGCTACAATAATTGAACTTACACCATTAATGATAGGGAAGTGCATTACTGATGCTTTCAGTTTTGAACATTTTCAGTCACTGTCGGGTTCAGCAGAATTGCTTTACATAGTCATGTGAAGAAAGTCAAGAAGTTTGAAAAGGTAATGCAGCAAACTAGATTTCACTGAAATCAAGGTGCTTACTTCTTTCTCTGGTCACATATCAAGTATTTAGCCCCTAATATGTTTCACATTGCATGAAGGAGACAATTACACATTCCCTCCAGTGCTAACCACAGTTTCCTCTACTTCCCCTTTTTCCTTGTGTCCTTCCCCACTGAGATTCATGTTGGAGAAAATATCTACCAAAGTCACAATCTGGCTGCAGTTTAACCACTTGATATTTATGAACAACTAAACAAATTCAGATACAGACATACGAACAAAAACAACAACCACCTCAAAATTGATTGACAAATGGGAGGGAAAAGGTTTTGACTATTATTTACAGAGATATGGTTTTAGTTGGTGCTGCCTGCACCATCACTGTCAAAGCTACTCATAGTATGGCAGATGTGTCTCTTTCACTGCTATAGATGCAGACTACCTCTTCATTCCTGTATTCCCCAGGCACTAATTTCCTGCCTACTGCTTATCAGTGAACCTAATGGCAAGTGAAAAGGTTTGCTTTCTTATTGCTCCAATCAGGCTCACATGGTATCTCAGGAACTTAAAACCTCTCAGTATTTTACTGCTTGCAAAATCAGGCAGAAACTGCTACGTATTTAAGCTAGCTATATGCAGCCAATTTGCAGATTTGAGTTGCAAAAAAAAGTACAAGAAAGATAGCCTTCAACTTTCAGGAAACCTATATTTGTAGATGCAACATTTGTCACCTAAAACCTTCAGCGTGTCTTTCCCACAAGGCTTAAGAATGAATCAAAGTTCGGATTAAAACATAACGTCCAACATCTGAGAATAATGTGAATTTGCCATTCTTCACATGTTGCAAAGTTCAGACAAATTAGAAGGGATGCAGGAAAGAATGGAAGAGAGGTACAGAAAAGTGTAGATATTGTTTGTGTCAAGTGCGATTCAAAAATTAAATACAAAAGTCTAAGAGATCCATCAGTGTGAGTCCTAAGTAAAGGTTTATAGCAACCTTGAGTGCCATCAGTGAACAATGCAAACTGTACAGGCTGAAACACTTTCCATTCAGCATTTGCAGTAGCTTCTAACAAAATCAGCAATCATTTGATTGGTTATCAGCAATCATTGCAATCAACAAACAGCAATAATTAGATTTACTGCACATTCAGAAGGAATGTGCATGTGTATCCATAAAAATATGTGTGCAAAATATTTGCTCTGCTGTGTTCAGCAGCAAAATAAAAAATAAGTGAAGACAGCTTGCTACTGTTCATCAGTCTTTCCTTAAGTGATCTCCATGTTTAGAACATATGTACAAGGGTTGGTCAGATTCTGGTACTCAAGTTGGTAGTGCTATTTTGGGAACCGCTTCTACTCGTACAAATTTTAATTTTCAATTACTGTTACTGGTACTAACCAGTGCCTTTACAAATCTGTCTGGCACTGATTTAATTTATCAGAACCGATACCATTTTCAAAAAATGGATCCTTGAAATGTGCTGTTAACTATAACATCTCTAATCTCAAACTTGTTTAACAATATGATGCTGCCAACAAGGACTAAGAAATCCCAAAATACATCACTGTTTTGTTGTAGCCTAAAACCATTCTCTGAACCTAACACAATTAACATCAGCTAAAAAATCTTAACATTAGGCTACAGTATTTCTTACATGAAACTTCAATACTTGATGTAAACAACATCAGTGTACAGGATATTACAAAAGCACATGTTCCTGGTAATATTACATGTATCAGACAGACCCCTGGTATGCGTGCAATGTTTTCTGGCCTGAACAGTCTATAATTTATTTGGTTAGGAGCACAATATTCATAAAATAGTAGTAACTAGTATCCTCCTCACGAACTATGATACTTCAACATGACACAGAATCCCACAACTCGCTGGTGTGGGTATTCAGAAGTGACAATACTTACCCCTTGATTACACTATAGCAATAGTTAGACAAGCTAGCCCAACACTGACCAGAAATCATTCTTGTACTGTGTCCTCTATGACCTACAATCTTGGACAAAATTATTGGGACACTTTGTCGTACGTTGCAAATATATAATACTGAATTTTAAGGTGAGAGGACAACATGAAACCCCGCGCCCCTTTCCATCGTTGCGCTATAGAAGTGAATGTACCCTTTGAACAGTAATCCTATAGCCAACATTGAACGGGGCCATGGGGTGTCCCAAGGTATTTTGTCCAAGATTGTCTGAGTTTTTTGGGAGCAATTTTAAAGCGAAATTTTGAAAGAAATTTGAACATTTTTGGACAAGGTGCATCGTAAAAATTAGTTATCGGGGCCTATGGGTCTGGGGATTTTCAAATGAAAGTATTCTGAATTTCGACTATGGACATAACAAGTTAAATTTTAATTTTGGTGGTTTATTTGTGTATGTTTTGTTGGAAAGGAGTGATCATGAATGAATAGATTGTTTCATGGTTTTGTATGCAGACAGAAATAGTTGCGTTTAGAAGTAACATTGATGGGTAGCTGTTGAATTGCGTTGCAACAGGAGTGTTACTGCAATTGTAGAATGCTGGTAGGAATCCAGGTTATACTATATTCTGAAGTAGCTCCACGCTCTACCAAAATGCGTTAAAGTCAGAACTGTAGATTCAACTTGATATTAAAATAATGGTAGACTGTTAGTAAAGGCTGGTTTTTTAAATTTTTGGCCGCTAAATCAAGATTTGTGACTACAATTTTTACATTGCATGAATCTGGTAACAAATTACTCTTCAGTCTTGTGATATACGCAATTTTCCCTCGGGTTGCTTAAATTTTCCTGTCAAAACATTTTGTAGAACATGGGTTTCATTAACCTACATGGTTGGACGTTGTTGTTAGGTCTAAGTCAGCTTGGATGGGAAGGCCGGGTTTCGATTCACAGCATGACCATAGTGTTTTTCACTGCTCAATTATCCATTTAAAACTCAAATGTCTGTCAACTGCTCATTTTTCATTCATTCATAAGATAAGGTAATATATATATAGGCCTATATGTATATTAATATAATGATATAGCTCTAACAACAAATATGTGCTCTGAAGTCCGTTGAAACTGCTTAAAATGACTGACATATTACAGTGCACCATGTACGGTACAATAGAATAGTTGCCACAATGTCACTGTTATGTGTTCAAATATGAGCAAACGTCACCTTCATTAAACTTGCATTTTAGGAGATTATTTTGTATAATGATAGTACACTTTTTTACCCAGATTAACCTACAAGTCAGTCATAATACTCATTAAGCGTAGTTACTTTAATACCAGACACCACGTCATCACTGTAAACAATTTGAATAAATAACACATATACATCGATCTTCTTCAACGGACCACTAACATGTTTGGGGGGTGTTTTTTTGTTTTTGCTTGTTTTTTATTTCTTCGGTACCTGTCTCAATATCAGAGTTTGAGCCGAAATACGTCATTTGTATCATACAAAATGTTTTAAAGAAGTTTCCTGGTCAACAAGATGCATTGGAGTTATGATGTTACCTCCATAACGACTGCATTTTATTCAGCACATTTAGTGCAAATACATGGATTTGACTGACTTATTCCTCCCTTTACTCCGTAATAACATCGACAACATTCACACAATATTATGACGGTAAACCAACTTCCATATAGGCCCCAAACATGCCGAACATGCACTGCTGATGTTTCTTGTTGCAAGGAATATCACCCCCCATTTTGGTGTATAACTTATTTCCAATTGACGATTTTTCTTGTGCCCTGCGTATGCTTCTAACCCATCGAAATTCTCAGACAATCTTGGACAAAATTGTTGGGACACTTTGTCGTACGTTGCAGATATAATACTGAATTTTAGGTGAGAGGATGACATGAAACCCCGCACCCCTTTCCAATGTTGCGCTATAGAAGTGAATGTACCCTTTGAACAGCAATCCTATAGCCAACATTGAACGGGGGTGCGGGGTGTCCCAAGGTATTTTGTCCAAGATTGTAGCTCTGCCTGGATAGTCTTGAGCGGCAGGAAGTGGGCTGATTTCTGGTCACCGTTCAGCTAGCTTGTCTAACTATTGTGATAGTGTAAGCAAGGGGTAAGTATACGTCTACGATGTGAATATAGGCAAACTAGAAGCTAGCTATTCACATCCTTATGATGTCAACACAATTGGTGGTGTCCTTGTGATGTATTAAAGGCAAAACAGTCCTGCTCCTTCCCAAGCATATGTACCCAATGTGTCCTCCATTTGTAGTTTCCCACCCGATGTCATTCTGGTGTATGGTGCTAAGCCACTGCAGTTTCCATGACAGGAAACATTTCAACAGGGCCTACCTTTACAACAGGCTTATGAAGAGTGCCAGAATTTTATGAAATTAGTTTACAATCACAAATAGACGGTATATTTATGTAAAGCTATAAGTTTTCAGCTATTTTCAGGTGTTAGGATTGCTCTCTATCAAACGTGTTAAGTTTTGCAGTATAATTTACGACACTGTTCTGTAACTAATTCACCTGACACAGTAATGTTATACTACCTAGGTGCCTTAAGTTAGTGTAATGTTAGGGATAAAGCTTGGAGACAAAGTATGTCTGCCTACGTAATATCATCAACTTTTCACAAAACAGCTTGATCCACACTGTACATCAATATTTTGCTAAAATTTGTTTCTCAGGATTTCTCTGCTTTTATGAGTAGTAAGTCACACAGTCACTGTAGAAGGGCAAGCTGTAGTTTTTTCTTCAATATGTGATGATGTATGCCAAGTTTTGGACTCCCAAAAGTAAGGAATTTCAGTCCCCAAAACATCATAAGATCCCACAAGATGTATTGTTTGCAGCACATATCGTTTGTGCTGTATGCAGGCACTCCTATCCAACAGAGAAGATCATTCAACAAAAGTATCACAAAATACCCTAGTTGATCAGAAAAAAAAAACATCTACCTGGCATGTGAAAATGACAGTAAACTAACAATCCACAATACAATCACACACTTTCAGTTTAAGGTTTTCTCCTGCTTTATGTTTTTCTCGATGTTTTGTGCCTTTGTTGTTGCCTAACATAAACACTAAACATCAACAGTCTAGTCTACACATGGCACTGACTTTAAAGAAGATTGTCAAGAAATTTTTTTTCCAAAGTGTTAACAAATCTTTTATATGTTGTCTAATGCATTGCTAAGTCTTTAATGCTTCATCATGAACAGAATGGCTTCTTTCTATCACAACTTTACACATTAAACTAATGAAAATTTGAAAAGTTTTTACCATACATAAAAGTGTTACCTGGAACCAACACAAACTCATGACTCCAGTCTAATGGAGTTGGCACCAACTTATGTCATTTATTTGCCCATATAGCCATAGGGGATTGATGAAAAATTTCATGGGCACTCTTTCAAAAAACTTCCTAGAACTGCAACTCCGCATCAAGAGAACCTCCCTCCCTCTTCCAGCGAATTTTCAAAGCTTTAGTCTCATTTAGTGTTACACTTCTAGTTAAAGTGATTGTCTGTGTACTGAAAAACGAGAAAGATAAGATTATGTTTGACCTTAACTTTTTCTTTATTTTTAAATGTACTGTATGCGAGGTTGATTATGGACGGACTACATCTTTCAGTGAAGGAAAATGACAGTAACTACTCTGAAAAGAAATGGAATTGGAATAAAAACAGTATAAAGCAGAAATTATACTTGAAAAATAACGGTTCTTACTAAATTACTAAAAAGTAAACACATTGAAATTTCAGCTCCAACAGTTTGGTAAGGCTTTTAATTGCTCCATTTGGACAATCTGGGAAAATAAATAGGTTTCAGTTGCTTAATTCTGCCATATGATTTCAAATTCTTCTGATGGAACAACAAAACCTGTAGAATGCAATAACGTCGTGGTTGACTTTTCATTCAAATCAGCAGTGTGCTTCTTTGAACAAGACAATTGGAAATACTGTAAACTAGTATTGAATATTCAGTTAGTCAAAACAACTCAGGATCACTGATGCCCGCAATGTTGTGATCTGTTCATAGGTTATTTGTAATTACAGTGCTTCTTTTCACCAAATACAACAATTCCCAACACTGACCAAGGAGCGACGACTTGAGAAGTATGTTTTTGATACACCAGTGAGACCTGTACTGTTTCATATTCATTATGTAGGTGCTTGTAGTAAGAACTTTAATTTTTAAATATTTCTATTTTTTACTGTTTTTATATCAATCCCGTTGCTTTTCAAAGTAGTTACTGTCATTTTCCTTCATTGAAAGATGTAGTCTGTCCATGAACAACCTCGCATGTACGTTTAAAAATAAAGAAAAAGTTAAAATCAAACATAATCTTATCTTTCTGGTTTTTCAGTTCACATTCAATCACTTAAAAGAAGATGACCAAGACATCATTGCCCATCTGTCATCTGTCACTTAGCTTTAAGTGGTTTATTATATTGATTAAAAACAACGCGATTCTTATGATGCAAAGAGCACTGATCACAGGTGGGCTGTTCATGACAGATAATAACAAGAAAGCCAAGAGGCTTCGTGATTCCTTGCCACTAATACATGCACTTCCATTAATTTTTTTTCAGGATATACCAGATGACGCCATTAATACTGCACACCATTTTCCAATATCTACTGTATGCATGTAATGTAAGATAACACTGGTGGCCAAGAATTCTCCAGCCTGCACAGTGGTAGCCTAGGTACACTACAAATTTCCCAGTAACAAGAGATATACTCATATGACAGTTGAAATGACTGCCAATTATATAAACTACATAAATTCCTCCATCTACCCCATCATATGACCAAGTAATAACTTATTTATCTCTATTGCACAATAAGACTTTTCCCTAACAGAAGTCTTCCATGTGTAACTGTCTCCACTTCAGAAAACAAATCTATTCTACATTGTTTGATGACAGAAGGAGCCTGTATCTCAGATAATGATTCCTCTGGGAAAGATAAGGGTCAACCTTTCTCCCATTTTCCACAGAGGTCATTGGTCAATCACCATTTTCAGACCAAACAAATGTCTCAGAAGGAATTAAAAGCCAATTATGGTCTTGAAAACTAAGTGAGCACTTTTTTCTGTCAAAACATGAGTAATAAATAAAAGAAGCATGATACCAAATACTGTACAGCTGAATTGGGGACTAAATAGAAACTCAAAGGTGTATTGTACCTGCTGAACTTAATTAACCAAACTGGGCTTTTAGATATTTTACAGGTGCTTTCAGACATACAGTATTTTATCAGAAACCAGCATGATGCCAGCTGAAGATCCATAGATGTAGTTTCATCATATGTCAAAGACTTGTGAAATTAGTACAGCAACTACACTTTATTACCTAACTGACAGGTAAAAGTTTTCAAATTGGAACTTCCTAAATGTGCAAGCATTGCTAGTCTTTGCTTGGAAGGGAGCTCAAGTACCTTCCACCCATAGGAAAAGACAGAAGGAGAGAAACATCAGCAAAGGTCTTAACACTTTGTACTCGAGGACCTCAGATGACCTTTGACCCACATCAAAACTTAAACCAGTAATTATATTTACATACTCCATCTAAAAAGAACAACTTTAAAGAGTGAAATTGTCTCCCCTTTGTAAATATTGAAATTATCTCCTCCTTTGTAAATAGTGTGTTTTCAAGTTTTTTTCATGTTACGACCTCTGATGACCACACATGAGCTCTGATCACAAGACACACCCTTACCTTATTTACTTAGAAAGTCCTACATACCCTTGAAGGTCAAAGTTTGTGCAATGTGCAGTTCATGAGGTACTGCAAACATGTTTTGTCTATAGTTTGTCTGCAGATGACCTCTGGTGACCTTTGGCATCCACCAAAATCAATCCCAGTCAAGATCTTTAAATGTCCTCCCCACACACTAACTTTGGACTCTCTTGCACATTCCCATCAAAAGATAGAGTTTTCATAAGCTTTTCACATTTTGACTTCTGATGACCCCAGATGACCTTTGACCTACAAGAATACCCTCACAATCTCACTTACAGGGCAGTACATACCACCCAAGTTTGAAAATGATGCAACTTGTCGTTTCTGAGATACTGCAAACATAAGTTTGTACACATTCTGCCTGATGGTGACCTCAGATGACCTTTGACCTTCACCGAAAACAATCCCAGCCGAGATCTTCATATGTTCTATCAACACACCAACTTTGACCCACCTTGCACTTTCCCTTCAAAAGCTAGAGTGTTCACAAGATTTTGCTGGCACACATACATACACACACACACACATGCACGCACATACACCAAATCACCATCAGAAAGATTCCTTGCCCGCCTTCGGCAAGGAATCAAAAATGGGAAAAAATTTGCTGCAACAAGAAATGAGATGAGAATCAAGAAATGCTTACCTTCACAAGCATCTTCTCCCCTCGAGGACTGATAACCTGGTGAACATCCACAAGCTCCTGTCGGGGCCTTCCATCCACCACCAAACTGGCAATGGTAAATAAGTACATCACCATTTAATGGTTGTGCATTGTCAATACATGTACCATGCACTTGAGGGAGTTCTGATTGGGTTCCTGCTTCATAGGTCCTGTTGAAGATGGCGAAATTTACAATTGTCTCTGGACAAACAACTGAGTAAACATGTACTCCAGTGATGGACATGCAGGCTCCAGTATCTAGAAATGCAATGTAGAACCCCTTCTTGGTAAGAGTACCAAAGTGTTCCTCCCCAAAATTCACAACAGAATCTGGATCCTGATTAGGATCATCAAAGCGGTCATCAGCAGCTATCCTGGCAACTTTCACGTATGGCGGTGAGTCCCATGAGGGTGTGGTAGCTGATGCAAAATCACTGTTAGCTTCATAATAATACAGATCAAATGTTTCCTTACAGAGTTGGGCATTTCCAGTATCGGCACAGGCTGACATAGTGAAGCTGACCTCAACATGAATGGCTTTGGCTCCGTCACGTTCAATGAAAGGCAGGCGCAACCAATTGTTCATTGGGTTTTCCACAGAACATGTGCGGTAACGCCTCTCAAAGCTGGCACCAATTTCTTGCCACTGTGATGGAAGAAACAGCAACATGTATACATCAGTGGTTGCATTTTATCTGTACTTACAACATCTTAAACTGTATAATGGCTAAAACCCAAAGCTTTCCATCTATGTGTACACAAGAGTCTACTTATGGTAAGATTTGCCATGAACACAACTGATGAATAGCTTTGCTATAGCTTACTGAATATTCAAACCTTCCACTCCAATCCAACCTCTCCCTCTACTTTCCCCTTCCTCCCCCCCCTCCCCCACCTTCACAAAAATAATCAATCGAAAATCTTCCTGCAATAATTGCCTGTAGCTAAATCATATTACTTTCAATAATACATATCCTACTTTTTTTCATTGCTTATAGGATTGAGATATTTCTACACATCTCCTCCCTGCAGAATGGTGGGAGGTAATGATGATGTACTATAAACAATTACTAAAATACTAAATATTTGCATAACTTGTGGAACCACCAAGACTCACTTTCACTGTAATGGTTCGTTTTCAGTTAGGGAGTCTACTTGCTAGTAAATTATCACACCAATACAAGCTTGATCTGAATTCCACCAAATAAAAAAGAACTTGCAACGAATTGCATCTTTATCATTATTTTCTGTATGTTACATGTAGCAGAATTCTCTCACAGATACATACATGCTTTAACAAGACATGTCTTGACAAACACCAGAAGCCTTGAGCAATTCTTTCTCTTTTAATCACCATTCTGAGGTGTCACTTTTCCTGTTTGTCACAAACCATTGATAAACATTTTATGCAAAATGCTGCAAAGTGAAAAGGAAATGGATTTGGAGAAAAAAATGTGAGTCATTGAGGGGAATAACCATTTAATGAATGATTGGTGAAAAAAAAAAAAAAAAACGAAGAACTGACAGAGAGACGTTCTTCTTTCGTTCGTTGACACGGTTTCCTGTTGATTGGTGCAATGCAGGGGTCCTCATATAATGAATATTCAATGAGCAACTCAAATAACCTACAGCTGACTCAGAGTTCTACTTCTGATGAATTCTGTGCAAGAATAGCTGTCAGAGTGGAAGACACTGTATCATTTCAGCACTTGAGTATCCTGGGAGCTTCCATTCACCTAACACCTAGGATCAAATTACAATGATGACTGACAGCCTCTTGCGAAAAGCTCTCAAATGAGAAATCCTTTGGCTAAAACAGCTTCCCTTTCAATCCTGTAATTTTGAGCTTCGTTTACCTATTCTTTCCAACAATTGCTACAAACTAAGTAAAGAATTTTGAGAGTTGCTATGAAGATACCAAGGAAAGTATTTCCCAGAACACACTACTAGGTCAAACATCATTCATCAGGCTTGTGATAAGCACTGTGTGAAGACCTTACACAACTTAATTTTGCTAATACTGTTAGCAATAAGACAATCAGTGCTTGATTCTGAGCGGTAAGCTTTCAGCAAGTTAGAAATATTGGAAAATAGAGGACTCTGTGGCTTAGCATTTTCATGTTAAAAAACAACAGAACTGTGACACTAAGTTGTAATTCATTAGGCCAAACATTTAAGAGTCCATAAACCACTCTGCTGACCATATATCACTTTCCACAAACTAAACACTAGTGAACGGGGGGGGGAGCCTCCATATTAACGCTAACCATCCATCCTACTTCTGAAGATACAGCGACTTTCAACAATTTTGTAAAGGATTTCAGACCTCAAGTTTTCATTACCCCCTCCTCCCCCCTCTCTCTCTCTCACTTTTCAATCTCTTAAAGATATTCTTATAAAAACTGTGTTTTTGTTGAATAATGCACCTTTGGTCAAATTTTCAGCAGAAATTCATGTTATTACTGAAAACGCTTTGCATAATGCACATACCTACATTAATAGAAGGAGAACAACAAAGATAAGTGTACGTGCAGTCTTTCTCACAACTACCCACTTTCTTTTTTACATTTTGGGGATTACATGAAGGTGATGTTATACCTTTCCTTTAGTTATCTTCCTTCTGTAGTCTGCATTCTTTGTTAGACACAATAAGGGCCACAACACTTGTTTTAAAGGAGTATAGGTAGTTGTGAAATACATCTTGTATAACTTTTTGCACTTTCTTTCTAAACAATTTCACAACTACCTATGCTCCTTTAGGCTGACCTGCTGCTGCTGCCCTACACACGGTACTGACAGAAATACAGCCTTTTGTGGTTAGCTGTGCATACTCTTCTTCAGTATTAAGGTACTGTCAATCAGAAACGACACTAATGTCAATTTCCATTTTGCTCTCAGAGACCTCACACAAATCTGTTGTTGTGCACTTAAATTCTTGACCTTCAAATATGCTGTCCTACATGCTAACCTACAGGACTTTCGAAAAAAAAAAATTGTCGTATTAAATCTAACATTCAGATTCTCCACTAACTGGGTAAAGTTTCGAGACATTTTCTATATCTCAGGTAAACAACACTTTAAAGTCAAGATGATTGGGTTTTTGTGATCATTATGCAGCACTCTTGCAAATGCATGATCCTGTGTCCAGGACTGAGGAAAAACTCTTCCAACTGCTTGTATCTAAATGGCTGCAACTTTTTTAACAGTTTGTTATCGGCACAACTCACTGGTGTGGGTATTCACGAGTGACTATACATACATCTTGCTTCACTTCTGCATTCAGTTTGACCTTGCTCAAAGTGCATTCACAATCAAGTCTGACAACACACCCTCTGAGTCTAGGCCTCTCACCCTCCTTTGTCTATCACTCAGGCACTGGTGCAGCCAGGGGATCAGAATATGTCTTCAATGTGAGTCCTGTTAATACCTTGTTACTGATAATAAATTTGGTAAAACCCTGTTTAGACTATTGATTTCTTCTACAGGAAATTGCTATGAAATGTGCCCAAATACAGAGTGAAAAATCAGCAAGCTTAAGTTCTGATGTTTTTCTCTTCCAATCTCACTGTTAAGGTAAATTATGGAATCTGTAGTGTAAACTAATCTACAATTATGTCAAGCTCCCATGAGCACTATGGAGCCATATAATTTGTGCATGTACTTTTCAATGATGCTACAGGGCCATATAGTTTCTACAATCTAACCGGACGGGTTGCTCTCATAAAAGGTCCAGGCAGTCTGTGGGGCCTATAATTTAATGTTCTAGTCCATGGAGGTTTACTGCAAGGGCTCTGTGTGAGAATTTTAGTATGCTTTAAGAGCCTGAAAGGTCCTTACAGAGCAAGCATGATGCTGCAACTATCCCACAGGAAACTGTAAAGAGCTTCTTAATCATAAAGGTCGGTACAGACTCTATACAGGTTGCCATACGGATTTGTAGGAGCATGTCGGATATGTCTGATAAAGTTGGTTGGCCGAGGCACAAATACGTAGTGTTGTGTTCACCTGACCGATGATGTCATAGGTCACAGTGACTAGCATGTAAGGTACTCGAGCAAAAGGCAAATGAGGGCGGGCTAGGTCTAAGAGGGTGCAGTGCTAGAATTAGTTTCTAGGATGACTTGAGCATAAGTTAAAGGTATGCATTAGTGAGGCAAGAGGTAAGTATATGTCTATGACATGAATATAACACAGCACGGTAGGTGCTGGTAGTACATGGTGCCAACACCACTTTTTACATACTTCTTTTGCATGAATGTTACGTAATATTTTAACCTATGCATCCATGTTTTGGACACAGAGGAGACAGAGAATACATGTAACAATTTTTTTTTTCCGTGTGTTAGTATATGGTAGTATCCTCTCTCAGTATAAACCAGAAGCGATGAGATGTTTACATATGTGGGGGAAAACTGAATCACACCAGTCATGCTTTCCAGAGGGTACTACAAAATGCCCTGAGTGATAGCACTTGCCAATCTAAGAAATACTCTGAGGCACACGCAATTTCTGAGAATACTTTTTAATGTACATGGCTACACAAGATTTCTCAGAACACTTGCACACTGGCAGTTGCATGAATTTGCCCTTTTCGATGTGAACATGGTGACAGTACATCAGACCACTAAATAAGTATGAATATTTAGCAGTTCTGCCCGCAACTTGCAATGTGAATCGCAACTCAGCACACTTTGTATTACGCAAAAATCAAATTGGATTAGGATGAGCAAAATTTCTGTTGCATCTCCTTCTAAATAACAGCTCCTTGATGCATACATGTGCATTTATATGCAAAAACATGTACTCTGTATGCAGCACAACTTCTGCTGCTGCACTAATTTACATACATGTGCAGCATCATCTGTGAAAATCTGCATACACACACCCATTAAGGGGATGGTGTAATGGAAAATTTTGTTCATCTATAGGAAGTGTATATGACTTCATTTGACCTCACTTGATCCTATTTGCCCGTTGTGACACTTTGATGAAGCCTGGATAGGTCTTGTTAAGACAAGAAAAAATGGCAATTATGCCACCTTCCACATATGATGCTCCTAACTAAAGGTGAAAATGCTTCATTGGAGAGATAGCAATAAAACATCACTTTCTGAGCTTGTGACCCTTTCATACTGATGAGATTAATATTACAATATTTCATCCCCCTGCCAATCTATCTTATCCTAAAATTATGTCACTGTTTGAACAATGGACAACAACTTACAGCAACTCTACAGAAATTCACTTTTTTGCTCTGGTGACCCCTAATGACCTTTGATCTACACAAAAAATGATACAGCTCACCTACCCAATGTCATACACATACACACCAAGTTTGATAAAAATCGAACACTTGGTTATTGAATTATTGTGTAATATTTCTTGCATTTCAAAGCCTCACAAACATACATACCCACATACGCACATACGTACATACGTACGTACGTACATACCTACGTACGTACGTACGTACATACATACATACATACATACATACATACATACATGCCAAACTGACTCAAAGGTTCCTTTGTTAACACAAAGAGCCAACAAAATGCAATAAACTTGGAAAATGGAATTGCACTGCAAAGAGTGTGATTGCACAGTTCTCCAATATAGCTCATTAGAGGGCAGACATTAACTTGAGTTTGTGTTGATAATAAATAGATCTTGAGACAGGCATCTAAGGTGTAGTAGTTCAAGAACAATCAATACATGTAAAATACATGTGTGATACTATAAAAATTATATACCCATCTTTGCACTACAAGATAAAAGTAAACCACAGCTAACACCAATGCCTTGAGGTCATAAGCCTTACACAACAGAACTAACAAGTCCAGTTTCATTTGTTTTAACATCTTTACATTCAACTTCTGCTACAGTCACTCTATACATGTAACTTTAAAGGAGTAATTTTATACAGTTAACTATTAGCTACCAAATCCACCAGACCTAGCTTAAAAACCTGAGAATTTTTAAGCTGCCAGTAACATACAGCACTGCTTGTTACACTGTTTAGGTACTAAAGGAGATAGTGCCATATGTAAATGTATTCATTTTGAGACACTTCATCCAGCCAATTTTCCATTCCTGTTTAATGAAGCCTCAGTGTTCGTAGTCATCATCGACCTTGTTCCCATGATACCTTCTTCACAACAACCCCCTTGGGCAGCCAAATGCAAATAACTGAATTGACGAATAAAGCATGCGTTGGAAGTATCTGCCACATTGTGAACCATAAGGTGTAACAATGAGTTTTCCTGAGGGGGTGTTGGGATGTGTCAATGTAAATAGCTATTCCTTATCAATGCATTCAGGAGAGCTTTCACTCATCTAAAAAAAGTGCACATTCCTCCACTAGCAATGGAATCAAACTTGGAACCTTGCTACTACCATCTGCAAAATTCAATTAAACAGTTCATAATGTCCAATCATTTATTTACACTCAGATTTCAATAAATAACTAAGAGCATTCAAGTAATTGTCTGTACAGTGCATTCGCGATTTCACACTGCATGATATGTGTTTTTAAAGGTGTCACAATGTTTGAGGGTGTTGAAAAGGCTGAATTTTTATTTTGGTCTACACACAATATCTGTGAATGATACATTTCAGACTGGCATATGTATTGGCCATGCTATGCTTTGTTAGCTTGCAAACAGTTTGACTTGCCTCGTTTGACATTAAATTTGCATTAGCCAATACTTTGCAAACAGAGTACTGAGAGAAACCAACCAAAGGTCTAAATGTACAAAGACTGTACTGCCACAGACAATTATTTTTTTCATGGACTCGTCTTTATTGGGTATTCACATTGTAGGCAAGAGGATACATCTAAAATGATACATCAGGTGCAGTTGTGTATAAAGTGTCATGTGCTATGTGTATCATTTCCCATAAGGCAAGTTTTGAGTAATAGCTCAGGGCTTGACATAAGCGTCAAAAAGGGCACAGCAAAAATGCCATCAGTTGGTTTTAAAAGTTAAGGGCACCACAGCAGAGATAAAAGCATGACCACCAAAGTTTAAATGAGGGAAGGGCAAGATGGCATTTTGCCAATTGAATGGATATCTAGCAAGCGTGAAACTTGAGTGTGAAAGCCTAAATCAAACAAAAGCACTGAAAAAGTGTCAGAAAATGTGGAACCTTGTGGGAAAGGTAGTGGGGGTAAAAATTAATACCTAGAACTTTTAGGAGTGCCTTGAATTCTCTCACTTACCCCCTCTAGTTATGGGCTATTAAACAATTGAGACTGGTTTCAACTCCATTGGATATGGATAGACTTTGGAGCCATGAGTTTGAATGTTTCTCACAACACTGTCATATATGGTAAAAAATGTTTACAATATTTCTGAAGGTAAATGTATTGCCTTTTGACATGTAATAATGCCATCCTATTGATAATGACCTATTTTAAGCTTAGCACTACATTATCAAACATATAAAACATTTACAACCACTTCGAATCAAAGTGTTTCAATATTCTTAGACAATGTGGCTGTGGCTCTTAAGTAAGGACACTAGCTAGGTCTAAGTAACACATGCATAGGTTAGGCTCTTTGTAGCATATGTAGAAGGAAACTGTCAAATTAACCCTCTGGAGGTAAAGTGTTTACAATATTTTGTATACTAAATACTGAACTCTGAATATGAGCAATAGACATGCAAAGTATCACATCACTTACAGTATCTCTTTTTGAAATACAGGAGTTAACATGATTTTAATTAACCCTTTAACCTCTGGTGACTCCAAATGACCTTTGACATTCACCAAATCAGTAGGTGTTATCTACTCAATATGGGCAATCCACATCCACTGTTACCCTCCCAAAATAAAATGTTTACAAGGTTTTCCCAGTTTGACCTCTAGTGACCTCAAAACCTCCACCAAAAACAAAAGAAGTCTTCTACTCAGTATATACAATCTACACATTAAGTATGACATCAGACACAGTTACCCTACTGGAAATATTGTGTTTGTAATGTTTTTTATAGTTTGACTTGTGGTGAACTCAAATGACCTTTGGCCCTCACCAAAAATAATAGGGATTATCTACTTAGAATAACCAACCCACACATCCAGTATGACATCATTCAGTTACACTTTCTGGAGACATTGCGTTCACAAGGATTTTACAGTTTGACTTCTGGTCTGGTGACCTAAAATGACCCTTGACCTCAACCCAAAACAATAAGGATTATTTAATCAGTATGACCAACCCACATACCAATTATGAGATCAGTCATGGTTACCGTTCTTGAGGTACCATGCTTGAAAGGTTTCACATTTTGACCTTTGGTGACCTCAAATGACATTTGACCCTCACGAAAAATAATAGGAATCATCTACTTAGTATGACCATCCTACACACCAAGTATGACAACAGTCACAGTTACCGTTCTGGAGATATTGTGTTTACAAGGTTTTCAGACTTTGACCTCTGGTGACCTCAAATGACCTTTGACCTCGACCAAAAACAATACGGATCATCTACTCGGTATGACCAACCCACACACCCAAATATGAGCTCAGTCATGGTTACCATTCTTGAGATATCATGTTTACAAGAAGTGTCATATACACACACACATGCCATCACCCACCCCATAGATTCCTCCAGCCTTGGACAAGGAATCAATAAGAAAGGACAGATTTTAAAGAGACTTCCAACTGGGTGTGATCAGGTCCCAAGAAAATTCCAGTGAAGGACTAGCAATTGCTAAAGGGATAGAATATTCAAGACATGGAAGACTATTGTAGGCTTTATGTACAGAAAGTATTAAATGGAGCCTGACAATCCAAAGAGCTACTGAGCAAGCAGCCAGACAGCTGTGGAGAGGAGATCACTGGGATATTTATCACTCTGTTGACGATCTAGAGAGGGGCCTCTGCAAGTCTATCACCTTTGTGTGGTCGTTTTCTATACAATAGAGAGAGGGTTTCAGTTCTCAAAAAGAAAGTGTTCAACAATAGACAATTACAACATGTGTGAACAATAGATCTGCAGTCATGCACAATCACTACACACTGTGCACACTCCTATACAAAGACTTTTTTTAAGTATGCAGCTTAAGAGGAGTACAAAACACCACAAGCCAAGGTGGTTAAGTTTGAGCTATTACTGACTACAGAAGCTTACGAGCAATATGGATGATTCTTGTTACTATTACAAAAGAAGACAGAAATGGAATGAAGTAAAAGCACTTTTGAAAGCAATCAGAGCAATGAGAAAAGAGAACCTTGGTGACAATCTCTGTGGTCTTACTACCTGCTGTTAAGCCTCACTGTCCTTGCATATGAGGGGCTTCCTGCTCATGTGTTCAAAACTAAGACTATACACCATTGTACTCATGAACTAAAAGAAGCCAAAAGAAGAACAGTTAGAAGATACTTCAGGAATGACCAGATCCAGACAATAATGGTGTATGCAAGAGGATTGTACTTTCATTCATTCTGAAAAAGAAAAATAAGGACAATGAAAAGCAGGTGGAGCAATTTTGCACCAATGAAAGTACATCACTAGCCCAAAAGTGGCACCTGTTGGACTGTAGCACCTGTAGCACTGCTTCTCTTATACATAGCACAAGGAAAATTAACTTAAAGCGGCAAGATGTGCATCTAACATCTTCAATCGCCCTCTCTGTCACTCTCATTTCTTTGGAAATGACTGGCATTTCACGAAACAAAGGGGCAATTCTCCACAAGAATTTCTACTTCACCTTTTCATACTTCTCCCAATTTACAAAAGCAAAATGCAGATCTTGCTGTTCATTTTGAGTTGTCTACATCATTTTCACACAAAGTTATTCAGCCAGCTTTAGGATGAAATGGCTGTTAAACTCACAATTTCTTGCACATTTTCTTCTACAAGTTCTTGCAATTTGCAGGGCTTTCCACTTGCAAGCATATGGAAGCATTAAATATATTTGCTTCTTCTCCAACACCTGCAAATAACTTTTCCCACAATTCTTATATTAACACAACTGATCTGTGTTACAATTTATTGAATGAAAGGGACAAAATTCTTCTAAAAATTAAGAACATTTTCTTACTTTCCAATAACTTGTGATGCCAAGTTAGCTCTCTAACACATTCAACATCTGTATGAACCAGAGAGCCAAAGGCTGAGTAATTCCTTGGCATATCTACATTGTAACAAGCATGAAGTGCCCACATGACAAGTACAACGTAAATTACACTTTATTCTTCTTGAAACATCATGTTACCAAGCTTTTGACCCAAAATGATCTTTCATCTTCTCTTTAAACAATAGGTGCAAAATAGATAGAAATCACCAATTCAACATGGGCAAGGCACATGCTAAGTATGAAATCCCCCACAGTTACCCATTCTTGAGTTATATAAAGTGTTTACAAAATTTTGACTTGTGGTGACATCAAATGACCTTTGACCTAAAAAAAAAACGATAGGGTGCAACAGCTAAATATGAGCAATTCAGACATGCAAGTTATGAGATCTCCCACTATTTCTCTTTCTGAGATAAAATTTACACAATTTTGACCTCTGGTAAACTGTAAATGACCTTCTACCAAAAATAGTAGAGAACATCCAATATACTCAATATGAAAAATCCACAAGCTAGGTATGAGATTCCATACAGTTATCCTGCTTTAAATATAGTATTGGCAAGGTCCTCATAGCATGACCACTGGTGACCTAAAATGACCTTTGACCGCCACCAAAATCAAGAGGGATCATTTTCTTAGCATGGCTAACCCACACACTACAAAGAGATCAGTCAGGCAAAGTTGGAAAACCTTGTGAAACTTCCGAACATGGTTCTTGGGAAATACGCCATGTAAGCGGGAAATCCTGCATGTCAGGACTTTTTTTTTTTAAATAAAGAAAAAAGAAACCAGAAAGCCAAAAGGCTTTGTGATTCCTTGCTACATGGTTATATTATAACAAACATAAAATATCCACATGACCAGTATAAGATCAACTGCAGTTATTTTTCTTGACATACCACACGCCTTTACCCCAAAATGACCTTTATTTTGGTGACCTGAAATGACCGTGACATTTGACATCCACCAAAAGCAATAGGGATCACCTACCCAGTGTGGCCAACCAACTCATCAAGTATGACATCAGTCAACATTACCCTTCTGGAGTTAATGTGTTAGCAAGGTTTGACCTCGGGTGACCTCAAACGACCTTTGACCTCCACCACAAACAAAAGAAGTCCTCTACTTAGTATATACAATCTACACATCAAGTAAGACATCAGTCAAGGTTAGACTCCTAGAGATATTGTGTTTACACATTTTTACAGTTCGACCTCTGGTGACCTCAAATGACCCTTGACCTCAACCAAAACAATAGAGATCTTTTGCTCATTATTACCAACCCACACACCAAGTATTACATCAGTCATGGTTACTCTTCTGGAGATATCGTGTTTTCAAGTTTTTACAGTGTGACCTCTGGTGACCTCAAATGACCTTTGCCCCTCACCAAAGATGATAGGGATCATCTACTCAATATGACCAACCCACACACCAAGTATGACATCAGTCACAGTTACCCTCTCGGAGATAATGTGTTTGCGAGGTTTTCACAGTTTGACCTTTGGTGACGTCACATGACCTTTGACTTCCACCAAAATCAAAAGGGGTATTCTACTAACAATACTCAATCCACACACTAAGTATGACATCAGTCAAAGTTACCCTTCTGGAGATACTGTGTTTAAAAGGTTTTCACAATTTGACCTCTGATGACCTCAAATGATCTTTGACCTCAACCAAAAACAAAAGGAATCATCTACGTTATATGAACGACCCAAACACTAAGAATGACATCAGTCACAGTTACTCTTCTGGAGATATTGTGTTTACAAGGTTTTTACAGTTTGACCTCTGGTGACCTCAAATGACCTTTGACCTCCATCACAAACAATAGGTATCATCTGTTTAATATGAACAATCCATACACTTAGTTTGACATAAGTCACACTTACCCTTCTGGAGATATTGTGTTTACAATATTTTCACACATTTTCACCTCTGGTGACCTCAAATGACCTTTGACCTTGACCAAAAACAATAGGGGTCATCTACTCAATATGACCAACCCACACACCAAGTATGACATCAGTCACAGTTACCTTTCTTGAGATAGAGTGTTTACAAGGTTTTCACATTTTGCCCTCTGGTGACCTAAAATGACCTTTGACCTCCACCAAAAACAATAGGATTCATCTACTCAATATGGGCAACCTACATGCCAAATAATGAAATTACTCAGAGTTACCCTTCTTGAGATAGAGCGTTTACGAGCAGCGTCACACACACAAGCACACACACATACACGCACACATACATACCCACACACGACATCAGGACTGCATAGATTCCCCTGCCTACGGCAAGGAATCAAAAACGGGAAATTTCAGAGAAACAAAATAAACGAGAACAGGGAAAATGTTGTTAAAAAAAATATTTTAAAGAAGCTCTATTGATCGTTATTGCTTACGATACTCACATAGGCAAATAGCGCAGGTTAACTCTATGCCTAACCACGATGTCCAATATATCCACAACGACCACACAATTAAGTTACCTGAAATTATCGCCAGTTCCCTTTTAGGCACACTTCAGCCAACCTACATACCCTATGAACCTCAGTGCCCATGGATGATTCGCGCAGAGCCCGTGCACAATTTCATCTCCGTCAGTCTTAGAGTAGTGTTTTTTTGTTTTTTTTCTCCCTGAACTCAGCACAACAGATTCTCTGTGCAACTGATGAGAACGGAGTGCTTTCATAGGTACGTATGTACACAGCATACATACAGTACATAGCGGTGCAAACAGACGAGGAAAGGCTTTGACCTTTGTACCTTCTTTACGTTTACAGTCTTACACCAAGAAGCAATAGTAAGCGCCAAACACCTTTCTGGAAAACCTAATGTTACACACAGTAAAAAAAATTGTCTCGATTAAACCATTTTGAAATATGGGGGATGACTTTTATTTTTTACTCTTTTTTTTTTCCCAGCAAATTTCTACTGCCTGTTAAGGGTCACACTTATTAGGGATAAAAAAAGTTCAGTGCAAATGTTGTAGCCACAACAGGTGGCTGAATTTGAGTATTATGAATGTGATAAATGTCACAGGTATTTTGTGTGAATTTAGACTGGGGTTAACGTCCAGACACCAAACTACATGCGGTCAAATAAATGAGAAAAATTGTCAACACTGAAAGGCCAAAAGCATAGAAATGCATGTTTCGCAAAGTGAAGCGAGCCCACCAAAAAGGAACTTAAGGGGAAGCGAATATCCAAGTGGCAATATTCATGAATGCAAAGAAATTGCCGCCTATAAATTAATATTTGAATAAACTGTGAAATGAGCTATTCTACATAAGATACAGACATTACCATTTTGGGACAGGTGTTGACACTTTTGCAGTTAAAAACTTTTCTTGGAAACATACCACAATTTTCCTAAGTCAACAAGCAGAGCTATTCGTAAACTTTGAATTATTTAAACTAGGCACTGAATGGACCAGAGGACATCCATTTACAAACTTAAGTTTTAACAAAATCACAGAGTTTAAATGTCTGTTATTAGAGTCAATCCACATGTACGCGAAAAGTAAACACATTCAAATTTCATGTCCAAAAGAAAAGCATTCTTTTTAACTGCACTATGTAGAAAATTTTGGGAAATAAACAGGTTTCAGGGGATAAATTCTGGAATATGAATTCAAATCAGATAAAATACACCATGCATGTAAAACACCATAATGTAGTGGTTGACACTTTTCGTTCAACATTACAGTATTAAACTGTGAGCTTCCTTTAACAAGCCATCAGGAAGTAGACTAGTAATGAATATTCAGTTGGTTAAAGAGTTGATCACTCACATCATAATAAGTAGTGCTTTCAATGATTGATAAATATCAGACCCAGGCAATTTTTTCTCACACCTGCCAGATATGCAGGTACCCGACCAAAACTATGGCTGTGTGGTAAATATCTGTTTCCTTACCAGTGTACTACTTACACCCGCTCATACCTTCTCATCAAAAGGACCTCCGTTTTTTGTTTTGAATTATTTGTTGTGTATAGTTCAAAACTTTGACAATCTAACACAGTGTGTTCACCAAGCGGTTGTGTCGTTTTCACTTTGTGAATGAAGTGGGTAGTAAATTTAAATCTGACTAGTAAAATACTGTGCAGGTACCTGGATAACATGAAAAAACTAGTAATAAAGTGATCAGTTTGCAGTTAATATGTGATTACAGTGCTTCATTCACTAAATATTACTATTACCCTATACCAGTCGAGGAGCTACGACATGAGTAATGTGTTTTTGATACACCAGTGAGAACTGTACTGTTTCATATTTCCATTATGAAGCTGTGGTTGGCTTCTTGTTGTAAGAACAGTTAACTTTCAACAAAATCCCAAAGTAACTTTGGTTTCTTGCGTGAAGATGCATTAATTTTAAACCCAGTCTCAGATAACGAGGTCACAAAATGCAGGGCAGTGGAAAAATCAAGGTCATTTAGTGCTTTCGTTTCATACATCACAGTTTGTTGATACCATAAGAGTTTTTTTGTGGGGGATTGACTTACTTTCATGTGTTTTCAATACTAAATATGTCAACAACTTGACTTAGGAGCTTGACTTCGGGGGTTAGTATAATTGCATTTTTGGTTTGTCTTAACAAGACCTACCCATGCATCAAAGACAGGTCACAAAGGTCAAAGGAGGTGAAATGAGGTCATCATATGCACTTCACATACAAGAACAAAATTTTCCATCACACCATCTCCATAAAATGTTTTGTTGAAGAGATATCAATAAAACATCACTTTCATATTTATGAGATTAATGCTACTGTATTTTCTCCTGAAATTATGTCACCATTTGAACAATGGACACCAAGTTACAGAAACTAAAAGAAATTCACTTTTTTGCCTCTAATGATCCCAAATGACCTTTGACCACCATCAAAAACAATAGGGCACATCTACACAACATCATGCACATATACACCAACTTTGACAAGCATTCACCACTGGGTTATTGAGTTATCGCATAACATAGCTCCCATTCTTATCTGTCACACACATGCATACATACACATATGACTGCATAGGTTTCTTGGCTTACCACAAGGAACCAAAAATAATTGGTTACCATCATTTTTGTTCCTTGAATGATCTATTCTCTCCATGAACAACCTCACTTATATGGTACATTTGACAATAAAGAAAAAGATGTGAAGAAAAAAACTCTTACCCTTATGATTTTTCTGTACAGAAGCAATCACTTTATCAGATAATAATAATCATTTATATTAATGACAAAATCATGAGCCATTTGGCTAAAGTAATGAACCTTGACCTCAGAATATGTTCCAGCACCCAAATTTTTTTTTTATGTGAACTCAATTTGCCTAAGTAATTGTTAAAAATTCAACATATTTTTGGGCCTGTACCTCTTGTGTGCTATTGCACATAGGCCTTTCATTGCTGGTTGCAAAAGAGCACCCATAACAGATCAATACTTTCTCAAACTAAACTGTAGGTGTGGCACTGCTTTACTGACTGGTCTGTCTTTTGAAGCGATGTGACACACAATCCATGAACTTCAGACAAATTCACAACTAATGAGTTGAAACAATAATTCATCAACAGTGAGGTATCAATCAACTCACCAACAAGGTGTAGTTTATCAATTCACAGTTTCAATATAACAAACTAACAGTATGTACACACATTCACTTTTGTACACTTTTTCCTTGAAATTGACATACCAAACGATTTTTTCAAAGTACTTCAAACGTTCACAGATCACAGAGCACTTTTAATTGACTTTTAATCACACTGTATCACATCCAGGTTTGGGACTTTGGTTTTAACTGATAGTATCTATAGGCACCAAAAGTATGATGCTCTTACCCACAAATATTTCTTGGAATCTAACATTTACAGAAACAACAGTTACAACAATGGTGCAATATACCAACCAATGTGTAAACATGTCAATACAGAATAGGTAAGATTCTGTATGTAAGTAAAATGCAGAACATGGTACCCTGTACTTACAGTACACTTCTGGCTGTATGTTCACTCCCACCTCTTTATGACATAATTTTGATATTCCACTGAAAACTAATATAATAATAAAAATAGGACTTATAATGTGCCAAATCCACCAAAGTGCTCATGGCACTTTACAAAAAAAACATAAGAATAGAAAAAGCAAAAGCATGAAGTAAGGCAATGTGCATAACAAAAAGGTTTTGTGATTTCAATATTTACATGGATGATGATAGTAATAATGCTACCACTAGATTTGATGAATTATTATCTTCTTATGGGTTATCTCAAGTAATTCATGAATCTACTCATCATAGTCACACAAAAACATCATTTTTCCCTACTATGGCACTCATGACCCTAGACCATTCATTGGAATGAATTGCTAAGCCTTGAAATCTCCATTAATTTTTAATTAACACATTTTGTTGACCCACTGCATGTTGATTTTTAAGGTCATCAGGGTCTTCTGATGCAACTAGATCTTGCAAAAAAATGTGTCCTAAATATCTTATTCACAACAAAAGTGTGGAAGTCCTTGATCCAATGTATCATAAATCATGGTTGAAATGTTCATGAAAGGATCACCACAAAGCAACTTATTTCATTTATGTAACCTTTCAGCAATTTAGAGATGGAATTGAAGAGATGCGATTCAAATGTACCAACATGGCATAAAAAGACAATTAAGTTGTTAAACCATTCAGTCACACCAATAAACATCAGCAATAGCTTCATCACCTCAAACATTATGCATCATAAGATGAGTCAAGAAAGATGAATCATACAAACTTTGGAGAATTTGGGTGAACAAATTATTTTTGAACAACAAATAACTAAATTACAGTCAGTTGAAAATACTTCTTGAGAAAAAGACTCCGACCATGCCCTTTTTTTAATAATCTAAGTTTGTGTCCATAAAATATGGTTTTAAAGAATATGATTTTTTTTTGTAAAATAAACACGTAATTTCTCTTTCAAGTACAATTAAATCCTCATTTTTACAATATTTTCACAATTTGGCACCTGCTGACCTCAAATGACCATTGACCTCCACCAAAGTCAAAATGGATATGGCAATCACAACCACATACGACATTTGTCCAAGCTTCCCTTCTTGAGATATAGTGTTTACAAGTTTGCACCATTTGACCCTTCTTGACCTCAAGAAGTACAGAACCAAGTGACAACTCAAGGGACGTACGATCAAACAAAACGTATAGTAGGTGAGCGATTTGTGGATTCCACTTTAAGAAACATAATGGCTACTGACAGAGAGATCTGTGCAAATTCATTAGATTGATATCATTTACATAAAATTATTTAATGGGAAAAGAGAGGAAGAGTTGTGCATTTTGGAAACATTTTGAATATTCCCTAAAAGTCCTTGGTTTGGGAATTCGCTAGCGACGTACTCACCTTGAGAGCAAGACCAAATGGCTGGCAATTAGGGAACGGTGGTGGCCAGATAAACACAGACACAATTGCCAGATGCTAGACCATGGTCAATACAGTAATGCATGGGTTAAATAAGGTGAGGGAGTATGCACTGTAAATTTGGAAATTCCCCTAGATGTATGCATCAGCAACGATAGAACCCTTGCTACCTAGCACGCCTTGCATCTAACTATGAAAGTTAAGTCCTGCCTGCCATGCGACTCACGTTATTATCTTGTGGTTTGCTGTCGAAAATTGCAGGGTAAGAAGTCAACAAATTGATCTATCAACTTGATACATAATATCATTCAGTTCATGACTGTCAGTCATTCCATGTTGGAGCTTGGGGGAGGGGCATAGCTCGCTTGACTCGACCAGAGCCTGGCGAACAACAGTTGGAAATTTCGCATTGAAAGACTACAGTGATTCGCTCGTTTCAAACAGCAGATTCACTGTACAAATTTACATACAGTAGCGTGTGCTAAAAGTCCTTAGATTTTTTTCAACTATGTTGTCAGCAAAAGATCAGCTGGCACAGGTGGCAAAATTTGTTTTTATTTCTAGAGATGATTTCACAAGACAATACAAGTTTTTAAGGATTTCATGCTACAAAGTAAGTTGTTAATAAAGAACCATAATTTGTACACTACAAGTATGCTGATGCTTGATATTTTTCTGAGCATTTTCTTTCATGAGTTAAAAATCAGATTTTTTCTATGTAAGTACTGGTATTCCTGTGGTACCGGTACCATTTGTGGTGGTACTGATGGTACCAATTTAAGGCCATGAGACCTTAATCAACACAGAATGTTGTTAAAGGTGAATGTTAATGAGCACTTTGCCTTAAGAATGGGACACAAAAAGTAAAATTAATCAAACCTGCAGAATTATTTGCCAAACCTTTGTCTGAGTTAGCTGTTGCACTCACTATCAATGGAGAGTGCATGTATATGGCAAATCTGAAGATTGTGCAAGTACAGTAAGTGATTAAGTTTGTCCCTAACAGCTTAAACTCTCCATTAAGCCACAACTTTGTTCTTTCTACATCATAATGACTGTTTACAAATAAGTGTCTATTTTACACACAAGCAATCTAAAACCAGAAAGCCAAAAGGTTTTGTGATTCCTTGCTACGTGGTTATATTATAACAAGCATGAATTATCCACATGACAAGTATGAGATCAATGGCAGTTACTGGTCCTGAAACACCACATTAATAAGCCTTTAACCCAAAAACTTTAATTTTGGTGACCTCAAACAACATTTGACGTCCACTAAAAGCAATAGGGATCACCTACCCAGTATGCAGAACCCACACATCAAGTATGACATCAGTCAACATTACCCTTCTGGAGATAATGTGTTAACATGGTTTCACCTCTGGTGACCTCAAATGACCTTTGAACTCCACCAAAGACAATAAAGATCATCTACTCAATATGACCAACCCAAACACCAAATATGACATCAGTTACACTTACCTTTCTGGAGATATTGTGTTTACAAGGTTTTCACATTTTGACCTCCAGTGACCTCAAATAACTTTTGACCTCCACCAAAAACAATAGGGATCATCTACTCAATATGACCAAGCCACACGCTAAGTATGACATCAGTCACAGTTACCGTTCTTGAGATATTGTGTTCACAAGGTTTTCACATTTTGACTTCTGGTGACCTAAAATGACCTTTGACCTCCACCAAAAGCAATACAATCATCTAATCAATATGACCAAAGCACACACCAAGTATGATATCAGTCACAGTTACCCTTCTGAAGATATTGTGTTTACAAAGTTTTCACAGTTTGACCTCTAGTGACCTCAAATGACCTTTGACCTCCACCAAAAGCAATAGGGATCATCTACTTACTATGACCAACCCACACAGTGAGTATGACATCAGTCACAGTTACCCTTCTGGAGATATTGTGTTTACGAGGTTTTTCCAGTTTGACCTCCGGTGACCTCAAATGACCTTTGACCTCCACCAAAAACAATAAGGATCATCTACTCAATATGACCAACCCACACACCAAGTATGACATCAGGCAGAGTTACCGTTCTTGAGATATGCTGTTTACAAGGTTTTCACATTTTGACCTCTGGTGACCTCAAATAACCTTGACCTCCACCAAAAACAATAGGGATCATCTACTCAATATGACCAACCCACACACCAAGTAAGACATCAGTCACAGTTGCTGTTCTTGAGATATCGTGTTTACAAGGTTTTTACATTTTGACCTCTTGTGACCTCAAATGACCTTTGACCTACACCAAAACCGATAGGGGTCATATACTTAATATGACCAACCCACACACCAAGTATGAGATCAGTCATGGCTACCCTTCTTGAGATATCGTGTTTACAAGAAGTGTCACATACACACATACACGCATACACACACACACACACGACATCACCATCGCATAGATTCCTTCTGCCTTCGGCAAGGAATCAAAAAAAGGTGAGCTGTATGCTTTTCCTGAGGGCTTTTCAGTCCAGCATGAATCACATGATTTTGCACATGAAGGTATTTATTCTTGCCATCATTTTCAAGGTCATAGTGGAAAGGACCAGGGTTCAACTCCCATCCACAAACACAAATCGTACCCATGTTGCCACTTAAAACAGTTTTTAATATTTCAAAGCATACAAGTGTGTTGAATTGGCTGACAGTACAAATAGTAGGTCTGCATTATAGCTCTACTCTGAAAAACAATTTTACTTAGAGTTCCATTGCTCATAACATCCACATACAGTACATACAGATGCAGTTCTATAATACAGTGTACCTCCTTTTAAAATGCATTTTACTGCATGATATATTAATTGTAGCATGCAGTTCTTGTTGACAAAGATCTCCAGACTCATAACTATTCCATCAAAGCTACCAGCAAATTTCACTTAGGCAGATCACTATGGCTCCCTGCAGAAAATTTACACAGTGTATGCATTTACATGTTGACAAACACTGTGGTCTTGTAAGCCTTGAACTATGCTTAATATTTTACATCATTAAACTATCAAATATTTTGCACTTTTTGCATATTTTGACTGCAGAAATAAGTAAGCATAGTGATTTTTGGTTTTGTTTCAAATGTATTAACAAAGGTATTTCCATTACAAATAATGAGTTGTGCATATTATTTTACGAGCCAATCATCTGCCTTGGCCATCACACTGTATATCACCAAGAAATTTTTAATGTTCAGTACACACTCAATGCACAATACTAATCTGCAGTATTTTACAAAGATACAAATTTACTCTCATCATAACTGCAACTTCCCTTCAAATATCAGGTCATGTACCTAAATGACTGATGATGGAACACTCTTGTGGGAATTTCAATTCCAAATTTCTTCCTGACAAAAACAGAATGGTATCAGAACAGTGAAGGAAACATAGAAACATCAATACAGGCAAAATTATTTACTGAATAATCATCATACCTAGATATGTCAGTGTTTGACCTGACCAACAATGGTCAGGAGCCAGATCTGAAATGTCTACCTGAATATAAAGTTCACTAACATGCACTGTACGAATGACAGAATTCAGCAAGTATCTAAGCACAACTTCATTGTAATACCTACATACATGGTACTTTTAAGAAAAGTGCCGTATCATGACTTGAAAACAAACTCAAAGCCCAATTGCATCGCCACAACTCACCGGCATGGATATTCATAAAAGACTATACTTACCCCTTAATTGCTAATGCATCCATCTGGTCACCCTCAAAGTGTACTGGAAATCAAGTCTACAATCTTGGACAAAATACCTATGGACACCCAGTGCCCCCGTTCAATGTTGGCTATAGGATTACTGTTCAAAGGGTACATTCACTTCTATAGCGCAACATTGGAAAGGGGCGCGGGGTTTCATGTTATCCTCCCACCTAAAATTCAGTATTATATTTGCAACGTACGACAAAGCGTCCCAACAATTTTGTCCAAGATTGTAGCACCATGCCCTCCAAGGCTAGGCTCATCCTCCTAGGGCTAAGTGACGAACTTAAAGCCTAGTGAAAGGTATCTTTATGAGTATCCTGGTGCGCCACCGACTAATATATGTATACATACATATATGTTCAATATGCTGAATTTCATGCTTCATGTTGCTTCATGTTGTGTCATGTACAACAGCAGTGTAACTGCTATCACCCACTACCTGCGAATTTCGGGGACCCTAGCTATGACAGTACGAGTGCAGAAACTTCCCTTTTACTGTTTGAAATCCCCACAACTCACTGGTGTGGGTATTCAGGAGTGACTATACTTACCCCTTGCCACACTACTGCATCAGTTTGACATATGCTCTACTGACCTCGAAGTCAATTCTGACAACGCGCCCTCTAAGGCCTAGTTCGCCCTCGTAGGACTGAGCGAGGTGCTCAATGTAAGCGGACAAAACCGTGAACACTCACCGGAGAGCGGGATCCACGAAAGCCACCAAGGCATCGTCCGAGTGCCGACGTGTGGGGGGACCATCCCCCGCTGCGCCTCCCGCGGTGACTGCGCTCGGGACCCCCCTCCTCCCCGAGCCTCAAGCTCGCAGTTCCCCACACGAGAAAAAAAAAAAAAGTTTTTTTTTTTTTGTTTTCCAATAGGAGTTATTTACACTATGTACAAGAGGAAAAAACCCTCGCTCCTCCGAGGGGAACCAAAAAACCATGAAAAACAATAGTGGTTCCCCACGCCTCCGCGGGGTGGGAGGCGGGAGGCAGCAAGGGGTAAGTATAGTCACCAGTGAGTTGTGGGGAATTCACATCATAGACATATACTTACCCCTTGCCACACTACTGCATCAGAGTGACACCGAAGGAAACCAGTGGGAGGTCACCGGGAGGAGAGAACGGCACGGCCAAATGCCGCTTCGGCGCTAAGAGTGTCCGTGAGATAGCAAGCAACGAACGTCGTCGGGGTCCTCCAGGCCGCCGACTTGAGGATGTCCTCAACCGGGACCCCGGCAAATAACGCCTTGGAAGTTGCTTCCCTCGGACCTCGTGAGCCCCCTGACTTGTCCCTGGGCATGCAACGCAATGGACTCGGTCAGCCAGCGCAAAATGGTATCTCTCGAGGCCGCGGAGTGCAGCCTATGGGGGAGGACAAAGAGGTGATCGGAAGAACCAGTGTCCTTCGTCCGATGAAGATACCATTTCAGTGCTCTGATCGGACACCACTTTCTGCCCTCGGGGACCGAGGACATCTAAGGGGACAAAGATATCGCCCAGCATGAAAGTGTCTGGGTCTTGGCCACGAAAGTAGGGTTGGGAACCATGCGAACCCCATGGTTCTCGAACATCAAGTGGCCCGGCTTAACAGAGAGAGCCTAGAGCAGCTGGTCCGTCTCGCTGCCGCCGCGATGAGGAACAAAGTCTTGCGAGTCAAATACTCCAGGGGGCAGGAGTGCATCAGCTCGTACGGGGCCTGGGCAAGAGCCCGCAGGACCGCGTTCATAGACCAGGACGGCGCTAGTCGCAGTACGACTGGTCTACTGCTAGCCATTCCCCGGAGTAGCTGGGTAAGGACTCCGCTCGAACCCATTGTAGACCGGTCCGCGAACCGACAGTGGATCGCCGCAATGGCCAAGCGGTAGTTCTTGACAGTGTTAACCTGTTTGCCCTCGTCAAACAGGGCCATCAAGAATGAGGAGACCACGGACCACAGACGCCTCAGACGGAGTAGTCTCGTGGTCTGCACACCACCCTCGGAACTTGGCAAGTTGAGAATTGTAAGTGCAGAGGGTGGTGGGTCTCCTAGCTGATGCGACCATGGAGGCAACGTTCTCAGGAACTCCCTGTGCTTGGAGGGAATTCCGAACAGCCTGCAGGCGGTCAGGTGAAGGTCACTGGGTGTTCGAGAAGGGAGATCGTTGCTCTGACGTTGGCTTCTGAGCTAGGGAGTCCCCAAGGATTAGTCAGCCGTCCAGGTACACAAAGAGCAGTACGCCCGACGCCGAAGCTCGGCGACGACTGCTCCCGCAACCAGGGTGAACACCCTCGGGGAGGTCGCGAGGCCGAAGGGGAGGACCGTGAACATGAAACTCTCCCCTCGATACTCGAAGGCTAGGAAGCGTTGGGACGCCGGAGATATTCGGACATGCACGTACGCATCCTTCAGGTCCAATGATGCTGCCCACATCGCCCTCCATAGAGTGGGGATGATGAAGGCCAGGGTTTCCATGCAGAACCTCCTTGGCCTTATGTAAGCAGCGTTCAGAGGCCTGAGTTTGAGGATGGGTCTCCAGGAGCCGTTCTTTTTGGGTGCCATGAAAAAGGACGACCAGAAGAGGGGTTCGTCCACTTCGGTCGCCCTTATGACAGCCTCCTTTTTGAGGAGGTCGCCGAGTTCCTGCTCCAGGATCTTTTGATGGAGCAATATCTGGGGTGGGTGTCGGCGCGGCCATGAATTCGATCTGATAACCTTTGCAGACAACGTTTAACAGCCACTTGTCTAGGCAGAACGACTCCCAGGCCCCTGTGAATTTCCTCAATCTCCCCGCTACTGCTGGGAGCGCAGTAGGGTAGGCACCCCTAGGGCCATGCGGGGAACTGCGCTGAGGTCTGCTGACCGTACTTGGGACGGTCGCCAGCCCCGCCAGAACCCCTGTCACGACCCCGAGCAGGTTGCGAACCGCCGCCCCTGCCTCTTCTGCCTCTTCCAGAGGTCGAAGGACCCCCGGACGAAGCTCCACGACCCACACCCTTCGCTTTGCGGCGACGGGACCTTGACTTCCTCCTCATTCGTAGCTGACAGGCAAGAACCCGAGGGTCCTGTCTCGCTACGGGGGTACTATCTTCCTCTCTGGTCTCGGGCTGCGGCACGGACTCCTCTGCCTGCTCCTCCATCTCCTAGAGCTCGTAGTCGAACTCATCGGACGTGAGGAGTTCGAGCGAGTCGGGAGGTGGGGGCTCGGCGGCCATGTGTTGGGCCACAAGGACCTCAGTTAGGAGGGGAGGAGGAGCAGGGGGTTGCTGGTCGCTAGTCGCTGGACGAGGGATGGAGGTGAGCCATTTGCTTGGCCACCTTTCCAGCAATCAGCGGACCCAAAAGACTCACGAATTGGGCCATCCAGCTCAGGTCAGTTGGGTCCAGAAACCCTCTTGGACTAAATGATCGGGACTGGGTAGTCCGGCCATATCCCTGGTCTGAGTCGGCAAGATCTGAACTCGGACGAGTGGAGCCAGAGCGAATAGGATTTCTGGACCAGTCGGCTCATCAAGTCCTACTTCCTTCCCGGCTCCGGGTAAGGCCGCGATCCGCGTGGGACCGCGAGCCAACCTGGGAGTCCTGGTGAAACTCTCCAGTACCAGCGGGCGCCAAAGCGCCCAGATCCGGAGCAGGAGAGGACTGCTCTTCACCACCCTGGGACCCAGCAAGATCCAGGCTCCAAGGGCCCGAATCTTGGGGAGCCGGCTTCTGTAACCGGCTCCCAGATCCCCTGGTATCCCGAGAGTCCTGTGGGAGTATGTTCCGAGGAACGTCCTCAACCACGGACTCCCGTGGAAGGCTGGAACCCTGCCGAGCCAGTTCGACGTCCCGAGGGACAGAGCACGACTCGACGGCCGAAACCGCGGGTTCCAGGTCGGTCTCCCGGGTGCCAGAGCTCGAAGCTCGGCTGCTCGGGACCGACCCCGCCTTCTCTACCGGTCTAAACTTCCTACCCTTCGACTTGGCCTTGGACTTACCTTTGGGCCTGGTTGCTGGGGCTGCGGGAGCCTGGACTCCCGAAGGACCAGCAACCACGGAGGGATCTGGAACCGCATCCAGCCGCCCCCTTAGTCTCTACCGCCGGCCCTGCAGCCAAGAATGAATCTCAGACCACTGGGCCAGGGAAAAAGGCATGCACCGTTCGCACGGATTAGACCTCGTGCAAGAACGGCACAGGGGGACACTGAGTGCGAGTCCCAATCCCTCCCGGGCCGGAATTGGTTGCAAATAGAGCAACGGGGACCAGGATTTGGGGACGACATGCCAAGTCCGAACGGGGTGTCACTCTTCTAAACCAAAAAACACTTAGCACCCCGAAAAACACTACAAAATGAACACCAGGGGAGCTAAGGGGGAATATATGGCAAGCAACCTCAATTAAATTAAGATAGAAGATAACGAGGAGGTTAACGAATCGTTTCCAGTGAAATACGAAATAACTTTTAACGTCAGGAGGGGATTGCGCAATGCCCTTAAGGGGATTGCAAAAGAGTGTAGGCTACAGGATTAACTGTGCAGCGGCACGAGAGGATAACTGTCCTAGGCCACTGCACAAAACTGAAATATTTAATCTTAAATTTCTCGGGGAAGCGAGAGTCAAATTAAGCAAAATATGAGAGAGCAGAAAGACTATAAAACACGGAACGAAAAACGAGAGTACTCAAGGTTTTGCCTTGCGCGAGGCAAAAACAGTGAGCAAATTGAAACACGTTGAACAGCACTCGAGCGAAATGCAAATGAGGGTGAGCTAGACCTTAGAGGGCGAGGTGTCAGAATTGACTTCGAGGTCAGTTTGAGCATAAGTCAAATGATGCGGTAGTGTGGCAAGGGGTAAGTGTATGTCTACGATGTGAATATCATGTTTACAAGCCAAGGCATCACATGCACATTAACAGATACATACAGCATCACCACTGCATGCTTACCTTTGGCAAGGATCCAAAAACCATTGCTCAGTATCACATTACCCCCATCATGGTTTATATGGTACAGTACAATTTGGACTTTACAGGAACTGTAGGCTACACAATTTAGTACTTAACCTATGTACAGTGGTATATTATAAAGGTTATTAATTACTGCAGCAGACCCTTCTGAACATCTTCCTTTTTTATAGTGACTCATAACCAGACCCATCCATCATGAGTCTTGATAAACGTTAACCATGTACCTAGCTGTAACTGAAGAGCACACTGTGAAATTATCTCAGACACTTTACATTTACTTGGTAACTCTTCTTATTTCTCGATACCCAAATTGTCATTTTCCTTTCTTTAGTTTACCATGTCACTGATTACTTCAGCTTTGTTTCTCCTTTTCAAGACACAATTTTAACCCAGAAATGTCTGACAAAAAAAAAAAGGCTATCTAGAAGGAGACTTTGGCCTTCAGCAAATCGTTGATCCAATATTTTAATATCGTTTAAATTTATCTGATGCAGCCATTTCTCTGGGGTTATTTGCTATTTAGGTTCAGATTGGTTATGATGAATGTGACATTTTCTGTTGGTCAATGGTGAACCCAGAAAGGTTATGGCTTCATTAGTATTATAATGATTGATTTCACAAGGAATATAAACCCATATCTACACTAGCACAGTCAGAATAGTAGGACACTACTATGATTTGTCACAGGTAGCACATACATGATAATCAAAGAATGACATAAACTGACGCAATGTTGTGATCCTGGTGAGGTGCTGTTGGGTAGAATACAGAAGTTAAATAGATCAATTCAACAATTTACACACAGACAACTTCCCCCAAATTCTGCAGATAGCCCCTCGAGGATTACTTACATGTCTAAAATGGGTATAAATTTTAATTAACTACATAAGCAAGTAAAGTTAACGACTAAAATGTTAACAATGAAAACTAGGAACTAAATCTTTGTATAAATTGTTCAGGCATTCCTTGCAGAAACATAGATGTAACAGTGCATGATGATTCAAGAAACTACCAAAGTTGTTTTGCTCCCTCTTGTTTAAGAACCAGAAAGCCAAAAGGCTTCGTGATTCCTTGCTGTATGGTTATATCCAAACAAACATGAATTACCCACATGACAAAGTATGAAAGCAATTATGGCTTATTCTTCTTGAAACATCATGGTAACAATCTTTGGACCCAAAATGGCCTTCACCTTCTCTTAGAATATTAGGTGCAAAAATTGATAGAAATCATCTATTCAATATGGGCAATGCAACATGGTAAGTATGAAATCCCTCACAGTTACTCTCCTTGGGTTATATAAAGTGCTTACAAGATTTTGACTTGTGGTAACATCAAATGACCTTTAACCTTACCAAAAAACAATATGGCACAACTTATAAATATGAGCAATAGATTTGCAAAGTATGAGATCTCTCACTATTTCTCTTTTAGAGATAATAGTTACATAATTTTGACTCTTTGATGTCTGGTAACAACTCTAAATGACATTTGACTTCTACCAAAAATAATAGGGATCATCCAATACGAATTCAATATGAACAATCAACATGCTAGATATTTTTTCTTTTTTTAGGTTCATGATGGAGGTCAAAGGTCATTGACCTCAAATGTCCTTTGACTTCCACCAAAATCAAGAGGGAACATCTTCTTAGTATGGCTATCTCACACACTAAATATGAGATTGGTGAAGGTTACCCTTCTGGAGATATTGTTTACAATATCTTCACACTTTGACCTCTGGTGACCTCAAATGACCTTTTATCTCCACAAAAAACAAAAAAAAGATCATCTACTCCGTATGTCCAACCCACACACCAAGTATACGATCAGTCATGGTTACCCTTCTGGAGATATTTTGTTTACAAGGTTTTCACACTTTGACTTCTAGTAACCTCAAATGACTTTTGACCTCTATCAAAAATGACAGGGATCATCTTCTTAGTATGTTCAATGCACACACCAAGTATGGGATCAGTCACGGTTATCCTTCTGGAGATATTTTGTTTACCAGGTTTTCACACTTTGACCTCTAGTAACCTAAAATGACCTTGACCTCCATCAAAAACATTAGGGATCATCTTCTTAGTATGGTCAACCCACACATCAAGCATGAGATTAGTCAAGGTTACCCTTCAGGGGATACTGTGTTTACAAGCAGCATCACATACACATGCACACACATGACATTGCCATCCCAAAGATTCCATCCGCCTTCAGCAAGGAATCAAAAACTTTATGAGGAAGCTAGAGAGCTGCTGGACTGATATGATTTCAAACAGTTATTACTGTTACTTTGCAAGGGGCAAAAACAGGGGAATAGTAATAACACGTAGTAGATACTTGAGCGAAAGGCAAACAAGGGCGGGCTAGAACTGATTTCGATGTAGAGCAAGGCTAAACGTATGCTTTAGTGAAGCAAGGGTAAGTATATGTCTACGATGTGAATACAGCACGTACCTATACATATACCTTTACATGTATGTAATGTTCAGCACCTCAATGTAGACTTCGCTGGAATTACATCACAACATACGTTATCTTCCAACCTTGAAGCACTCTTCGTTTTATCGTTTTTATAACTTGAACTGACAGGTGACTTCTGGCAGTACACTTACTACTACTGTATTTCACAACATGTTTAACCAAAGAATTTCATTTGTAACTTTGTGAGCTATTGATAAACACTATATGTACATACAGTACCTTACAGTTTTGCCACAGTTGACTCCAAAAATTGATGTCTCAAGAATCAAGAATACACTCAAATCATACAATGAGAGCCGCTAAACTTCAAATAGCTTGAACTGTATTGGAAACAAACTGCTGGCTTAATTTTCAGAGGAACAAAGAATTACTATGGTGTTAAAACGGTTGACAAACCAACATTTGCTTATGGTTACCAATGAACCGCACTGATCACCAAACATTTTGACACCACATTCTTCTTCCAGAACTAGCCAAAACTTTGGATGCACAAAAATATTTAGCAAACTTTTTGTTCAATGAGCTGGGAAGCTGTCTCTTGAATCGTGGCTGAAAAAATCCCACAGTAGGAAGAAATTATTGGGTTAAAGAAACATAGGACTCAATTTCATGCCAAAGGTGTCGAAGTTTGACATAGATGTACCACCAACATCACTCCATGGCTTCATGTCTCCATAGACACAATAGCTTCAAATAGGACAGCATGCAGCTTTAGAGTCTAGGATATATAGTGGGTCAAATATTGCTGTAGAAAATGAGCTTTGATATGTACTGTATGGTACTTAAAAAAAGCAATGTTAGTACTCCATTCAAAAATTTATCATGTATTTTTCTTTCTATTCAAAAGTTTTCTGTTCTACATAATTAATGCAAACTACACAATAAGGAACTACATACAGTAAAACCCCGTTTATCCGAACACGTCGGGATCAGACGTTGTTCGGATAACGGAAAAGTTCGGATAACAGAAAAGTTCGGATAAACGGGGTTTCATGTTTATCGTTAATATGCTACTCCCAGTGAAGCATGCACTTATCAATAAAGTGAAATTAACCATTGTTAGGTTGTCTCCGTGTTATTTCTTTGGTTTCGTATTAAAAAATAAACATTTTTGAAAATTCAAAGTGTTTCGTGTATTCTTCTTAGATTGAACTTCCAAGGAGGATAAATTGAATGAGGGCAATGGATGTCCGTCTGGGTTGCGATACTTTGCTCGGCGGCAGGACAACACATAGTCTACACACGGAATCCTAACATTATAAACCAAAGGCAACAGTAGCCTACATTTTCAAAAAATGCAGTAAAATAACGAACATGCATATCATTTTACCTCTACAAACGGTATAAACACTCGCCGACATGGAAAAGGGAGACGTAAAGTGAGAAGCATGCCACTTAAAAACCCCGACAGTCTAGCCGCTATTACCGCTACTTGCGAATTCGGGCGGGCACTAGCTATAACATTAACAGTAACGTTAGCAGTAACGGCGCGGTTACTTTCCTGGTACTGTTTGAAAGCTAGGCATATCGAAATGCCGGAGTCTCGGTAGTAGAAAAATAACGTGCTCTGCTTAATTTTTTAAACAATGATTGGAATCAAACGTGGCAAGGGATAATTCGCCCATATGTCTTGAGTAGGCCTACGGCTCATTTTATTTGTTTGAATCGTTTGTTGTATCACCTTAATTGGATATTCAGGAGGTTTGAAAAGTTTGATCGACTTTATCAAAATGGTTTAATCGTTTCCAAAGTTCAACTAGGTTTTAAAAGCTTGCTATCTTTTGCAAGCTCGTTAGGCCTCAGTGTTAATGGGGCTATCGGTTCCCTTGTCACAATGCATGAATGAATTCAAAGATATTGCCGAAAGATTTTCGAAGACGGGATTTATTTGTTTTGAATTTCAAGCTTTAAAGCTTGTTAACTTTCACATCTGGGGCCACCAGTTTACTTTATTCTCACCTATTGCACCCAGATTTAAGTCTGATTGACATTCTTCCACACGTGTATTAATTCTAATCACTGTATTGTTAGGTGTGAAAAGAACAACTGTTGGGCAGCGCTAACGCTAGCGCGGGGCTTTGCATGAAAAGCCTAAGTTTCGTGCACTTCGATAGGCTATTGTCAGTATGGACTTAGTGACACTATAGTGGTTCTACGCCAACAACGAAGAAAGAAAACATACGGAGAATTAGCCGGGTATTTCTGAATCATGTATTCATCCTCCGGCTTAGCGGTTTAAGTTGGTAGTAGAGATAAACATTAACAATAGCTGGTTTAACTACAATAAAGATCTTCGAGGATCGAAAAAAGTTAAACAGAGAGGCAAAATATTGTCAAACCTAGGCTGAAAGTTTACATTGCTTGTGTACAATGCCAGTTTTGCGAAACCGAACAGCCAGTTCGGATAAACGGGGTTCGGATAAGCGGGGTTTTACTGTAAATATAATTGCACTCACAGAGAAGGTGATAAATGGAAGAAAAGTTCATTCCCAATTTAACACTTAGAGGGAAATAGGGCGTTTAGAATACACCAACATGACATGCGAAGAAAATGGCTTTCATCACTGTTAAACCATTCAGTCTCACCAATAAACATCTGCAAAAGCTTCACCTCCTCAAAACATTATGTATGTGATGAGTAACGGAAGATGCATCATTTGAATTTTGAAAAGTTTGGGTGAACAAATTATTGTTGAGCAACAAATAACTGAATTTCTATCTGTGAGAAACATTTTTCTTAAACAGAAGACCATTGTCCTCTCTTTTTCGAATAATCTTGCAAGCTATGTCCACAAACATTGGTTTTGAAAATATGGTTGTTTTCTGTCAAACAAATGCCTTATTTCCCTTCAATTTACACTAATGAGCCAATAAGACTGCTCTATGAACAGAATTTCATGACTTTAATGAGCACCATCAATGACTGAAATGAAATCACACAATATTAGCAAAACCTAGCTTTGACAAGCTACTTCATTGACAATAATACTCACACAATTTAACGCAAAAATGTACACTCATTGCTGTATGCTGGGAATATCTACACTGAAAAGCATAGGGACTAAAACCTGTGACAGGCTGTATAGATGATTTAAAGCCAATAATTGTCTGAAGCAAACATACGCATCTTGTAATCTTCACCTAGAGCTGTCTACTTTGAACAAGAAAGTCAGAATGCTTAGCGATATCATGCCCATGGGAAGTACATTTTAGCTATCCACATATTGTCTCAAAATGACACTGTCATTGTAAAGTTACTGTTTGAAATTTACTGTAGAACATTCAAGACTGGCTATGTCAACATGGTTCTATATCAGTATCGTGCATTTAATATTGAGCACTGCAAGCCAGATATGAGATTAAAATGTTTTTGCTGATATACTGCATGTTTGAAGGGGATTAACAATTTGACATCGAGTGAAACCAAGTAGCCTTCCTCTCCCTTCTTGACAGTAAGGTTATCTCACTCAAGGTTAAGTCTCTCACACACTTTCTTAGTCATTCATCCCAAAATCAGCCAATGTACATATTGTTGACAAGATTATATAAGATTATATAAGCTGAAGTGATGATGCCCAAGTGACATATCACCTAGCTTGAAACAGATGATTTCGCTCAGGCAAGTGTCACAGAAACACAGAGTTTTGCCCCCAGTGTTCACAGACAACCTTTGAACTTCACCAAAAACAATAGGGCACACACACCTTCTCAATACAGTGAACATACTCACCAGGTTTGACTTTCATCTAACTTTCCCCTATTGAGTTACAGCGTACCAAAGCAAGTGTCACAGACCCACACACACCAACATGACTGCACAGGTAATTTGCTGAGGCAAGGAACCAATAAAATAGAAACTTGAAGTAAAACTTTGGGATTGGTGTGGTGTTAACCACCCAGTCACACAGCTTGCGACACTGTTGTTCGATGAAATTTTTGGGAGTTTAAATCCTCACATGTACTTTGGTCCATGGACTTCCCCCAACTGAGTTTGTGCTACGATCACAGCTGGGGGAGTAGAGTTGGTATTTGTCATTGAGTAATAATTCCCTGGATGCAAAAGTTTGAGATGAAAACATTCCTCAAAATGTGAACCCTATCAATTTAAAATGACTAAACAGTAAGGTAGTTCTGACATTATTTTGGCTCTAATTCTTTTTTTTTTTTAATTTGTGACAATGCATGTTCAGTTTTGAACTCCTTAAAGTAAGAGACTTCAGTCTCAAACTAGAATGCACAAATGCATTGTAGTTTCCATGACTTAATTAAGAGAATTTTAATGAACCTGGTACATGATGGCTGATGTATCACTCCTCAACATGCATATTAAGTGCATTACTAAGCAGTAGCGATATTCCAAAAAGAAAATATCGATATATCGGCAACAAAATATACATAATATCGATATTATCGATAATTTCGCAGAACAGGCACACACAATGTGCTACTGCACATACAGACCCAAACTGTGGGCTTAACACATGTTTTACGATACTTTAACAAAAGAGCAATTTGACTGACACAAAGTGTATTGAAACTTTTTTTTTCTACTTAATTTTCACCCCATCCTCGTATTCTCAAATGTTCCTTTCCCCATGTGAATTGTTTGAGGTGTATGTTTGCCTACTTGAACCAGTTTTTACCCCTCTCCCGAACGCCTTACCTGAATAGTGTAACTTGTGAACCTAAACTCCGTAACTACCATACGAAAACAAAAGTGGCAGCTATTATCGTCTTTCAACAGCAGCACCTTGTACATTCAGTAAAAAAAAACTGCTATGCAATGTATGCTCATCGTGCTACGCAAGGGGTATTTTGGTGAGATACTAGATATTCTCATACACTGGTGTGTTGTTTTGGAAACCGACTGTCCAATCAGATCGCTCATCGCGAGCTACCAACAGGTGTTGTGGGCGGGGAAAGCTGGGGCAAGAGCCATATATGGATGTGAGCATGAGCAGGCCGCCGCTTGCCTTCAGTACTGACCACGTGCAATCACATGACTACAGATATTATAGTAGTTTCTCTGTATCATCGCCGTTTATCAAACACGATAAAATACAGACTTTTCTATAATATAGACTCGCCGATAAATATCGGCGCAGTGAAAATACAGGTAACCATAACTATAGAGACATTACAGTAGTTTCTCTGTATTATCGCTGTGTATCAAACACGATAAAATACAAGCTTTTCTATAACATAGTCTCATCGATAAATATCGGCACGATGAAAATACAGATTTTCTAGTGCAGCACATCGTGTTACGAAACGATAAAATATAGACTTTTCTGTAAATATAGTCTGTGGATAAATATCAGGGCAATGAAAATATAGATTTTGGGGGAGTGAAATGTGTGATTATATGCGGGATTTGTGTGGCTGTGTAACTGCGGGTCGTGCGGGATGCTGTTCACCTGAGCGACGTGCTAAAACTATATATAGACTTTTTCGGTAAATATAGTCTCGCAAATAAGTATCGGTGTAATGAAAACACAGGTTCTCTGTGAGTGGAATGTGTGCGTCGTTTACATGCAGGAAGGGTTTATGTGGCTTTTACTGCAGGTCGCGCGATGTACTGGACTATTGGGAGACGTGCATAAAATGATAAATATAGACTTTTTCTGTAAATATAGTCTCATAGATAAATATCGGTGCAATGAAAATATAGGTTTTCAGTGAGTAAAATGTGTGTATGTTACATCATGCGGGAAGGGTCAGTGTCACACAAGGCGAGTTACAGGATCGGAGGCAGGGCTTTTCCGGAGTATATCCAATCAGTGCTGTGAACACGCATACCCCGGTCATTCACTACACAACAGCTGTTTTAGACGGCGCGAAACTGGGCAGTTTGACACAGAAATAAATTATCTGGATGTGCTTTGACTGACTTAGCGTAAACTTTGCGGTAAATCTTGAAACAGAGTTTCCATGAAATATAGAAGTAACGATATATAGTTATAGATGTAGCAGTCTATATTATCGATATTTTTCTATATTATAGTATTTTCTATATATCAATATAGTTCCAAGGTGGATATCGATAATATTCCTGAAAACAGGATATACATATTATCCACAATATCGATATACCGCCACTGCTTATGCATTACAGTGATGCAACACCTAAACATTACATATGAGATTTGTCCAGGCTTCTCTCTAGATACCATGTTTAAAGGGTTTCCACAGTTTGACTCCTGTTGACACCAAATGACCTCCATTCATATCATCGGGTTCGTCTACTCAATGTGAGGCACCTATACATTACATAACAAAAATGAGGTATGTCCAGGCTTCCCTTCTTGACAAAATTGTGTTTACTACGTGTCCACAACTTGATCCCTGTTGACCGCAAATGACATTTGACCTCCACCAAAAACAAAAGGCTTTTTCTATTCAACGTGATACACTTGCATATTAAATATAAGATTTGTACAAGTTTCCATTCTTGAGATTTCATGTTTACCAGGCTTTCAAAAGAGGAGGGACCCCTCTCCCAGGATAGCAATCAGTCACATTGCCCAGCTCTGACAAAATTTTGACTTGTGGAGAACACTGCATAACATTATGTAACTCTGACAGCAATGTCATAGTATGTTACCCTAACAGCTATGTAACCCAAAACAGCTGTCCTAAGTTATGAATTACATATTGAAGTGGGGTTTGAAATGCCAGCAGTAAATGTTCTCTATACACTCTTTAAGATCCTGTAAATTGTCACTGATTATATTCAGGTAACTTTCAGACTGCAGTCTGAAAGAACATCATCATTGAATTTGTCCATATTAAGTCTAAGGTGCCTCAGACATCAAGACAACCACTTAATGTCTTCACTATCAACCTACAGTATATACACTAAACAATAATAATTACTACTAATTGTTAAACTTTGCAGTTGCCTAGAAAGTTGGCACTGCAGTGCAATATTATCTGTTACCATACACCAACTTTTGTGCTAGTGTCTTTGCATAGGGCAATTACCTTACAGACGATGTCAAGACCTGATTCTGAAATTGCTACCCCATCCAAAGTTTCATCAACATATACACACTGTAAGGGTGACCAAATACATCTGAGAACAGGAGTGAAGTAAATATGGTATTATATTACCCTGCAATGAAAAATGTTGTATTATGACTTCACAATGGACTTGACAACAACAGAATGCATATTTTCAGATACTGTCCAATGCAAGCACTACTATATGCATGATTCTCCTACTATGTTAATATTTCTAATTTCTATTTCCTGTATTTCTGATTTCACTACGATACAATAGTGTTTTGCATATATCTGCATACTGTTGAATGCTACAAAAATGTTTCCTTTTTAATATTTAATCACTTAAAAACCCCAATTTGACAGCCCTAGCACAGAGGAGACCTCTTCCAAACATGTAGTTTCACTTGGCAATTACCGAAAATTAGACAATTTGATCAAAACACTGATCAACAAAGAGTTTTGATGATATTTTGTAAATACCTTGTGAAAGTATATTTAATCTGGCAGTATGACTACAAGCCACTAAGATGAGCAAATTTTTACAAAACTATAATCTGACTTCCTAACATATGTATGTATCAATTACACACCACATGCATGATGCCTACTTCAACCCCTGAATGTACACTTAAAATTAAACTGCCCCTTGCATCTTCGATACATATTCCAAGTCAGGCACAAATACTGCCATTGCATTTCATGTCAAAATATTCCAAAATTTAACAGATATTAATCTACCATGTTATACATCAACCATAGCCAGGCTGCCATGTAATATATCAACAACAGCCAGGCCAGAGGAATGATTTTATTGAAACAAACAGCTTTCCAGCCAACGATATCTCTATGTGGAGTAAAATGCCATTAAATTTGATCACTTGATGGATAGAATCAATTAAAATGTAATTTAGAAGATCAGATTCATCTTAATACTTTACGGTCGGTCGGTACTTCTATTGTCACGTGATATGCAGGCATTCTTGATTCAACATATATACTTCAGCATGATTGTTCCTACCATATATATTTTCATATGTCTGGCATGCATCACAGGCAAAATAAGTTCCAAGGACCAGCAAAAAGAACTGAACTACATACACAATTTTAAAGCCATAGCAAAGTAGTAAAGAAAAAATAACTTTCAACTTTTATCATTTTGTATTTACTGACAGGCATGTATTTTACAGAAACTTGCCCAAAACTGGGATTCCTTGAAAAGCACACTGTACTACATCTTACTACATCATACACGGCCAGCACTTAAAATGTTCATTGCTATGAACAGCACTCCCAGTACAGTACTTGTGGATGACTGCCGCAGGCGATCTCAACAAGGTCCAGTGAGACTGGATCAGTGTGTGTGCAGTATATATATATTGCTTTGAAATGATGTTATATGTTGTTGCTTGGCACATGATTTTCTGACAACAGATGTAATTGCCTTTTGCAATCAATGCTTAGATCTCCTCTGTGAGAGCTGCTCACTGAATCCAGTCAGAGGGTACATATTGTGTTTGTTTTCCCATCCCCCTAAAATACATAAAATACAATACAAATTACGTAATGGAGAATAGCATTGGGGGATTTAAGTCCACTCATTATGGATCTTCAAGAGCGCAAGCTTCCTTCTTGCTACGAGGTTCACTATTTAGCGATACTTCATTACGTGAATACAGGTGAATACAAAAGATGAATGATATAACAACCAGAATGCAGAAATGCATTGTGGTTTCGATGAACTATTTAAGAGAAATTTTTTTCTGAATCTGATATAATAGCATTAGTATGTGTCACATTTGTCACATTTTCACAATTTAACCCCTGTTGACCCTAAATGGCCTTTGACCTTCACAAAAAATGATAGGGTTCATCTACTCAACATGGTACAACTACATACAAAACATGAGGTCTCTACAAGCTTCCTTTCTTGAGATATCGTGTTTTCAAGGTTTTCACAACTTGACCCCTGATGACCCCAAATGACCTTTGATCCCTACCATAAACAATAGGATTCTTCTTCTCAATATGGTACACCTACATACTAAATATGAGATCACTACAAGCTTCCTTTCTAGAGATATCGAGTTTTCAAGGTTTTCACAATTTGACCTCTGTTGACCCCAAATGATCTTTGACCTTCACCAAAAACAATAGGATTCTCCTTCTCAATATGGTACACCTACACACTAACTATGAGATCTGTCCAAGCTTCCTTTCTTGAGATATCATGTTTACAAGGTTTACACATTTTGACCCCTGTTGACCCCAAATGACCTTTGACCTTCACCAAAAACACCAGGGTTTTTCTTCCTAATGTGGTACACCTACATACTAAATATGAGATTCGTCCAAGCTCCCCTTCTTGAGATATCGTGTTTACAAGGTTTTCACCATTTGATCCCTGTTGACCCCAAATGATCTTTGACCTCCACCAAAAACAATATGGTTCCTATACTTAACATTGTACAACTACATACAAAACATGACATCTCTACAAGCTTCCTTTCTTGAGATATCGTGTTTTCAAGGTTTTCACAATTTGACCCACGCTGTTAACCCTAAATGACCTTTGACCTCCACCAAAAACAATAGGGTTCTCCTTCTCAATATGGTACACCTACATACCAAATATGAGATCTGTCCAAGCTTCCCTTCTTGAGATATCGTGTTTTCAAGGTTTTCACAATTTGACCCACGCTGTTAACCCTAAATGACCTTTGACCTCCACCAAAAACAATAGGGTTCTCCTTCTCAATATGGTACACCTACATACTAAATATGAGATCTGTCCAAGCTTCCCTTCTTGAGATATCGTGTTTTCAAGGTTTTCACAATTTGACCCAGGCTGTTAACCCTAAATGACCTTTGACCTCCACCAAAAACAATAGGGTTCTTCTTCTCAATATGGTACACCTACATAAGAAATATGAGAACTGTCCAAGCTTCCCTTCTTGAGATATCATGTTTACAAGGTAGGGCGTCACGGACATACACACACACACATACACGCACATACATACACACACACATATATGCATGATTACAAAGGTTACGATTATCATCGAAACCAACAAATGGCACGAATGACATGGGGGCACACTGGGTGTGGGTCCCAGTCCCTCCTGGCTTGAAACTGGTTGCAAATCCTGAAACATATGTCAGCTGAAGGGCAAGACATACTCAAAGACCAAGGATGTATACACTCTACCTAAATACTCTGCATAAATCTGCCTAAATACCAACCAACAATGATGTGGAATGATAGATGAACATGCCAAGAAAATATACACCTACTTGCTTAGCAATAAACAGAGATATGAAAGTAACAAGGAGCCCATTAAAGAAAATAGCAGATGATCAATAACCTTAGCGGTAAATTACAAAATTATTGTGCAATAGGTTAAGAACATAACGTAACACAGAGAGCAACAGGCTATGGCTCAACGGCACGGTAAGCTACCTGGCCTAGCCTTGTTGCACTGAATAAAAACATAAACTTTACACCTAAAATTACTCAAAGGAGTGAGCAGCAAATGAAAATGAGAGCGAGCCTAGGTCTATACGGCGCAATGTCAGAATAGATTTCCATTGCACTTTGAGCTAGGTCAAACTTAATGTTTAAGCAAGTTAAGCAACTTAATGAGTAAGCAAAGTGGTAAGCACTGCATGTCTATGATGTGAATACAAAAAATACAATACAAATAATGTAATGGTGAAGACAGACAGCTACACAGATAGACAGACAAATAGATGGAGGGACAGACAGACGGACGGATGGATGGATGGATAGATAGAGTGATGTAACACCATTGCAATGGCTCACACCAGCTGGCTGGTATGAACAAACAATTATTATCCTTGAAATGTGCTGTTCATTCTCACATTTCTACTCACAAAATTGACTGCCAACAAGTAGTAAAAACTCCTAAAAGACATTGTTGTTTTGTTGTCCACACCCATTCTCTGAGCCTAACAAGAATAACGTCAGCTACAAAAATCTTAACAATAGACTATTTCGTACATGATACTTCACAACTCACTGTAAACAATGTCGGTCTACAGCATATTTCATGTACTTCACTTTATCCAAGACACCTGTTCCTGGTAATGTTGTAACATGTAAAAAGCCCTGGAATGCATCCAACAAAAGTTTTTCTGCCCAAACAGTCTAGCATTAATTTCGTAAGGTGCACGACATTCAAAGAAATGGCAGTATTCTCGCAAGATACTGTACTTCAACATAACATAGAAATAGGTAAACTAAAAGTGAGCTATTCACACACCCACACTAATGAACCCGAACACAATTGATGGCATCCTTACACTGTATTGAAAGGAGAAGGCAAGTCAGGACTTTTGACAATGTTAAATGAGAGACTAACATACGGTGAACACCATTACCAAATTTCAGTTAAATACGTTGCTTACTTTGCAAGAATATTCATAAAAAATTATCAGGAAGCTGCCATTTTGAAATTGTGATGACATCACCAGACCACATGTGATTGAAAAGTTTTTGTCTTTCTTTACATTTCATTGTCAATAAATTTTAACAGTCATGCATAGATTCAAATCATAGTATTAATGATTTGATTATTGCATGATACACCTCAGTAATTCAACACAAAATGTGTACAAGTGTGTTTTGGATTGATAGAAATAATAGGTAAAGAATATAAAGAAATGCATTAAAATTTTTGCTATCAGTGGTTATGTGACATCATTATTCGACTTACTCAAGTTGTTTTACATTCAACTTAGGCAAAAATGGCAGCACCCTTCTCTGCATTTCAAAAGTATGTAACTTGGATAGGAAACAATTCTCTGAAATGAAACTTTGGGAAGATGTTTGTCAAACACTTCTGCTTCATTTTGATGAATATACTCCCAAGGTTTCCTTCTCCTTGAAGGCAAAACAGTTTGCTTTTTACCATTCATATGTATCCAATGACATGTCCTCCAGTCGCGGCCCAATGTCACTCTGGTGTATTTATTTCTATGGCTCTAAGCTACAGCAGTTTCAGTGATAGGAGACAAGTAAGATTAAATAGGGCCTATCTTAACAATGTCAGGCCTATGAAGGGAGCCAAAACTTTACCAAATTAATTTATAATCACACATAGGCAGTATATTTATGTAAAGCAAAAAGTTTTAAGATGTTTTTAGGTGTCATGATTACTCTGTATCAATCGTGTAAGGTTTTGCCCTATAATTTATGTCACTGTTCTGTAGCTAATTGATCTAGCACAGTAACATTAAACTGCCTAGGTGTTAGTGTAACATTAGGAATAACACTTGTAGATAAAGTATGTCAGCCTATGTAATTTTGTCAACTTTTCACAAGAACAGCCTGAACGCAGTACATCAATGTTTTGCTAATATTTGTTTCTCAGGATTTCTTTGCAATTATGGGTGAACATTTACAGTAATTGTAGAAATGCAAGCTACTTATGCAATCCAGTCACTTTGCAGAGAGTTTGTAATTTGCAGGCCTAAGCTTATATTTTTCCAGTTGACATTGAACATAGGAAAGGCAAAATGTAGCATCTTGTGGATGCACGTTAACATTTCTTTTCTTATAACTTAGAAAATATACTTAAGAAATATCATCATTTTGAACAACAAGAATAATTTTACTTCAACTAATGCGAATGATTGAAGGTAGATGGGTGATTCAGGATCATGTTTTACTGGATCAATTTATGACTTATTTTCCAAGTTAACTATTTCAGAAATGTACGGGCAGCGGAGGCCGATACCGTCACTAGCACCAATACTGGTACTGAGCCAGGGAAAAGTACCAGTATCGGTTCTTACTGGTACCGCCCAACCCTATACAATGGTCTGGGAAGGAGGCACTAGTCTACTCTGGTTTAGGGTGAACATTGGGACACCATTAAAGGTTATTGCTGTTTCTGGCATTGTAGTGGATAGAGCAATTATAGTGTGGACACAGACAAATGAGGAGCAAAGTAATTGTCACTTTTTGGTCTACGTGACTTTTCAGTTTTATCAAACAATATACAGTGCTGTAGTGCAACTTACCCCAACACCAGTAGATTCCTCTGTCTGTCGAGGAAACACTGTCCACTCAAGCCTTGAAAAGGTAGAACTATCAAAAAGTGTAACTGAAATGAGAAAAAAAGTCAACAAATACATCTAAATGAGATGAAGAGTATACATGAGTTACCAGAAACAGGTCAATAAAACACACTGAAAAGCTTGATCAGAATTATGCATACTTTACATGTAACCTTGTGTTCATAATACCACTGTAATACAGTATGACACTGGAAATTGAATTAAAATCAGCTGGACTTTTCCCAAAGCCAGGCATTTTACTACAATTTGGCTGCAAAAAATGCAGTGCATCTTTTCCACAAAATTCCATTCTTTGGAACGGACAGAAAGTGAAAGGACTTTGTGATTCCTTGCCAATATCTCCTTTTTCTTTTTAAACACATATAATCACTTTAAACAAAAGCAACCAAGAGAGAAGGAAAGTGACCACATCAAAATGAAAAACAGAACACAAGTATATAAACCACCAATGAAAAGAACATATGAAACTTGCAGTAATGATATATCTGGTTACTAAAGTGGACAGAATGTTCCTGCTATTATCAAAGTGTGGTTAAAAGTCTGAAAAAGCTAACCTGAAAAATATTCCCTTCTTGGGAAAAGGTGACTAAAACAAAGTACTCACTTAATCTTGACAGGGAGTTACTGGCAAATAAGTAGCTGATAATGTGCTGGTTACATTCAGTTGCTGAGACTTCATACTTAATAAGTTTTCATACTTTAATCTGTGATGACCACAAATGACCTTTAACCTCCATGAAAACTGACAGAGGTCATGTACCTTCCGTGGACTACAAACACAATACCATTGAAGTCCAAGCACCTCTCCCTCCTTGAAATACCATGTTTACATGGTTTTAAAACTATGTCTTCTATTGACCTGACATGACCTTTGACCTCTATAACAATGACAGACATTACCTACTTATTAAGTGCTACCAATGATAATACTTTGAAGTTCCAGTAACATTTGGTTGCTGAGATATCTCCCTTCGACTAGTTTTGATACTGTCAGCTCTGGTGACCTCAAATGACCTAAGTTGACCCCCACAAAAAACAATAGGGATCATCTACTCACAATGGACTATCAACACACCAACTTTGTAGTTCAAGTATCTTTCCCTTCTTGAAATACCATGTTTGCAAGGTTCTCAAACTATCTCCTCTGTTGACCTTACATGACCTTTGACCTCTACACAAAATGCCAGACATCATCTACTCATCAATTGCTACCAATGATAAGATGTTGAAGTTCCAACAACTTAAAATGGCTGAGACATATCCCTTAATAGGTTTTCATATTTTATGCTGTTGACCTCAAATGACCTCTGAACAAAATGAAAAACAATAGGGGTCATCTGCTCACAATGGACTACCAACACACCAACTTTGAAGTTCAAGCACCTTTCCCTTCTTGAAATACTGTTTACAAGCCAGGGCATCACATACACACACACATACACACACACACACACATGCTATCACCCTTATGTAGATTCCTTGCCTGCCTTCAGCAAGGAATCAAAAATATGGAAACTGTATCATCACTTTCTCTAACTGACTGTTCACCTTGCCCTCTTTCTGATTTGTTGAACACATATATTTCTTCTTGTGAGTTAAGATCAAAATCCAAATTTCTGTATCAGTATCAGAATGTTGTACTTTGAACACAGGAAACCCCTAACAATTCTTATTTTCTTAAAGCATTGTAACAATGCTTAAGATCCTGTGCATCCCAATATGAGACCAACTGAACATTGTTCTGATGAAGTGCTACTATAGCTACCATAGAGCTTCATCTGAAAGTCTGATTGCCATGAGTAGTAACCTAACTTCTTTCTAAGGTAGTGTAATAATTCCAGGACACTTTAGTCATCACTTTAGTAGCATAACACAGCAAATGACACAAGGATCTATGACAATGACACCTTACTTCTTAGTTCCAACCAAGGGTTAGAACAAGTCAACCCAAGTGGGGGATGAACAACCCTCCCATGGAAATGGACTATGAGCACTGTACATAAATAACACTTTTTTCACAAGGTGTTACTTGGTATAATGACTCACTGTTATTGATATACCATATTCTATTACATAGGCATGAAAATAACACCTTCTGGTACATTGCACAGTACTTGAAATACTGCTGCCACAAACAAAGCTGGAGATATATTGAACATACATGTCGCCATATGTGACAATTCAGAAGTTATCATTATGGGGAGAGAGCCACCAGACATTTATAATGTCAGCCATAGATCTACATCTAAGTTTCATTAAAATTTTCATGTCATTACCATGGACTGTCACAGAACTGTTTACTTCAATATAACACACACATCCAGATAGTGAGTTGTTATATTGTTATTTACAGTCTTCTGTTCTACATATGCAGTAAATAAATAATCGATGAGTTATGTTTCATTTTCTGCTCTGTAATGCTCTGAAGAACCCACCCACCTAGACTAAAGTGGCAAATGGAAGAATTGATGAAAGAGTTCCCACATTCCTAGAAATCTTTACACATTACCACAATGTTCAACCTTTTGCTGTATGCACATATATGCACAGTATCTTACAGTGTACATGCAACAACTTGATATCACTATACACCTTTGATGTAAAAACATCACTGATGTTAAAATGTAATGAAGTTCTTCAATTAATTATGCATACAGTACCGTCTGTAGATGCACACAGTAAAAGAGATTTCTGAGTAATGCACAATGCACTGAAAACACTGAGAACTATAATTACAGTACATTCCCTGGGTTATTACTATGAATAATGAACTAACCCACTCTGTCTTGCTGTCAGAATTGGTCATTATAAGCACTGTGCAGGCTATGAATAGGCCAAAAATAGAACACCAAGAACTACAAAACTGGTTATTTAAAGCAAAGCCAAAAGAAATTATTCAAGGACAAAATCCACACTATCATAGAACCACTTTTACAAAAAAAAAAAAAAGGCTGCAAAGCGATACCAGTACTGCATATAGGTGTACAGTATGTGTACACATGTGTGAGTAAATATATATTGTGCATAATGTACGAATATAACTTTAACCCCTGATTGTTTAAATATTAATTTATCTGCTGACATTGTGTGGACAAATGCTACAGGCAGAGAGGCAAAAATGCAAAAGTATAGAGCTGTATACTGATTATTTTAAAGGAATGTAATTTAACTCCTTACATTCTGACTAAACCATGTTTCTCTTGTTCATTTGTCTCTGCCAAAAGCCATTGAAAACTCTCAATTTTGCTGCTCAGTAGCTACATAAACTTGCATTTAACATTATTATCAAATGATGTTAGACTCAACAAACTCTGTCACCGATGATCACAAGGACAGTAATTGCCTGGTCAATTACAAGAGCAGCCTGTCACCATCCTTTGTTCAAGGTATTCAGTGCCAGTGTACTTAGTAATTTATTCCTTGGGTTTACTTGTAATTTACTCAAAACCAGATATAACTTAAAACAGGATATGCTGTTTGAAGAGAAAAAATAGCCTTTATCATTAATCATCCATCATTCTCTTCCATTTGATACCAATCTGGAAAATAACATCTACGTCACTTTTCTTTTGAGAGAAATTTCATGTATTAGTCAGGTAACTCTGATAGAAAGGAGAGTCATTTCATTTTTTTGGCTACAAATCTAGTGAAACGGGGCTCTGTGGTGAATGTGTGGTAGTTCTGTGTGACTACTACCACAACACTCCTCACAAATGCATTTCCTTTTACATAGCAGAGTACATTTGAAGAAACAGACCATAGCATGGTAGTTTTAAAGGCTTTTTACAACTGTAAGAAACATAGCCAGTTTTTAGTGAATTTTTGAAAATGCAGAAATAGCAACACATCATGCTTTAAGCCAAGGTTACAATAACTTTGCAAAAAAAATCCACATTGGTAATTATCCCTTGCACAACCCTTGTTTCCGTTAGATATCCAGCAAAAAGGGTTTCACCTTTTGATTTGAGGAGTAACTGAAATTCATTCACAGCACTACTGCACTTCTTTGCTACCCCTGCTCTTTAGTTCTCTTCTCTCTGTAATGTTTTCACTTTCACTCATTCAAAGTGCACTTAATTCTTCCTACATCATTTTCTTGCCTACCAGTCCCATCCACCCCTTCTCCCATCATCCCATTTACTGCCTCTGCCATCTTTTTCCCTGTCCATTTATCTCCATCCCCACATCCATCTAGGGCTCTTCTCAAGTCCCTATCAGAATAATTTCACAACCAAAATTTATTTAGGAGATATGCTGCAGAAACAGAACAAAACTCAAACACTGTAAAATTGTTTGAACCCTCATTGCCTCTGTGCTTGTAAAAACACCAACTTCCTTGATGTACTGAAAGCACACAATTTTAAAGGGAGCGTCCATCAAGTATACATGTATCTAATAAACCACAATTACATTCAATTAACATTACTTATAGAAATTTAATTCAGGGTTAAACTATGCTGCAAGAGTGCATTGTGGTTTTAATGATGCAACCAAAGTTTTAATGGAAATGGATCATCTCATCAAAGCACCTCAGAATTTGTTATGTCACTTCTGCATATTAGTTTACCATATATCGCATCTGTCATCAGAGTTAACTTAAACACACAAGTAATGTACACACAGTGTGCTCAACCACACAGTCCATAAGCTCCGGTGTCCAATGGACTCAGGAGATGATCCACTGCCTTTGTGCTGCACTGACCAGCTTATCACAATAATCAATATCCAAATTAAAACCATAATGTTATGAAAAACATTAAAACAATTACAAAGTCTGTCAATGCAGCCTTCTTGTAGTACTCACAACTAGCCACAAATCAGTCCCATAATGTCTTTTGACCTCCCAATAAGAAAAAAAAGGGAAGTTCTAATCACTGCCATACATTTACCAGAATGATTAAAGAGTCAGTTCCAGATTCCATCTATAGGATATTTCTTCTCAGTTATTTGATATGGGGTGAGCGCCAGTGCAAAAAGAGAGGGTTGTACTGGATAAAAGTGATTGCATGTGTACTGAAAACCCAGAAGGATAAGATTATGTTTGATCTTAACTTTTTCTTTAATTTTAAATGTACATGCGAGGTTGTTGGATGGACTATGTCTTTCAATGAAGGAAAATGAGTTACTACTTTGAAAAGGGACAGGATTGGCACAAACTCAGTAAAACACAGAAATCATACATGAAAATGAATGGTTCTTACTATAAGCACCTACATAATAAATATGCAACAGTACAGGTCTCACTGGTGTATCAAAAACATACTACTCAAGTCGTCACTTCTTAGTCAGTATGGAGAATTGTAGTATTTGGTAAAAGGATGCACTGTATTCACAAACAACCTACCAACTGATCACATTGTGGCATCAGTGATCCTGAGTTGTTTTTACTAACTGAATATTCAACACTAGTATACTTCCCTTTGGCTTGTTGAAGGAAGCACACTGTTGATTTGAATGAAAAAGAGTAAACCACTACATTATCATATTCTACACTTTCTGCCACTATGTTAGAAGAATTTGAAATCACTTGGCAGAATTAACCAACTGAAACCTATTTATTTTCCCAGATTGTCTGAATGGGGCAATTAAAAGCCTTACCAAACTTTTGGAGATGAAATTTCAATGTTTTTACTTTTTGCCTACGCATGAAATCACTTTAATAGAGGTCCAGCTAGTACTTTCATGATGAGTCTCCCAGGGGCACTACTGCAACAGTGACCAGAGATATGGCATACCTAGAGGTAATGTATTATCTCAAGCATTCTACAATATGTCATTTCAATAGACTCCATTTATCTCAGATTAAAAGAAGTCTTGTTGAGATCACTAGCTACAAAGGTTGAAGGTCCCATGGGTAGCATGAATGTACTGAAAATAAATATTCCATGGCTTGCAGCAAGGGTCCACAAAAAGTTGAAGTTCCAGCCACCGCAGTCACAAGAGTTGAAGTCTTCTATTGGTTGGTCATGACTAACTCCTACTTTACTCACAAACTTATAGGCAGGGCTTGATTTTCATGGTTGTCCCATTGTTTGGAAGAACTAAAATTCTGTACACACAACCAAAATTTATTTGTCCAACAGATAACCATTTTTTTGTCGATAAGAATAAACTAGAGCAGCGATGCTGCAGTTGCTCAACCCTTCTGATGTTAGGAAGTGTCCAGTTGAAAATTCATTTGGAACACATCTATGGTCCTAACATCGTTCATACTGTACACAAACTCATGTTGGGCTGGCCAGCACATAAACACTGTTGACCTAGCAATTAACTTTCGCAGCTGGACCGTTTCAACAGGGAGTTGCTATTTGACAAATAGCAAAGTTGGTTTCAGGGATAATTCTTAGCTATATAACACTGCCCACAGGGGACAGGGATAGGGATCAGAAAGTAGACTTCTAGTACATGCCACCAGTTTGTGCAGGGCAGTGGCATAACCAGAGGGGGCTGTCAAATGTCTGATTGTCCCCTCCCACTACCCAATGAAATTGGTGAGTAAAAAAAATATTGGATGAAAACCACACCATGCATTTTTTAAAGAGGCTCATTGAGTTGTTTCCTGAAATTCACTAAATTTATCTACACCCGTCAAGTTTCCTTCACATACAAGTGACAAATGGTCAAACTAAGAAGATCCCAATGTTTCACATACAATGGAACATTAATGAGTAAGTAATTAATGATTTAATTTGGTTTATGAAAATTCGTGACCAGACACTTTTCATACTAGTACTATATTCACACGCACACAACCAGTGCAACAAACAGTCAAAAATTTGAAAATTTTGACAGCTTTCATAACTATTGGATGTGAAACTTGACTACTTATGCTAATTGTAAGTATTGTCATGTGTATCCTTTAAAACCACCACAAACTTTATTGATGTCAACTCAATGAGTCCCTTTAAGTAAATGCTGCTAAGTCGTGTGGAGTCTAATATTGATTCCGTAAAAAAACAAGTTAATGAAAAGAATCTAGTATGATGAAATATGTCGGCTTTTGTTGACAAATAAGAATGTTGCATCTCTACTTAGTGAACCCCCTGTAAGTGCCTGAATACATTAATTTAAACTGAACTAAACTAGCACTATTGATGTTATCAAAAATTAATCAACAATTTCTTTTTGTGGCTTTCACTCACAACCCTTGCAGAGACTGACCTTTTGGAAGTGTAAATTTCTGAATGTGGTTTGTCAAAAATGAAGAATATTTGGCCACAATTCACAAGGTCTGGAAGGTTGGGAACTGCCAATTCCTACACTATGAGAGGAACTTTTGGCAAAAATTTTAGTGGTATATGCTACACTACACTTAGAAAGTGCCATAATCACTTGTCTCCCCCCCCCCCCCTTAAATAAAAAGTCTGGTTATGCCACTGGTGCAGGGCCTTGACCAAGCCAAGACCAAACCTCAACTCCCTAACATTCTCTGATAACCATTCCAGCTAGACCAGGGAAACAACTGGTGAAGAACAATAACCCCTCTGTATGCAATGTCCACACAGCCAGCAAGGGGGGCTATGTAACAGATTCTAAAATTAGCTGTCAGGGAACTTTGCCATCATGGTACATTAGTTGTGTACACAGTGGACACTGGATACTACAGGGAGTACAAGTAATGCCCAAGAATAATAGTCAAAACAAAGTAACTGAAAACTGTCTTACACAAGCTTTAGCTTGAGGCTATTCATTTAAGGTGGTGAGCATGCCCCTCCAGATGAAGCTCACTTCAACTCACTACCACATAATATAACCACTCAAATCAAGGGAGTGAGACTTCAAAAGGATCTAAAGCACAAGAAAAATGATCAAAATAGCCAAAAATTATGACTTCCCTTTGTCTTATCATATAGTTAGGAACAACTTGTATTGCCATCCCAATGTCGCACCTTCACTGCAAATTTCAGAAAAATCCACCAGTAACTGCAGAAGAAGTAGGCTTTTGAACAGAGAGACAGACATTTTCTCCCCCTACAGTACCACATAAGCTCTACCCACACTCCGTGGGTTGAGCTAAAAAGCAGTTTGTTTTTACCTGATTCCAGACTAAACTACTTTCTGACTGAATCAACTTTTACTATTACCAATTATCAGTATTAGTTTTTTTTTTGTCCCTCAAACATCGTGTATGTTTTTACTCTGCACGACAAATAAAACAGTACATTCAATACAATTAAGGCACCCATTTCATTCTTCATATGTAAAACAAGAGTCATGGAGGAGGATGTGCAGTAGAAATATGTAGCTGGAAGAGATTGATCAAAAACATTTGTTGAAAGTTTTTACTTCATTTCTCTCTACATTTGTACAAAAAGTTTTGGACCTCCAAATTTTCTCGCAGACAACAAAAAGTTGTGAAATGCTTGTCTGAAGGACAACCACATTATTTTTCCAAAATTGAGGCATGAACCAGGCACTTTGTACATAAAGACCAAGATTTCAATTACCAATAAATTGAATGTTTTTCCCCAAAACCATGATCCAAAATTACATACGAGTGCTTCAAAGATAGCAACAGCTTCTACCATGAATTAGTCTTCAATCCCATCATTCAGAAGCTATTACCATAGCATCAAGGCTAATCCCAAAGGTCAGGTAAGTTTAAATTCATGTTTAGTATTTTAACAAATCAAAACAAGTCAAAGTTCATAAATTGCATTTCTTCTATCAATCTTCTTTAGCATACAGCAAAATTTATGAAATACTTTTTGAAAAATTTTGGCACATTTTGCATTGTATATGAGTCTCAAAGCAAGAAGATCTGAGTCTCAAAGCAAGAAGACCTGCATAATGAGTGTGTGTCAATTTCTGGAACAAACTCATTTAACAGAGCCTAAGAAAGGTAAAATGATTTTCAATTAGTCTGGCAAGAAAAATTTCTGACTGTCAAGTATTGCAGACACAATTACTAACCCTTCTCAAACTTGCAACTAATCTAAAACTTTGGAATTCCAATTGTGAAAACTATAACGGCAGCATTTGCCTACAAATACGCAGAATTGTAGTGTGTGGTAGGCACGTCCTTGTTGTTGGGAGTAAACTAAGCTTCATGGATCTACTCCTCATAGAAGAAGCATTTTGGGGGAAATGAGCGCCGTTCCCTGTTAGTCCCTTTCACAATCCATTCTTCTTTTAATATCATGCTGGACGAAACAAAAATTCCATTAAATCTCTCTCATAACATTGTTAAACTGCTGATGCGTATCATTACAATATATACGTTGCAAAAGACTACTGCTTTGAGTTATAAAGAGTACTCTACTACTGTATATTTGTCAAAACTGGCTTTCTGCTTCACCACTGAAATGGAACGTAAGAGCAGGACATGATTCCGTACAAGAACAGCATGTTGTACCTACTAAAAAGCAGTTAAGTAGTACACGATTCTGTGACACCATATAAAACACAATGGCACTGTATTGCACACCAATTTGGAACCAACTATTGATACTCCAGGTTTATCACCTCATTGGAGAAAGACCGAACCACATTTCGGGGCGTTTTCTGGAAATTTATCCTCAGGGCTCTCTCGTCACTTTATCTGCTTAAATCATTCTTGAAGTTGTAGCATTTGCCTTGCCTTAGTTGATTTTGGATTGAACACGGCCATAGCTCGCACTAACTGAGCTATTGTTAAAAGGTCGAGCATTCATATTTGTATGACCTAAGTTACATTACCTGAAGGATAGGCGTTATGGGCCGTGCAAGGCTCAAAAAAAGAATTAGGCGTTCAACCGATAATGACAAGATTGTAGTGCGGCGCACTTTAATAGTAAAACCAACTTTACGTATGTGACAATGTGATTCCTTGGCTACCTTTCTGACAATCATGAATCACGAGATGACTTAACTTGTTGTCCTGACAGTATGAATCAATTCATGTAACTGACCTAAATATGCTTTTTCTGATCCTGTTATTCTTAACTTTTCTTGGCCACAAGCTCTGTCCTCGGCCCTCAGTGGTTTACTACATACACTTACCCAATTTGTGATATCTTTTTGAAGTATAATATTAACTGTCGTGTTTATGCTGATGTTACTCAAATTTATTTGTCCTTCAATCCGATACATCAGGAATGTGTCTCAGCTATGGATCATCTTTCATCATGTATTAGAGACATTTGCATTTGGATGAGGGAGAATTCCCTAAAACTAAATGATGATAAGTCAGAGTTCATTCTTTTTGGTTCACCTCAGCAGATGCATAAGACTACAGTTCCACACTTTTTACTGATGACTCCTGTATGAAATTTTCATCTCATGTTCTGATTCTTGGTATTATTTTTAATGCAAGTATGACTCTGATATATCACATTTCAGGTGTCACACACATTTGCTCATTTCATCTTAGGAATACGGTAAGTTGCGTCCTTACTCTACTTTTAGTGCTACTGAGCAGATTGTTCATTCTCTTGTTACATCTCGTATTGACATGGCCAATGGATTGCTGTATGGCCTTCTAAAGGAAGGACTCCTAAAACTTCAAAGTATTCAGAACACTGAACACAGAACACAAGAATAGTTACTCTCTCCAAGAAATCATGTCATATTACTCCCATCATGATGCAGTTGCACTGGTTACCTGCTTCTCAATGAATTGCATACAAGATTTTACTTCCGGTGTACAAGTCTCAAACTGGCTGTTCACCTTGCTATGTTACTGATTTGTTGACTCCTTCTCCTGAGTTTGGAAAAAAACCAAATTTCTGTTGACTGAATACATGGCTAATCATACATGGGGGGATAGATCATTTGTTTGGAATGATTTGACTTTTGGTGTTTGTTCCTCAGGGTCACTTGATATTTTTGAGAAAAGATTGAAAAGTTACCTTATGCACACTGCATCTTTGCTGTAATTCTGTATTGTGCACATTTCCATACACTACTTCACACTTGTGCTTTTTCTATTCTTCTGTTTTTTGTAAAGCACCATGAGCACTTTGGTGGATTGGTGCATTATAAGTATTATTTTTATTATTATGTGTTATTATACAATAAATATGAGGTATCAAGCAAAATCACTTTGGAACACCAACTGACTGCACTTGTTGTGAATGACAGTACAGTACAGTTAATTTCGTATCTTCCACGTTCCATCTATAACAGGGTTTCTCCTGGTACTTAATTGCAGAGGCAGCTGCCTCGCAACTTTTTAAGACCACCTCGCCAAAAAATGCTGCAATTACCGCTTCACATGTTTATATCCAGGGCTGGAAAAAGTCGGGAAGCTGCAGGCTCCTTCCCAGGAAATTTTGCGTCTGGCGGGGAATCCGCTTCTGTACTTCTGGGCGTGTTTATCTCGTACATGCCAAGCTTGTTTCAAACTTTTGACCACAGAATGGTCTAGAGATCACACATGTGGTTTCCTAAATAGATACGTCCGAAAATAACTGGTAATAAATCCATTCAAATGTGTATCCCAAATGCCCCATCCACGTCCTGTTATAGAATGCCCTAATTTTTTGCTCATGATCAATATATTTTTCAAGTTATACATATATGTGAAAATACAACGTTGGCAAATGTTTCCAGAAGATTCAATGTCAATTAAAAAGCATAAGCTTAGGCCTGCCTTAGGCCTGCCTGCATATGCAAATTATCTGGCCAATGACAGCTAGCGGACATATCGCAACCCACAGAAACACAAAAATGAACTCATATTCCTATGTCCAAAACCCTTCAAGAAACCAATAGTCTGCTTCTTCAAACCATTAGTCTAAACATTTTAAAGTGACTAGGATCAATGAAAACATTAAAAAAAATTTTTCAATATTCCTTGAAAAACTCTGAAACCTGCAAATTACAAATTGCCAGTTGTTCCCTGTAATACAGAAATATGGATTGCCAAGGTGGTTCTGACTATTCTATATACACCCACTGCGTTACGATATCATTACAATACTTAAAATTTTCTAAAGGCTGCACACGATCTTACGTGATTCTTTTCACGTAACTTTTAGGGACATTTCAACTTCAAAAATGTATGTAATACAGTTTACTCTACATGACATGTGCAACATTTCATAGAACGTTGTGATTTTGAAGCAATATCAAGGATTTTTTTCTGATCAAACTATCGTGTTTTCACCTGATAGAGAAACATTTTCAACTTGGCGAGTTGAAATTTAGCATCGTTTTCAAATGATTCGGACATGTCTAAAAATGCTTAATTCGCTGAGTCTCCTGGTGCTTTGCAGCCTGGACCCCTACCGGAATCGTCCATGGACCCCACAAGGGACCCTATGGCAGGCCCATTGACCCCACGCTGGTATGACAAACACTTCGCTATCGAATGACGCCTACAGTGCCATGTTAGGTCTGGCAGGAAATCTGATTATACTGTAATTAGCCTCCCAGGAAATTTACACTTTTTCCAGCCCTGTTTATATCATGGTCAAAATCCTAGAATTACCCATTCTTTGAGAACCTACTAAGTACAGATTTCAACCCAAAATTCAGGGCGGCGTCAAGAAATTCACATTCATTGCCTCATACTCCAAAAAAACCCAGAGGAAACCCTGTATAAGTTGTGCAATCGTAACATTCATTTCTTTTCTGTTTTACTAATGTTCAGGCCTTGCCCAAGTCTAAAATATTGACCAGTGTTAAACTGTTCATCTTGAATGCATTAGGAAATGACACCTATGACAAAAGAAAATGCATTTAATGCATTATCTCACATCACAGCACAATGTCCACTCACTTTTGAGAAATTGTAGCTGGATTTTCCTGTTGACTTACACTTTTGCTCCAAAGTACATTCCCATTTTCATCCCCAATGCCATCAACACAACTGCTCTAAAAGGGGACAAATTGTTAATTGTTCTAAAAATGACTTTACATACTTTTCTGGTACAGTCCTCTTTCAAATAGCAATACACATCATTCTGCAAAGATTTTGTAGAAAAACAAAAATGGCACAGGAAAAAGCTACTTTTTCTAGCAATGGGTAAAGTATCCTCTTTTAATAGAATATGAACTTTGAACCTTTAGAAATTCTGAAGGTCTCAGAAAAATATTTCAAAGTATAGGCCAGGCAACACTGCACAATACCACTGCTCTATGCGAGACAGTGTAGTAGTTTAGTATACTGAAACTAGACGGATGGGAAATGAAAATTTTTGTCTGCATAGATCAGGTTTTGGGGGCTAAACCTCCTTACTGCTCACTTAATTTTACAGCAAGAAAACTGAAAGAGCTTGTTCATTAAATTATGTTAGTTTTTCTGATTAATCTGGTATTGGTCAGTAGTACTGGTCAGTACCAGTCCCATGCAGTCCCATACTGACAAATGACCTTCACCACAGACTGAAGAAGGGCTTTCAAGAACAATTTTTTATTCATTACTGATGGCTCCTGCTACAGGGTGCATGCAGTAGGAGAGCCTGGTGAGTGTGGCAAACACTATTACTCTACAGTGGACGTCGTTGCAGCTTACAGCTTAGTAGCAATCACATATTCGATACCTGCTGCCACACTAGTTGATTCTCTTAGACCATAGAGCTTCAACAGGACCTCATGGTTAGGTGTATTCCCATCATCCTTTGGTCATTTGTTGCTGAAAGAAAAGTGATTGTATCCTTTTCCTTTCAAACAAGGGAATAATATCAAGTGGCAAGGAATGTTTGCACTCCTGTCACCCTTGTCTGGAGTCCATTGTGAAGAGAAGTATCTCCCTTGTTCTACAGACTGAAAGCAGGTACGAGGATGTTTGGTGACATGGTAGTGTAAGAGAACTTAAAAGAAGGTAAAACATTTGCACCACATTCTCAATTACTTGTCATGGTAACATGTTGGGGAACTCATTGTACTCTTTGAGCCATCCATTAAGACAGAAAAACATATTGAGCTAGTAAGGAAAATTGACTATCATGTAAATAAAACCCTTCAAACCACATAATTGCCAACAGATTCATGTGATAACACAGCACATTTTATTTATAATACTCACTTATACCCCTTTGTAATGATTCTTTTTTCTCTAATCCAGTTTCATTTTGAACAGAGACAATTATACAATTGCTTGTACTATTCAACACTAATTCCTGATGTGTGCATAAAGCTAACACATCACAGAAAACATCCAGTAAAGATGCACAGCAACAACTGAACTATTGTATGTAGCTTTAGTTTAACAGTTTATTTACAGAGAAATTTAATTTTTTTTATAACAAATCTACATCTCGATTGTCACAAGAATTCAACACGTACATTACATGTAGGAAATGCCGACATTCCTCTAACTCCTACACATTTAGAACACTGCTCAGTGATGCTGCAGCGAGCCTTACTGACAAACAAAAGCAGAGAATATTGATTTTACTCCTCTCAAATGTATACCAATGACCTATTTCAAACACAGGGATGACAGATATTAACATGGGTGTATATGATACACAACAAGTCAACTGAAGCAATGCCCATTAAGCAGAACAATAGCACACTGCTGGCCAATCCCTCATCAAAATCAATATGTCGTAGCAGTATAATGGCTCCTTGCATCAAAACCTACAATAAAGCTTTTTGGTCAATTTCTTGTCACTTGATATACTTACAACACAGATTAGTGGGCGAGCATAGCTGGCAATGGATGTTGAAATTTACTTCATATGGGGGAGGCAAATGTAAATTTTTAAATACTTAATATGGTGGAGTATCTAGTTACCAAGGCATCTCTGCAATTTGCAAAAAAGTTCATTAGTTTTCTTCTTTTACCTTCTATTTGTTTAAAACCCTGTCTCAAACTAGGTGATCCTAAAAACATGTCTCTTTATATACCAAGGTACAAGGACAAGGAACAAGGTCTTGCGAGTGTTGGATTATGAAAAAACTGTGCAGCGGCACGATAGGATATCTAACCTAGGCACAGTGCACAAAAACAAAAATTCAAATAGAAATTACTCGAAGAAGGGAGGGAGTAAATTTGGAAGCATTAACCGAGCTAGAAAAGGTACAAATGCTGGCAACAAAGAACAAGAATACTCAAAGAGTTTTTGAGCCTGCCAACTTTGCACAAGGCAAAAAGCAGCAGAGGACTGGAAAGATGCGTGGAGGGCACTCGAGCAAAAGGCAAATGAGGAAGGGCTAGGTCTTAGAGGGCGCGGTGCTAGAATTAGTTTCAAGGATGATGACTTGAGCATGGGTCAAATGTATGCATTTGTAAGGCAAGGGGTAAGTATATGTATACAATGTGAATTCTTCTTACCTCATACATCCTTTTACTTTGATCTCCCCAAAACTTGACAATTTTATCTACAATAATGTGCTACCAATGCTTAGAGTTTAAAGTTCCAGCACCTTCAATCCAGCTTATGCACTAATGTGAATGAAATTTTCATTGACATTAGTGATTTTTTTTTTTTTTTTTGCAAATGATTTTGTGTGACAAAATAATTCGTAAGTAATGTACAGTAATCAGATCACCTGACTTGAGAATTTTTAGGCCGCAAATGGGGACTGGGTATGTTGACAAATGATCGCATCGGCAAAAAGGTGGTCGCCGATTTTGTTTCTGTATTCAGTACTGCTCTCAAACCCTGCTAAAACATGTTTGCAGTCCAGTCAAACCCTGCTAAAGCTACACAAACTTAAGTTTTTACCTCGTCGTTTCATGTTTTTTTTTAATGAATTTACAGGAAAACATGAATGCAAATTACTGCATTACCACCACAATATATAGAGCTCAAAACCTGTTGTTTTTATCACGTTCAACAAGACACAGAACCTTTTGTTTTTAGCATGTTGAACACGCGGTCAATCCTGGTACTTGCGTAAATACCAGTACTGATGCGCTGCGAATACCGGTACTGATTTTCCTGGTACTGCCCAACCCTAATGGAAACATACTAAGGGAGGTATCTCAGCAACCAAATGTTGCTGGAACTTCATACTAGTCGCATTGGTAGCCACTGATGAGTAGTAAATTTCTTGTATCTTTAGTATGGAGGTCAAAGGTCACGTGAGGTTAGTAGATGTCATAGTTTGAAAACCTTGTACACCCAGTATCTCAGTGAAGGAAAGTTGCTGTTGAATGTTGCTGGAGCTTCAAGCTGTTAACATTGGTAGACTTATGGGGCATCACTCTATCTGTCCACAACTGTTCAAAATGCTTCTAGTCCTGCATGTTTCGATGGGTTTGTTTGAAACTTAGACACAATGTTCCTTGGGTGGTGGACCATGTCTAGTGTTCAGGAATTTTTGGTCCAAGTTCCAATGTGTATCCTTTCGCCCATTTTATGAAATTCTACAAAATGCTTCTCCTTCAGGTTCTCTTGTACAGTGTTGATGGCTTGCCACTAAGATGCTCTGGTAATGTTACCTTCAGGGTGTTCAGGGATTTGTAGTCCAAGACCCCATACAGGCCCTATGGCCCATTATATGAAATCACTTTGAAATGCTGCTTCTCATACATGCTTTCATGTATTTCTTTTTTACTTGGACACATTGTCCTTTGCGTGATAGTCCATGTGGCGTTGTATGAAAAACTTTCAGTCCTAGATCCCATGTGGACCCTGTGGTCCATTTTAAGAAATTCTGCAAAGTGCTTCACCTGCAGATTCTCTTGTACTATGTGGATGCTGTATCATAATGATACTCTGCTGGTGGCCATCTTAGGGTGTTCATGAATTTGATTGATTTGATAATGGTATGCAGTGGTTCCTATGATTTGACATATAATGATACATAAATGGTACCCTCAAGGCAGGGAGGTGCTAGATATGGAGATACAACGGGACGGTAAGTTATGCTAACCCTGTTAGATTTTCTCCGGCATGATAACTTTCAATTCATAAAGGGCTGAGAACAGCTTAGAGTGCTGTTTTACTTTAGTGTGATGTATCTTACTTCTAGGGACAGCCAAGTTATCTTCGTTCACACCTGCTTGTAATCTTTGAAAAGGACTGCATAGCAAATAGCTTTGATGCGAGGTTCATTGCCGACAATCAACTCAAAACCTCTGTCTCAAAAATTGAAACGACTGGCTATCTCTTTGGAATCAAGACAGACTGGTATATAAGAATGAGACATGACTTTTGCCATATGCAAATGACGAAAACGATCATAAGACTATATTTTACTGTCGCATTTTATCGATTTTCATTGATATTCACAAGTTTGCAGAGGATGTATCCATGTTCAATAAGTTACACAGCATCAAATGTTTCCACTGCGATAGGCGTCGGATCGCGTCGAAAGTTGAAAACTGATTTTCAAGAATAACGACTGGCAATGCTATAGCTATGGACATAATTTGTCGATAGGTAATTTACAATGGAGTAGACAACATAGACCCTTTACGTTAAGTTCCTAATACCCTTTAATCCCATTGAATCTTCACGAGGTGAACAAAAGAGTTGATTACAGCGGAAATTAGGCTACTGCAAAAGAAGAAACTTCTGTTGTATCTCCTTCTCTAGCACCTCCCTGCTCAAGGTGTTGAGTCAGAGCTTCTGCACCATTAGTGCTCTAGTTTCTTATGCTTGCAAGTGGCTGAGCATGGTCATAATGATAATCAGTTCTGTGATATGTCGACATTCATTTTCGGAGAAAGAATTTACACCTGATTTATTCAATTTACTAGGGTGCGGTAACAGTTTAGAACTATGGCGTTCCAAGTGTTGTGTATACACTGTATATATGCTATAAACACCTGTGGTATAGGGCAGAATACAGATATTGCAAAACAGGCGACCGTGCGAATACTTCATCACAGAGACTCCTATTACTGCTCGATATTTTGCAAACAAACACGATAGAGGCCAGCTTGATTACAAGTTAGTGACAAGTTCATCATCAGATTGAGCTCATGTCATCACATGGTAGCGCTAGTATCATCTGATCAAGGAGAACCACACAATTCCCTAGGACGTTGATCAGAAACACGTCACATGTGAACACATATAGCCCCTCTGACACCAGCCCCAAATTCTTTTGTCTGATAAGTCCTGTAAGCAGAAATTCATATGAGGACACAAAATGACTAGATAATAGTATTCCAAATATTAAATCCTAAAGTGAATGTTTAAATGGACTCAACTTGCTAAGTGCTCCATTCCATCAAATACATGAGTACACAAGAAGGCAGTATGGCTATGGTAGAACAACTTGCTCTCCTTTGTTTAATGAACATCATTACTTATATACTTTTGCGACATCCATTATTAATCAAGCCTGGAGAGAAATTTTCCAAAAATGAAAGAAAAAGTAGAGAAAAATGAAAGCCATGAACTGGACTACAAGCAGTTACCTCCATTTTGTTATTGGATTATTGCTCTTTGTGTGGTGGTAATAGGCTGATAACCCTATATGTGAGGCTTTATGTTTGCAGGATGATATATCTTGTTGGAACTGTGAAAGGAAGCTTGTACTCTGTTGCCATCATGCATTACAGTGCATGTCTATAACTATTTGACTACAATATACTCAACTGTAACTCTGAACTGGTCTAACTTGTTGTCATATCACAAGCAAGGGGTAGCAGGAAAACCATGTAGATGTTCACCCACACTGGATATCATATATTGTCAAGTATTTTGATATTTGTGTGGTGAGGAAAGGAAGGGTTAGTCTGCAAAAGCACGCCCCATTGAATGTGTGTCTGCTCATGTCTTTGGTGCTGCCTAAGTGCCAGTAATTGAGAAAGAGGATGTGGTAATGCAGGGTGAAGTTTTTTGCGTAACACTGAGACCACCAAGTGTGTGTGTGTGTGTATGTGTGTATGTATGTCCGTGATGCTGTACCTTGTAAACACGAAATCTCAAGAAGTTCAGCTTGGACAGATCTCATATTTGGTATGTCGGTGTACCCCATTGAGTACAAGAACCCTATTGTTTTTGGTGAAGGTCATAGGTCATTTGCAACAACAGAAGTCAAATTGCTAATTTTTTTTAAACGCGACATCTCAAGAAGTGATGCTTGCACAAATCTCATATTTTACATGTAAGTGTACCATGTTGAGTAAAAGATCCCTATTGATTTTGTTGGAGGTTGAAGGTCATTTGAAGTGAACAGGCGTCAAATTGTGAAAACTTTAACACAATATCTCAAGAAGGGAATTTTGGAAAAAATGTCATATTTGATGTGATGGTGTACCTTATTGAGTACAACATCCTTATTGTTTCTGGTCGAGGTCAAAGTCATTTGAGGTCAACAGGGGTCAAATTATGAAAACCTTTTAAACATAATATTGGAAGCTTGTATAGATATCATATGAGGTATGTAAGACCTCTTGTAGAGTACAAGAATGCTATCATTTTAGTGGAGGTCAAATGTCATTTGAGTTCAACAAGGGTCAAACTGTGAAAACCTTGTACATAAGCTTTGTTGATATACCAGGTACACATGGACATGGCATTGACACCTGTACTGATGATATTAAAATTAATGTCAGCTAACAAGTATGTACCAAAAATACCAGGTGTTCTCAGAAAAAGGGATAAATACCTAGTAAAAAGTAAAGGTGTTTGAAGAATCCATTGCTGATATCTGCTCACTAGCTCAGGTAAGGTAGTTGACCAGATAGTACGTAACTGGACTGCAAACATGTTTTAGCAGGGTTTGAGAGCAGTACTGAATACAGAAACAAAATCGGCAACCACCTTTTTGCTGATGCGATCATTTGTCAACATAACCAGTCCCCATTTGCGGCCTAAAAATTCTTAAGTCAGGCGATCTGATTACTGTACATTACTTACGAATTATTTTGTCACACAAAATCATTGAAACCTTGTCTTGTTTTGTTGTACTTTCTCCAGAAATACAAACAAATTCGCTTTCATTGCCGCTTATATACAGAAACAACGTAACTTTCACGATACAATCAGTCAACTGTATGTGCATCGTATAGTACTGTTGTTTGAAGCAAGCGAGTCACTGTACTAATTCAACGGGAAATTTTCACCTGTTGATCATCTCCTCAGTTCCCAGCTGAGCAACCTGTCTATGCCCCGCCCTAAAGACCTCAGTTTCAAATGACTGACAGCCTTGAAGTGAAATATATTGTGTACAAGTTTGCACATCCATTCATAGACTTTACTTCCCACGATTTTCGACGGCCAATCAGCTAGTCGCAGGCAGGATGTACGTTCATAATTAGATGCAAGGCAGGAACGTTGCTTATAACCATGAATCGCGGAAATTCCCAATCCAGCTTATGCAGTGATGTGAATGACATTTTCATTATTAATGGCGTCAATTCATTGAAGTAAAAATGTCCCCGTTTGTCACAACTCATAGCTTAGTTAGTGCTGGAAATCTTCTTTTCCACCGGGTGTGCCCTGCCTGCCTGCCTGCCTATTTCTTTAATCAGGGCTGCCATATGGCATTTTAAACGCCAAAATAGGCAAATTTGGTTTATTTTTTACCTTTGTGGGCCAGTAAAAATTAGAAAGTGAACGCATTTTGGCGTTTTGAGGGTATAATTGAAATAAGTATAAAGCACCCGCTTTATCGCAAAATTTCAAGAATTTTTTCCCCCCGATTTAGTAGTTACCCGAGTGGGCCGGTCATGGGTTTACAATTTACTCTCCACTTGTAGCAACCGTAATGATGTATATCATATGGCAGTGTGTTGAAAACATTGACAAGTGTTACACTGTACAAAAAGACAGGGTCAGTTTCCTCAAGTAGGGCTAGTTTTTGCTTGGAGTTTTTTTTTTTTTTTCATTTCAGATAATTTGGCCAGAAATTTGGCAGGTTACTCCACAAACAAACTGGTAACCTTGATTATAGTCATTATAAGCCCATCGATTGAGAAATGAATGAAACTGGATTACATTGGATAACTGTAGCAGCAGGATGACCTAAAAAAGTTATGCCAAAGACTTAGGAAGCAGTTCAAATTAATATTTTAAAACACAAAATTGCTCATAACTAGAAAACGGAAGCAGATACGGACTTTTTCCTTTGCATCAGGAAATTTCAAAAAGTATTTTGGTATGATCTTTCTATCTGTGCAATTTCTGTGTTAATCGGAGTTAATCTGACAGAGTTATGATGATGTGTACTAGTTCCACGAAATTCCCTTAGAACACATTTCTGATGCAAAATTTTTGGCTGGGATTGTCCTAAATGGATCATCGGAGTTATGATAATGAACGTGGTTTAAAATAGACCGATGAGCAGCAGTTCACTATGTTAATGTCACCGACATTGTGCTCAAATTCCGTAAAAAACAATTTTCAAACATTTCAAACTTTTTTTTTTAAATTTCCAAGTAACCTGACTTCCATAAAGTTAGTCCCATGTAGCATGTTTGAGCATCTATAGCCTACATACGATAGTAAGTATCATGATATGTATCCCCAAAGGCAACTCATAGTCACGATCCATCTCAAGATCATAAAATATGTCTTGAATAAGACGAAGGGCGGCTGCAGAAAAGCAGCTTATCTTTGTTTCTTCTTCTTCTTTTTGTTGCTTCATCATCGTTATTAATTGATTCAGACTCAGTTATAACCAGCAAAAGAAGGATGGTGTTTGCGGCGACTTAGGAACTTGAGTCAAGGTTTTCAAACCAATACGTTCGACAAGAAGAGAGAAAAAAAAACAAGGCAAATGCAGTACCGAGTGGGTAGCGAACCCGTGACACTAGCATTACAAATCCGCTGGAGTAACTGCATGAGCCACTTCATACGTAGATGATTACATGGGACTAAAAAATATACAAAGATAGGCATCCAGGAGGCACACAAAAAAAAAAAATCACCGCTGGAATTATGCCTAAACGTAACTTTTTCTCTTTCCACTTCTACATAGCTGAGCTGTTCTTCTTCAGTTCGCCTTTGTTAAGTATAACACGCGGGTGCTTTACTCGTCATTTACAGCAGGTGAACAACAAAATGAGCGATATGTGTAGGCCTAGCCTGCATGGTTTGCATGATTTTACCAACGTTAGGGAAGATAGCTGCTTTGTTAAACATAAGACAGGGACCGCCACTGTGTACTACGTTAACTACAATCGTTACGGCGATGAATACATTTACTTTCAGAAGCACTGAGGTTTGTTTAAGTGAGATATTGAAATGAACAAAATTTTTTAAAATAGATTTGGAATTTGTTTTTGGTCCATTTTGATGTTGATATGTAAGTATTAACGGAAATTCGAAAAAACAAATTTTTGTTTATTTGTTGAAGGCAGTACCGGTACCACCGCCACCAAGAAGTTTCCCCGGTACTGCAAAGAATTCAAAAGTACCAGTACTCGTGTATTCAGATTTTATTCCGGTACTGCTAATACCGGTACTGCGAATACCGGTAATGACTTGGATACCGGGATACTGCCCAATCCTAGTTTCCATACTTTAAAGTGATTGCGTGTGTACTAAAAAACCAAAAAGATAAGATTATGTTTGATCTGAACTTATTCATTATTTTTAAATGTACACGCGAGGTTGTACATGAACGAATTATGCCTTTCAATGAAGGAAAATGACAGTAACTTCTTTGAAAAGCAATGAGATTGTCATAAAAACAGTAAAAACAGAAATCATATTTGAAAATTAACGGTTCTTACTATAACTGCCTACATAATGAATATGCAACAGTACAGGTCTCACTAGTGTATCAAAAACATACTTCTCAAGTTGTCGCTCCTTGGTAGGTATCGGGAATTGCAGTATTTGTTGAAAGGAAACACTGTATTTACAAATAACCTACGAACTGAACACAATCTTGCCCGCAGCGTCAGTGATCCTGAGTTACTAGTATATCCCATTGACTTGCTCAAAGAAGCACACAGTTGATTTGAATGAAAACTGTCAACCACTACATTATCGTATTCTACACTTTTTGTCGCTATGTTAGAAGAATTTGAAATCATATGGCAAAATTAACCAACTGAAACCTATAAATATTTTCCCAGATTGTCTGAATGGTGTAATTAAAAGCCTCACCAAAAATTTGGAGATGAAATTTCAATGTTTTTACTTTTTGCCTACGCACGCAATCACTTTAAGCTCTGTTGACCTCAGATGACCTTTAACCTCCTTCAAAAACAAATGGGATCATCTACTTACAACAAACAACCAACACACCAACTTTGAAGTTCCAGCAACTTTCCCTTATTGAGATACCATGTTTGCAAGGTTTTCAAACTATGACTCTAATGATTTAACCTTGACCTTCATAAAAAATACAGAAATTATCTACTCATCAATGGCTAGCAATGTGACTAGTATTCAGTTACGGCAAAATTTGGTTCCTGAGATATCATACTCACAAGCCATGGCTTCACATAGCCATCATGACCACATAGATTCCTTGCCTGCCTTCGGCAACAATCAAAATGCCTCACCCCTCAATGCATCTGAGCTGTAAAAATCCTCAATTAAATTGACAACAGGTAAGTTATTAGGTTCATCACAGGAGGATCCAGAAAGATAAACCACTGGTGTAAATTTGACTGACCCTGTCTGCTACACAAAAGAAGCAAATTGGATGAATAGAAAGAGATTTAACAATATGGGTGAAGCATGCTTTGCAAAAACCACAAACTCTTTCTCAAATGGATGATGACCTACAGGCCACTAATCCAGTAGCTTGAAGTTACTTAACCACCCCTCTCAGATGCCAGGGACACACCAAAGGAACTGAAGGACAATTATCTGCAAAGCTTTTAATTACAAGGTTTCATTCGTTACTACCTGGTAATTTTAAGACACTACAAATTCCCTTTTCCTTCAAACTAGCCTATAACAAGGAGATGATCTATTGATTTTAATTTTAACTTGTTTCCACAGTAAATCAAAACAGTTAATCTAACCAGTGCTTAATTAGCTCATTAAGCATTTAATAAAGACCTTCTCTTGCACTGATCCTTTCGAAGTCACAGACTATATCACCTTTCTCATCATTGGCATCACCATTATGAGGTGCTATCATTCAGCATTATGAGGTGCTATCATTCAGCTCTGTTCAGTAAATTGCACCACATATATCCTTTTAGCCATGACCTAACAAGGTCACACACCAGAGCTACAAAAACACATTCCATTATCTTCACCTAACTGCTAGTCTTCACAAGACAGTCATCTGAATATTTAATGACACTGGCAAAACTAATGGAAGATTCGTCTTCAACACTAGCATCTAACCAAAGCACTTACTGAAATAATGGAACGGTTAAACCATACAGTAGACTCTTAAAAGGCCCCATCATTAGACCTAAAGCTTTCAAAAGACATCAACTGCTGAGGATTGAGTAATACAGAATGCATGAAGAAACAACGATGTAGTTCACCAAATCATTCTGATGAGGCCCTAGCTCACAACCACTGATAGTTCACTACTCTTGAGTCAACATACAGTCCATAATCAGTCAGTTCAAAAGTCGACAGTTTTAAATGATCACAAGGTGCAATGATACGCTGCTTCCTAGTTGTGCATGCTTTTATATAACCCTACTGTGAACACACAGCAAACGTGTCACTAAAAACTTCTTCTCTTTTGCATTCCTCAGTGAAGATGAATTAAGATGCATACTGCATATTGTAAAGAACTACAGACTTTGTCTATTTGGGATTGAAGCAATGTAACTAGAATTCATGTCATTCACTGAAACAAAAAGAGGAAAGACAAAAGTCTACAAAGAACGTCACAGTGACAGTGAAATCAGAATATGTTTACAACACTGGTGCACTTGGTACACTGGTGCACTTGAGTAACATCTCAAGATAAGTGACAAAGATAAAATATATGGACCAAGAATACCAAAAACTTGCAGGCCTTTCTGACTTTCTCTTTACACTTTTCTTGAAATCTGAGTTTTTGTTTCTTTTGGCAACAACTCATCACCATTACACAAAAGCATGAAGAATGCAACTAAATGTGAACTAAGAAAACAGCATGCAATTTGCAAAGAGGAGGAACATCGAGCAATAATATTAACATCTCGTACTGCGTGATGTCTGGGCTGGCTAACTTGCTTTTCCAGTAATTTAGGAAAAGTAAACACAGATAAATCATCATATGGACACACATTTAAACTAAGAGTGACTATATGATGTGCATTCATGCTGTTTTAACTTTACTCACTCTAGTTGTGCTTTAATTGACTTACTATCCCAGAGACATCTTTACTTACATTTACAACATGTGTTGTCTAAATATCAAGGGTCAGAAACACATTCACTACACTTTTCATCCTAGATGAATTTATTCTAACTTGCTCATAAATGCAAGAAGAGAGCAATTCCAATAATCTTTTATCTTCTGGCACTGAGTACTAGCATTATAAAATATGCATGACAGCTGCACATGGAAAGTACAATGTACATCAGGGTTACAAAGTGTGAACTGTGAACAGCACACTTCTGTGGAAATGAAAGAAAATTAATCTCTAAGTTCTGTCTTTTAGCGAGTTGCTAAAAGTGGCATCGTAAAGTGAGATTGTGAAATTGTAATTCAAAAGTGTGTTGTATGATGAGCTAGTGTAGAATACAGACCATTGTGTGGGGTGTGAAATCCAGCAAGTTAACTGGCGCCCTGTTGCACAACAATGAAGAAAGGCGTGTGAACATATGACTGTACACCATATAATTATGACCTCAATATACCAACCTGTAGATAAAAGTTACATTGTCTGCACCCCTTGCAAGGACAAATAATGATCAATGTTCTTTCAAATTATATTTTAATATGGAATAGGTTCTTGCTTTGATTTTATTTTAATCTACATTATTACTATGAGGGTGGTGCATTTTTCCCTACTTTTTCTTATTTATTTATTTTTTTCTAAGTAAGCTTTCTTTGTTTTGCATTCCTTTTCTTTTTTGGAGGGGCCAGACTCAAAAAATATTCACTTAACTTCTAGCCCTGTCAGTCCCACCATACAGCTTATTATAAACTGCTCAACTAAACAAAGGAGATCTCCAAGGCTGGCAAAACTTCTCATAGATATTATGTGATTCAAACATAACAATTAACTGCCAACATCTGAAAATGATGAAAGTGAGTTAAACACTTAATTTTTACAAGTTTCCACAGTTCTGACAGACTCTCACTTCTATCAAACCTCAGACTCAGTTTCCAACAACGATAGACAGGGAGGGATTGTCATATCAGCATGACGTTGTCTCTCAATGCCAGTGTTGTGGTCTGCCAACAAATATTTAACATGGCAGGGAGTTCCAACCTCTTGCTGTGGGATGCACAGTGGTCTGTCCATTAACCTCTCACTCAGACTAAACAGTGTGCATTCTGTGGAATTTCCATAGCTTCGTGAGCTACAGCATACATGCACAATAACTGTGTACAATTTCTTAATACTCTGGTATCAGCAACAAAACAGTGATGCATGTAGCACTAAACATGTAGCAACAAACACAAGATGGGTAGTTACAAAGAGACTTAACATGTCAAGTTTTATGTGGTCTCATGACTTCTAAATGAACAGCAAATGTATACATTCTGCAAAGACCTTTCATAGCCAAAACTTTAATACAAGAGTCAAAATTTTGCCAAAATACACCATAAAGAGACAAAGGAAGCAGTGCAAGGTTAAAATTAAGGAACTGTGGGTCCTGCACTCTTCAGGAAAAGACGAAAATCATGGTATCTGAGGGAGTAAATTTACTAGGTATAACAAGTCCCTTTTGGAGCTTCAATTTGTGACCTCTGGAACATGTTGAATTAGACCTTGATGAAAAAAATATGGAAAGTTCAATTGTCAATGCCAAAATAATTTTAAACAATTACAGCAGATCACCTCAAAGTTGTCTAGGCTTACAGGACATTAGAGTATTTTAATCTGAGATCATAGCCAACACCATTGACTTTAACCACTCTAGTACTAGCTTTTGTCTGATCTTTTCCATATATGTCTGTTCTTTAAAAAGTGGGGATTCCAAGTCTGCACAGCATACTCCACATGGGGACTTACTGTACCAGCATGCTTTCAAAACTTTGACCTAAAATTCAGTTTCATATCAGCTTAGAACTGCACACTGCTTGGGAAGTTCCACAGAAGACTTTACAAAAATTCCAACTTACCACGATCCTTCTCAACCAAAACTTCCTAGGAATTAATACCACCAAGAATATATGTTATCCCCCTGCCCAATAATATGCATTACCTTACGTTTGTTTGTCTACAATGAACAGCATTTGTGAATCTCTAGATCACTCTGGACACTCCTGCCTTAGCATAATGCTCAGACAAAACAAACTTGAGAGTATTTTTGTTTCATTAGCAGAATCCTACATGTCATTAATATAAATCAGAGAAAACAAAGGGCCAAGATCAGGACCCTGGTTCTGAGGCACACTATATAAAACAACAAACAGGAAGTGTAGTTAGCCACAATAAATTTGATTACATCTGAGTGATTTCTTTCCCTGAAGCTTCTATTTAGGCTGCACTTTTTCTTGTTGTATGAAGTTACTAAGCAGCCAAATTTAACAAAAATAACGACTGGATCATGTTCCTCATCTTGCCACTTTGTTGTTAAGATACATGTTCATTACATACAAAGGAATAACTTATTTTTTGTAAGAACAGAAAATTGTTCTCAAAATGTTGTGCAAGTGCTTAAATTGGCCTTGTTTCATGATTTTTAATAATTTTTTCAAAACCTGTCAAAGATTTCTTCTCTCAACAATGTCAAACTAAGAGGATCCTCATGTGCACGTCACATACAAACAAACATCAACGAGTGAGTCTTAACCAATTGAGAATGTGGGAGAGACACTTTTTCACAATTAGCCCTTACCAAACATGACGGTGTTCATTAAGGCTTCTTTTTATGCTTATAATGATTGCAGTTCCAGTAATAAGTCACATGCATACTGTAGCCTGTACAAGCCAGGATAAAAAATTCAAAAATATTGCATTTTACAACCAGCAGATTTGACACTTTCATTTTCACTTTATTAGGACCATATCAAGAGGAAAATAGACATACATGTCAATAAAGTATAGGATACATTTTGGAGTTCTACAGGAAAGCTAAATTAAAGCTTGGGAGGAATAAGGCCCCCGAAGATAATGTGAACAAGTGAATGAAAAATGATTCTCAGATACACTAAAAGCTAAATACAGATTTATACCAAACCTCCCTCAGTCTTTCCTCCCAACTGTGTACTGTATGTGTCACAAAAACAAAAGAATGAAAAGGATCAGACGCTTGGCAGTAGATATTGTTAATGTTACTTAAATGATGTTACTGTTGTAATTTAATTTTGACTGCGGTAAATAATTCCAAATTTGACCTTATTATGTTAACCCTTCAAAATGCTCACAAATTTATCGATATCAGTTCCATTTGCTGCTTTACTAAGGGGCAAAAATGGTCCCAGAAGTTTTATTTTGACAACGAAACTTGTACCATTCACTAGTAAAATAACCATTTAATTGCCCCTATTGGTGCATTGCTTAGGAAAGTTTGTACAAACCGGCAAGATCTGGGCAAAGATCCTTACTGAGGATTTCCTTTGTCCAACGAGAAATTCATTTATCATCACTTACATTTATTAACCTTTGTTGAAAGGGTTTGAGAATTGAAGTTCTCCAAAATTTAAGCACTTTGTGGTTTACATTGTGCAGACTGTTTACTTGAAGGTCTGGGCATGAGATATGAATTGTATACAAAGATTTTTTAGGACTACAAAAATACAGACAAAAAGGTCTATTGATGGCAAAGCAGAAAATTCGGGGTACAACTGCAGAATACAACGTCTCTCCAAGACATATGACTAAGACTCCGGAGGCGCAGTCACAGTGGATCGTACATGTATGTTTTGTAAACGAGTGACTACCGGGACTGCGACTGGGCCTCCACACCACACTAGAGGCCCAGTGAACTTCAAATATTTTTAAGCAATAGTGTATCCCAATCACATGTTGGGTCGTTCTCAAAATGGCCACTCCTTGTTAGCTACCACTGGGACTGCGACTGTGCCTCCACTCAGATGATAGAATCAGTGGACTTAGAATGTCGTATCCCAATCACATGTTGAGTCGTTCTCAAAATGACCCCTATTTGTTAGCTACCACTGGGACAGCGACTGTGCCTCCACTGACTCAGATGATAGAATCAGTGGACTTAAAATGTTGTTAGCCACCACTGGGACTGCGCCTCCACTCAGATTATAGAATCAGTGGACACCCACTGGGACTGCGAATGCACCTCCACTCAGATTATGAATCAATGGATTTAGAATGTTTTCAAGAAAATATTCGATCAGCCAACACTGGGACTGCGACTCCACTCTGGATGGGAAGCTCATAAGACAGATGACTATAAAAAATGGGAATGCACTGCCACTAATGACTTAAAACTATGGCACTTTACCAAAAAATTCGAATGATATAGCTAATGCAGATGCATCCAACATAGCCTAGAAAGCTTATGATTATGCACAAGATTTCTACTGGAAGCGCAAGGGAGAACCACAGGGCACTTCGTCTCCAAGATTTTTTAGGGTGCTATTTCACCGGCACCTTGTATTCTGCAGTTGCTCCAAATTCGGTAAAACAACTTTTTCTTTGCTGGTTGCTCTAGGTCTAGAGCAACTTTTTTCAATGATGCTTAGAATTAAGGTGTTTCCATCAGTGGGTTGTTTCAGAGATATATTTACCTTAGGTTTTCTTATTTTAGTAGGATGGTCACTAACTTTTCACGAAACTTTGGTCCATGGAAGATTTCGTGTGCAGAATGCCATGGCAATCTAGCCAGGAGAACATGACTAACTTATAGCAGAGGCGCCTCACGAAATTAGGGGTAGGCCTATGGGCCTTCGCACTTAACAGCACCAGTTACATGTACAAAACGGCAAATTGCTTTCATTTTTCTCTATGGCAGCTAGAGGATAGCATGACCTAATCACAATGTTAGATGGTACATGATTAAAAACCTTCACTGCTACACGAGGTCACATACGATTACGACAAGCTGTTGTTGCATACTTGTTAGGCCTAATGTTACTCACTACGTGCCCTACAAACAACTTTTACTAGGCCTCTCTGTCTCACATCGACGTTGTTATGGGAGATTGGTAAACTTACCCTTTTCAGCTTGCAAAGGCAGAGAAAATGTTAAAGTGGCAGAAAACACTGTGAATAATGTCGCCCATAAATTCCCCATGGTTAAAACGTCTGATACAGACATTTGTAATGTAAAACGCTGGTTCCATACAAGCACAGATCCGACCCGTTACTGCAAAGTCGTCTTAAAAATATCAAAGTTAACCGTGCGTAAGTACCGTGTTATAATAATAACCAGCATACAAAAACAGTGAATAATTACTGGACTGCAGTCGGCGCGGCGTACATGCATGCATGCAGTGCAGACGACAGCTTTCTCAAACACCAAAGTTTCAAACACAGTAAGCCAAGTGCCAGTGATATCTTGACCAACAGTGAACTTTATATATGAATATTTATATTACGGCACTTTCAGAGCGTTTCATTGGTGGAGAGTAAATCCTCCTGACGATCGTTGGTTCCAGTGGTTTGGGGAGCATGGCTTGCGTTGGGACAATAAACATTCATTCGCTACCATGCAGGATCCTCATTTGGACCAAAAGTAAGTCACCGTCCATCCTTGACTGAGTGAAGCCATTGGTAATTTAGTGGGTGTTTGTGCGAAACAGGTATCAAAACCGTCAATTGGTGAGCACAGTACCCACAGGCCCAATCATATACTGGCAAGAGTGTATGTTGTTTCCATGTTTCCAATTAAAGCTATAGCAGTTTCCGAACAAAAAATGACCCTCGTTCCCACCAGTCGAAATGACAGACCACTTTCCTTAATCATTACTGAAATTCAATTTCATCTACGCATGTTATCTGTTTATGTTTACAAACAAATTTGTTTATTGATCACTATCAACAAAAGCACAGATGAGAGTGGCGATTACTACCTATAAAGAAATAATAAATAATTACTAACATTGGAACTCGTTGGAACTAGCCGGCAGGAAACTTTGCAATACTTTGTAAAGTAATTGCAAACTTTGCATTACTTTTTGTAGCTATTTGATAATCAATGGTAAACAAAGTGGTAGCAAGATTACCACAATGACCACGTGTGAAACCGGCCCTGGTTCTTCCTACCCCACGTAGAAGACGAGTTTTTTCGTCTAGCTACTCGCTACAAAAAAAAAAAGAAAAGTAACGGCAGCCGTACAGGGGCGGCAGCCAAAGAGGAGCTACGCAGGCTAGGCTCTTCCCTGTTTTTTTACTTATTTATTTTTTTAATTATTCTCCTGTTTGAAAATAAATCTGCCTTCCACCATTGCAGGCCTAATCTATTCGATTCAGGTTCTTTGTGTGGCCCCAATGACTTTGCTGGATTTACGAAATGTGGCCACCACAAGTGATAAGTCTTGCGCCACATTTTAATGCCAGCCTGGAGGTCAATTTCTCTTTCCCTCTCTCTTAGACATTCAGTCGTCATGGTGAAGGCTTATGTTCACTTTGAACATCGCTTAGCTGGAGAGTAAGAAAAACGTCGAGTATTGTAATGTGTAAAAAAGATGGGGCCAATATACGTGACGGACTTTAAAAACTCTTCGTTTCGAATTGATCACAGAAGCATAACAAATAGTATTGCAATCTAGTGTTGACATGAACGATCGAGGACCATTTGCTTATTTTTTATAAATAGTCTGGGGAACTCGGAGAAGTTGTGCACCTAGTAAGAGCGGCTGTAACGTTTTGAGATCACACGGTGCACGTTACGGTGGGTATTACAAAAATGGCACAAATAAGGTCTTCTGCCCGCTAGCAATAATTAGCCTGACCATATAGCTATCCTTGGGTACTGTCTAACTATACCCAAAAATGTTCACCATCCATTTGTAAATCAGTCAAAGTTTAATTGACATTTTGGCTTGTTTTCAAGAATCTTCATCGTGCTCGTCTTTTTAGTATGGAGGACAAGGTACAGTACCTTAAACGGTTGCATTAATGCCCATTAGAGGATGTTTGCTGTGTTTTAATATTAAATTTGAGCTACAGACATCTCCCTCAGAATGTAAGTTTACATAAAACGGATTCACCCGATCTCTAAATTAGTACGCCGCTCCTCGCATAAAGCTCCCGGCCCCTTTACCTGTTTTATATTCTGTCATTCCTCGTATCTTGCGGACCGCCGGACTATACTGTCCACCAGAATAACCGTGGTGTTTTGAGAATGCACTGGACACCTTGTGTGTATGCAATCTAGGTGATCCGGTCCAACGGTTACCACTCATTAGAATGCTCTACACATTGGCCATTCATGGCAGTATCCATTTTCCGTACCGAAGCTGATGAGGTATTTAGCTAGAGGCCGTAGAAGTAACTACTGAAGACAATCACACCCCCTTCTAAGGATGCTTCTCGACCAGGTTAAGTTCATAAACCTTTTCATAAAAGCTTCAATTGGAGCCATTTTTACACCATATTTCCCTCAACTCACATACTTCAATATTCAATCCACAAAAGAATACATCCCATAGGATAAAATAACCGAAAAAGTTGCCCAACTACCCATTACAGAGACTTTCGAGGACGGTGAACAAATGCGGTGCAATTGTCTATGTAGGGTATGCTGCGCGTCAGGCAGGAAACAGGTCGACATTTAGTTTTTTGTGTGACTCGACCGGGATTAGGTACAGAATGATAAATTCGAGAATAATTCTGTTCGTTTCTGGGTATAGGTATATCATTTATACAGGGTCTTAGTCATTTCCTGTATTACAAGAGAATAAATTGATAAGCAGATTTTTGCTAAACTATTTTGGAATTGGTTATTAGCAGTTACACGATCCTCGGTGCGTTGATGATGTATAAAAGATCACCGTAATATATGCCTCGCACTTGATCTGCTTATACGGCTCTGACGTGTACTTCGCATAAAAGTTGGCGCTATACATATTTTAAGCATTGGCATTATCTTACTTCAAATTAATCTTAGTTACACACGTCTCCGCTTGCTAGTCACTCAAACATGAAGGGAGGGCATTTACAAAGCAGGAGGTTCGCTTATATCTTTGCTAGTGCCTTTAAAATAATTAACATAAAATAAAAGTGCAAAAACTATTGACCCCATGCGACATTTTATCATTTGAACATTTCTTTGTAAAACGATGTAGTAAACCCAGTCAGAGGTGTCAATCCAAATTGAAATGTGGGAAGACACATGACTTACTGACAGGTTTGAATGAGCAAAGCTGCATCGTCAGGTGGCCACGCACTGCACTTTTGATGGCGTGGGGCACATTTGATGTGGGTCGCCATAGGCTTTCCCATTGGGTCTGGGGTAACGCCGATGAACATGACCAGACCATATACCCCTGGAGCTCTGAAGTATTGCAGAATTGTGGACTTTGGAACGAAGCATTTCTGCATCTTCGAATGGTACTGAGTTTGCAAAACTGACCTGGTATTAAAGTCACCTTACCGTTCATAACAATATTTTTGGACTAAGGATCAAATTGACGATTGACTTGAGAACCGGCAGGTCTTAAGATGTTGTAATATCGTCATCGTTTTGTATAGGACTATATATATAAGAAGGTTTTGATCGGTTGTATTCGGCATTATACTCGGCATTACAGTAGAATATAGTCACGATGGGGAATAAGTAAAATCGCGCTAGAACTTGGAAGAATTTTTGTAAATGACGAGTTAATCTCTCACCCGTACCCTTACATGAAAACGCTTTGCTGTGTAGGATATGAAATTGATGAGAGGTTCGAAACTTTGCGAAATTATATCATAAAGCATGTTCGTCAATGAGAAAAAGAAACTCTCAAAGCTACATTGCATGGACGCAATGTTTGAAGACGGAGTATACACTTGGGGTAGAATAGTGATGGTCTAAGTATTTGTCAGAAAATGCGCCCAACGATGTTGCAAGCAAAGAGAGGATAAACATACGATTAAAAAACTGACACAGTCTACTGGAGAATACGTTGGAGACCGTTGATCACACTGGATCGAACAACTTGGAGGTTGGGTAAGTGTAATACTGCATTTGTGAGGGATGAAAATGTCTAACCGGTATATTAATCGATTCTTGTATTGTTTAGTTTTAACAGGAAAACTTTTGTCAAACATTTACGAAAAAATCACACAACAGCAGAGTAACTGCGATCAAGCTGTTGGTGACAGCCTTCGCTACCATGTTTCTTGTGTACAAATTATGGATGCGTTTGACGTAAGAAGCATGTGAGAGGAAACAGATGTAAAAATGTCCAATGACAAAATATAAACAATGACTTACTTCACGTGAGATCGTTTAGAAAGCCATCAGTGTTCCGACACGAAAAACTAGGAGACAAAAGTTTCACGAAAGAAACACACAGCTTGGATATAAACTGAATAACGTCCAAGCTGGAAACTAAGCTTGAAAAAAGAACTTTAAAAGAGTACGTTTCCAAAGAGTTACAGAGTTGACTACGTCATCTTTCCTATAGCCACACCCCATGAATTAACACGTAAAATGTAACACATCATAATGAAGTCATGGAATCTACATTGTCCACCAAATTGCAAGCAATGCATCTTTAAAAGAATGATTGATCAAGAGCAAAACACGTCCGTGTCATTGACTATAGCCTCCGAGGAAGTAGGGTTCATAAAATCGTGGTGCAGTTCAGAGCAGAGTGCACACGCATCATCACGCAACTGGGGGGGGGGGGGGGTGGAGACCAACGCTGGCCGACCCCATCAGCCATATCGGACCTCGAAAAAGTAGTTGTCAAAATTGACGGCAGTCGTAGGGCGCCGCTAAACCCGAGCTATCTGCGGAATGAGTACTCTGTCATTTGTCTCCTAAAGTGAGGGGCGTGGCTGGGGTCCCCACGCTACCTTACGCTTTGGATTTTGCTGGCTCTGTGTCCACAACTTGAAAGCGTACGCAACTTTGTCAACAAGCTAGGTAATGTAGTAATAGGCATGTATATGATGTCACGCAGACACGTTACTTACCAGAACACTTCTGTATTCCTTTTGTATTTTTTTATTTTATATTCTGCAATTTACATTTTACAATTAACATTTTTAACAGTGTGCACATGTAAGATATGTAAGATTTGCTTTTGTCTACCAATTATACCATTGTTTCAAATTTTACCGAGACCAGAGAGTTGCTACGACAGATTTTATACGCCGGAGGAAAGAGTGTCCCCACCGGTGACCGACGGACGCTATTTTCTGCCACACTGGCATATTTGTTTATACACAGATTTTGAGGGTCGTGAATGGACACAGACTGACTTACCTTTAAGGAACGCCTCCTCCCCCTTCAGTTACCTACTCTACCCATTTCCCCCACTCTTGTACAACCCAACCCTTGAGCCTAACTCTCTCCCGCTGTCTTCCTACTTTCATAAGTGTCAACAAACGTCGTGTGACCAAACCAAGGGTGGACAGACTATATATGGTGCATTGTGAAACGTCCGATAACAGACTAGTGCAATAAGTGTGTGTGTATTTTTGTTCTCATTTGCTACATTTCCCTCTTATTTGCTCGCATTTTGTTCTCATGTTATCATTTTTTGTTACATTTTCCCTTCATTTGCTATCTTTTTATTGTCATGTGGCTTTTTTCGATTACCTTCATTCGGTTCTCACTTTTATTCATATTTGCAACATTTCTCTCATTCTCCGCTACACACGTTCTCTTATCCTCCTCTACACATTTCCTTCTCTCCTCTTGAATCCCCCCCCCCCTCTCTCCTTGTGTCATCATTCGCCTAACACGTCATTCATGTGTATATAACAAGATGTTTTATTTTACGAATCTCATTCTGCTCTTTGTCTGAGAGAGAAGCGACCACATTCCTGTCATAGCAGTTCCTTGTAGGATTTGTAAGGAGTCTTTTTCCACTATTTTCAATCATCGCCGACCCGAATCCACCATACCTACAAGTAGTAGCTCGGTCTCGAATACGGTTATCACTAACAGCAAAGACGAAGGTATGGGGAGTGAGGGTGACGTCTTGCGTCGTGGAAATGTTCCTCCCTCTGACATGCGGTGGAGAGGGCGATGACTCAAGGGACAGTGAAAGAAGTAATGACGGTGATGATGACGATCAGTTGAGTGACAGTGGTGATTCCACTAGCATTAGTGATAGTGATATTGATGATGACGGTGATGACGAAAACGTGTATAGACTTGGATACGTCTAACCAAAATCAATAATGCAATGTCAAAAATGTCACGTAAAGGACTAAAGCGTGAAGAAGAGGGTGATGACGGTGACGATGAAAGGATGGAGGAGGATGACAAGCCACTGCACGATGCCTTGGAGACATGGAAGACTACTGTATGATTGAACTCAATGAAGCAATGTCAAACATTTACGTCACGGATTAAAGGTCAACGAAAAAGACGAGAATGATGAAGGCGAGAGCCATAACGGGAGAAGATGAACACAATTGAGATGCGAGAGAGTGATGCGCGAGTTAAAAAACCAAACCGCAGATGTCGTGGATCTATCAAGTAGATACTGGATAATGAAAAAAAAAACCCTGGATAATGGAAAATCTATTTCAATGAAGGACGCGACTGCTCTTTATCTGAGACTATTTTCCTATTTTTGTTCTCATTTTATCATTTTTGTTACATTTTACCTTCACTATCATAAACATTAACAATATGCTCGCCAAGCAATCTAACATACTATATTGTAGTTTGTGCACTAATAATAAAAATAGGTATATGTAATATACCGCTTTCCATACGACATTTCCAACCCGGTTTTCATTAATCAAGGAGAATCTTACTACAAGATCTTAAGGTGCTAGTCGGTTCATAAATATTCAATAAATATCTTACATAGGAGGCGACTAACTGCAGTGATATAGTCGAGTTCATTCAATCCGAGGCCGAGTCAAATATCAGATGGGTTTAGGTGATAAAAGAATCATAATGAATTACGCACTTTTTCCATTTTGTTCTTTGAGTACTTAGCAAATATCTGGGGGGCTGAACACATAGACGTACGGGCGCCTAGAAATTTCAGGGCTGAGATTTTTGCCCGCATTTTGTCACTAACTATCGGGTTTAAGTGGAGTGTCACCATAAGATGGCGAGTAGCGTATAAGAAAAGTTTTTTTTCTTTTTAGATGGCCAGAAACGGTGTGCCCCAGTATTCTAGGATGTATGTGTCTTAAAATAGGGATATCATGTCTGTATGTGGTCAATCTATGTGAAAAAAACCCAATAATGTATGCAAAGTGGTAATACATATCAGGTGGTTTGAGTCGATACGAGAATCATAATGAATTACGCATTCCCTTCCATTTGTTGAGTACTTGGCAAATATTTGGGGACTGAACACATAGGCGTCTAGAAATCTGAGCAGATTTTTTTTCCCCCAAATTTTGTTGCTACTAACTTGATTACTATCTAAACGGAGTACCTCCAAGAGTTGGCGCGTAACGTAAAAGACAGTGTGGGGTTTCACAAACTCCCCAGGTAGCCGGAAACGGCTTTCCATGCTCCTTCTAGGATGCATGTACCCAGCTTGAAAATAGGGATATCATATCTGTAATGTGAAAACAATCTATGAAAAACAGCAATACATATAAGGGAATTCCCAGCGAAACGTCTCGTGGAGATTGGTCATTGATTATGACCGGAAACGGCACTTCTCTGGTGTCCTGGACTATAGGCTACGTACCTAGCCTTAGAAAGGGATCATATGTCTCTGCAATTTCTAAATTTAAAGAGAAAAACATAGTTCTATGGAAAACGGTAATAGTTTGAATTGTTCTAATATATAATATTTAATTTATGGTCATTTCAAGAAAAGTTAATTAAACAGTTTTTACTTTAACCATATCGGTTTCTTTTTCTTTTGGAAAAACTTTTTTAGCGTTGTAGGGAGGGGGTGGAGGGGTAGCCAACCAGTTTTTGAAAAAAATCCCAACCAGGTAACCGCAGTTACATCAGGTGCAATATTTGGAAAGTCATTGAGAGTCTTTGAAAGTCATAAAGTGTACTAGACTGAGATATGAAAAATTCCAACCGGTATTTCAGATTTTCAGACTATCGTCGCTCCTACACATAAATATCAAAAGTTTAAATGGTATTTCAGATTTATTGAGAAATTTTCCATACACCAGGTAACCTTAGACACAATGTAGTGCAATATTTGGTATCGTAAAATTAGCTACATTGAGATACAAAAATTCAAACTTTTATTTCAGATTTTCCGACTATCGTCGCTCTGACAATTATTAGGGGAGTGGTGACACTTCAACACCCCAACCTCCTGTTCGCAAAGGCTCTGATTGTCGATAAAACTACCGTTTACTCTTATGGCATAATTTATGTTTCCTTGAAAAGCAATTCTTGAAGACATCATTGTTTCAAACGCATCCTTTGCGACAGAGCTGTTCTTAGCTTTTACTAAGATGTGATCACAGAAATAAGAAGGTTACTTAAATCTCCAAACTTTATACAGTCAGATAAATCTAACGGCATGCTAGCCTCTAACACGCAAGTGATACATCATACACGGCAGATTAAAATGCAATGACCCAAAACGTGCAAAAAGTAGAATAATAAAATTGCAAGTTATGTAAGAGGCAAATTTACATTTGAAACGACCACTGCTATCATTGTTGCTTATGCATGTTGTTCCAAAATGAACATATGTAAACTGATTTTGTGATTGAACCCCATCCTTAAACCCATCTCCTTTGATCTATTCGCATTGAAGATATCTGAATACATTGTTTCTACCTAAAAATCAGTCTTAAAATGATTTCTTGTGCGAAAATGAAAAACTAGACTACTTACTCCGTTAGACGTTTATGTCTTTTAAGATTTTTTTTTTTGGCTGATTATATGTCAGACGATTTATTGCTAACTCGTAGATAATGCGACAATGTTAATTCTGCCTCTAAAATCACGTTAAAACAAGGAATAAACTATTTGAATAGCGTGTGCATGGTACATAGTACGTGAATGAAGTTGTAGTTCTTAGACATATGAGAAATATTGTCGAAGGTAAAAAAAAAAAAAAACCTACCACACTGCTTCAGTGTGTGTTGTAAATTCACGTGAAAGCAAGGGAGATATATTTTAGGGCTCCTTTGGGGTGAAAGTATTGTCAACATCTACAATACTACCGCTGGTTAATTCATCCATTTCCCATTATGAATTCTATGCTTAAGTAAGAAAAAAATCTACCTTATACAAAATTTGAAGTATAAAGTTAATCGGCACATGCAGTTTGAGTTTTTTTCGTTTTCTTTTTCATTTAAATTGCGAGTTCTAAAGACTCGTGTCCGGTCTCAGACCGAGTCCTCGAGGTTCATAGGGCCGAGTCTTTGAACTGCGAGTCCGAGTCGTTGAAAATCGGGACTCGAAACCGGTCTCAAGTCTTCCAGCACTGGGACTAAGCCATTAATTATCTTGTAAGTCATTAAAAGTATATTAAATTCGAGTCTTTTCTCTTTATATAATCAGACTGATGAAGCTCGGCTAAAATATATGTGACACTGTCAAACTTGGATCTACGAGTGACAATTTTTACCACAGTCTTTTGGATTAATTGTAACACCTTAATATCAACGAGACGAATTCTTAGCACGGTTACAATAATCAATTTTCCAGGTAACAAAAGCATGAATTATTTTTTGCGTAGAATTTTGATCGAGATATCTGCGGATTTCTTTTCCAATTCTATGCCAACCTAGGTGATGCCCTTTAATTTCCTAACATGTTCCTTTAACGTTAGATGACTGTCAAAATAAATGCCAGGATTTTTTTTCACGTGATGTCGTATTAACTGATTCTACGACGGCTCTCTAAATGTCTACCCGGTGAAAAAAACGAGTGACTAACACTTCCGAAGTTTTTTTAGTAATTTAACAAGGGCAAATTGATCCTCATGTACATCCTCGTTTCATAACTCCATGCAAGTATATGCAACAGCTAGCATCATTTCTCTATAATCTAGTAAAATGGTACAGGGGGAGGATTTTTCTCTCCCAGGGATGGGGTCTAATAACTAATGAACAGTCTTTTCGGGCTGAATCCAAGCCAGGGCCTTTTTAAAGAAATTTTTAGTGGGGGCCATTTGAAAAAGGGACCATCTAAACGGAGCCACCATAAATCGCCAAGTATCTTACGAAGATTTTTTTTTCGAAAAATGCTCTCCAGATTTACCAAAATGAGTTTACCATACCTAACAAGTAACTTTATAAATTACCCCTATTTTTCATTTTTTTTTTCTCAAATTTTTCGATCGAAATTTATATTGTGTAGAAACCTATAGGCTACTTAGCACATCCCTAGGCTTCCTAGTCTGGGGAAATCTGCTAACGTTAACGTTAGTGTTTTGGTTGCCTTGCGCTTCTGTACTAGGTCAGCAATCTCGTCACTGACATAATTGGTGAAAAGACACACTGCTCGCAGTGGTATAACGATGAGTCTGGTGGCCCTTGGGTCCAGCTAAGGAGGGGCTCCTCGCTGCCGCGGAGAAGCGCTGCGGAGAAGCGCACATCACGAGCGCGGAGCGCGAAGTCCCAAAGGCGTGGGTCCAGGGCCCGCCTTAGGGCCCAGGAAGCTCTGGGGTTCTACAAGCTCTCTGGTGCAATCTAAGCCGAATATAGAAATTTCGTGGTGACTTTATCGGTTGAGATTTTGGGGGCAATCTGTGTTCATAGACACATTTTTGGTTTGCCTTGTCTGTCATACTGAAGTGGGAACAAAAAAAAAAAAATATTGCAAAGCTAGAATACATTAAAAGATTGAAAGGACAATAAGAACAAATGACCAATGTCCAATTAACATTAAAGGGAAATAGGGCGTTTGTTTTAGAGAAGACATTCATAATTTTGAAACCAACGTTTGTGGATGAAGAATGGTAAATTAATCAAAATGAGGAAGAACAGTAGCCTTCTCTTCAAGAAATAAGCGCCACACAGATAGAAATTCAGTTATTTCTTGCTCAACACTAATTTGTTCACCCAGACTTTTCAAAATTCAAAAGATGCATCTTCCGTTACTCATCACATGCATAATGTTTTAAGGAGATGAAGCTTTGGTAGATGTTTATTGATGAGATTGAATGGTTTAACAATGATTACCGCTATTTTCTTTAGTATGTCATGTTGGTGTATTCTAAACGCCCTATTTCCCTTTAAAGGTGTATATTTGCCAGCACTGATATTTCCACCCGTGGTGTAAATCCTGTGCCATATGGACAAATGGTATCCAACTTCCCTAGAACTCGGAAAGGCTAGAGCTTGAATTTACTGAGCCTTGTCTTTTTGCCAGCAAAAATATCGATTAGTCCATCCAGGGAGCTGGTCCATCTATATTAAGTGACCATGCCTCCTCCCTCTCAATGGAAAGGACAGACAGCGAATCCAGCCGATCTTGAGAAATGGTGGAACGAAGGTATGCTTTGATTAGCTTCGACTTGGAAAATGATCAGGGAAAAATATCAGCAAAACGGTGGAAAATATACCAAATTCGATTTACTGTCTGATACGGAAACTTACTACACATACAATTCTTAAGCGTCGGCGATTTGGCCCATAGCTGTGGAAAACATCAGCCAAAGGGGTTCAAAATATGCCAAATTTGGCCAGTAATCAGCTAACATGTGGCAAACCCTCACCTAGAGCAAATCAATTAGATCTAATTCTATGGACCGATTTCAATGAAATTTCTGCGGTATTTCGCTATAATATGTACCAGCGTAGCTTATCAAGTTCAAGTGTGTACCTCAGGGGCTTGCGTCAGTTGTGCGGAAAAGAATTGCAGTTGGAGGGGCATATGATTTATGACGATCGTATTCACGCACAGAAAAATATGTCCATTGACTCGTTTAAAGTTTCTTTTCTAACGAAAACGTGCCCCTTAAAAAAAAAAACCCTCTTCTAAGTTCTGTACATCAGTGCAGCGGGCCCCCTTTGTTCGGGGGCCCCTGGGTCAAGTTACCCCGCCCGAGCCCATAGGCGTCCTCCGCTGACTGCTTGCACGCTAAATACATTCCACACGCGCATATACGCAGTAATATCCAGGAAAAGGACGTACGGCGAGATCCTAGGCCTAGTTTCAGGAAACTAGGCCTAGGTATACACTGTTAAAAATGTTACAGACATGTACATATAAAAATTGTTTACAGTGTACTCTAAGCTAGTCACTTAGTGAAGTAGTTAATTAGAAAATATTCTACAGGTGCATGAGGCTGATAGTAACTTCTTTTTTTAAAAATGACTCTTTTGTGGCAACCTGCATTTTCTGTTTCGTCCTTAATAGGCAGGGAGTGAATTGAATATTTGATAGGAAAATGTAAATATTTTACAAACAGCTGCATTTTTCATTCAGCCTCATAGATAGTATACTCAGCATTTGAGGTGTTAATAATTCAGATATAGAAGGACAATTATGTTACAATGCTGGGCATGTACACAAGTGTGGAGGAAGCATTGTGACTTATTACAATTCAAAGTCTGACCCATAAGTGTACGAGAGGGTAGAGGACTATGCTTCCAGTTCGGGCAAAAGTAATGGAAAAACTCGGGCTAATGAGACAGCCAAAAGAGCAAATTAGGCCTACGTCATTCTGGTACGCCATGACCTGAAGGGGCAATTTTGGGGGATTTAGGAGATATTTTTATCAACAAATTTCCAGTTGTGCAACGATGGTGGCACTCTGCTTCAGTCCACACTTCTCCATTCTGGGTAACCCACTGTGGTTGAGGGATGCAGCATTTACGTAGCAAAGTGTAACTGACCTCCCACTCTTCAAAAAAAAAAAAAATTGAGAAACCACTGGAGCCAAAATGTTAAGCGTTTGAACGTTAAGCTCCAAAATTCTGCCAACTCTGTGTAAAATGTCACAATTCAAGCCAAAATCATCTCTGCCAACTAGAAATACTGACGCCTGCAAGTCTATGATCAGAGCACTACAAACGCAACAATGCTAGATCAAATCTGAAATCATTTCAGCTGGGAAAACTTTAAACTACACATGGATGAAAAATCCATCTTTCTCTGTCCTGTCCTTTGAGTCCAGACCCTATGCAGTTGCTAAGCTACATTACTTCAAATGCTATTACCTCTACCCACTTGGACACAGCACCAGTTGCCTTAAGTGTATAATACTCACCCTCTAGGACTGTGTCACAAGACACTTAAAGTGTGCGCAGGTGGATCTGAGGAGTCCTTTAATGTGCCGACAATTCCTGAGAATACTTTGATGCGACGTCTAGGCACACATTCAAGAAATTTGTTAATTTTGATAGTAACAGTACGTCAGTTGACTCGGTTATTTGGATATTCAGCACTTCTGTCCACATTAATCTGATCACATTTAGACAACTCAATGCATCTCTGCTTTGGAACAGGCCTGGAATGAAGGGTGCTAAAGACAGATAAACCCAGAGCCAAATCTGGTCATTTTGATAGTACATTATGCTATTGGTAATGATGGGGGTCTTTCTGCATTACAACTGTACATCAGAAACTACGCACCAAAGATGGGAAATGATAGTGTTTTGCCTATTTATAAACCCCATTGTCAAGTGCGTTCTGTAGTAACACAGGTAAGTAATATCAGGTGAGAGAATCAATGATTATGGAAGTGCACTGGTGAGATTTTAAACTGTGGAATTTGCCTACTTGTCGTAGTTGTGGTTGTTCTTCCACTGAAAAGAGCATTTGCATAAGGCTACACACATTCACAGTCTGTCTGAAAATGTGCTGGTTGGGAGCAGACTTGGGGAGTAAAGTATGCCCTTGACATAGAAAGAAGAGAAGTTGATATCTTTTTGAGTGCATTTATTAATAGACTGTAATTTACTCTGTTTTCCTTTTTACAGCAATGAACACTGAAGGACACAATGAAGATGTTACATCAACAGTTGACATAAACTCTGATAAAGCAAACCTAGAAGAGGTAGTTGAACAGCTAAATTAGATCAAACATCCTCCAGTTCATGAGATCAGTAAAAGTAGCTTGGCAAAAAATGATGCATCAGTAAGTTTAAAAAAAAAAAACTTTATTCTTTGGTTAAAAACATGAGCAATTACTGATATAATCACAAAATAAAATAAGAGAGAAATATCCCCAGAACATAAGGGAAAATATAACCACATTTGTACTTGCCCCCCTGCTCTCAGACCAGTGTTCAGCTACACCATATGGATGTTAGCACTCAATATCAATATTCGTAACATATATTTGTGGGCAGGGCCGGATTAACCAAAACCTATGGGAAGGGATCACCGCAACCAGGTGATCCTTGACAAAATCGTGCATCCACTCCCTGAAAGGTGCTTTGATCACTACTAATGCACTTTCACATGTTGATCTATGATCATATCAAAGACAATTCGCCACAGAACATTGATTCATAAGCAATTATAAACTCGTGTTTGACAAAATTCACTGTACGTTAACACATTTGCAACGCTGTAATCTAAACCCCACTTACACAGACAAAATAAATACTTTCTTCTAACTAGGATGCAAAAATGCATTGTAGTTTAGATGTACTCATTACAGTTTCTTTATTAAGCTTGTTTTTCAAGTATAACTCTAAAACTAAGAATCAAGAGTTTATTTTTGGTGCAAAGATTTGAGGCAATCACCTGAGGTGAAACACTGGAAAAACACTGGAAACCTTGTGCCACTTATATTTCAAGAAGGGAAGGTTTCATACCATGTGTTGAAATGCCTTACATTTAGTACAAGAATCTCTTCATTTTGGCAGAGGTTAAAGGTCACTTGAAGTAATGATAGGTGGTAGACTGAAAATCTGTTGCATGTGATACAGCAGAACAAGAGAACAACAGCTTTGCAATAAACTATTTGGAGTTTAAAATACAAGAGTTTAAAAAATGCAAAAATTTGAAAAATGCAAGTCACATGTACTACTATTCTTGTGACATGGCATGCAGAAGATTTTGACCTTCGGTGATCCTAAACAACTTCTGACATCCACAAAAAAATAGGAGCAGGTTGCACTCAATATGCCCACAATGTGCCCACAAGCAAAGTTTGAGGTCCATCAATTTTTCTTGTTAAGAATTTCTGTGCATGGGGTTTCCAGCTTTTGATGTTTGTTGACCCTAAATGCCCTTTCCTACCAAAAACAATTTTTTTTTAATATGTCATACCTGCATGATAAGTCTGAAGAGTTGTAAATTAAAAAGTTTCTTAAACACTCCGTGCCAACCGATTATGGCGCCCTGTCTAGTCCTGCCAGCACACAAACCATCCTGGACAGAACCCTGTGTTTGACCTCTGGTGACCCTAGATAACCTTTGACCTTCACCAAAAACCCTTCCTCTTAATATGACAAACCTACATACCAAGTACGAAGAGTATCTACCATTCCTATTTGAGGATATTGTGTGCACAAAATTTTCAGTATTTCACCTCTGGTGACCCCAGATGACCTGTAACTCTCCCCAAAAACAAAAGGGTTCTTCCTCTTAATATGAAAAGCCTACACACCACGTATAAGGAGTATCCATCATTCCTAACTAGGGATATCGTGTGCACAAAGATTTCAGTGTTTGACCTCTGGTGACCCCAGATGACCTTTACCCTCCACAAAAAATTGGGTCTTTCTACTCAATATGGCAAACATGCATGTCAAGTATGGAGAGTATCCATCACTCCCATCTGGAGATATTGCATACACAAGGTTTTCACTATTTGACCTATGGTGACTCCAGATGACCTTTGACCTCTGCAAAAAAATAATAGGCTATTGCATGCCCAACATTTTCAGTTTTTGACCTCTGGTGACCCCAGATGACCTTTGTCCCCCACAAAAAACAATAGGGTTCTTCCTCTCTATATGGCAAAGATGCAAACCAAGTATGAAGAGTATCCGTCACTCCCATCTGGAGATATCACACCCACAAGGTTTTCACTATTTGACCTCTGGTGACCCCAGATGACCTTTGACCTCTGCATAAAACAAAAGAGTACTTCATCTCAATATGAAAAACCTACACACCCAACCATGAACAGTATCCATCAATCCTACCTGGAGATATCCTCTGCACAAAATTTTCAGTTTTTGACCTGTGGTGACCTCAGAAGACCTTTGACCTCCACAACAAATGATAGGGTTCTTTCTCTGAATATGACAAACCTACATACCACGTATCAACAGCATCCATCGTTTCTACCTGGAGATATCATGCACACAAGCTAGTGTCACAAACACACACACATATACACTCACACAGGCAATCACGATCGCATAAGTTTCTCTTTCATCGAAACTAAAAATGATATCAATTCTACTTTTGTGGAGTCCCCCTATTGTGACCTGGCCCTGTTTGTGGGTGAATGGTTTGATGGTCAACTCTTTTTTCAAAGTCACAAATAAAATGGTGACAGAAACAGATCATCCAGTTTTTAAAAAGAATGATTCTTCCATATTGGAACACTAAGATAAGCATACATGAAAATTAAACTTCCATGTAAACAACTCTTATTAACTAGTTTCAATTGTTAAATCCAAGCAGTGCCTTATCGTTCACTTTTATAACTAACTGCCAAGGAATAGATCTTCCTCAGGTTTAGAGATAGGGTTTACGAAATGCACCTCTGTCTTGAAAATCTGTGTGAGTGTCACTTTGTTGCCAATAAGCATGATACCAAATGTGTACAAAAGTAACAGTGAAGAGTGCCTAGTCCTAACAGAATTTCTGTAATGTGCTAAAATCATGTCTCGAGAAGACATATTCTGCTTTATGAAACATGATTGTGGTACCCAGACATACCATAATCGTTAGGGTGTGTCCTCGTCAAGAAGGGATAAACATGTATGATATCATGTGAGGATTGGCTGGTCCAAAGAGTGAGGTTCACGAATATTCAACACCACATACAGGCAAACAGCAACATCCTCTCAATTCAGCTTAAATATTGAATAATACACTCACCATTGAAGATCTGTCACACCTATAGTAACACCAATAAACTACCCATTTCTCACCCCTTATGTTCCTTTGTATCTCTGACACCACTTACTTGCCCTGCTTTGTTAGCTTTCTAGTATACTTCAAAGTGTTAATGTCATGCTGGATTGAAATGCAACAGACATCCACTTTGACAAATTCAATGAACATTTACAAGTAGTTTGATTGGTCCATAGACATGCCATAACCTGGCCTCACTCTACACAAAAAGAACTCTGATAGAACTCTGATGACTAAATATGTAACAAAAGGGCTGTTGACTTCAACTAAACAACATTTTCTTAATATTTCTGTATGTTCTGCCATCTCCTGTGGAATGGAAAACTACACGACGGGCTTTAGACTTCGTAAGAGCAACTGCAGAAACCAAACGTGTCCAAACACACTGACTACATGCAACCGAGCAGCTGTAGAGCTCAAGACAGTTTCTGATCAATAGCAAAGTATAGTCCAATTCACTATTCTGATACACTACAATTAAGCAGCTGATACACGATACAAATTTTAACAGGAGGACAATCCAAGCCATCATATTGGTAAGTCCAACTGAGCAGATCTTAGTGATTGATTGTAATATAACAGTAACAGTTCAACTCAACATACTTATCAGTTATAATTCAACAGCTGCTGAGTCCAAGCCAACATGTTGACTATTTTCATTCCAGTGGCTACAGTCCAACACACTGATCAATTATAATCTATCAGCTGTAAAATACAACCCAACATACTGACCAGATATAATTTAACTGTGGTAGAGTTCAGGTCAACATACCAAATATTTTCAATCTAATACAGTCAACATCAACATATTGATGATTTATAATCTTATATCTGTAGAATACAACCCAACACAATGAACTAGTATATGCTAACAGCTATAGAGTCAAAGTCAACATATTGATCATCTACAACTTACTAGCTGCAGATTCCAACACAACACACTGCTTAATTATAATAATATATAACTGAGAGCTGTGTAGTCCAACCCAATATACCAACTGATAGTAATTGAAGCTGAAGAATCGAAGTGAATATTGTGATTATGTACAATCATCAGCTGCAGAATCCAACTCCAGCATACTGATCATTTCCAGTCTACTAGCTGCAGAGTCCAAGTCAACACAGCCATCACTTTACACAATCTAACAGTTGAGAAGTCCCACCCACACACTAATCGATATAGTAAAAGCCAAAAATTGATCATTTACAACCTAACAGATGTAGAATCCAATGCAACACACTGATTAGGATTGAAGAGAACAGTCAAAAAGATAATCAGTTTTTATTTGAAATAACACCCAGGTTATTGAAGTTTGTAAATTTTCCTTTTCAAGTGAAGGAAAAACATATAAATAACCTTTTCAACAGGAAATTTAAACCAAAAATAATCTCACAAATATGCCATGTGAAAATCTTCCACTGATGATGTAGTGGATTCACTATCGATTACAAACACTAAATAAGTTTTGCTAAGCCATGCTTTACTACTGTGCAACATGCCAATGTGCAAACTATTTGGAGGTTCAAATAAGGCTTTAAAAACAACTAGTAAGAGTTTTTGTCATTCCAAACCCTATCACAGATCCAGTTACATGTCGATTATGGTTTTTTAACATTGAAACTGAGTTTTCATCCAGCTCATATACCTACAGTAAAGGTTGTCTGCAAAGACCATTTTAGATAGGATTGTTTTGTGCAGGTTAATAGGCAATCAACGACAATACAGAAGAGCATTTATTGTCAAAAACAGAATACAGGATTGAGCCTAAGTTTTATCAAGAGATTGTAACATTAATGTACAGTGTTATAGTAATTCTACAGGTACAGATGCATCGATCGATGGTACCTGTGTTTAATCATGGAGTTATTGGTATAATTTGTAAACTTATGCTGCCTTTCTCTAGGTGCTTTGAGAAATCTTGTTTTCCACACAGAGTGAATACAGTACATCACAGCCTTATGTGCACTATTCATAAAGGTTGCCAGCAAACAGTTAAACTTTTCTCCTAGTACGTTCATCTGATAGGTCGGATATGTTGGGAAATGAAGTTACATATTTTGACTGAATTTTGTTCATATTATGTAGAACCATCCAGATTATTGCTGTAAAGCTGTGGAATGAAAGTCAACATCAATGAATGATTTACATTCTAAGAGTGGTGGAGTTAACTCAAATTCCTGATCAATGATACTATGTGACAGAAATGGAGTTACATTTACCATGATGTCAATAGGAGTGCTCTGATTACGACGTAATGCTAGTTACATGAGATGCTGCTAAATTAAAAAGTAAGTCAAAACATTACATGGTACCCATCACCAATAACTGCATAACTTGACAGTAATGTTAAACCACTACATAACTGCAATTATACTCATAACACTTCTTAATCTAGAAAAATTTTGTTACTTGGGTATTTTACAGGTAAGTAAACACTTACAATTTCACTACAGTTTTTCCCACATAAAGATATCCATCTCCACCCTAAGTCTCCTCTGGCAAATAGTTTTCTGAGGAAGGAGTGCAAAACTATTTATGGATAATAAGTTGTCTGTAATAAAGACTTTGTTAAAAAAAAACTACAAACCTCTTTATTCTTTTCCAATAACACGTTCATTGTAAGCAGGAGGATCCTGAATTAAAAGCGAATAGGAATTCCTAATGAGTTGATACTATGTTGACGTGGTAATGCAGTAGTTTGAAAGTTTTATTCTGCTACTCAGTGCCCCTCTCAAAGTCAGAGGAATATCAGCAGCATTCAAAGAACCAAATCTAGCAACATTCAAATACCAGTCTAGAAATACAACATGCTTGTCTCTCCAGCAACAATAGAATATATACATGTGACCTTGAACACCCATCAACAAACTGCTGAAACATTCAGTGTTTGGGATGGACCAAACCTCTATTACACACTGGTCACAAAAATGGTGTTAATTATAATAAATAATACCGATTCCAGTCAGCAACCCCCTTCTCTCATTCTAGAAAACTGCTGCTTATTGTCCCTCCTTTTCCCCTGAAAGTTGTTGAATGTCAAACCGATAAGTATTGAATATTTCTTTCAAGGATCAAAAACTCAATAAATATGTAACCAAACTGATCCTCTACAAATATTGTGTCCAATATAATACAATGGAGGTGACCAAAGACTTAACTGATGAAGATCAGATCTTACATGCAACCTTACTTCTAGACATTCAACACTGTGTGCAACAGATTGTATTCATAAAATTTTAGTTGTAACATGTGCTAGGTTAGATGAAGGAATAGTATGTAAGGTCCATTATAAAATTCTTTCACTTATACGCACACCCTTCAGCGATGGGTTTACAAAATGTGCCACAAGTCATACATAGTCAAGATTTTGTGTGCTCCCTTCTCAGGGTCAAGGTGCAATCAAACAGAGACAATTAGTAACACTACTGTCAGAGGTCACGACAATGGCAAGTACTAATAACCAGGACACAAAAATGCACTCTGGTTTTGATGAAGTAATTACGAGTATTTCTTTATGAATCTGACATAGTGTATGGGAAGAGGAAGTGTAACACACTTGGTCTTGTAATATTACGAAACTTTATCGTGTCACCAATAGAGATGTAACAATATACACAATGACATCTGGTGACCTAAAATGATGACAGATAGGCATCATATACTCAACATGCACACCTCCGTACTGAAAAAAAAACAGTAAGTCCAAAATTCCTGTTGTGAGATTCCATTTGTACCCTTCTTAACCAAGAAGGTCCTCCAGGCTTTGGCACTCAATATGGTGCACCACTAGAGTTACATAATTTCACGATCAATGCAAGTTTTCTTTCTTGAGATATCTTGCTCATAAGGGTTTCACAATTTGACAGCTGTTGATGCCAAAGGACTTTGGAATTAGACCGAAAACAATAGGGTTCTTGTGCTCAATGGGGCACATCAAGTATGGGACCTATCCATGCTTCCATTTTAGGGTAATGTGTATGTAAGCTTTCTAGTGTTTGTCCCTGTTGACCTCAAATGACCTTTTACCTCCATTAAAAACAATTTAGAGTTTTTGTACTCAATGTGCCACATCTATGTAACAAATATCAGAGCTGTCCAAACTTCCCTTCTTGAAAAGATTTGTAAAGGTTTTACTACTTGACCCCTGTTGACCACAAGTGACTTTCACCAAAAACAAAAGACTTCTAGTGGTTTATGTGGTTTATCTACATAACAAATATCAGATCTGTCAATCTTCCCTTCTTGAGATATCATGTTGACATCCCTGTTAACTCCAAATGACCTGCTACCTCAATTTAAATACTTCATTTTGGAACCTCTTTCACTTTGGAATCACTAGGTAACTCAGAGATCCATTTGGGTATTGCTTGATCAACATTTGGCTAGAAACTCACTTTATTGCAAGATTTTTCTGTAACAAATTGTTTACAAGGCCACAAAAAAATGTGTAATTATAAAGAGAAATGATGCATGATTACCCCACCTGACTTGTCCATCAACTGCAACAGCCCTAGCTGCAATGCAATGTTGTGTGCTAACCACATTCAAGTATTGCATTTCTACATAAGAACACCTACTTTGAAGTACTGAACAAAATTTTCTGCACACACTTTAACATCGTTGCAATAAGGACAGATATGGTAGGATGTGTTTGTACTTGGTAATGAAATCATTACTGGGTTGTGACGTTGTTAAGGAATAGTTCTTCACTGTAGGGTCTACATTTGTCATGTTGTAAATACAGCAGCATACTCTCTTACAGTACATTAACAAATGTGTCCAATACATTACACAAATAAGTCTGAAGTAAAATACTGAAGATTACATTACATAATACATTACACAACATGTAATTCATCAAACATAGCGAAATATCCTGAGGCAGCCTAAATGTACCCTTTTCAACTGCTCTATAACTACTGGCTCCAACTAAATCTTTCACAGCCAGCATCCATTACTTGGACACCACCCTTTGCAGCCAACAACATAATACCATACATACTCGTACACGCATGGCTGTAAAGAAAACTTTTCAGGATATTATGTAAGTGGCTGCAAAAGATTAAGAAATATCCTATGATCTGTGAGTCGACTTTAATACTGCACTGGTGTAGAGCAACAGATGATCAATTACAATTTCAGGACACACTTTTTGCTTCTGCTATGTATTTGGAGCTGCATCATTTTGCTGGCACTCTTTCTCTGTTAAAATATGAGCAGCAGTGTAATGCAATGTGTGTGGATAACATCTTGAACATTTCTTAAGATAGCAACTCAATAACTATCATCCCTGTTAAACCTCTTTTCTTCTCATTTGTATAAAAAAAAAAGTGAAAAAGCTTAAAACTATGTAAGAAACAAAACACACAGTACCCTTCTAGAAGTTTCAAGTTGCCGATTCTGTAAGTACTTCAAAATAATGTAACTCACTGTAGTATTATGCCTTCCGCTGACCATGTAACCTTTTATAATCTACTTGTATATTTTGAATTATTTTAAACTTTTAACTGGCTAGTACTTTCTCAATATTGCAAACTTGAAATTTCAGGTTAGCAATAACATATTGTCACCTATCTGCCTATTGTAAATATGTTTCTACCACTTACTGCAACAAAACTACTGAGAATACTAGCAGCAGTTGTCTTCTTAATGTTAATTCTTTCTAATAAATAGTTTTGTCGTGGAGTTGATCGTGCAATATCAGAGATATCCTTTCGTTCATGAATACATTATAAACATAAAAAACATAATACCAAAGAGACAATGAGTATGTAAAACAATTTCTGAAGATTTTTCAAGGACAAACTTGCCTTGAAAGAGACTGAATACAAAGTTTCTGAATAAACATTAATACAACTTCATTTATGACCATCATTCTATCTTATACATACAATTAACATTTTTGAATAGATCATGGATCAAAGTATAGAATTCTTTAAAAAGTCAAACCAAAACAGACACCAGAATCAAACTGCATGAAAATTATGAAAATCAAATACTGAATCAAATGAAAAGTCAAACATGATTCCATACATATCCTCGAAGTGAACACATACTCTGAATAATAGTCACAAAATATGACATAAAAAATTCAAACAGATAACCACCTGCACAGTAAAAAACCTAAAGACACGTTCAATTAAAATGTTGCAAGTCAAAATCAGGGCTAGGATAGAACATTTTAGATTTGCTACACTGTGTGACTCAGTCACTCACCCACCCACCCACACGCAAGCACACACCCTCACACACATGCACACACACACACAAAACAATAAGGTGTGCAATGTCACACTTAAATTTAAAAAGCATTGAAAAAAGTGTTTTGGTTATTGATTAAATGAAAGAACATCGAAGTGGGAGCTCACTACCATTAACTTTTCAAGGGACACACAGAATGAAACAAAATGACAGGCTGATGAAATGTAGACTTAGCTGAGTTTCAAGAGGATTTTGTCTTTGTCTTTCATAAATTAGTTTGGAACAGGACACTGTTCTGTGTAAAATCAGCCTTGTTCATGGGCAATAACCTTTCAGTGTTCAAGAAGTTAAAACTCAGTCCCACTATTGAGCTACACTGACAGTTAGTTTGCTGACTCACTAAATCTTATATCTTGAAATTGGTCCATATCAAGAAACAATCTTCACATACCAAACCATACTAATTAAAAAAAACTAAATAGCTTCATTTTAATTTCTGTAGAAATGTAAGATCAACTCTTGTTCAGAACATCATTTGTACAGAATGGAGAGATGAGATCCTGACAAACGATTGGATGAATCCTTAGTTACATGTATAGTATGGTAGTTCATTGATACTTAATATGAGGAAATATGGAAAATAATAACAATCACTAAAAGAATCATAAAAAGGAATGAATGAAAACAATGTAAAAAGAGCATTCTCAAACTATTTCTTGTAAATGACATCATCTCTCTCACTTCATCAGATAATTATGCTCTCCTATGACGATAAGATCATACATCAAACACTACCTTACACTTTCTGTGGATGTTGGTAAGTATACCCACTACACTGTAAGTGCCACTTTACAGATAATTCTCAGAACTATTTAAAATGTGGGATAGGAAAAATATAACCTGAAAAATTACACTCCCTGTGATGGTAGGTTTAAGCCATAAATAACACATGTGCCATACTTGTTCTTTCTGTGATTATGGAAAAGGTGCCATTCCATGACTACCCACGACTTTAGTATTTTCTGTGACTGTATGTTAAAAGTCCAAATGCATACCTCCACAGCATTTGTCTGTGGTAATTTGTTGAAAGCTACATAAGACATATACTCCTCTCTAAGTAGTTCAATTGATATATCACAGACTCAGTGAAGCTTCTTGTGATAGTGGATTAGTGGCTGTGTCACCCTCACAGCATTCATGCTGTGGCAGGGAGGGGACACATCACAAACAACAGACTCATTGGTGAAGTGGGTTCTCATTAATAAATGACATACAATTCCAAAAAGTACCTTTCATATACCATGCTTCAGGGCGTGGCAAAGCCAATCCATTTTGGTGAACCAGCCGCCACCATGGGCATCATTCAGTTGCTTGGCAAAGTACTCCAGTGCTTCATCCTCATCTTTCTCGACAGCCAGTGTCTTCTGAAGATACGAGATATCGTCAATGGATTGTAATTCAGGAATTTCTGTGGCAAGCATCAGCGTGAACAGACTGATGAAGAGGTTGGCATGGCGATGAAGCATAAGGTAGGCTTGGTAACACAGCTGCTGGAACCTAGATAAAGCATGAAAGAACATTTTGAAAGGGCAGTTGACAAGTAGGAGGAGAAAATTTTGAATGATCTCATAAAATGTCCCACACAGATTAGTCAGACTGACAGATAGACAGATACATAGATAGATTAGACAGACAGACAGATAGACAGATAGATAGATATATGGATAGATAGATAAACAGACAGACAGACAGACAGACAGACAGACAGACAGACAGACAGACAGACAGACAGACAGACAGACAGACAGACAGACAGACAGACAGACAGACAGACAGACAGACAGACAGATAGATAGATAGACAGATAGATAGATAGATAGATAGATGGGCACAGACCAGACTACCAGTTGAGAAAAAGTTAGAAAAGCCCAAATGATTTTAGATTTTTACCCCTTGTATCAACCCTCAAGCATGCTATGGAATTTTAAGGCAACCATGATGCTTGGAAACCAAAAAATATGCTGATATCAAAAAGTTTAAAATGGAATTTGCTTTTCTTCGGTGGCCATAGCAGTAGCAAAAGCCTTAGGGAAAAAAACCCACGCAGAACATGCGTTTGCAGACTTGTGACTTGGTAAAAGGAACATGTGGCAAAAGGAAAATATAATTGGTATACCATTCTGTGGCCTTGTAAATGATACTGTTTCCAAGCTGTCAGTCATGATAAATTGGAGGAGTGGTCTAAAGGATCAAAATATTGTGCGAACCTATGGTAACAAGAGCCCAAGGGCACTATAGTTCCTTGTGTGAGGATGTAAATCCATTGTCATCATTAAGTCTTAATAAACGTTAATCCACAATTAATCAAATCCCAAAAAAGTGTGAGCCCCATTTAATCCATAAGAATGCTGATCAGTCAAAGGTACTCGAATACTAATGTGAAAAACCCTCAACACTGTAACACATAATCTGTTAAAAAACAATCGCTTTGCACAATGAAATAATTTATGGCCCATACGGTTTAACCTGAAGTTGGACCCACAAATGTTGAACACTGGGAAAGGTTCACTACCACAATGCTTATGTGACAATCTTTCCACATTGTAAAACACAATACACGCAGAAAAAAACATTCTGCATTATTTCATTAAATGGTCCATATGGGACCAATTATTTGAACAATCAGAAGGAACCACTAACATAGTAGTAACATGACACAAGTTCAAGTGAATGCCGTACAATCTGTAGGAGCAGGGCATTTTGTGAGATTTATTAAAATGGCCCACATGGACATCGAACCCAAAAACCTTGAATGCCCTGAAGGCACCACTTCCACAATGCATCCATATACCAAGTATAGACTTTGAACTTTACAACTTGAAATATGGTGTTGAAAAGGTTTTCAGACTTTTGACCCCCATTCCCCCAGATGACCTCTGACCTCCACCAAAAACAACAGGGCACACCTTCTCAATATAGTGAACCTACTTATTAAGTTTGACTTTCACTTGACTTTCCCCTATTGAGTTAGAGCATACTCAAGCAAGTGTTAGAGAAACAAAGAGTTTTGCCAACTGTGTCACCAGATGACCATTGACCTCCACCAAAAACAGTGGGCACACCTTCTGAATATGGCAAACCTACATACCAAGTTTGACTTTCATCCGACTTTTCCCTGTTGAGTTGCAGCGTACCGAAGCAAGTGTCACAGATGCACACACATACACACACATATACACACCAACCTGACTTTCTTTGCTGACGCAAGGAACCAAAAATACCTTAATTTTAACAGTGGTGACTCGCACAAGTAATTACCCCAACAGAACCTCCGAAAACAGTGCTGGATTTGCTCTGGTAAATGCTTAGGTAAGCTTAATTTTTCCCCTTGTTTATATTTTCGTTTTGTGTAACATGGGTGGGAATCTGAAATTTCTGTTAAGTGAAAAGTTGGTGGGGGTAAATGCTGATTTGTATGGCGATTTTCCAATGGTGACCAGCTGCTTTTCACAACCCTGTATTACGTTGTTATGGTGTGTGGTAGCATATGATCTGTCACTTGCCAAATTGGGCAATCTGGGATAAGAAACTACACGCCCGAACCTAATTTTCACTTGCCCCAGGCAATCGGTCAACTGTTTATGTTCAGCAATGGTATGAAAGTAATGATTAAGACAGTTAGAATGTTAATATGTAAAAAGAATAACATCCCTTTCCTGTGTACATGTACCAGGCAGATATCAGGTCTCATTGCTATAGCACAATTGTTAAACTGATCATATATTGCAACTGAGGGAAGGTTTTGGTAAGGAGTATATCACTACATAGATGTGTTTGAGTTTTAAATGTAAGTACATTAAATACAGTAATAAGTCCTGTTGATCCAAAACATCTATTGGAAAAACAACAGGAATCACTTGATATCCTCAGGTGAAGGATCACATGCTCACCAAAAGCAACTAACACAAAAAGCCTTCAGTTTAATAACTGCTTTGTGGCTGTGTTTATAAGGAGACTGGTTGGTTGTTAAAACTTTGACCCCAAACAAACATTTGGTTAAATGCAGAAGGTATACTCAAATTCGGAAGTTGGGCCCTTTTCTCTCTTCTTTTTCGGTAATTTTGTGTCAAAGTAGCAAAGATAGAGGTGCAAGGATATATGCTGACATGAAGACACAAATCAACAACCTTACCTTCAATAACTGCTACAATTTGTAACAATATATTGAGACTTACTTTTTAAACTCGTCGCTTTTGTTAATATCGTTGCCTTTGGTGATAACCTTAAGGAAATCTTCCGTTAAGACAAACGGCACCCTCTCTCGTTTGATGCCATACTTCTTCTTCATGTGACCCAAGAAATGGCCAAAGTCAATGTGAAAAATCTGTTGATATAATGAAAAGTGGAAAATATTTGCAGCACTGAGTAATTCAAAAGTTTGACTTTCTTAATAGATTTTCAGATTTTCCCCTCTGGTGACACCAAAATGACCTTTGAAAGGGGAAAAGGGATCATCTACTCACAATGGACAACCTACATATGCAACTTTGAAGCTTAAGCAACTTTCCCTCACTGTGATGCTGTTATTATAAAGTTTTCAAACTATGACCTATGCTGACCTCATGTGATCTTTGACCTTATCAAAACTTGTCATCATCTACTTGTTAAGTGCTACCAGTGAAGTTTGAGGTTCCAGCAACTGAAACTCTCTCCTAAATAGCTTTTCAGAGTTTCCTTTTTGGTGACATAAAATGACCTATGACCTACCTAGAAAAATTAGGAAGGGATCACCTACTTACAATGCACTACCTACATGACAACCTTGAAGTTCAAGCAACTTTCCCTCGTTGAAATACCTTGCTTACAAGGTTTTCACTGTATGACTTATATTGATCTCATGTGACATTTGACCTCAACAAAACTTGATAGAGATTATCTACTTATCAAGTGCTAACAACGGTGAAGTTTCCAGCAACTTTTAGTTGTTGAGATATCCTCCTTAAGAGGTTTTCAGAATTTCCCCTCTAGTATCATAAAATGACCTTTGACCTAACTGGAAAAGTCAGGGATCATTTACTCACAGTGGACTAACTCTATACTAACTTAAAGTAACTTCCTCTCATTGAGACACCATGTTCACAAGTTTTTCAGCCTATGGCATATATTGACCTCAAGTGACCTTTGACCTCATCAAAATTCACAGAGATCATCTAATTATAAAGTGCTACCAATGGTTAAATGTTGGAGTTCCAGCAACTTTGCTGAGTTGCTGAGATATCCTCCTGAATAGTTTTTTAGACTTTCCCCTCTGCTGACCCCAAATGACCTTCTTGAAATGAAATAGGGAGCATCTACTCTCAATGGACTACCAACACAGAAACTCTGAAGATCAACTTTCCTACTTGAGATATCATGTTTACAAGCAAAGACATCACACACAAGTGCATTCACACCATCATCATTGCATAGATTCCTTTCCTGCCTACGGCAAGAAATAAAAAAATTCATTTCTTTTACACTGCAGCTACCTTCAATGTCCAAACATTTTCCTCTCATCCATCCCCAACTACTTTGAACAACAAGAGTCCAAGGGCACTGTGGTTCCTTATGCAGATGCACAGTAATGTAAATTATGAAATAAAAGGAGCATTTTGCATTATTTTGTACAATAGCTCATATGGCCCATTTCTGACCATGAGCACTCAAAAATACACAAAAACAATGGGCTATGAAATGTGGTAGCCTAACAGTATTTGTTTGATCCAACTGGTAATGTAACTTAAACTTATTTATCCCATTCATTTTGCAAAGCACTAACAGCTGTTAATCTTCATTTAAAGCCCCAAAGAAGGTATTCTGCAAATTGAAATAAGGGTTATCACATCTATGCCCCTTTAAAGTCCACATTGACAGCATGTCCAGGATGTTGACAATGAATGACCCTTGACCTTATTAAAGACCAAATGGTTCTTGTACTCAATGAGATACAGCTGCATACTGAATGTGACATCTGTCAAACCTTTCCTTCTTGAGATGTGATGTTTACAAGAATTCCATAATGTGACCCTGTTGACCTCAAATGACCTTTGACCTTCATCAAAGAATATGGAATTCTTGCAAACTCTAACACCTACAATCCAATGGGGAGATTTATCCAAGTTTTCCTTCTTGAGATATTGTGTTTACAATATCTCAAATGACCTTTGACCTTCACCAAAATCAATACAGATCCTGTAATCAATTGTGGTACACTTTCTTCTCAATTTTTCTGAGGTTGAATTCTTGAGATATAGTGTTTAAATGTTTTAAAAGGTTTAAGAGGTCAAATGACCTTTGACCTCTGCTAAAAAACAATCGTGTTTTTGTACTCTACAAGAAACACCTACATACTTAACATATGCCCAAGCTTCTTTTCTTGAGATATTGTGCTTACAAGTTTTTCACAGTTTGACCCTTGTTGATCTCACATGACCTTTGACCTCCACTAAACACGATAGTGTTTTTGTACTCTTATAAGATACACCTACATACTTAATATGACATCTCCAAGCTTTTCTCTTAAGATATTGTGCTTACAAGGTTTTCACAATGTGACCCTGTTAACTTCAAATGACCTTTGACCTCCATCAAAATCAATAGGGACATTGTACTCAATGTGGTACACCAACATACAATCTATGACATTTGTCAGAGCTTCTCTTCTTCAAATATCATACTTACTAGGTTTTCACAATTTGACCCCTGTTTACCTCAAAAGACCTTTGACCTCCTCCAAAATCGACAGAAATCTGGCACTCAATGTTGTACACCATCAAACCAAATATGACATTTGCCAAAGCTCCCCTTCTTGAGATGGCGTGTTTACGAGTTTTTTGACCGTTGACCTCCACCAAAAAATATACATTTCTTGTGCTTAATCTGGTACATCTATGAACTAAGTATGAGATCTGTCCAAGCATTTCTTCTTGAGATTTGTTTTTACAAGATTTTCACAATTCGACCCGTTAACCTCAAATGACCTTTGACCTCCAAAAATTGATAGGGATCTTGTACTCAACATGGCACACCAACATACCAAATTGAGATTTGTCCCAGCCTCCCTCCTTGAAATATCGTGTTTACCAGGTTTCCACAATTTGACTCCTGCTGACCTCAAATGACATTTGACCTCCACTTAAGACAATAGGGTTTTTGTATTCAGTGTGGTACACCTTTCTATTAAATAAGAGATCTGTCCACACTTCCCTTCTTCAGATATTGTGTTTGCAAGGCAGGCATTGCACACTCACACACAACATACTTGCATTCAGTTCCTTATTGGGACACTAGGAAAGTCGAGGTAAGGAAGTGACTAGAATTTTGTTTTCCGAGTGACACAAGTTTTCACAGGATTGCTGGCTGAGACAGCGCCTCCGGGTTTTCATTGGAGAAACCTACGCAAAGTGACGGAATTTTCCAGCAGCTTCGCTAGTTTGGAACTGCGTGTGAGCGAGAACGTACTCTAAGGCTCTCGCTCTCACCAGCCACTGCGACCTGCTAGGGCAGTGTCCGTAGGTGCACAACATGTACATCCCCTGGCCTGTGTTAGCTTAATGCAATGTGGGTTCATCTACAAACATACAGTGTTGCATGATTACAATTTCATTGCAACTACGAACATAAGAGTAATCTTGCGTATATAAACTCGCCTGCATGTAGACCACCTACCATTCAGTTTTCACATGTGATGCAATGTTACTTTCATTATAGTGAACTTATCAATGCCTGTGAACTAGTTGTTACTCCAGACTTAAACCCAAAAAGTTTGACAAATGTTCAAAATATGCAATGTTATCTGTAGGCACAAGGCCACTAAACTTGCAAAAAATAGAGCATGAACTGTTTTCTTTGCAAGAACCAAAACCACTCAGTGCACAACTATGTATATTACACTAATACATATACATTATGTCCTCACATCAATCAATTACCACATGCAATTACCTGACCACCCTCCGTGACCATGATGTTATCATTGTGACGATCCCCTATGCCTAAGATGAACGTTGCCACGCAGTAGCCAGCACAGGATCTCGTAAATGTATCTATGGCATCATCATACCTAAATAAAATGATAATTGACAATTAGAGTAAAAGCAGTTTGTGTTTGGTTTGACTGATTTATTCTAATTCATAAAGCAATTAAAATGAATCTTTTATACTAGCATCCAGACATCTCCTTCTGCAGATAATGCAAGTATGAAGGCCCTCTTACATTATACAATTCATTAACTTACCAATTTTCATCTCAACAAGTCCATTACTTTACCAGGTAATTTGAAATTTCCCACATGGCATTGCAAAGCTAATCAATGCTAAGGCATGGTCATGGGAGACCCAAATATGATAGTGACTTTTAACAGTTCAAATTGGATGTATACAAATTAAAAGCAAGACTAAACTCCTCTCAGTGGTGTGTGACTTGAAGTGCTTCCTACTTCTTCTTCTAACATACTACTTGAGAATGAGAATAATGATGGTACCATAGCATGATTTTCAAACATTAGCTTAGAAAGAGCTATGAAAATACTGCATGCATAAATAAAACACAAAGAAAAGGAAAATTCTAGGCAAATTTCTAGTCTGTTGCAAAAAAACCCAAAAAAAACAAGCAAGCAAATAGGGAAACAGAGATCAACACAAGATTCTTCACCACAAAAACAATCATCAATACAGCTCAAAAAGTAAGTTCAGGGTAGAAGCCAACTCACTCTTCTCGTTTGTTTCGCTCCTTGATCCACTGGTGCAAGACTCCACTCTTCAGCTGCAGTGCGCTCATGATTCCTGCCTTGTGTTGTATATCATAAATAGTAGCAGACTTCCTGACAACTTCTATTAGTCCTGTCATATTACCAGTTGCTAAGCATCGGTAAGGGATCATTCTATTGTGAAGAGGAAAGCATAATTAACTAAAATATATACTGCTTGTCATGCATTGTTCTTGCAAGTCCTTATGGAATGACAATATTGATCAAGAAAGCACAATATGTCCCTTAACAGTTACAGATCTAAACAGAATTAACACTGCATGGTTTACCCAGAAAGGTGTAAGTTAAATTCAACATTTCTATGACAAGACTTCTTTCCACCAATCCATAGTTTTGCTTTGTAAGGTTTCAAATTTGTGTCTCAAGGCACATATATCATACCTGATATACTTGACAAGGCTAGGTTATGGACAGAGACATTAGGAAAGGTTAGGGAATACAAGTAAGACTTCTCAAAATGCATGATATCATGTTATGGATTTCCCATAACTTCTTGGTTTGGGAATTCCCTAGCGACAAACTCACCTCATATAACCTACGCATTACTGTAGTGACTATGGTGTAGAATCTGGCAATTGTGTGTGTGTGTGTGTCTGAATGGCCACCGTCCTTCCGTAATTCCCAGATTGCGGGAGCCAAGGAGAGGAGTGAAGTGCAGCGTGGAAGGAGAACAAGGAGAGTTGAAGGAGAGTGCTCACCTAGTCTGACAGAATGGGTAAAGGTTGGCTCGCCAATGTCAGAGATGCCCTGAGCTCCTTGTCGTCCTCGAAAGGCAGGATGGAACTGGCGTGGGGAGGTCTGCTGAAAGATCACTTGAGACGGAGTGCCCCTGGAAGGCTTGAGGGTCCAGAAGTGAGGAGGCAAGTGGGCAGTTATAAGATGTGAGTACATCACTAGAGAATTCCCAAACTAGAAATATTGGGGAATTCACAACTCATATTCCCTTACCTCATATAACCTATGCATTGCTGACACAGGGTAGCAGGCAGGTCTAGGACCCAGTGGACAAAGGCATGTATGGTGCAGGCAAAGGCGCAGTCGCAGGCTGGAGCATTCGTAAGAGAGCATGCCAACAAAGGAGGAGGGCGTTTTTCACGCAGCAGCTGAGAGTATGTCCTCTAAAGGATTTTTCCTAGACGAAGTGGCAGACATAGCATGCCCCCGTATGTCCTGTGCTCGAACACGTTCCTGCAGCTGAGTGAGGGGCCTATTAGCATTACAATCCGACGCGAAAGGATTTCTTTCGAGGCTGTTGTATAAGGTCGGTGCGGTAAAATGAAAAGGCAATCTGACATTTCCACAGGCTTTATGTGGGCAATATACCATTTTAGGGTTTGAAATGGGCACCAGAGTTATCCTCCGGAACCAAGGAGGCACCGCTGAGGATGGGTAAGTGAATCTCCCTCGAGGACAATGTAGGCGTCTGGTTTTTCGCCAGAAAGTGTGAGTCTGGTAGCAAACACACCTCATCCAGGTCAGAACGAGTAAAACCTGGTTCCAGGGTAAGTGTGTGTAAGGAGCCACAACATTGTGCAGAGGATGTGTCCACAAAAAAACAAGGTTTGAAAGGTTTGCATGTTCTGTGGTGTCAAGCGGCTCGTAAAGCAGCCTTGCTTATTTGTCTAAGACAGCGTTGATGGACCGCGAAGGGGCCAGATGACAAGTCAGAGGCTGCCAATGGAACATACCTCAGAGAAGCTGCTGGAGAACAGTGTTTGTATTCATCGTCGACCCGTTGACAAAACTGCAATGGATGGCAGCGATAGTGGACCTGTAGTTATGGTTAAGGTTCTCGCTTGCCTTCTCCAAAGAGCGAGAGGAGAAAGGCAGCGATGTCTGGGGCAGATATTTCCAAGGGATTGAGAGCCTTGTCTGCCGCCCAGGTGTAGTAGCGTCCCATACGCGCATTGTAAGTCTTAATCATCATTGGAAGCCTAGCTGCTGCGGCAAGGTCTGCAAGTTCTGCTGAAAAGCCTGCTGCTTGCAAAGGATGACCTGACAGTGGCCACGCAGCCAGCTGTAGACTCAACAGGACCGGGTGACCCGTTGCAATGTGTAAACAGTGCCAAGGACGGCGGGAACGACCAGAAAGCCAAATGGATTTGTGATTCCTTGCGACATGGTTATATTATAACAAACATGCATTACCCACATGACAAGTATGAGATCAACTACAGTTATTGTTCTTGAAACACCACATTAATAAGCCTTTTAACCCAAAATGACCCTTTTTTTGGTGACCTCAAATGACATTTGACTTAGACCAAAAGCAATAGGGATCATCCACCCAGTATGGCCAACCAACATATCAAGTATGACATAAGTCAACATCACCCTTCTGGAGATAATGGTTTGCAAGGTTTTCAGTTTGACCTCGAGTGACCTCAAACGACCTTTTACCTTCACCAAAAATAAAAGGATTCCTCTACTCAGCATATACAATCCACACATCAAGTATGACATCAGTCAAGGTTAGATTCCTGGAGATATTGTATTTACAGTTTGATCTCTGGTGACCTCAAATGACCTTTGACCTCAACCAAAACAATAGGGATCATCTACTCAATATGACCAACCTACACACAAAGTATGATATCAGTCACAGGTACCCTAATGGATATAAACGTGTTTACAAGGTTTTTACAATTTGACCTCTGGTGACCTCAAATGCCCTTTGACCTCCACCAAAAACGATAGGGATCATCTACTCAGTATGACCAACCTACACACTAAGTATGAGATCAGTCATGGGTGCACTTCTTGAGATATCGTGTTTTCACATTTTGACCTCTGGTGACCTCAAATGACCTTTGACCATCACCAAAACCAATAGGGATCATCTACTCAGTATGACCAACCCACACACCAAGTATGAGATCCCTACTGGGTATCCTTCTTGAGATAGAGTGTTTACAAGCAGAGCATCACATACACACATGCATACGCGCACACACACATGGCATCACCATCGCATAGATTCCTCTGACTACGTCAACCAGAATGCAGAAATACATTGTGGTTTCCATGATCTGATTAAGAGAATTTTTTTCAGAATCTGATATAAAAGCATTAGTATGTGTCACATTGAGCGATGTATGCTTTATATCAAATGTCAGATTTGTCCAAGCTTCTTTTTTTGCAATATAGTGTTTACAAGTCAGCTGCGTCAGTAGGAGCAAACACGTACATCGGTATAGATGGCTGCTCCATACCTGGTAAACCGGACATAATCGTGGAATCACTGTTTACTGTGTTACTTGTACGTACCACAGTGTTGTCATGAAGGAACGTACAGAGCATGCATATGTCTATGTAAACAGTGTCAATTTCTCCAAGATCTTCTTTAAATGAGAATAAGTTTTGAAACTAGAGCACCAATTGGTGCAGAGGCTTATACCTGAACATCCTGAAGGTACCATTTATGTATCATTATGTCAAATTATAGGTACCACTGAGTATCATTATACCAAATCATCAACACTGTACAAGAAAATCTGTAGGACTGCACAATTTTCAGAATTTCATAAACTAGAGCCCCAACATTGCAGAAGTTTGATCTTTTAGACTAACTTAAGTTCATGAAACAATCCAAAGTGCCCCTTTAAGTCCAAATACTGGTCAATATACCTGAGGGCAATACAGAGATTCAGTTAGCATGGCAACTGACACTGTCCAATTACTTATCATTCATGCACGATAGGGATATTTAAGACGCGTAGGACAGTTTAAAGGGACACTTTAACAGTAGAAAAAGAGGTAATTTGCAGAATTCCATAAAATGGGCCATTGGGCCCACATGGCGGTCTTGAACTACCAATTCCTGAACATCCTGAAGGGACCAATAGTTGAGCATCATTGTGACAAACCATCAACATTGTACAATATGATCTGTAGGAGGAGAAGCATTTTGTAGAATTTCATAAAATGGACCATAGGGTCCCACATGGGACCTTAGACTGAAAATTTTTTGTACACCCCACATGAAGCACCACCCAGGGATTATTGTGTCCAAGTTAAACATAAATCAATGGATGCCTGTGTGAGAAGCAACATTTCAAACAGAATTTCACATAATGGGTCACTGGGCCCACATGGGACCTTGGACCAAAAATTCCTGAACACCCCGAAGGTACCACTAACAGAGTATTACTATGACAAACCATCAACACTGTACAACAGTATCTGTAGGAGGAGAAGCATTTTGTAGAATTTCATAAAATGGGCCACAGGGCCCACATGGGACCTTGGACCACAAATTCCTGAACACCCCGAATAGCCCTCCACCTAGGGAACATTATGTTCGAATTTCAAAGAAATCCATGAAAGCATGGCGGAGGAGAAGCATTTTGAACAATTGTGAACAGATAGATAGACGGACAGATAGACAGACAGATAGACGGACAGATAGACGGACAGATAGACGGATAGACAGATAGATAGATAGGGTGATGCCGCACCACTACAATAGCTCACACCAGCTAGCTGGTATGAGCTAAAAAACGTGTTCAGTTTCATGTGTGTACTCTGCGTTTGAGTAAGCATTACATTAACGTTCATCCACGACTCTACTCACTGCAGTGTTCCTTACTTCCTATAGAACTGTATACTTGGTACACCCATAGCAGCAGTAACTTGAAATTTCATGAAATCACTGCTTACTACATTAATTACCCATTCCATCTGGTTGTCTCACACCCTGTACACGCAATGTCTATGTTCAGTTGGTACCCACATACGGCCCTCTCGAGTAAGAAAAATTGCTTAAATAGAAATACTGAAGTTAAATGGCTTTACCTCGGCTACAGTAAGTTTTACGAAAGCATTTTTAATAATGATTATTCTTACATGTCACCATCATCAAATCCAGGAAAATATCCTCTTTAAAACTCTGCTATCAAGACATGATACTTTCTGTAACAACCCTGAAAAAGTATGCATTTGTTTTCTTTTAAAAAAATAGTGAGGAATCTAGATACAATTGACAATATGCAGCCAGTAACATGTAGAAATTAAGTGCCAAACACATTTGGGGGTGAGGTGGGGGTGCGGGATGAGGATGGGAGATATTAGGACGTTTTAAGTTGAACATTTATGAGGCCGGAAAATTCTTTTCCCCATCCCCTGTGGCTGTGAGCCAGTATGATTGAGCTTAGTCTCTCAAATGCATTGAGTTGGAGTTATGAAATTGTGTTGGTTTGTCATAACACTGTTATATATGGTTAAGTTTTCTGCACACTTTTTTAAAGTTAAGTGTGCAAAGTTTTAGTGTAAAATATACCATCCTGTTCCTGATGACCCAATACAAGCTAAGCAATATATCAGACAACATACAGCACATTTTCAAACAGTTTGGGTCAAAATTCACTTGAAAATCTTAGTCTAGTCTGTTCCTCTTCAGTAAGTGTAGGGCACAATAGAAATACATGTGTTGGCTAGGCTCTATCTCAGTATTATGTATATATGCTAGGCTACAGCAAAAGTCCCAAGTCACTCAAGATGAAAATATCTTGTAGAAGGAAACCTTACAGTTGGCAAAAATAATGCAGATTGCTAGTTTGGGGTCTTTTGCACATGTCATGCAAATGTTTTTGGCAGTTTTGACCGATTGAGGTATTTGTTTATACTTTCAAACTTCCATCTTTCTGATCGACATTCGTTCGATCTGATAGTAACTACAGTAGTAGTTATACTGTACTGTGAGTCATAACGAAGGTTTTTGTGACTGCAATCTTTAGGGAGTCTAAAACCTTAACAACACTCGCAGTTTGCATCAACAGGAAATTGTCTTTGGAATAAACGTTGGGTAAGCATTCGTTCCAACCAGGGAGTCGCAACTCCCTGTTCCGGCCGTACTGCTTTGCATACGCGATGTACTGTATGTGTGTCAGCTAGTACATGGGCAGTATGTACTTGAGACGAATCTATCATGCTATGCAACGTTAACGAAACAGACCAGACAGACAGGTAAGCAACTAACGGAGATGAGCTCCAAACTGTGGGTGAAAACATTATTTAGCTATTTTTTTCCCACACTTATACGACTGAGGTTTCTTTTTAGCGGGAATTACGGGGAAAATGTTACTCCATGATCCATCAATACGCATGTTTTCCAATTTGTAGTAATGAAATGGAAACATGCATGCAATTCACTCCTCTTTTTGCTATTCTGATGTAACCAATAGGGTGGCAAGCACGGCCAAATCGGCATTTCAACTGTTTTTCTAGGTAGGTGTACAGGACTTCGGAATACCCTCGGTGTCGCACTTTGCTTTTGTTTTTATGTCTGACAAACATTGATACTTATTTTGATGTTCCATTGTCACAAAGTTTTTTTCTTTTTACTAAAATGCTAATTTGAGTTTGATATGCCCTGCAAGGTGACAGCTTTTGCGTACACAACTTGAAGAGGGTGTCTTGGAATTTTTCGTAACTCCCAATCACGGGCTATTCCAATTACGTACAGTTCAGTTACATACTCTCTGATCGACTAACTTGAGAAGCGAGGGAGTATCAATCGGTTTCTTCACATGGCTTTACTTTTACAGCGTATTATCCATTTTTCCAGGTATACTTGTTAGCTGTTAATTTTGATACTGTAGGTGTCAACGCCATGCCCACCTATATCAGGTAAATCGACACAGTTTATTTACAAGGTTTCACACTTTGACCCTTGTTGACCTCAAGTGACCGTTGACCGCCATTAAAAAAATACCGTTCCTGTACCCTGTAAGATACACCTACATACTTCATATGACATTTGTCCAAGCTTCCCTTCTTGAGATGTTGTGTTTGAAAGGTTTTCACAACTTGACCTCTGTTGACCTGTTGACCTCAAATGACCTTTGACCTCTATCAGAATCAATATGGATGTTGCACTCGATGTGGTACACCAACACACTAAATATTACCTTTGCTCAAGCTTCCCTTCTTGAGATATTGTGTTAAGAAGGTTTTCACAATTTGACCCCTGTTGGAAAGGATTTATGCCACCTTGAACGGTGGCCTCCTTGCTCTGATTGAGATTAAAGCCATCTCCTATGGCAGTCCGAGAGGAACCTATGGCAGAGACACGGCTACAGCTATGGCTGTCCGGCATCAGCTCCCGGGAACAATTCCCGGGTACTGGCTCGTGGACATGGCTTTCGGACACCGGCTCTCGGACACTCGCTCTCAGGTACTGATCTCAGATCCCAGGGACCTGAGGGACTAGGGAGAGACTGGGATCTCGGCTGCCATGAAGCTGCAGTTTTCTTCGTCTTTGCCTTTGGAGCAGGTTTACCTACTGCTCCTCATGATTTCTGAGCCAGTCCGCGGCAGAGGAGCAGCACTCCAAGGCCAGGAGTGGCAAATAGCGCACACCTGACCTTCCCCACAAAGCCTAGAGGTGTGGCACTGAGGATGGGAATTCCATGAGCTGAAAAGGAGAAACCTTTTACAAGTCACACAAACGTCCTATGACCTTTCCATACCAGTCAGAGAAGCTAAGGAAAATGCAATAAACACAAGATATGTTGGCCAAGAACCTGCATAAAGGAAACCATTACCTAACGCTAGATTCCACAGCCTAAGAATAAATACAAATGTGAGCCGACATGTTACGAGAGAGGCGAGAAACTCCAATCCCGGAGAACGCAGGTAAGGGTTGAAAAAGGATTGATGAATACGCACATTTAGAAGAGAAATGCCAAAATAGTGAAAAAGAAGCTTAACAAGCAGAGCCTAAAACGTTACAAGATAACCAGAATGCAGAAATGCATTGTGGTTTCCATGATCTGTCTAGGAGAATTTTTTTTCTGAATCTGATATAATAGCATTAGTATGTGTCACATTCAGCTATGTATGCTTTATATGAAATATGAGATCTGCACAAGCTTATCTACATGTTCACACTTTGACCCTTGTTGACATTGAATGACCTCCATTCTCAATGAAGTACAACTAATTATTGAATATGACATCTGTCCTAGCTTCCCTTCTTGAGATAGCATGTTTACAAGAATTCCATACTGTGACTCTGTTGACTGCAAATGAACTTTGACCTACACCAAAGACAATGGAACTTTGTATACTGAATGAGATACACCTACAATCTAGAAATGTACAGTGCATGCAAATGTCGGAGTAAACAGTGTCAATTTCTCAAAGATCTGTAAATGAGAATAATTTTGCAAAAAATGTCTATGAATGTGTTCAGTTTCATGTGTGTACTCTGCCTTTGAGTAGGCCTAAGAGGATCAAAGAGATAAGGTCATTTAAAGTAGAACATTTAGGAGTGCCACAGAGTTCTTTCAACCCATCCCCTGTGACTATGATCCAATATGATTGAGCTTGGTCTCAAATTCTTGGAGTTGCTGAGTTGTTGGTTTGTCGTAACACTGTTATATAGGGTGAAACATTCTCCACACTATTTTTAAGTTGAATGTACAAAGTTCTAGTGTAAAATATGCCATCCTGTTAGTGACGACCCAATATAAGCTTAGCAATATATCAGGCAACATAAAGCACATTTTCAAGCAACCTGGATCAAAGTTTACTTCAAAAGGTTAGTCTAGTCTGTTCCTCTACTGTAAGTGTAAGACACAAGAGTTAGACATACATTTATTGGCTAGGCTCTATCACAGTGTGTATGAATATATGTTAGGCCACAGAGAAAGTCCCAAGTCTTGTTGACTTCAAGTGACCGTTGACCTCCATTAAAATATTAGCATTCTTGTACTCAATAAGGTACACCTACACACTTAATATGACATCTGTTCAAGCTTCCCTTCTTGAGATATCGTGTTTACGTGGTTTTCACAATTTGACCCCTGTTGACCCCAAATAACCTTTGACCTCCACCAAAAACTAAAGGGTTCCTCTACTCAACATGGTACAACTACATACTAAACATGAGAGCACTACAGGCTTCCCTTCTTGAGATATTGTGTTTACAAGGTAAGGGCGTCACGGACATACCATACACACACACGCACACACACACAATTGCCAGATGCTAGATCATAGACAATACAGTGATGCATAAGGTGAGGGAGTATATGCTGTGAATTAGGTGTTACTTTCAGGAGTACTGATGATTATTCACGACAAGACTTCTCTGAACACGTAGTTCACACCTGAAAGTTACTTTTTGACACAACTGTGTGAACTAACCAAAAAAAAAATGCATCTCTATGACATAAGAATTACAGTTAGGAAATGCATCATCATCAGCTTAATTAATAGTCCAAGAAGTCCCAGAAATGTATTTTTTCTTACTTTTGCCTTCTTTGGTACATAATGATCCAGGCAGTTTTCAAAGCTGGGATGCTGCAGTAGTAATCTTTACTTACTTTAAATCTAAGCCATCCCTCTGCCAAAGTGAATCCATCAGCTGTATCATTTGAAGTGTGAGCATGTCCTGCCTCAAGTCTGAAAATGTAAATTGGAGGAAAAAGTATGTTAGTTGTGGAATAATAAAGCAGTATGATACATACCTGATGGTAACTGTGACAGTCCCTATTCATATTAACATACCAACACAACATGTTTCCTCCCCAGAACAGACTTTTTAGTGTGAAAGTTAAACAATCTTTGTTCAAACCTTCATGCACAATCTGTACATAATTGTAGTATTACTGAAAGCCTTCCCATATGCTCACCATCACCACGTTTGAATATAACTTTCATATCTTGAAACATTGCTTTGGCCATGACATCATGGTTTTCCCAGACCAGCCACAGGGGACGCTTGGCAGATGACATGATGCGGCATTCCTCCATCTTGATTTTTCCGAGGGAGAAGCTGGGATCCAATGGATGAGGAAAGTGCTGTAACGTCTCCTTGAAATCGGCCTGCTTCATTTGATCGTTGAGATATTTCATTCTCTCCTAGAAAAAATAGCAATTAAGCAGATGTGATTAATGAATAAAGTCTCTCATTTAAGTACCACATGACAAGTATGCAGTGACCAAAGAATAACTAGAGCACCATTGGTGAAGAAGCTCATACCTCAACATCCGGAAGGTACCATATATGTATGACTATGTCAAATCATAGGTACGACTGAGTATTATTATACCAAATCATCAACATTGTTCAAGAGAATCTGTAGGACTGCACAAATTTCAGAATTTCATAAACTAGAGCCCCAAAAGTGCAGAAGTTTGATCTTTGTCAATAAATTAAAGTTGTGAAAATTTTGATGGGTACTACCAAATAACAATGCTTGTAATTAGCATCACTATTCACATCCAATAATTATGAAAACTGTCAATTTTTACTAATTTTTCTTATTGGTTTGTATCGGCTATGGGTATATGAATTGGTACTAATGTGGAAAAGTGAATGGTCACGAGTTTTTCAAAACCAATTTAAATCATTAGCTACACACTCATTAGAGGTATTTACATGTGACTCATAATGGGGCCCTCTTAGTTGAACATTTATCAGTCACTAGAGACTTGACACAAAAGTGATGTGTTTGTGAAGACTAACTGAAGTTTATCAAACAACTCAAAGTGCCCCTTCAAGTCCATATACTGGTCAACATACCTGAGGGCAATACAGAGTTTCAGTTAGCATACCAACTGACACTGTCCAATCACTAAATTATCATTCATGCACGATAGCGATATTTGAGATGTGTATGACAATTTAAAGGGGCACTTTAACAGCAGAACCAGAAAGCCAAAAGGCTTTGTGATTCCTTGCTACATGATTATATTACAACAAACATGTATAAGACCAACTGCAGTTATTTTTCTTGATACACCACAAGCTTTTAACCCAAAATGACCTTTACTTTGGTGACCTAAAATGACTGCGACATTTGATGTCCACCAAAAGCAATAGGGATCACCTACCCAGGCCATACAACCCACACATCAAGTACAGCATGAGTACGGTATGAAATCAGTCAACATTATCTCTGAGCTCCAAGAAACACACAAGTAATCAATGCTGCTTCTAGTCTTGCCTGTTGTTAGTTGAATCAAATAACTCAACCTTACCTCATCTGAACTCAGCTTGTCTGCCATATTTACCTCAAAATTCTTCGTAAACCACCAGGATAATTTCTTCCTTGTTACAAGTAGCTTTTAACACACTCAAAGTACTGGTAAGTTGACCCTAAGTTATGATTCCTCCGCAATATTTTGCTTCCTCCATCTTTTCCGGACATTGTGAAATATGATTGAAAGCACTCCAATTTGATTGTTAAGAAACCTTGTTCTGCTGCTACCAGCTGTTCCTCTGGATATTGATATTATCCAAATAAATGACAGAACAGATGGTTTTTTTATTTTCTTCATTTTTTTCATAAACCCATTAACATTCCATTGCATGCTTTTCTATCTGACCCCATGACCTCCCATACCAAGACTCTCTCTCTGGACAACTTATTAGCCCCCCACACTAGAAGTTACTCACTAAGTTACAAATGCAGTACTGTAGGGAGCAATCCCATTGAGTTAACTGAGTGCGAGAGAATAAACACCTGCTATTGCACAATGTAGATCAATATATATTTGTACGGTAGTTTATAATAACCACGATAATGGTGTTTAGGCTATTATTATTGTTTTATAGTGAAAAATTATCCCTTCCTCTCTATTGATAAGCATTAAATTTCACAGGGTCGTGAACCTGTTAATAACAGACAACCTTATCAAGTTTAAAACAAATCTGACCCATGGATAAGGAACTATGGCAGTTTTAAAATTTTTTATGTTTTACCCCATACCCTCATTAATATGCAAGATTTGGACACCAAAAACAATAGGGATCATCTACTCAATATGGGCAACCAACATGCCAAAAATGAAATTACTCAGAGTTACCCTTCTTGAGATAGAGTGTTTACGAGCAACCGTCACACACACACACATACAGACACGCACACGACATCAGGATTGCATAGATTCCCCTGCCTACGGCAAGGAATCAAAAAGAGGCAATTTGCAGAATTCCATAAAATGGGCCATACGGTTCTCATGGAACCATAGACTACAAATTCATGAACACCCTAAGATAACCACTAGCAGAGTATCATTATGACAAACCATCAACATTGCACAAGTGAATATGTAGGGGAAGAACAACTTCGTAAAATTTCCTAAAATGGACCATAGGGTCCACATGGGACCTTAGACTGAAACTTTTTTGTACACCCCACATGAACTTCTACCCAAGCATCATTGTGTCCAAGTTAAAAACAAATCCATGGATGCATGAGTGAGAAGCAACATTTCAAACAGAATTTCACATAATGGGCCATTGAGTCAACATGGGGTCTTGGACTACCAATTTCTGAACACCCTGAAGGGACCAATCACTGAGCATCATTGTGACAAACCATCAACATTGTACAATATAATCTGTAGGAGGAGCAGCATTTTGTAGAATTTCATAAAATGGCCAAAGGGCTAACACTGGGACCTTGGACCAAAAATTCCTGACACCCTAAATAGTCCAACGCCCAACAAACATTGTGTCTAAGTTTAACACAAATCCATAAAAGCATGCCGGAATAAAAGCATTCAGAACATATTGTGGACAGAGATAGATTAGATAGATTAGATAGATTAGATCGACAGATAGATTAGATAGATAGATTAGACAGACAGACAGATAGACAGATGGATAGAGTGACACTATGTGATCACAAAAGCTCACACAAGCATGCTGGTATGAGCTAAAAATGGAAAGTTCAGCTTCAATTTCATGTTTCCTGCCTTGTTTACAAATATCAGGGATAATATATTGACCTGTCGAGCCAAGTGCGTGCGCGTGTGTGTGTGGGGGGGGGGTGGGTGAAACAAGAGCTATACATAACTAGCAATACACTTGAAACAATCAAACCAGTTGAAAAGTCTTAATATCAGAATAAAATCTGTCTTACCTTTCCAATGCGGTTTTAGTTACCTGATGAATTCAGTGAACTTATTGTCAACAGAGACATTAAAGATTACAACACAGTTAAATGATGGGAATGACATTACAACGAGGATGGGGACATTCTGATAACTGTTTGGTATGTGCCACCTGGCTGCAAACTTACTCTGCTTGTCTCGTCTTTCCTTTCCTCCAAGGTCTCTGATAATTTGGTGAGTTTATCCAGAGCCTCAACTTGTTTCAGGATCAATTTCAGGTAAGGGCCCAATGAGCGACAGTAGGCCTCTAACAACAATCCGAATCTGAGGCTTACTTTGGGTTTATGCATTTCTGACCTGAAATAGTACAAACAAAATTTACAACTTGATTTCTGGAAACAAACAATAGAGAGGAGTGATAAGTTGATACTATACTGCTTATGCCATTAGTTGATTGTTAATGACCTACTCAAAATTTCCTCAATCACCATGTACAAATTTGCATCTTTAACATCATGTTTTGTCTCAAAGATGAAAGCTTAAGTTTAGTGAACATCCATACTATACATGGGATTGGGTACCTAGAAATACCAGAGCAGATACTTACCACAATGATAAACATAATCTCATCCAAAGTGAAATTGTTTGCTTTACTTCAGAGATGAACAAACCTTCCCCATGTTAAAGAATTGGTGTTATGGAAAAATCAAATACATGTGAAAGTAACACCAAAACAATCTACTTAGCGTTTATGACATCTTTCCCAAAACATGGAAGGGTACACTAAGGATATATCTTGTGTTCTCTGTAGACAGTCTCATCTGAATAATAATTCTAATGCAATCAATGCTAATTCTGACCTTTTCTTTCGTGATCCTGGTGATGTACATTTTACAACAAACACTCAGTCAAATAACTGTGATTATTACAGGTATAAATTTTTTAATATTTGTGAAAACTTTTGCAATGAAACTTTACTAAGCTTGAAAGCTAAAACTTTGAATAGCATTTCAATATATAATTTATAGTCTCTTAGAATTCAGTTAAATCATAGATCTTAGGTATAAGTGTATCCAAATCATGACATAACAATGCTAGTAATGGCTGCTTCTGCATATCTTAAGGTTTGACATAGAGAAAGACATACTTGTGGAGGGGGTGTAGCCCTCTACCTAAACTAATCTTTAAAGTATTAACTTTGACCTGCTCTTAGTATGTTTGTTGAAGGTATCTTTAAATTACTTTAGATTTATAGTTGTTAACCTAGTATAACTTTGTTGGTTGGAATCATCTTCTGTCCTATCGAGGGAGTCACTGTCAATGCCTTTAACTGTCAACAATCTATTGTTGAACAGACAAAAATTAGACTGCTCTTTGGTGGAAGATTTTAATTGTGTTGTGTTAAATACTAATGATCAAAATCACTTTAGAACCTGGTTCAGTCTTGTGCTATTTGTCCTCATCATACTCTACCTATGGGGGCGAGGGTGAATTCTACCTAAGCCACTCTTTTAGATGTAATAATACTCTATCAAATCCATGCTTCTCTCATGTATTCCTCGATGACATCTCTGGCAACTTTTCAACTTTTGCAGTGTGTAAATGAATGGGATCAATAAACTTTCAATGACACTACTACTTACAGCAGATAGATTTCTGCATAAATTCTAATGTTTCTTCATGATGCAATAAAAAGTGAAACCTGGGCAGATGTTTACAAGTTGATGATGCAAATAATGCATTTGCTGGTTGGCCCATAAGACAGGGCAAAAACACAGTGGTAATAATGAGTGGATTACATCTGTTATTTTACATTCCTCTGAAACAACGCATCAATTGAACAAAAATTTAAGGAAATAAACTACTAAAAATTTAAGTGACTACAACCAACCTTGCAATCCTCATACCTCTGCAACGTGTGTAATGCATATAAAGTAATTTAAAACACTGTTTAGTAGTTGTGGTAATGATCTAAAGAGTACTTATTGATCTATAAATGTCAGTGGTCGTAGTAACCACAAGTTCAAATCACTCACATTGGTAATGAAGTCTCCTAACTGTAAGGCAGTCAGCATATATTAACAAATACGTCACTGGTGTAATTGCTCAATAACACAACAAAACATTCCTACTGTTTGCACTTCTGTTTTCCATTCATATCTTGAGACTCCAGTTGAGGCCTCTTTTTATTGCATCCCTATACGTAGTATACAGTAAGGAGATACTGTACTTAGCTGAGCGGTTACATCACAAAAATGACACTTAAATGGTAGCCCACGCTACACCCCTTGTGGTATTCAAATGAAAGCTGGTGGGTCAGTAGTCCTTATTGGAGGGTACCTCATGGTATACAAATGACATGTATCAAGATTACCCACTGGAGTTAAGGAGGTGAGAAGAGGGTCCAAATGTGTGTGTACAAAAGAAAGTGTCATCTCCTCCTAGACATAAAGTCAGATGAACCTCAAATTTGGTGTGTGGGTGCAGGATATAAGATAAAGTGTCCATCAGACTGATGATATAGTAGGTCAAAGGTGAAGTGTCACAAAAACCAAAAACATATTTTTAGTATTATCTCTATGTGAAAACATCCTACACTGATAAGACTACCATATATGGAGAGTAGACAATACAAGAATTTTTTAAAGAATATTGATGATGTCACAAGGTCAAAGGTCACACGATTAAATGTGAAATTGGGAAAAATGCTTTAAAAGTGTGTCACGATCTCCTTCTAGATGATAATTCAGAGTGACTTCAAACTTTGTGGGTAGGTGCTCGGATATGTAGCACAGTGTCCGCCGGACTGATAACATCATAGATCAAAGACCAGGAGTAAAAACCAAAAACACATTTTCAGCATTCTATGTGTGAATACCCTAGTTTTAAAATGACCATATATGGAAAGCAGACAATACCAGCAATTTTTTAAAAATACTGATGACATTGCAAGGCTAAAGGTCACATGATTAAATGTCAAATAGGCAAAAATGCTTTACAACAGGGTATCACGATGTCCTATTAGACAGTCAGTTGGATGAACTTCAAACTTGGTGGCTACTGTATAGTGTCTGCCCGACTGATGATGTCATAGGTTAAAGGTCAAAAGTTACAAAAAGGAAAAATACATTTTTAGTATTACCTCTATGTGTGAACATCCTAGAATAATAAAACTGCCATATTTGAAAAGTAGACGATACAATGAATCTGTTAAAAATATTGATGACATCACAAGGTCAAGGATCACATGGTCAAAAGCCAAATTGGAAAAAATGTTCTAAAAATGTGTTGACAATCTCCTCCTAGACAGTAGGTCGGATGAACTTCAAATCTGGTGGGTAAATGCCTGGGTTTAGATGTAGTGTATGCTCAACTGATGATGTCATAGGTCAAGGTTACTCTAGCACATAATACAGTGTGTTGCTAGTGCTGGTGTGCAGTTGCTGGTAGTGTATGGTGTCAACATGACTTTTTCATCTTTGCCCTTCCATGAATGTGATAGGGTATTTCAGCTTATGCGGCCATGTTTTGGGCTGAGTGATTATGTCTGGTAGCATTGTCAGTTTCCATGCGTTCGTAATGCCTTTATTCAGTATGCTGTTACAACGTATATATAGGTCTACTACACAGTCTAGTTGTGCAAGAACTATACTAAAGACGTTTATACGCTATGATAGAATGGAAGCATGCACACCATATTTTTCAGGGCATTCAAACCATCCAGAGTGACAGTGCATGCACAAATGAGGAATACTTTGACGCACACACATGGGAATACCTTTGACACACACTCAATTTCTAGGCTCATGTATAAGTGCATGCATATATTTGTGCCATTCCACACATATGTGGTGAACTGCAGTAGCACTTGATCACTGAGTAACTTGAATATTCAGCACTTCTAACCGCAACGAGTAATCTGAAGCACGGATGAAAATAATGCACAGCTCAGCGCACATGGAATAATAGGTATCAAAAGACCATGCAAAACAACAGGGATGAGATTTGCAACTCTGTGGATTGCCTTGTTTACCACCTTAATGAGTAATGATGAAATCCTCAAGCTGATCTTGCCTCTCAAACTTTCTGCTACTGAGTCAGATGGTGTCTCACCCTGAGTGGTGAAACATGCATACTATAAGTCTCTCCATCAACCAAAGTATTGTTGGTCAGTCTCTTAAATCTGCTTGTGAAGTTATTACTTACACTGATAGTGTTTGATAAGGATGTAACCAGGTTTATACCAAGTTCTGTGTTGCCATGTTTAGATAATACAACTGAAAAATTTGTGTTCAATAGCTTGCGTAAGTTTCTGATAAATCCAGATTTTGTACAAGATTATCAGTTTGGATTTGGCCTTTCAACTTCCCATGCTGTTGTCCATTTTTCTGATATTGTTATGCTAGCCTTTGACAAAAACCATTATGTCTCTGGCACTCTCCTTGATCTTTCAAAGGCATCTGACACTCCTGATCATACAAGTTTACTTAATAAATTAAAATACTACAGAAATACCTCATCTTTTTTACAGGCTACTTCTCGAAAAGACAGCAGTATATTCCAATCAATAACACTATGTCCAAATGTAAGTCTTTTACCTCTGGTGTCCCAATTTCAGGGCACTCTATTATTCATTTATGCTGATGTGTATAAAGCTAGTAACATATGTCATACAATTTCTTATGCAAATGATACAAACCTTTTTCTTTTTACATCTCGATTCAAGTGAACTGTTTGAAACTGATTCTGCATTAAAGGAATTCTCCACCAGAGCCCCTCATGTCTTTGTGAATATCTAAACATCTCTTTATGAAATGGTTCTTATGTTCTTACTAACATGAAATATCTCACAAAATTACAAAAATCCACAAAACTTCTGTGGCTTGGGAATTAACAGGCAACCTACATGTCTAAAACTACCGCTATTGCAGTAAGTCTGCTCTGGGCCTACACACCTGGTGGGAAAAAGCACCACCCTTTCACAATACTGCACAATAGTGCTCTTCCTTCTAAACATGATGGAGAAACACCACCTATCTTCCCACTTGGGCATAGGCAAGGAAGTTGTCCTTGTCTGTGATGTGTGATGCTCTGGGATATGTTGTGTTTGGTGCACCAGTGCCAAAGGTTCCAAGTCAATAGACAGAGGGATCAAGAGTAGCTCCCACCTTGCCCGGTTATGTAAGCTCCCAACATGGCTGTGAAGACAATGACCATGTGAGCCTGTAGTTGCTGACAGAGGCATTCCACTGCCAGAGATACTACAAGAAGCTCTAACTCGTTAATATGTTTTATGCTTTCCTTGTTACACCAAGTTCCCACGATCATTTGGTCCTGCCACCAAGCTCCTCAAACCAAAAGGGACGTATCAATTGTGATGGACGTCTGTGGACTGTGGTCCTGAAAGGGTCTCCCCTGGGATCAATTCCGACTTGACCCACCAAGTCCTGGAGGTAGGTTGAGACTGAAACTGGAAAGGTTACCTGCCTTGAAGACAGTCGAAAAAAGCTGAGCAGATGAAGCTGGATACAACACATCCTCAATCTGTGCAGGTGGACTAAGTTCACCATACTCCCCATCATGCCTAGTGCCCGTAGCCAGTCTGAAGCCAGAGAACAAGGAGGTGTCATTTCCTTTTAGACGTATGCTACTAGAGAGACTATTCTTTCTGGAATGAGGGAGGTGATCCCTCTTTCCAGGTTGAGAGTTGCTCCCAGAAATTGAATTGTTTGGGACAGGATAAGAGAAGATTTCTTCTGCTTTATTAGTCAGATTAGACGGTACAAGGTTGACCACCACCTCTGTATTGCAGGAAACTGTGTCGTAGGGGTCTCCTAAGATAAGCCAGTTGTCTAAATATGCGAAGAATATGCAAAGAAAATGACCCCCCTTCTCCCTAGTTCTGCCACCACAGCGCTGGTGACCCGAATGAAGGTCTTGGGTGCTGTGGAGAGACTGAAAGGGAGTGCAACGAACTTGAATGAATGGTTTTGATAGACAAATGTCAGGAACCTCTGGTCCCTCTCAAGAATGGGTATGTGTAGGTAAGGATCCTGTAGATCAATGCTCGAAGCCCATAGGTCCTGGTACAGGAGAATGACTAACAATGTTTCCATTCTGAGTCTTTTGGCCTCACACGCAGGCTGTTTAGTGGTTTCAGATTGAGTATAGGGCATGGCACAACTGCCAGTTCCTTTCTGGCAGGTTTATGAAGAAGGAGGAACGACTGAGGCATTCTTCCTCCCCTGATGTGTTTTTGATGGCTCCCTTCTCAAAAGACTTGAGATTTCCGACTCTAGGGCCTGACGTTGGTCTGGATCCCTTAGGACCAGCATTACTCTGTGGGTAGGACCTAAAGGTTGAGTGGAGGAAAATTTGATCCAGTGGCCAAACTGAGTTACATTCAGAACAGATGGGTCCCGGGTGATTTCTGCCAAAATGTTCTCATTAGATCTCTGCCACCAGAACTATTGAAGCAAACTTGATAGATGCCCTGCTTGCCTGGTTAATCTCAAACATCTCATCCTCAAGTCTCCGCCTAACCGGGTCTCTGAACCTAAGAGCACTGTGGTTCCTTGCACAGATGTACAGTATATGATGTAAACTATGAAGTAAAAGGAGCATTTTGCATTACTTTGTACAATAGCCCATACGGCCCATTTCTGACCATGAACCCTACTTTTGTAACATAAAATCTGTAGAGAAGGAAACGTATTTCATGTTGTAGTAAAATAGGCCATTTTGGACACTGGACCCCAAACATGACAAACACCCAGATGGAACCACTTCCACAGCACTAATGTGACCAACCATCAACAGTGTTACGTACAATCTGTAAAGGAGGAAGTATTTTGCATGATTTCACAACAGCCCAGGGGCACTATGGCTCCCTGTACTTGGAAAATACATTCTGTAAAAAGATACGCTGGAGTTCATACATATCAACCAAGCCATTTCAGTTAATGCAATGAATTGATGTTGATTCCTACAATATACAGCAATATCCAATTAATTTTACAAAGCACAAACAGCTGTGAATCTTTCATTTAAACTGATCCATCCAAAACTTGTCTGGTGTGACCACCTACAGTGCTTCACTGCTTTCTTCATTTGATCATGAAACTACTACCTCAAGCACTACTTAAATGATTTGCTACAGGCAGACTGATGGAACATGTAAGCATCCATAGCAAAAATGGAGCAAAGGAATTTTATGAACGATATGAGCGCAAAGAGCAATAGGGCACATTTACTCAATATGATGAATATCATGAAACAACTCAAAGTGTCCCTTTAATGCCTAGACCTAAATGTACCTCAGACAAGACTGAGCTTCAGTAAGGGAACAGTCTGACCTATTGCCCTATGCATGATAGGGATATGCATGATAGGGAGAGGCTGTGTGACATTTAAAGGGGTACTTTAAAAGTAGGGGAGAAAACTTTTGTAGGAGTTCATAAAATGGACCATAGGGCCCACATAGAGTCCTGGACTGCAAATATATGTACATCCTTTGATAAGCTCTAACAGAGTATCATTATGACAAACCATCAACAATGTTCAAGAGAATCTGTGAGAGGAAAAGCATTTTGGAGAATTTCATTAAATGGGGCCATAGGGTCCACATGGGACGTTGGACCAAACAGTTTTGAATACCTCAAATTTGCCTACCACTCAGGGAACATTTGTGTCTAAGTTACAAATCCATTAACGCATGTGCAGCATTTAGAACAAAATTACATAAAATGGGCCTTAGTGCTCACATGGGGCTTTGGATTACAAATCCCTGAACAACCTGAAGGTACCACTAATACAGCATTATCGTGACAAACCATCAATGTTGTAAAAGAGAATCTGTGGGAGGAGAAGCATTTTGCAGAATTTCATAAAATGGGCCATAGGACCGACATGGGACCTAGCGTCAAAAATTTTTGAATACCCCAAATGTTCCACCACCTATGGAACATTATGTCCAAATTTCATGCAAATGTAAAAATTGTTAACAGATGAAAGGACAGATAGATGGATAGATGGACAGATAGATAGACAGACAGACAAAACAGACAGATAGATACATACATAGACAGATGCCACACCATTACAATAGCTCACATCGGCTAGCTGGTGTGAGCTAAAAAGAAAACAAGCCTCTTAACTGTGTGAGTAAATGTGTGTGGAGCTAATGTCAGACAAAAGAAGACTAGCCTAGGCTTCACAACTGAAGGTGCATCACAAGGTCTGATGAAGTTCAGACTAAGAGCAAGTAAGTTAGGCTATGGCCTAACTTAGGGAATACCAAGAGTGGGGAAGCAAAGCCTGTACAATCCTAGAAAACCATGGAAAGCATAGTAAATTCCTATCATACTATGGAAGACGTAAGAACCACAAGCAGCCTAAAAAACAGGAAAACCTCATACATCAACCCAAGAAACACAACCCAGAAAAAGTGGGGGAAAGTCCATGAAACAGAGTAAAAAAGAATGTAACGAACCCTGTAACCCAGCCGCAAGTCCCCCCAAGGTGAAAAGGGGGGAAGGAAAAACCCTCAAATGGCCTAAGAGTTTAGGGGAAGGGCACAAAAGAGATGGCAAACAAGAGCCCAAGGGCACTCTGGTTCCTTGCATAGATGGAGAGCATATAATGTTAATTATGAAGTAAAAGGGAGCATATTGCATTATTTTGTACAATAGCCTATATAGTCCATTTCTGACCATGAACTCTCTCTTTTGTAACATAGAATCTGTAGAGAGAGAAACATATTTCATGCTTCTATAAAATGGCCCATTTCAGACATTGGACCCCAAACATGACAAACATGCACCCACATGGAACCACTTCCATAGCACTAATGTGACCAACCATCAACAGTGTTACATACAATCTGTAAGAGAAGAAGTATTTTGCATGATTTCACAACAGCCTAGGGACACTATGGTTCCTTGTACTTGGAATATAAATACTGTAAAATGATATGCCTGAGTTCATAAATATCAAAGAAGCCATTTCAATTAAGAAGATGTTGATTTCTGCAATATACAGCAATATCCCGTTCATTTTACGAAACACAAACAGCTGTGCATTTCTCATTTCAAGAAGGGGCTCTGCAAATTGCAATATGGCTTATCCCATCTATGCCCCTTTAAAGTCCAATAAACTGATAGTATGCAGTGGGGAGAACTACTGGGGTCTAGTATAAACTGGTAAGAACACCAACTGACTTATTTTCTTTCATTGTTACCTGCCCACCTCACTAATTGAAAAGACACTTACATGCATGCACACATTAGCACTCAGACATGAGGAGGTAAACTGATCCAGCCAAAACTTGTCTGGTGTGACCACCTACAGTAGTGCAAACAACACTGCTTCTTTTTCATTTGATCAAGAAATTGCTAACTCAGGCAGTACTTAAATGATGCACTGGAGGGGGACTGATGGTACATATGAGCATCCATAGCATAAGGTTTTCAGACTTTTGCCCCTAGTTCCCCAGATGACCTTTGACCTCCAAAAAAACAATAGGGCACACCTTCTCAATATGGCGAACCTACATACCAAGTTTGACTTTCATCGGACTTTCCTCTATTGAGTTACAGCGTACCCAAGCAAAACAGACTTTTGCCCCCAGTTCCCCCAGATGACCTTTGACTTCCACCAAAAACGATAGGGCACACCTTCTCAATATGGCAAACCTACATATCAAGTTTGACTTTCATCGGACTTTCCCCTATTGAGTTAGAGCGTACCTAAGCAAGGGTCACAGATGCACAAACACACACGCACACACGCACGCACGCACACACACGCCAACCTGACTGCATAGGTTCCTTTGCTGACGAAAGGAACCAAAAATGAAATAAAACCCACACAAAAATACTACGTAAGCTTTAGGCTGAACGATGCTAATGAACAAAACTATAGGCCTAACCAGTGCACAAAGGCGCTGGACTAGCAGGATAAAAAACGCTAAAAGGATCTAAATGAATGAAATCAGACTCTGCTACTAATCATCAAAAGTGTCAGGTAAAGGATACAATCCTACTTAATCAGAGATCCAAGGGAAAGCCACACAAATACCTAATGAAAAATACTTAGGAAAGCGCAGGCAAGAAGAAAACACTTTGCTTCTTAAGATGGCAGATTTAGAAGGAAGAGGCTTATTACTCCTTGCTGGTACTATTTTCTACCAGGTTTGCAAGAGCAGATGTAGTGCAAAAGTTACAGTTTTAGGTAAGTTGGTGTGAAGTAAATTTAATTATATTAGTGAACATTCGTAGCTACTTGAAGTACTAGCCTGGAGCTAGAAATCAATTGACATACCAATCAATGCGGTTTGCTAATCCTTTGCAGCATGCGTTGAGTTCTGATCTCCAACTTGGTGATAAAATCCCTTAGTTTCACCATGGAGTTTCAAAGCATTGCTATAATTGTTTAAGGATGATTTACTTAAATGATGTTACTCTATGAATGATATTGAACTGGAATTGCCAAACGAAGGAAAAGAAATACCTTTGAGCCAACTACTTATCTTCAATCCATTTGGTGGGTCTTACAGCAGTAACTAAATTTTCCATCCTACTTTCTATCTCATTATTGATGGAGTTTTCATAACCACTGAACAGAAGAGTTTTTGCATCATAAAACCACTGCTAGGAACACAAGGAGTGCAAAAAAAGGGAAAACAGCATTTGTCGGTCCTACTTCACACATTTTCAGGCTTATAAAAAACCCCAACATTCAAAGTAATATTTCACTTCTAAGGAAACTTCTACAGGGAAATTGTTATGTATACTAAAAGAATGGTAATAAATTCTGCATATTGCTTTAAGTTTTCTGGAAGGTGGGAAATTAAGTTAATAAACTATTACTATATGTTAAGAAACGTTTCCACTTAATTAAAATATCCACCACAATAAACTTTGTGGAATTAATAACAGGACTTCAAAGTAAGTTCTTTGGCATTTTTATTGACCAGCATCTTACATGAAAGACCATATTCTTAACATAAGTAATGAACTTCTTACGAGTGTTGGTATTCTCAGTCGATTACGTAATCCTCTACCCAATCATATTTTTCTCAATACCTCACAATATACTTATTCTTCTTTATTTGTTCCATTTTTAAAGTGCTCTGGAGCAGTGCTCCTATACCAACTAGAACCCACAACCCCTTATACTTCAGAAAAGATAAATATACTTTATTTCCAACAAACATTGTCTTCATCATGCCAATCCTCTGTTTGCCAAGTTTAAAACTCTCTCCATTTATGACATAAATTATTACAAATTTATGTTCAACTGGTTTCAAGACTATCGCCCTTTCATAATTAAGCACTACACTCACTCCCTCTGTGAGAGTCATCATGCCTATCAAACTCACTTCTTCGATTATATTTCTATTCCCTTTTTGATTCCTTGCTGAAGGTAGAAGGAATCTATGTGATGGTGATGTCGTGTGTTGGTGTGTGTGTATGTGACAATGCTTGTAAACACGATATCTCAAGAAGAGTAACCTTGACTGACCTCATACTTGAGTATGTTGGTTGGTAATACTGAGCAGATGACCCCTATAATTTCTGGAGGTCAAAGGTCATTTGAGGTCACAAGAAGATAAAATGTGAAAACCTTGTACACATGATATCTAAAGAAACATAACCCTGACTGATCTCACACTTGGTGTGTGGGTTGGTCATACTGAGTAGATGACCCAAATTGTTTTGGTGGATGTCAAGGTAATCTGAGGTCACAAGAGGTCAAAATGTCAAAACATTGTAAACACAAAACCTCAAGAAGTTTAACCTTGACTGATTTGTACTTGGTGTGTGGGTTGTTCGTACTGAGTAAATGATCCCTATTGTTGTAGGTAAATCTTCTCAAAGCAGTATTAAATACCTAGGTGTTCAACTATAAAACGTCCAAGTATCCTACTTAAAAATTTACACTGGAAATAAAGAGTGAGTGAGTGAATAAATCTCATTTCCATACAAGAACAGTACATACTTTTTCATATCCACCAAAGGTATATGAGTTTTGTTTTCTTACTTAGTTATCATTTTTGTATTGCTGTTATGTCTATTCCATTTTTATTTTAAAGTGCTGGGATGAAATTTGCAAGCTTTCTGCTGTCAAGAACCAGTTTCTTCTTGTCATTATCTGCCATATCTAATACAGTATACGCATTTAATCAAATTGTTGAGTCTGAAACAAAGTCTCTGAAACTGATAAGGAATGTTAATCCCTAAAATGAATGGGTTCCACAAAGAAATTAATATGCGAAGTTTGTTCCTTGATTTGAGATAGAAGGTTGTCTGCAGAATTGTTCTTTATTAAACGTACAATTCTTACAATGTAATATTGCACTGTCTATGCCCTATGCATCCAATAGTCATCAAATGGTGTGTCTGTCACAAACAAAAATTTTCAGTTCACTCTGGGAATACCCCTAACCACTGTATGATGCAGAGAATGACTCAAGTGGAACGCAGATACATACTCCGAATGGAGTAACAGCAGCTTACGATGCTCTGAAGTTAAGTAATAATACAAGAGATTTCAAAGGATGGGCACTTGTACACAGAAATGCCATCAATTTTACAAAACTAAGTAAGGATCTAGCTTTACAATAAGTCAAGTTTTGTTGTCAGGAAGGATAGGGAAAGATGGGAAATTTACTTATGAAAAGTTTCTCATTGTTTATAGTTTCCAAAACATCATCTATCAAGAAATAGGTGGCAGCGCTGGAACAAAATGCCTATTTCTCTTTTTTTGGTGGTGGTTTTACCGATGTGAAGGTAATTGTAGGCTGCGCATGTTACTACAAAATATACTGATAACTAAGAAACTGCACATGTATAGTCTTTTGAAAAAGTCACTTCCATTTTTGGATATGTAAACTATGAAAACAGTCATTCTTTTCATACAATTGAAGTTTTTGACTCCTGTTTGTCAGAACAGTTGAAGGAAGTTCAGAGGGATTACGTGGAGCAATGGGACAAAGGAATTGTCAGATAGGAAAGACTAAGTACAATGGATCTGCATACCTACAAACTTTTAATTTTTTTAAAACTGGGACCCCCACTCTACTGCTGTCCTGCAAATTTTAAGGCCAATTGATGCAAAATGGTGTCACATTTGATGCTGATAATATCAAATTTCATAGCAAAACATTTATGAATTACATAAGCATGCCATGATTTTAAGCAAAATGAACCCTTATTAATAGCATAAATGTATTTTGGTTCAAATCAAAACTTACTCAGGATGAAAGAATTGTAGCCTGCAAACAAGTCAGTTGTCAGTGACATGGTATGCATGGGTCACATTAAAGTATTACCTTTACTTAGCTAGTTTTCTGTAGAACTTGACAGTGGTACATATTTCCATTTCCCCTTTTCCTTAATACTTGAGGAGATTTGTATGTAGCTTTCTTTGCATTTAAGAGAACATCACTACTGTATGAACTTAAGAAAAACTTGATTCCTCTAGTCTGCATTGCTAATCTGTCAGTCATTACTCAGCTCTGAGTTACTGTGTTTGTACTAGCATGATGCTTTCCTTTATTCTTCACTACTACTGTAAAAACATGCCCACAGTCTGCATTACTATGGAGCACAGTTGTCATTACAGAAGGAAGCAAAGAGCATTTTTTTTTATTTGTAGCTTGGTCTTCTATTTGTCCAATTGAATGCCACTGCTGGCCAATGCACATTTCTCTGCAAGCCACAATGTTTTTGTCTATTTGATACTCATTGATTCTGACTCAAGTTGATCCATTGACTCCTTAGGCACTAGATCAAAATGGTTCACAAAATACTCTACTGAACTTCACCTGAGTTCTGTTGACTATTTTAGCATTCAATAGTAACTTATTATATGGGTAATGTGTGGTCATGTAATCACATACAGCAATGAAGAACTTCTATACACAAGTGTAGAATGCTGCAACATGCAGCAGATCCTTGTGTTGTGTCAGAAGTACTTTATATTCATGACCAATTTGAATATCACTGTCAGGTTTATGATTGTTTTCATCACTGAGATCCAATTTGGTGATATCCTTAGCTGCCACAATGACCTCTGGTTTTAGAAATCTTGAGAGTATCCCAGAGAGCTGATCAGGGAGAATATCATGTATGAGATGGACTTGTGGCTCCTCCTTCTGCAAAACCTCATTAGCATGGGCAAAGAATGGCTAGGTAGCATTCAGGCACGTAATAACTTACAATTTGAGTCATTCAGTTGATGGTAGAAGGTGACTGGTTTTGTCTCTGTATTTCAGACCCAAGACTTTTTGATAGATTTTGGGCTCAGTAATGACTCCTTTTTCTTGGAAATAGAATGTTTTTTAACCCAAATCTTGCTGATTACCCGGGTATCTCTTGAGGTCAAATTGCTGGGTAGCGGATGGTGTGATAATGTACTGTGCTGGATCGCTGCTAGTAGAAAGCACACTTTTGTACTTTAACCAGGATGTTGTCTTGCTCACGGTGGACATGGCAGACTTACTCTTGGTTGGGGTGCTGGCAAACTACTGGTGGTAATTGGCAGAGCTTTAGTCTTGTTGGAAATGTCAGTCTTAATCTTTTTTGCAGTCTCTCCAGAAAGATCACTGCTTGGAGCGTTTCTCTTTTTTGTGTGAAGAGTATTTTCACTCTTAAAAAAAAATTAAGGAGTTCATCCCAGTTTTCGGAGTCTTTTTATTGCCTCAACTGGAGACATCCAACATGTTGACACATGTTTCAAGATATATTTTATTATTCTCAATACCATGCTCCTGTTGAAGGCTTATAAAGGCCTGGTGAAGCAGTTGGTTTTTAAAACTATAGTACTATATGTCAACAAGCAGTCCGTGTATCTGGTATTGCAAACATTTACCTCCATTCTGAGGAGCCAGATGCATCAAATAATGAGGGCATCCTACAATGCAAGTGTTGGGATTCTTCTTCTTAATTAACAAGGCTACCCCTTTATGCTTTCCATGCATAAGTGATGTGTTGTCTGTCCCATAACTAACACAGTTTGACCATGGTACTGACCATGATGTTAGCTCTTTATCAAGGAGATTAAAAATGTTTTCCCCTGTTGGCCTTTCTGTGCTTTCCTTCATAGATAGTAATTCACACACCACTTGCCCTAAAACTGCATTGATGATTTTATAAGCACTAGATATAGTTTAATAGATTCCATATCTGTACTGCCATCCACAGCTAGACTGTAAAGTTGATGTTCCATGTGTTGCAAGATTCTTGGCATCACTTTCTGCCAGTAACTGAACTACATGGAAAGCTTTAGTTCTGCCACATGCATACTGTTTTGCAACATCAGAATCAGAAAACATTTTCCAAAATAAAGGACATGGGAGTGCTAACAGTGAGTGCCACTACTTATGCTACGTATGCTTGGTGTAAGCGACATTGTGCAGTAAATAAATCTGCTTGGAGACCACACAGGACCATCTTCTTACACTGCCCACATATGTCTGTTCTGTTGTTCCAACACCCAGCTGTGTAAACTTGATGCCATGCATGCGAAAGCATGTACGCAGATGTGGCTGACAGTGTCCCAGTAACAATTAGCCACCTCACTTTCTAGGTGGGTAACCAGAAAGCCAAAAGGCTTTGTGATTCCTTGCTAAATGGTTACATTATAACAAATATGAATTATCCACATGACAAGTATAAGACCAACTGCAAGAGTTGATCTTGACGCACCACAAGCCTTTAACCCAAAATGACCTTTATTTTGGTGACCTGAAATGACCGTGACATTTGACGTCCACCAAAAGCAACAGGGATCACCTACCCAGTATAGCCAACCCACACATCAAGTATGACATCAGTCAACATTACTCTTCTGGAGTTAATGTGTAAGCAAGGTTTGACCTCGGGTGATCTCAAACAAAGTTTGACCTCCACCGCAAACGACCTTTGACCTCCACTACAAACAAAAGGAGCCTTCTACTTAGTATATACAATCTATACATCAAGTAAGACATCAGTCAAGGTTAGACTTCTGGAAATATTGTGTTTATACATTTTTACAGTTTGACCTCTGGTGACCTCAAATGACCCTTGACCTCAATCAAAACAATAGAGATCTTCTGCTCATTATTACCAACCCACAGACCAAGTTACATCAGTCATGGTTACTCTACTGGAGATATTGCGTTTTCAAGTTTTTACAGTTTGACCTCTGGTGACCTCAAATGACCTTTGCCCCTCACCAAAGATGATAGGGATCATTTAATCAGTATGACCAAGCTGCACACTGAGTATGACATCAGTCACAGTTACCCTCTTGGAGATATTGTGTTTACAAGGTTTTCACAGTTTGACCTTTGGTGACCTCAAATGACCTTTGACTTCCACCAAAATCAAAATGAGCATTCTACTAACTATATACAAGCCACACACCATGTATGACATCAGTCACAGTTACCCTTCTGGAGATACTGTGTTTAACATGTTTTCACGATTTGACCTCTGATGACCTCAAATGACCTTTGACCTCGACCAAAAACAAAATTAAGCTTCTACGCAATATGAACAACCCACACACTAAGTATGACATCAGTCACAATTACTGTTCTGGAGATAATGTGTTAAAAAGGTTTTTACGGTCTGACCTCTGGTGACCTCAAATGACATTTGACCTCCAGTAAAAACAATAGGGATCATCTAATCAATATGACCGACCCACATACTAACTATGACATTAGTCACAGTTACCGTTCTTGAGATATCATGTTTACAAAGTTATCACATTTTGCCCTCTGGTGACCTCAAATGACCTTTGACCTCCACCAAAAACAATAGGGATCATCAACGCAATAAGACCAACCCACACACCAGGTATGACATCAGTCACAGTTATCCTTCTGGAGATATTGTGTTTACAAGGTTTTTACAGTTTGACCCCTGGTGACCTCAAATGACCTTTGACCTAGACCAAAAACAATAGGGAATCATCTACTCAATATGACCAACCCACACACGAAGTATGACATCAGTCACAGGTATCCTTCTGGAGATAATGTGTTCACAAGGTTTTTACATTTTGACCTCTGGTGACCTCAAAATACCTTTGACCTCCACCAAAAACAATACGGATCATCTAATCAATATGACCAACCCACATACTAACTATGACATTAGTCACAGTTACCGTTCTTGAGATATCATGTTTACAAAGTTATCACATTTTGCTCTCTGGTGACCTCAAATGACCTTTGACCTCCACCAAAAACAATAGGGATCATCTACTCACTATGACCAACCCACACAGCAAGTATGAGATCAGTAATGGTTACCCTTCGTGAGCTATCGTGTTTACAACAAGCGTCACACACATGACATCAGGACTGCATAGATTCCTTTTGCCTGCAGCAAGGAATAAAAAACCATCAGTTCTTAGTGGTGAGGTCACAGAATTCAGCTTTTTTTTTAACTTGACATTTTTGTATACATACAAAAGCGTCAGTATTTTTTTTTCTCCCCAAGCATGTGTGCAGGAATCTGCATACATACTTGGACAATTCTGTTACTTGTTTATCACATACAAATGCAACTTTGGCTTTCTACATGTATGTATGTGTTTTAGTGCCAGTACTGTAATAAGATGGGCAAAAAAAAAAGTGTGTACACACACAATCACTGCTAACAGCGCATTTTCCTGGAATCTGAAAACTGGGACAAACTCATTTTTCTGTGTTTCAGCACACAGAAAATGGAACAAACCCAGGAAAAACAGGACCGGTAGCAGGTATGGATTTGTAAAGGTGTTGTTGAGAATGTGATTCAAGGTAATATGGTGTTGAACAATAGCACCATGTCACAATGACTATGCTTCTACTCCATTCATAACTCCATGGATACATTATCCATAAATGTAAGTACTAGCTACTAATCAAAGTTACTACACATTACCTGAGGTGCCAAAAGAAATAGTGACCAATTCTCTGGTTGGAAAGAGACCGTTTTAGCAGAAATCTGGCCAGAGGATTATCTAAGTAGGATTCATATTTTAGGACCTGAAAAAGACATATGCCAATAACACTGTGTTAAACAGAGCATACTGTAGTAAAATAGAATCCTCCACACATTAGTTCTGCAGTGGACAAGTACAGGAAGACAATTACCAAAAAATGTTGTCACAAGTTATACATCTGTCATACATTGCCATACCACACATTGCATTGTAATGAGACCATTTTCTTGACACAAAGAAACATTAAGAAAGAATACTAACTCCTGTTTAAGGTGAAGTCCAGTTTCAAAGCAGCAACTTACTTGAACTAGTTCTAAGAGATACTGAGACAATTCTTCATCAAGAAGGTCTTCTAGACAATCAACTGCCAATGTCCTTACACCAACATCAGCGTAACTACAGTCTAGGAGACCAAGAGCTGTGTCAATGTTAACATATGGCCAATCCTTTAAAAGAGCATAGAGCTGAGGAAAGGTGAAAAAAGATACAAAAGAAAAATATAATAACACATTTCCATGGGCAACATTATTCGTTGGTAACTCAGAAAGGAGACGATGGTTGTCAAGGCCAGACAAAGACCCTGTCATCTCAACCAGTTTTAACTTGTTGTTCATGGTTTATTTCTTTAAGCTGTTACTTTCCTCCCTCTTTACTTATGAATGACGATGCAGATAGATTGTCCACAAGTGTATACTCTACTCTTACATACACTACAATTGAATGTGTGTAGACAATTTTGTTGTCATATTTGCCTCCAGATTTCAGCCATGGTTGATATGTGAGGGTTATTTTAAAGGTGTAGAATACATCTTGAACAAGTTAAGATAAATTAAATTGATAGACGTTAAATTGATAAAGTGATGGATACCCAACAGTCAGAAAGAGATATATGGGAGTTCTCTTTCCAATGTCATACACATAGGTAATCCAAAGTGTAAAAAGTAACTAGAGCACCATTGGTGTAGAAGCTCATACCCCAACATCCTGAAAGTACCATTTATGTATCATTATGTCAAGTCACAGGTACCACTGAGTATCTTTATACCAAATCATCAACACTGTACAAGAGAATCTGTAGGACTGCACAATTATCAGAATTTCATAAACTAGAGCCCCAACAGTGCAGAAGTTTGATCTTTGTCAATAAATTGAAGTTGTGAAAATTTTGATGGGTACAAAACATATCACTTTTGTGTCAATTTTCTAATGACTATAAAAGTGATATGTCATATATATCTTGACAAAACATATCAAAAGTGATATGTTTTGTGAAGACTAACTGAAGTTCATGAAACAACTCAAAGTGCCCCTTCAAGTCCATATATTGGTTAACATAACTGAGGGCAATACAGAGTTTCAGCACACCAACTGACACTGTCCAATTACTCACGATAGGGATATTTGAGATGTGAAGAACCAGACGAAAGAGCAAATTAACACGAAAATGTTAACGAAAGTCATAGTTTAATAGAAACGTTTTTGAAGATATCACATCTTCCTCCTCAGGTAAGTGAAATATACAAAAGTAGTAAGACAATATAACATAAGACAAATAGTATCAGAAACATAACGTCTGACAGGTTTTAGAAAACGCTGAGTGTATAGGATGATCCATGTTGGAACAGTTGGTTACTTAGAACAGGTTTGAGTTTTTTGATATGCAAGGCTTCTTTGATTTTGAGTTCAAAATCTGTATTTCTGGTGTCTATGATGGTAAAGTTATTGCTGTTTGCTGTTTGGCAGTCTATGCACTGAGTGATGTGTTCATGGATAGCTGATTTTCCTGAGAGATGTTCCTTGATCCTGGTTGCCAGATGCCTTTTTGTCTCACCAGTGTAAGTTTGGTTCTTATCACAAGAACCTTCAAAAGAATAGATGGCATTAGCTTTAAGGGTTTTAGCAGTCTTAACTTTCAAGGAAAAGTAGGTACCAACTTTGAAAGTTTTGAAAACCACATGGCATTTCTTATTGATACTTTTAAGGTGATTAGTTAAAGATCTTTTAAAGTTTATTGCATTTTCTAAATGAGCCAGGAAAAAAACCATCAACACTGTACAATATAATCTGTAGGAGAAAAAGCATTTTGTAGAATTTCATAAAATGGACCATAGGGTCCACATGGGACCTTAGACTGAAACTTTTTTGTACACCCCAGATGAAGCACCACCCAGGGTTTTGTGTTTATGTTAAATATAAATCCATGGATGCATGTGTGAGAGGCAACATTTCAAACAGAATTTCACATAATGGGCCATTGGGTCCACATGGGACCTTGGACCAAAAATTCCTGAACACCCCAAAGGGACCAATAACTGAGCATCATTGTGACAAACCATCAACATTGTACAATATAATCTGTAGGAGAAGAGGCATTTTGTACAATTTCATAAAATGGGCCAAAGGGCCCACATGGGACCTTAGACCAAAAATTCCTGACCACCCTAAATGGTCCAGCATCCAACAGACATTGTGTCTAAGTTTCAGGAAAATCCATGAAAGCATGCTGGAATAAAAGCATTTGGAACAAATTGTGGACAGATAGCTAGATTAGATCGATTGATCGATCGATCGATAGATAGACAGATATATATATAGATAGATAGACAGACAGACAGACAGACAGATAGACAGACAGATAGATAGAGTGACGCTGCGCGATCACAAAAGCTCACACCAGCATGTTGGTATGAGCTACAAACCAGGCTATTACCATTTTTCTTCAGAACATTCCTCATCTCTATAAATTTATGTCATCATCACTTGAATTCAGGTTGTCACCATCATCATTTATGTCATTGTCATATGAAATGATGTCATCATTATTTGAATTACCGCATACATCATGAAAAATTACACAGTTGTCATATCATCATTCAAAACCATATTGTCATCATCATCATTTATGTTGTTATCACAAACAATGATGTCACTGTTATTTGAACTCATGTAGTCATCATCATTAATGTTGTTGTCATATAAATTTTCATTAGAAATCATGTAGTCTTCATCAGCATTTACCTTATTGTCATATAAAATTATGTAATGGTCATTTAAATTCATGTTGTCATCAACATTAATAGCATTGTTATCATATAAATTTACGTCATTGTCGTTTCAAATCATGCATTCGTCATTATTATTTACGTTGTTGTCGTATGAAATGAAGTCATCGTCATTTGAATTCACATTGTTTTCATCACGATATACATTGTTGGTGTTTTATTTTGCTCTTTTTGCGTTCCATACACTTTCCTTGTCTTACAACAACAACAACTGCAGTCTATCTATTATTCATCTACAACATGTTGTTTTGCTACAGGTCATCGAAGCAGGAAAACATTGATGACACTGCAATTGTGCAACTATTTCTAATCAACATAATTTAAGCTGGCAGTCAGGTAATGATCTGGACATCTTGAAAAATACAAAAAGCCTGGTGGTGGTCGATAATGAAGCCTTAGGGTTTAGGCTAGCCGCTTCATATTAACGTAATAGACCTGTTGGGGGCTGGACTGACTTTCGATAAACAGAGGATAACGTTGCCAGTTGAACTGAAGGCCCAACAAGTCATGCACTAGCTAACTTGCAAAAAAAAAAGAAGAATAAATTAAATATTTCAGAATGAGGGCACAACACAATTAATACAGTGCAACAGCCTGCAAACAAACGTAAAGAGAATTTACATCGAATTTTATTTACAATTACAATAAAAATATGAAAGAACCGATGTAACTGAACGGAACATATCGTACATATTTGGCTATTTCTGGTGACGGAAAACCCTGTCTAAAACTTCCCTGTCATGCATGTACGGTATCGCAGGTAGCACGTTATAAACCCAGCTCCATGCATATGTTGTATGAGGTAACCGCTGAAGAGCGAACGCAGTTGTTTGCCGTCTTTGCGACCAATGCAAGTAACGATGCAATCACTACTTACTTGTACACCGTATACCAGGTAAAGCTCTAACTCACGCTAACTATCTGTTGAAAACGTAAGTATCGATAGTTGCATTACCATTTCAATACTCACGCGACTAACGACAGAAACGATAAACCTCTAATGCATAACACAACTGATGTCCAAATTATTCTGAGTTGCACTGTATGTTGAGACAAGTGAGGAGTGATTTTACCATGGCATAGTACTAATAAATTTTCAATTAGCTATAAATCTTTGTATTCACGATAATGGATGAGTTGATAAACTCCTATAATTAATAAAGCAATTGTATCTAGACATTGTTATACTAATAGGAACTTTCCTGCATGTAGAAAACAGTAAGAAAAAAAAAAAACCCACCTGGGATACCTCATCACAACTGTTCCACTTGACAGCATTGAGTAACTTTGGCAAAGAGTTGTTGTAGAAGCGACATTCTCTCCTGCAGGTCAAAAAAAAAAAAGCTAGGATATTTATCTCTGTATGGTGAAAAACAAAATAAACTACAATTTACTTCTTTGTGAATTAAACAGGAGCAAGAAAATAGGTCAAGGACTGCTATCCTGATGTAAACAGGGAACCTCTGAAGGAGTCATGCTACTGGCAGCAGTACAATGATACCACCATCCCCTTCAAGGGGAATACCAGACAAGGAACATCTCTTTAACTTATTTAAGACATTTCAAACCATTTTCATTCATACAGTATTCTTCACATTTGAAAATGAAGTTCTCATGGGCAACACAATATGTTCACACTTCTTGCTCATCAGAGTTTCTAACATGAAGGGTGCTGCTAGCCTGCTATTATTATGTAAATGACAATGATCTCTGTGATTTGTGACATAGTTAACAAACAGCTGATGAAGATTGAAGGTATTTCCATCCTTTACTCATCAGTTTCAGTTCAACATCATTGACAGAGCAATATCACTTAAGTCGACTAATCAGTAAACAATTGGCTCACTCTGAACAATGTTTTGAGATGTAGCTTTATGCCACCCCTGGTGAAACTAAGGTTTTATTGTCAAATAAGAAATCAGAACAGTACTGCAACACATGGTGTGAGATAAAGCAATGTTCAAACCAGATTTTTCGATATATCAGACCAGATTGATTTCCAGCACCAGGCTTGCACCAAGAATATTTACTAAAATAATTTGTTTTCTGATTTTTTTTAGATATATCCTACAAATAAGATTGATCCCTTGCTTACAATAATACCCACAGGGTTGGAAAACTGCGCTGAATTTCCCACTAACATGATAGAAAATCTACCGATTTTCTGCTGACATTTGTGTCATGGTGGAACCCCTTGTGGGATTCAGGGTGCAAAGATTAGGGGTTCCTAGCACATCGAAGGGGAAAAATTGTGCAGCTGAGCACAAAAAATATAGCTGAAAACTCGCACAATATTTGAAAAATCAATCACGAAAGCTCAACGTTAGGCTTTTTGCATTGTTGCAATATACGGTACCTTTTTAAATGTGAAGAAGTGTCACTTACAAAATGTCAGAAGCGAGTGAAACTTGAGCCCCAGTATTACGCAATATAGATATGCATTAGGCTTAGAACCAGAAAGCCAAAAGGCTTTGTGATTCCTTGCCACATGGTTATATTATAACAAAGTTGAATTATCCACATGACAAGTATAAGATCAACTGCAGTTATTTTTCTTGATACACCACAAGCCTTTCACTCAGAATGACCTTTATTTTGGGTAACCTGACAAGACCGTGACATTTGATGTCCACCAAAAGCAATAGGGATCACCTACCCAGTATGGCCAACCCACACATCAAGTACAGTATGATATCAGTCAACATTACCCTTCTGGAAAGTCACTACCACATTTCCAACACTGGGCTTTGTTTGTAGCATTTCTTTTTGGCGCTGTCCCAGTTTTTCGGTAGTTTTCTTTGTACTGTTTCCACTTTTGGTCCTTCAATTTCTGTAGCATTTTGATCCGAGATCATAAGTGCTCTCCCTAAGTCTCAGTTAAGTTGCGGTTCGGTTCCTTCAACACTCTTCGCCGCAATCGTGACGAACTGCAACTTTGAATTATCTGTGATTTGATTTCTTTATCTATATCCATAAACTGACAATAATTTGCTAATTGCCTCAGTCTGGTGGTAAACACATCCAACGTTTCGCCTTCCCCCTGCTTCGCTTGACGAAACTTGAAAATCGCGTATTCGGTATTTTGTATAAGTTGAAAATACTCCATCAGCTGGGTTTTTGCTGTGTCATAATCTGTAGAGTCTCCAGTTTCATTAAGTGTTTGAAATATTTCAGTAACGCTTTCCCCTCCAAAATGAAGTAACATTGCCCTTTTAACGAGCTTCATCCTTGATATCAAATGCAATGAAGAAGTTTTCCAATCAAAGTAGCCATTTCTCACACCGCATGTCAATACTTGCATGATCCGAATTATCTCCGAGACTGAACTCAGGAAAACGCGGATAGGCCATTTTAATTGTCAGAATTTAATTGATTTTCTTCTAGTATTAAGGTCTTCCTTGAAGGTTTTCAGAGTCCAGGATCCCATCTTCATCCCCATTGTAAGATTTTGAGAAAACACACTGGAGACTCAGCAAGGCATCTTGCTACTTGTATTTCTGATGATTTATAATTGCAGATTATTCTCATAATGAAGGCCAATACATCAAATATTTATGGAATGCCTTAATAGACACAGGAGGCAGTCAGTGGTAAACTGGGCAGGAGTCTTTGTTCTATCAAAGAGATAAATGAAGTGCAGGTGACAGCTATCTGACCCCATGACCTCCCAGTTACTGAGACAACCTATGGAGGCCTCTGAGGGAGTGTTTGAAAAGTAAAAGTTATTCTCTACTTACAAATGCAGTACAGTATATGGAAAACGCTATTTCAAACATGACATGGTCCTGATTGGCTTCCATAGGCTGGGAAAATGCTATTTCAAACATGACATGGTCCTGATTGGCTTCCATAGGCTGAATAAGTTTGCAATGACATTGAGTTAACTGTGTCCGGAAGGAATCAAACACTGCCAATAGTAATGTTGCACAATGAAGCCCCATATGTATTTGTACTGTAGTTTATAATAACCACAATAATGATGTTTAGGCTATTATTATTGTTTTATAGTGAAAAATTATCCCTTCCTCTCTATTGATAAGCATTAAATTTCACAGGGTCGTGAACCTGTTAATAACAGACAACCTCATCAAGTTTAAAACAAATCTGACCCACGGATAAGGAACTATGGCAGTTTTAACATTTTTTATGTTTCACCCCATAACCTCATTAATATGCAAGATTTGGACACCAAAAACAATAGGGATCATCTACTCAATATGGGCAACCTACATGCCAAAAATGAAATTACTCAGAGTTACCCTTCTTGAGATAGAGTGTTTACGAGCAACCGTCACACACACACACATACACACACACATACACACGCACGACATCAGGACTGCATAGATTCCCCTGCCTACAGCAAGGAATCAATAAATGTCTCGATCGTGGCATTCTTCACTAAAAAGCCATACATCATTCCCATGGCAACTAATCAAATGAAACTTTCATGCGGTAACGCTGCACATAATCATAGACCACTATACACTGTCAACTACAAACTGCACTACTTAAGAACAGCTCTGTGCATTTGACTAGCCTGGCATGTTTCCAAGAAATGTTTTTAACTACAAAAATGTCACCACCTGTCCCAAAATGGTAATGTCTGTCTCTTATGTAAAATAGCTCATTTCACAGTTTATTCAAACATTACTTTATAGGGAGCAATTTCTTTGCATTCAAGAACATTGCCACTCAAATATTCCCTTCCCCTTTAATTGCTTTTTGGTTGGCTTGCTTCACTTTTCGAAACATCTATTTCTATTTATGTTTTTACCCTTTCAGTGTTGACAATTTTCTCACTTATTTGACGGCTTTTAGTTTGGTGTCTGTACGTTAACCCCAGTCTAAACTCACACAAAACAACTGTGACATTTATCGCATTCATAATACTCAAATTCAGCCACCTGTCGTGGCTGAGACATTTGAACCGAACTTTATTATCCCTGATAAATGTGACCATTAACAGCCAATAGAAATTTGCAGCAAAAAAAAATTAAAATAAAAGTCATGTCCCCCATATTTCAAAATGTTTTAATCGAGGCAATTTTTTACTGCGTGTAACAGTTATATTTTCCAGAAAGGAAGGTGTTTGGTGTTGCCATTGCATCTGGGTGTAAGACTGTAAACGTAAAGAGAGTACAAAGGTCAAGCCATTCCACGTGGGTCTGTTTGCTCTGGTATGTAGTGTATGTATGCTGTGTACATTTGTACGAAAGCACTCCGTTCTCATTAACTGTACAGAGGATCTGTTGTGCTGAGTTCAGAAAAAAAGCACTAAAACCGACGGAGATGAAATTGTGCACGAGCTCTGTGCTAATCATCTTTTTTCTCTTAAAAAAAAATGTGTCCTGACATGCAGGAGTTCCCGCGAGTATCGCAGAATTCCCGCAAACAAGGTTCGGAAGGCTTGCAAAGTTTTCCAACCCTGCTTACCCAAACCAGCCAATTCCAAGCTATGACTACCAGGTCAGACTGTTGTGACAGCACCGTCGTACCTGAGGAGCAGACACCAATACCACAATCTCTCCCTACCCCCACCCCAGGTATGTCACCCAAGCTAGATCTAGCCCTGTGTCAATACAGGTAGACCCAACACTGTATCATCGGCAATCACAAAGGACAAAAGGGTTACCCCCTCAGGTTCCAGGAATAAATAGCTTAACAGAGAATGATCTGTCACCTATTGTCATTTCCATGCAATGGTTAGATGATGGCTTAGCAAAAGCAAGGGCAAGCAATTTCTTTAACCCTGTTAAGCGTTCTAATTCTGTGATCAAGTTAGCAAGACAAATCAGTCTTTGTAGAGAGAGATTTGTGTGGAAGAGTTGGGTTCAGGAATTATATTTTGAGTGTGCTACACTGAACAATGTTTTAAATTGAAAAACTGTTGCCCAACAAGGCTTGGTAGCATCAGAAGAAGACCTCCTATCAGGAAGATTTTAGTGCATACAACAGTGTACTGGTTTTCTTTATTTTCTGTTGTATACATATATTGTATATACGTATTCCATTGGCAGTGTAAGCTGATATAGAGCAGGGAGGGATGTAAGGACCACAGCCTGGTCTCTTTCCATTTTACTACCTTGTTCATTTCAGGGAGCTAGAGGATGGTTGCTACTCTTGTCCTTGTGATGACTGCATCTGTTCCCTCCATGTGTCATCATGTGGTAACTTCTTCTGGTATTCTTTTGATTTTGTGTAACTTTGTTTTAATAATGCCTCTGTCCTGTTGGAGGTTATGTTCTTCAAATGACTTTTGGAGGGAGACAATGTTTATGACATGCAAATGAGGTTCTGTTGGGTGGGTAACTAAACTTTTGTGATTGGTTCAGGGTGTCATCTTTAGTAGCTAGGGCTTGGCATAGCCAATGGTTGAAGCTTGAACGGTCACATGACTTGACCAAAGGGTTGACAGATCTCTCACTTGATTTTAGGAGAAGAGAGAGGCAAAGGGTTTTGAACCAAGCAGTTGACATGATAGAAAGCTCTTGTAAACAGTTTGCACATATACTACCACTGTATTGCTCTAATTATACCTGTACTGCTATGTCCCTCTGCTGAGGTATAGTAAACTCACCCTACATTCTTGTATACTCTAGTTGCCAGCCTCATTTTTGGGGGGGTCAGTTGTAAAATTATACATTTTCCTGATATGGTCTTGGGTCTCCATACTCAGTGACCCTAGAGGGGGCTCACCAAATCCCTTGTCATGTAGCAGGTTTGACAAGAACCCTCTGATCCTACTGTAGCTGATCGCAACCCATTACACCCTTGAGACTATGTAGGGTCCCTTACATAAACGTATTTCAAGGACAATTGAGGATTTTCTTCAAAATATCGATATTACTTACCAATATGACACTCAGTAAAGTCACTAAGAGGCAAAATACATAAGCTTAACAAAAGAAACACTGACACTGTGCAACACTTCAAGTCATCTGTTTTGAATTTGAACTTTGAAAAGTTGTATCTCGAAGGCGGTAAGAGATATAAACAAAATTCAACGTAATTCTCTCAGGGTTTTACTTTGCAACTTCTGGATGAAGGGTGCTCTTTTCTAGAAGCATGTCATACAACCTTTAAGGATATCATGGTGACTGTGTCATTAAACCTACTATAGTAAACATTTCTAGAAATTTTTAAAAACCAATTTAAATCATGAACTACTCCCTAATTGGTACTCCATTGTATGTAACACATGTGAACCCTCTTAGTTTGACCATTGATCTGTCACTAGAAGCTTTATGTGGATGAAATGTGACGCAAAGTTTACAGGTTTTGGAAAACCAACTGAATTTCATGAAACAACTCAAAGTACCACTTGAATGTCTCTGTACATGAAAATATACCTCAGACAAGATTGAGTTTCAGCTGGAAAACAATCCCATCCGTTGCCCCATTACTCCGTTACCACTCATGCACAGTAGAGATACTTGAGACATTGTATGACATTTTAAAGGGGCTCTTTCACAGTAGGAGAACAATTTTTTTGCAGGATTTCATAAAATGGGCCATAGGGCCCACATAGAACCATGGACTACAAATTCATGAACACCTTACGAGTACAACCAACAGAGTATCACTATGACAACCCATCAACATCATACACAAGAATCTGTAAAAGCATCCTACAGAATTTTAGAAAACGAGCTATAGGGTCCACATGGGAACTTGGTTTAGACATTTTTGAACACCCCAATGGCCTACAACTCCCATGAACATATTGTCTAAGTTTCATACAAATCCATGAAAACATGACAGAGGAGAAGTATTTTAAACAACTGTGAATAGATGGACGGACAGATGGACAGACGGACGGACGGACAGACAGATATTTAGAATGACAGATGCCGTACCATTATGATAGTCCACACAAACTAGCTGGTGTGAGCAACGGCAGTGGTCTCAGAGGCAATGTGATCAATCAAAACACCATTATGAGACTTATGCTTGCATTCTTGAGATATTGTATTTACCCACATAATTGTGGAGTTACAATGTCGTAACATTCACCCCACTGTGGAATGTATTTTTGTAAAATGTCTTTTTTCTCGAATTTCAACAGTGACAGTATGATTTCCTTACCTAAACCGCCAAACCAGTTCTTTGTCCTGCTCCGACATCTCATGGAGACGATCTTTACTGAATATCTCCTCCAACTGATGTGCATCCTCTTCCTTTATGTCGTCCACACTCTCCTGAAAAGAAATACCAGAAACAACAACAGTGAAGCATACTGGCCAACATATTACCGGTGAAGACCAGATATGTGAAAGTTCTATGCAACACCAGCAGGTGAAACACCAGACAGGTGAAACATCATACAACACCAGACAGGTAAAACACCATCTATATGTATAAATCCAACACCAAACAGGAGAAACACCTTCTATATTTTTGCAACATCAGACAGGTGAAACAGTACATGCAACAATAATCAGGTGAAACGCCACATTCACATGCAACACCACAAAGGTGTAACAACAGTGACTGAGACAATGGAAAGCTACTGTGGTGTGTTTGATAAACAGCAGTAATCACTTAGCAAACCTGACAACCACCAACTCAACAATGTTTAGTTGATTTAAAAAAAATCAAACTTAAAGGACAAAACAGGAACGAGGTACAGTAAAATATGTGTATTTAACCAAACAGATACTTCTAACACATTATAAGAATTCTAACACAAACCTTGAAGTAGCTGTAAACTTACTCGAAACATCTGCTAGTTTCTGCCTGCAAAAAGGTTGTATTGCAGTAATACTACATTTATTGTGTGCATTAGTCAGTCGCCTTCCCAATTATTTAGTGAGCCAAGCACTCCTTTGGGAAATGCATCTAATCCCAGTTACACTTTTGGTAAGCATTACACATTTCCTACAAACAATTCATGCAAGCTTTCATGATTCTGTCAGGTCTGAAGAGCCAGTGGCTTACACTTAAAGATAACCCTTGCAGCTACTTTAATATCAACCCCACCTCTGTCCAAATTTTTTATATACAAAAGACAAAGAGATCCAGGAGTAACTCACCATTTCCTTTGGAAAACTGCTGTAATCACTGGTCCTTGAGGCAACTTTCAAAGCATGCTCATAAATTTGACGGAACAATGGAAATACCAAGCTATGACTAAATCGATCAAATTCCAATTCCAAGCAAGGTGCATCCTTGTTCGGGTTGGACCCAGTCTGACCAAAAGGGCAGAGGAGATCCTCATGTCCCTGGGGAGGAGGCCAGAGGGACAGTCTCATATTTCCTGATTGTAACCTGTTTGTATAGTCATACAGATTTATATTGCCCCAGGCTAATGCACATCCACCCTGCAAAACAAAAAGAGCAAACCTAAAAATTGACATTTACATCAATTTGATAACCAAACTGATTAATAATAATGTTACTTTAAGTGGACAAATTTCATAGAGGTTAATGTATTCTCTGTTTAGTTTACATTGCAAATACAACATGTTCTGGGAATTATGGCAGAAGGCAAGGAAATGTGGGTATGTGGGTAGGTCAAACCACATTTTACATAAAAGTACACAGAAAGAGGTAATGTCACATGCCATTACTAAGGAAGATTCTAAAGTCAGTTGCACATTATTTTTTAAGTCTGAGGGCTATGCAAACAGACACACAAAAAAAAAAGAATAAATGCAGAAGTCTACATATACCACGCAAACATTGAACCAAGATGAAATGTTGCTAAATCAATGACATAAATGGCAAGCAATTCCCAAAATGCTGTAATGAATAAGCTGTAACTGGTGGTGGCAAGGGTGATATCTTTTCTGGTGGTGGGGGGGGTAGGGTTGGGCAGTGTTCTGGTACTCACGTTGGTACCGGTATTTTGGAAAATGGTCTACTCGATACCAATTTATATTACCAATTACTATTACCAGTACTAGTTGATGCCTTCATAAATTTGTCTGGTACTAACTGTATTTATTGGAACCGGTCCATTTTCAAAACATAAACAAAAATTATCCTCGAAATTTTCTGTTCATTCTAACATTTCTAATCTCAAAAAAGTTGTCTGAAAATATGATACTGGCAACAATTGCTAAAAAAACTTAAAAGACACTAGTGTTTTGTTGTAGCCTCCAACCACTCTCTGAGCCTAATACAAATAATGTGAGCTAAAAAATCTCAACATTAAGCTATTTCGCTCATGAAACTTCACGACTTGATGTAAACAACATTGGTCTACAGGATGTAACATGTACTTCAGGCTTTCTAAAAACCAAAACACTTGTTACTGGTAATATCACATGTATCAGAAAGATCCGTGCTATGCGTCAAACAAAATGTTTTTTGGCACGAAAAGTCTAGAATTAACTTGGTTAGGTGCACTGATATTGAACAAATGGTAGTATCCTTGCTAATTACAGTACTTCAACATACCACAGAAATAGATAAACTAAAAGCTAGCTATTCAAACACTTACAAAGTCAAACACAATTGACCATGTCCTTGTACTGTGTTAAAGCCAAAACAGTCCCACTCCACCCCATGCATGTACCCAATGTGCCCCCACTTACTGCTCCTGCTCCTGACCCGATGTTATTCTGGTGTATTTATTTCTAAGGTAAGGCCCACCTTTACGACAGGCCTTTGAAGAGTGCCAGAATTTTATAATCACAAATAGGCAATACATTTATGTAAAGCAGTAAGTTTTAAGCTATTTTTAGGTGTTAGGATTACTCTGTACCAACCATGCAAAGTTTTGCAGTATAATTTACAACACTGTTCTGTAGCTGACTCACCTAACGCAATAACATTATAGTCTAGGTGCCTTAAGTTAGTAAAACATTAGGAATAAAGCTTGGAGATAGAGTATGTCGACCCTACGTTATTCTGTCAACTTTTCACAAAACAGCTTGATACATGCTGCACATCAAAATTTTGCTAAAATCTGTTTCTCAGGATTTCTCTGCTTTTATGAGTAAACATTTACAGTAATTGTAGAAGTGCAAGCTACTTACGCGATTCGAAATCAATTTGCAGACAGATTGTGTTTGCAGGCCTAAGCTTATATTTTTCCAATTGATATTGAATGTAGGTTAGGCAGAACGTAGCAGAACCTTGTGGAATGTTAATATTTTTTACATATAAGTTAAGAAATGAGCGTGCATAAGAAATAATGCTAAGTTTAACAACATGAATAATTTTACTTTAACTTATGGTAAAGATTGAAAGTGGATGGGTGATTTTGAATACATATTTGAGTGGATCAATTTATGACTATTTTCCAACTTAACATTTTAGAAATGCATGTGTGTGCAGAGGATGTACTAGTACTGGCGCTGGTACTGGTGCTGATACCGGCACTGAGACGAGGAAAAGGACCAGTATCAGTTCTTAATGGTATCGCCCAACCTAGGGGGTAGGGCTGAGACTGGAATGGAGCCCTTCATCATTTATATGCTAGTTAGAATTGCAAGGAAACCATCAAAGTGGAGTGCCACTATTGTTGATGTAGAGAGTACCAGAAAAGTTTGGATGAAAATACCCCCCCTAGACCATTGGAAATGGCCCTTTCACTCTTGCAGTGTCCTTAAACTGCTGTCCCCTGCCATGCCACCACTGATTGTAAGATTATCATGTGAACATAATTATTTTCTTGCACTAACTTTGTGTTAATGTAGTGGATATGTTTACTTCTATTCAGCATATTGATGGAGAAACTGGAGTGCAAAAATGCATTGTGGTTTAGATGATTTGATTATGAATCTGGCATACTGCATAAGGCAAAGATGTTTCAAATGCTTGGTTTTTGTGACATTACATTAATTTATTATGTGACCAATAGAGATAAAACATCTTCTATATACACAATGACAACTGCTGACCTATAGATGATGATAAATGGGCATCATGATTCAACCAATAGAATTGCTTGAAAGGAAAGGGTTGCAAAAATGCTGTCAGGTGGGAGGAGATATCACAGTGGATCTGTAGAAATTACCAAAAATTTCCTGGTGTGGATATTGACAATTGATGGTAATTACCTGATATGATAAGAATTCCAGCAACATAGCTAAATATGCTAGAATTTACAATTGACAGTACTCCAGATCAGACGTAGGCCTTATGGAGGCAGTGTAAAAGGTGACCAATGCTCTCTAGGTACTAGGTAAAGGGAAGTGCTTAAGATGTGAGGAGACAGGTAAGTCAGACACAAAGGGCTGCTTTATCAGCTGTTACACAATCTTGACTTGCGATCCCTTTGTACAACTAACCTCTTTCTTTCCTTTCCGTTTCCCTGATGAGCATATTGAAACGCAGAGTTTGGCACTCCTTGGAATGTCACATATTCTAAGGTCATAGGTCAACCACGCACTCCATTTTGGATTTGCACAAGGAACATGTTCCGTACAGACAACAGGACACAGTGGCTCAGATCCATGATAAATGCATGTTCTGACATGTACCTGTAAAGAAAATACATGCAATGCTCATATATAAAAAGCACAATAAACACACTACACTTCAGTGTAAAGAGTAGATATAGAAAAGATATGACTATCATAATCAGGGAACATCAAGTTTTGATGGCAGATTCCAGCTTTGGCAGCTAATTAAAAATGCAAAGAAAAGTCAGCACTACAGGAGTTTGCAATGTACCATGCATAAAATTTGTAGGTAACTATTATTTACTGAGCACTAATGAAGAGTCATTGAAACAGCATCGTAGGAGTGATGTGCAACTCACTTAACCAACATTACAACAAATAACAGTACAAATGAAAGAAGTGCCTTTCCTACAGAAACAATGTATGTAGTACAAGACAACCATGCAGAAACATGTATTGCGGTGAACCACTAGCAGAAGCATACGTTAATTCACTTAATTAGCTTCAACAAAATAACATTTCAAAAAACATACAGTGAATGAACATCAACACAGTACTTGAATAACACAAATTCCAGTGTTTCACCACTATAAGAGTTGCAATACATCACTGGTGGTGCAACTTAACCACTACATGCCAATGACAACAGTTAAAGGTTGTGTGACGTGAAAATGACATTTTGGATACGTTACTTAGTAAAAGTGTTGAAAATAGCCACAAATTCCATAAAATCCATCAAGTAATGAGAATTTTTCAGGCAACTTCATATCTCACTCCTGCATCATGAATAAACATTGGCTAAGTATGTAAATTTGAGATGGACTCCTATGATATGTCTTATGGTATCCTTTGTTACATTATCCTTTTAAGGACAATTGAGAACTTCAGGGGAAATAGGGCATTTAGAATATACCAACATGGCATACAAAGAAAATAGCTTTTAACATTGTTAAACCATTCAGTCCCATCAATAAAAAATGAAAAATGAAAAATTTATGCGAAAATTAATTCCCCAGTGGAATGAAAGTTACGATATTTTAATTCTGCAGTTACCTGATTAAGATAATGACTGATAGGTAGGTCTATCACAAGTCAACATGCACATGTTCATATACACTATGAGAGAGATGTCCAAGGTTCCTGTAAAAGAAATTCCATGCGCACATGGTGTTAAAAGATTGACCCTTATTTGAGCCAAATGGCCTGAGCCACCAAATGCAATCTATGCATCTGCAATCAATATTACACTTGCCACTATCGTCAACATAACAAACATGACATCAGGACAAGGTCTCTTTCACTTGTGATAACATGTTAACAAGGCTTTTACTATTTGACCCCTGCTGACCCCATATGACCATTGACCTCTGCCACAAACAATAGCCTTGGGTGGTATTCAAAAGTGTACACCTACATACCAAATGTACCATCAGTCCAAGATTCTCTTCTTGTGATATCCCCTGTTTAAAATGTTTTTACTATTTAATCCCACTTGACCCCAAATGACCTTTGACATTGACCTTAAATAGACAGCTACTGGCTTGTGATAAGTTACACCTACGTATCAAATAAGAAATCTCTCGAAACTCATCTTCATGAAACATCATGTTTACAATGTTTTCACAAGTTATTTGACCTCTGCTGACTCTCAAATCACCTTTGACCTCCACCAAAAATGAAAAGGTCCCCAACACACTCCTATATACAGTAGACATACCAAGTATGGCATCAATCCTCCAAACTACATTGTTTACAAGGATGAAGTCACACAAACATACACAGACACATACACGCCATCTTGATTACAAGACTTACAATTTCATTAAAACCATTAATAATTATGATACCTATCACACAGCTGAGTTTAAAAAAAAAATAGTTTTAGGAAGGCTGGCTTTTCTCCTAATCCAAAAAAAGAGAGAGCAAAAGCAAAAGGAATATAACTCGTCATGAAGATATTCAAACAGTGCAGTCCAACTCACAACAGAACAAAACATGATTTGCTGTTATATATAAATGATCTTTACCAATAGATGTCAAAGTCTCGTGAGGGTAAATTTAGTTTCTCCATTCAACATGATCAATCACCATGATCATGTATCAGTTGAAGAACCACTGTTTTTTCCACAAAAATACCAAAGAAGAATAAAACACAACCCTGATGGGCTCTGTGGTTCCTTGCCTGCAGATTATTTTAACTGTAGTCCTTTAGAGTTAACCAAGGGTAATTCACAATTTATCAAATCCCAAAAAACTTTAGACCCCATTTTGTCCATAATAATGCTTATCAGCCGAATGTACAGTATTCACTACCATAGAACTTATCTGAATCAGAAGGTAACATGCAATGTCCTTCATCAAACTACCCAAAAGAATGCTGGCTAGAGGAAGGAAAGAGGAATGTTAATGACCATCAATTTACACCAGTCTTCCCCCTCTGTTGACCTATATTTTCAAACAGGGCATTTATGTCTAAATAGCAAGTTGTCAGCACTTTCTGACCTGACTGACCCCAGAGGCCATAGGGGCCGGTGATTGATACAGCACAGATGGCTTGCTTATTGCAATATAAACAAGACATGGAATATTGATAAACTAACTTGACTGTGAGGCAAATTACGTATTTTAAGAATTGAACAATACCCATTCAGCAGCATGCTATAATGAATGGCAGTATAGCCTCATTTGTCCCTAAGAATGCTGATCAGCCAAAGGCACTGACTACCATAGTACTAATATGAAAAACCCTCAACATTGTAACATATAATTTGTAGAAAAACTATCACTTTGCACAATGTTATCATTTATAGTCCATATGGCCCACTCTGAAGTTGTACCCACAAATGTTGAATGCTGCAAAGGGTTCCACTATCACAATGCTTATCTGACAAACTGGCTTTCAAATTGTAAAGCAAAATTTGCAGAAAAGCATGATTTCATAAAATGGCCTATATGGCCCCATATGAGACCAATAATCCCATACAACCTGAAGGAGCCCTTACCATAGTAGTAACATCACACAATTTCAACTGAATATCATACAATCTATAGGTGAATCATTGGCAGGATTTCATAAAAGGGCCATATGGCCCACTTGGACCTTGTACACAAACAACCTGAATACCCCAGGTCCCACTACCACAATGCTAATGTGACAAACCTTTCACACTGTAAAGCACAGTATGCAGAGAGAAACATTTTGCATGATTTTACAAAATAGTCCATAAAGCCCATATGGAACAGTTAATCCTGAACAACCTGAAGGAATCTCTATCAGAGTAGTAATGTGACACAATTTCAACTGAATACCATACAATCTGTAGGAGGAGAAGCATTTTGCATGATTTCATAGAAGGGCCCATACGGCCCATTTGGACCTTGAACCCTCCAAATCCTGAACACTTTGGGTTCCACTACAGCAATGCTAATTTGACAAACCCTTCACACTGTAAAGCAAAGTAAGCAGAAAAGAGAAATTTGCATGATTTTATAAAATGGTCCATATGGGACAATCAATCCCAAAGAACTTGAAAGAACCTTTACCATAGTAATAATGTGACACAATTTCAACTTAATACCATACAATCTGCAGGAGAGGAGGCATTTTGGATGATTTCGTAAAAAGGTCCAAATGGTCTATTTGGACCTCAAAATCTGGAACACCATACAGGCACCACTACCATAATGCATTCACATACCAAGCATAAACTTCGTCGAAGCCTTAAAACGTGAGATATTGTGTTAAAATGTCTTCAGAATTTTGCCCAGGGTTGCCAGATCACCTTTGACCTCCACCAAAAACGATAGGGGACACCTTCTCACTATGGCAGAGCTACTTCCCAAGTTTGACTTTCATCTGACTTTCCCCGTTCAGTTAAAGTGTACTGAAGCAAGTGTCACAGAACCACAGTTTTGTTCCCAGTGTCCCCAGACAACATTTAACCTCCACCAAAAACAATAGGGTATACCTCAATATGGTAAACATACATACCAAGTGTGACTTTCATCTGACTTTCCACTATTGAGTTAGAGCGTACCGAAGCAAGTGTCACAGGCATACACACATACACACACCCACACATGCCAACCTGACTGCATATGTTCCTTAGCTGACGCAAGGAACCAACGGTGCAAGCTGCACAACTGTTTCAGTTGTTTGACATCTTTTAATTCAATCCAACCTGTTGTAACTTTGAAGTGTAGTTAAGCTGTAGCAGTTAAGCTGTGGTCAACGCCTGTTTGTGGTATTCATGAATGGGATGTTTTTGCATGTTACCAAGAAAAAACCTTAGTCTATTGAAGTTACTTTGTCACCTGTCTAGAAGTTACTTTGTCACCTGTCTAGAACTTACTTGGGTAAAGTTGAAAGTTTAATAAAGCCAAAATTCCAAGAATTTTCCAGGGTGGCACAGATAAATAGTGCTCACGTAAATACCATGTGAAGCACACATCAAAAGAACACCACACCCCATGAGCCATGACAATGTAACATGCCATGGAAACATGGAGAGAAAAACCACACACTATTGTGTATTTTTACATAACTAGGACAAATTAACAATAAAACATCTTTTCATGTTTCCATAAACAACCAGACAGTCCACATATTTAGAAATAATTGACTGTTTACTGTGACAATGAAACACTATTGCAGAGGTGGATGGGCTAATCATCATGGTAGGCTATCAGATATATTTTTGCGAGTTGTTCACACGATCTATTCTCTTTCTTTTGGCGAGACTTCTGTGCTTGTTACCTAAACACAAAAATGTATTACAGTCTAGTTTACAAAAAACTGCAACATTCTGTGGGCCATTTAGGCTTTAAGGATATATGGCAGAGCAAAATATGATCTTGCATGAAATACCTGTCATTTCATCCCCTTGCAAGTTCGCACCAAAGTTGAAGTCATTTCGCCACCAAATACCTACAAGTTTGCCCCTTTGCACCAACTGAAGTCGAATGCTGCTGTGATAGTTTTCAAATCAATTTTCAGGTAGCATAAACAAGTTTTCATGATATCAAGAAATCCAGATGGTGACTCCAAGGAAATAGCTATACAAGGGCTAGTCCGGCATGAAATATACCCAAGGCAGTATGTAGAGTGGGAGCTTCGCGTTCATTTTCCAAAAGAAGAGGTCTACCCTTCGAGCTCTCAGTGAAGGTAAAATAACTTGCACGGCTGATGTACCGTACAGAGTCAATAATTCCGAAAGCTGTGCTCACTCAGTCCACAAAGTAAAACAGGTTTTATACCTCCAAATAATTCCAACAGTTGGTAAGCAATCTCAGTTTTCTGAGTCAATGAACTTTCCTGATGGATGTTTACACAACAGTCACAGTGCTATATGATTTACAAGAATACACATGCACAGCATATGGTACAAGCACTCTTGTGTTACTGTAGCTGATGCAGCATGTGCACCAGCTGGTTTGTCACGCCATATCTATGTACAGCATGCATGCAAATGGCAGCATAGCAGAGGTGTCAACTCCCAGCAGAGTGCACAGCAATATTTCGGTATCATTTTCTTGAAGTACCTCTGGGTAGTGACCCTGTTTATGAAAATATGTGATTTGTATTCTCTGGAGCAAATTGAACAAACAACAAAAAAAATTATAGAAAATAATCCAATTTTCTGAAGACATGGGAAATGGTATTATAAGTTCTAATACATGTGAAAGTGCACTACAGTACTGATTTCGCTTAGTTCCCGATAACGCTCGTTGACCAAAAATTCAACTAAATCAATGCATTTTCCCACGAAAGTTATCTAAATCTATCTATTTTTATCAAATCACCAATTAGTGACTACCGAACCGTATTTTGTCGAAGTTTCAACAAAGTTTGTTGAACAAATTCCAAACGATGTTCATCGATGGAACAGGGTTCGATAACGAGCGATATTGGGCGTAGAAAACCTAAAAGATAGACGTGAAACGGTCGTTTGTTATAAATATTACCATAGTGAGACCCAATGAAGTGTTATCTTATGGACATCGAAACAGATTGACTTTTTTGCATGTAGTTAAACCATAATCGACCCGATATTTTTTTAGTTCTTCCGTAGCATTTTTTTGTTTGCACAGTAGCCTATTAGGAAAAGCCTCTCACTGTGCTGCACGGTGTAGTATGCAGTGTACGTAATTGAACAGCATGTGTATAGGCTTGTGCAACACAGGTCAGGGTTTGTGATACGTTTGAACAATCACGGTTTGTGATACGTTTGAAATACCTCTCTTAGCGTGGAGATCTCTGCAGCGTACGGTAACCATGCGACTTGCGCAGGGACTAAGTTGACCTAACAGGTGTAAAACCAAGAAGCCACACCAAACACGCTCAAATGAAAATTTTCAGTGCATGTCATTCAAGGGTTAAGTTATCACAGACAGACAGTTCCCAAATTTTTAATATAATGATCTTGGTGTCGTCTGATTTCTTTTTTTCAAATGTTCGAAACTTTTTCATAGTTTCACAAAGATAAGAGGGGATTAGTTGCGTGATCTTCAACCATTAAATGAGGCAGCTTAAAACATCGTAAGGCTTTCAAGAACAAGTGAAGAAAAGAGGCTGCAATTCAGTTTTGAGTATCTTTTCCTTATTAAGAAAACACTTTTTGAACATGCAAAAACCATTGAAATCCATTTCGCACGTTCGGAAATCTTTAAGTGCGTTTGAATTTTTTTCTGTTTCAAATTTTCGAAAGTTTATCACAACGCCCGAAAATGCTTTCGTAGCTTCAAAAATCTTTCTGCGGGTTCGGAAATGACTTTGCGAGTCTTTTCGTAACGTACGTTTTTTTTTTCTTTTTCAAATGTTCAAAAAATGATCACACGTTCAAACCAAGAAACAACAAATGATTAATAGCGTGTCCTTTGAAAATTACAGTCATCAATACACTTGAATCTCTTAATTATGAAAAAAATCTGACTTCATAAACATTCTGGCGCGTCGGGAATGCTTCGGAAATACTGTGTGTTTGAAAAGCTTCCCGTAGGTTAAATACAAGTCTTTGTACATATGTTCGTACACTTTTCGCATGTTCAAAACAAAAACCAAAAAATGACTTGATTAGCCTACTTGATAACGAGTTCTCCTAGTTCAAAGTGCAACTGAATTTTCAAGGATCAATACTGGGATTGCCGAATTTATTTATTCATAAATGTAACGAAGACAAATGTGATAAATGTATCAAAAAGCCTTAGTTATAATTTCAGAATTTTCCTAACGGTATTGTGGAAAATAAATGTTTATTTCCATCAAATCCTGCGGTTACGAGATGACAACTATGTCGTTTTCCTCCCACAGAAATAAATAATGTTCATGATTCAGTAAAAAGAAAAAAAAAACACCGCACCTGTTGGCTCCATAAGATAAAAAAAAGGTTTTAACTCACCTAAGTATGCATTGTCCATAATTGAAAATTGAAATAAATTCATGTTGATTTCCAACCTTTTTTTTAATTCCATTAAATCTCTACAAATCAATCACATGGTTTCTTTTGTATAAAGAAGAAATTTGACAACATTTTCAAATTCGGACAGCTAAGCGGGTACTGCAAAATTATCAGGCGTTTACCGTGTTTTTCTTTTTACCGAATCGCAATTGAAAGCAAAGGCTAGTCCAGTCTGTTATCTTCCCGTTACATTTCTTTTAGTTTTGAAAAGTGGCTGGGAATAGTCTGCCAACTTTTGTCAACTCTGGACCACCCTCCCCTATTCTCTTTACCGCGACTGCACACCTGTTTGTTCCATTTTTTCCCTTTAAAAGGAATGGCCCGTGTAACTTTTTTCCACCTTTTACTTTCTTTAAGAAATATCTGGGTCAACACCTGGTCGTACGCCGACCCGGAATTTTTCAAACACCTGTTAGATAAGGGTAAGGATGCATAATGAGCTCAGTGCTCATACCTCGTGCGGGAGATCCCTTAGTAGTGAAAGAATCTGGAAAGGAACCTTTACACTATTAGCAGCACCCAATACCAACTGGGTATAGAGAAAAACATTCATGTGTAACGTTATACAAGCATACGAGCATTCATCGGGCTTAAAAGAAAAAGTACCTTTGTTCAAATGGACTCTTCTTTGAGGATACGGATAAATTTGAAATTGTACAAAATATTTTTTTCCACTGAAAAAACAGGTTTGATACTACAATGTAATTAAATCATCTGACTCGTTCAAAAACATTTCGTAATATGTTCGATAATCGTTTTTTTTTTTTTCTGTTATGTACAGGTTTTCTACCAATATTTGAAAACTTTTTGCAACTTTCTTTTGTGGTGCTAGCCTACTTGGCACTTGCATACTGCAAATTGTTAGCAATCAGTACAGCAGTCTCATGAAGGAACAGTTTTATTTTACTCTTTATCGGTTTTATGAAATAAAAAGCTAGTCGCTTTTTGTTTTGCTCAGGCTGAGGAGCACTGGACATAAAAGCGATCATTTGTCATCACAAAGAATTGTGCTCACTGATTGGCCACAAATGTTTATGAATGAAGGCCGTCGTTTGTAAAATTTTGGGGATTTCCCGCATATTACGTATTTTCACGGAAGGATGTCATGCTATTGCCAATTGAAGTACACCCTGTTTTAATCATACACGTGGATGAGCCAACGGAGTGTGTATAATAGAGCATGCGCGCAGTGCTAATATAGTGGCCATGGGTGTCAATGAAATTATAAACCAAAGCGTGGGGTTTCATTTGGGGACATTTCCTGCCGTGTACGTTTTGTTCGGTTCGGGTTTTGTTGCAGTAACAAAAATTAAAAAAAATATCCAACCTGGGTTTTGGTGTAAAAAATAAAAAACATTGTTCAACTCAAAATTGCTCCGTACTCTCAAAGGAGAGTCCACTTAAAAGCAGGTACTTTTTATTTCCCGCGCTAGTGAACGGTAGTATAACGTTAATGTAACCTTACACATGTTTTGTCTATACCCAGTTGGCATTGGATGCTGCTTGCAGTTGGTTTCTTTGCATGGGGGGGGGGGGCATTATGCAGCTGTAAGCTACGCTTGCAGGTGGTTTGAGAAATTCTGGGACGCGCATGACAAGGGTCGTGACCCAGATATTGTAAGAAAAATAAAAGGTAGAAAAAGTTTCCAGGCCATTCTTTACCAGGAAAAAAAGTAATTGGAACAAAGTACACCTGTGAAAGTTGGGGGAGAGTGGCCCAATGTTGACAAAAGTTGGCGGACTATTCCCAGTCATTTTTCAAAAAGAAAAAAGGATAGGTAGCGGGGAGATAACGGACTGAAGTAACGGCGTACACTGGTACACAGTGTGGTGCGCTACCTCAGTAAAAGGACAATCATCTGGCTTTGCAGTGGCCGCATATTGGTCGCATTGCGCGAAGGCATCTCTTTCTTGTTCAGACTTTTTTACCCTTTCTTTTGACGCCATCCAAATTTCATTCGAAATTTGATTATTTCCACAAGGATTTACCGGAGACATATATGTGCAAGTAAAAACAGAATCGAGTAGCTGTGGTCACTATGGGCATTGTATGCGCTATTTGCCTCTTAACAAGGATAGCCTACATTTCACACTTTAACAAAATAAGGCGATTGAATCCTTCAGAATTTGGTCTAAATTACAGTACATGGAGATTTCATATCAAACAGACCTAAATAATTATAAAGTAGATTATATTTTAATTTTAAGTCATCAAACTATGCCCTTTTTCATAAAAAACATAAGATTTAATTGATTAGATTATTTCACAATTTTTCAACAATTATTCAATTTACTGTCAAAGTGAATAATGTGAGCTGTTAATGAAAGAGAGGGGGGGGGGGTACGACAGACTATCACGTAGCCGCTGTCCGATGTATCTTATCAAATCTGTAAATGGAGTTCGTAAGCCTCCCAATCTGGAAATTTAATGAAATTAATAATGAAAACTTTGACATCAAATGGATTATTTTGTTTACGGACACTGCATGTTTCGGTGAGTTATTTCTTTTATGTATTATATGGAGCCAACTTAAGTGTTAGACTAGGTAGAACAAGGTTTAGACCTGCTTCTAATATTTAAATTGGAACGCTGCAATTCCGAGAAACTGAATTATATCGCTCTGAATTGGTGGAAGTTTTTTTTTTTTCTATTCTTTTCTGAACGCGGACATGAGTTTCAACAGGAATTTCGTTTACGCCAACTCGGAAAATCATTTAAAGTGACCGAAGTATAAAGTCCTCAGCCTTTTGTCTTACATCCTATATCACTCGCGTTGGCTTTTGCTGCAAATTGTAAGGTCACTGTGATATGAGTCATAAGATTTTGTCGTTGTTTTCGCTGCACCAGCCAACTAGCGTCAGTGTTGGTTTGGTCAATATGATCATACACTCATTTGCCTTAAATCATGAGAATCGTGTCCCAGACGTATGCATTTTTAACTTCGTTTTCAGCAATTTTTGCACAAATTAAATGTCCAGTTATGCGAAAGCTGTACTGTGTGTCACGGAAAAAAAAGTGTGCTGCCAAAAAAAATGTGTGCTGCCAATGGGACTTTCAGGTACGGTTCCCCAGTGTGGGTGAAAAAGGCCTGCACTCACCACTATTTTCTATTTGGTCTTCTTGCTGTCGCGTTGGTTTCTTTTACGAAAGTTGCATAGCATAGATGTGCTACAGTTTACAGTCTGATCTTTAGATAGCGCTATAAGGCTACTACAAAGTATCAAACGCACATTGACATGGCCTTGCATACATCTGTGATACTTTTTTATCAAACGTCGGACTCTACCCTCCATGCGAAGTCAATAAAAAAAACGGCTGTGTGGCGAGGACTACAGTTTCAACGAAACCCTCCTTCTAGTAAACATTTGTGGTTTGGTGTCGATAGGTGTCGATAGGCGTCGTTGAAACTTCCAAGAGATTTCGTTGACAAATGCGACCTTTGCGGTGAAAATTTTGTCAACGAACTTTATCATTTGCGTACGAATTTTATCTTTTTTTATCGTTTTTTAAATACTTTTAAACGATGGTTATCTTTCAACGAATTTTTTTCAACGGGAACTAAGCGAAATCAGTACTGTATGTAGTGCTTTATTAATCAGTGCAATACCTTGCCAGTATCACATTCCGAAGAAAGAAAAAAACTCTCTCAATGCATGCCCCAATCTCTCCTATTTGTGAAATTTAAAAAAAGTCACTGCTACAGCTTGCGAGGCTGGTAGAATTGGGTGGTTTTGAATGGTTTGGGTCATTTGGATGGTTTCCTGGTTGGATCATTTTGGGTTGTTTTGGATCATTTTGGCTTGTTTTGCCTAGTTATGGCTCATTTTGGTTTGTATGGGTGGTTCTATGTTTACAAATGTCCAAGTAACAACCCCCCCCCAATTTAGGTCAACAATATATGGTGAATGTATTGTGCAGCAATTAATCATCACAAATACAAAGGACATCATTGAACTTCTGTAGTAAAAAATCAACATTTTACAGCAACAAGAAATCCTGTCCATAATATTCAGTGAATCGAGCCTTACCTTGTCTAACTCTTTCACATTGACATAAGTTGCACAATTCACTTTTATTCTCAGGTTGTCTGCAACCTCCCATGCACATTTAGATGACATAGGAAGAGGTGCTGCTGGTCCTCTCCTCATGTAGGATGGGATTGGAAAGTGAACTTCTGGCAAACTGTTGAGGACACTTTCCTTCGACATAAGCATCAACTGAGGAGTGTCACCCTTGAGAAGGCATTGACGAACGTACTGAAAAACAAAAGCAACTGTGGTAGATTTCATGGGATAGAAATCAGAGTTGATGTAGTGATACTGGCTAAACAGTGCCACACCTTGACTGTTGATACATTTCATAGTACAAATAGTGATAAAACAAAGAAGATGCATAAATCTGATATATTGCATATGAACGGTGAGGATAGGCAACATGCTTGGTCTTCATAATATTAGTCATATCTAATGTCACCAATTGGGATGTAAAAAGGGCTACATACACACTGAACTGACTGAAATCTGTTGATGTGGGGTGATGAATGATGGGCATCATGTACTCAATATGCATACATCCATACTTTACAAGAAATATGTCCAATTTCCCTGCTTTTAGATTCCATGTGTCCCTAAATGACCTTTGACCTCAGTTAAAAGCAATAGCATTCTTGAACAAATTGTGGTAGGCCTGCATATCATATATACCATCTGGATAAGCTTCCCTTCTTGAGACATTGTGTTTACAATATCTTTTACTCTTTGAAGATTGCTGACCCAAATGACCTTTTACTTCCATCAAAAAACAGTAGGTGTCTTGTACTCATGTGATACATCTACATACTAAATACACAAGGTGCCTAAACTCCTCACAATGAAATATTGTATTTACAATGTTTGCACCATTTGCCCAGTGTTGACCCTAAATGACCTTTGACTTCTACCAATATCAAAAGGGGTCTTACACTCACTGTGGTTACTGTCACATACATACCAAAGGTCAGACCAAACTTCCCTTCTTAAGAATGTGTTTGGTTTTCACTATTTACCTCCATGTTTCAAGGTGCATCAATGAAAAGATGTAGAATATCAATCAGCAAAGACAATGAGAACCATTACAATGTGAATATTCAAATTGACGTATACACTTTAAGAACCAAACGGTTTTACATTTAAGCAACAGTGATAGTCAGAGTTGACTGAGAGCAGCATAGTATTGAATCAGATAAAAACATGCTGCTTCAGTGCTTACTGAGATAAACAGGAGGACACCGAACTTTAACCTTGTTGGTCGTCCATGCAGAATTTTAGATGTTCCAGACAAAGGTGAAAATTGAGCCCTGCTACATCACTTCACATATCTCTTCTACATAAATGTCAGAATAGATCATCTGGAAGTAAATAGTTACATTCAGAAACCACCATAGCAAGTGTTTCCACACTCCAGTCTCTGTACAATTATGGAAAACTTGGTAACAACTTCCAAAATATCTTTACTGTACTATACCTTGTACTGAGAAATTGGAAAGTCTTGTAGGATGTATTCATCGCATCCACACACTTTGAGAACGTAGGTCCTCTTGTACTCTTCAACACACTTCTGTTGTGCTTGCTTGTTTAGTTTTGGCATCTGCTGGGCTTTTTCTCTTATTGTCTCAGCTATGATGTCTTCTGGAGTACTGTCGTGGGATATCTTCAGTTCATATTTCTGATCATCATTCACTGATGATATCACCCAAATAAGTAAAAATATCCTTCCTGAAATATGCGAATATTAGATATCAAGCAATAAATCAAGTTGAGAGCCAGCCTAAATCTTGCTCTCTGTCATAAAATTCTTTTTCATTTGTTGCATGAAGCAAAAACAATCAAGTCAATCTGAAGGTCAGGCATTCTTTATTGTTTTTGTTACCAAAATACCGCATCATAATACAATAAGCAATGTGGCAATGCATGACATATTCTGAAGTTACTAATAATGTCACCAAGATGCAAATTTGAAAATTTTTGCTGCACTAGTGCAAAATTTAATTGACTTCATTTTTCAATGATCCAGCTCTGCAAAACAAGTTTGAGTGAAAAATGCTAGCACAACTACAGTCTTAATGGTTGGGTGACATCACTGACATGAATATGACATTCTGGAATATTGGTTGCATTACTCCTTAGAAATGTTGGCGATAACCACAAGTTTCACCAAAATCCATTGAATATTGACAATTCTACCCATAGGTAAATTTCTGCTTTATACCTGCATCATGAACATTGCCTAGGTATGCAAATTTATATCCTCAAGAGAGGGACTCACATGATATGTCTTTTGTTGTCCTTTGTCTACTGTATTTGTCTACTTAACCAATGTTTCAAGGACAATTGAGAATTGTATGCATTATGCACCTGGGGTTTGTTTGGAAGCATGCATTTACTTCTATACAAGGATTCATATAACTTACCAATTTAAAACCCAGTGATAAAGCAATAAAGGGATAATATATATAGGCCCAAAAAAAGAAACACTGACACTGTGCAACACTCCCTGTCAGCACATCTGCATTTTCTTCAAACTCTGAAAAGACATATCTTGAAAACGGTATTACACAGGAATACAATTCCAACAGATTTCTGTTCAGGGTTTCACTCTGCAACTTTTGAGTAAAGCGAGGTTGTTTTCTAGGTCAATGTTTCGTGACCGTAAAGTACCACATTTCATGGTGTGAGTGATTTAGGCCTATGTAGATATTTACTGTACATTATATCTAACAAGACAAACAAATGGCAAGATCAAAGATAAATTCGGAGGATCTTAACTATGACTACTGCTGGAGGCTGCACATGAAACCAATCTTAAGGGGAAAAATCTCTTTTGCCAATTATTGTGGCTATTCAACTTCTTGCCAGAGGTTACAGCTGTACATACAGCAAGCTGAATAGTAGGTTCATTGTACAAAATGAAATTCAGAAAGCAAAAATATACATGATAATAGTAACTAGAAATACAAAGGGTTTGTGATTCCTTGCTACATGATTATATAACAAACATGAATTATCCACATGACAAGTATAAAATCAACTGCAGTTATTTTTCTTGATACAACACAAGCCTTTAACCCAAAATGACCTTTATTTTGGTGACCTGAAATGACCGTGACATTTGACGTCCACCAAAAGCAATAGGGATCACCTACCCAGTATGGCCAACTCACACATCAAGTATGACATCAGTCAACATTACCCTTCTGGAGTTAATGTGTTAGCAAGGTTTGACCTCGGGTGACCTCAAATGACCTTTGACCTCCACCACAAACAAAAGAAGTCTTCTACTTAGTATATACAATCTACTCATCAAGTATGACATCAGTCAAGGTTAGACTCCTGGAGATATTGTGTTTACACATTTTTACAGTTTGACCTCTGGTGACCTCAAATGACCCTTGACCTCAATCAAAACAATAGAGATCTTCTGCTCATTATTACCAACTTACACACCAACGATGACATCAGTCATGGTTACTCTTCTGGAGATATTGTTTTCAAGTTTTTACAGTTTGACCTCTAGTGACCTCAAATGACCTTTGCCCCACACCAAAGATGATAGGGATCATCTAATTAGTATGACCAAGCAACACACTAAGTATGACATCAGTCACAGTTACCCTCTTGGAGATAATGTGTTTACAAGAAGCGTCTCACACACACACACACACACCCGCACACACACCCACACACACACACACACACACGACATCAGGACTGCATAGATTCCTTTTGTCTGTAGCAAGTAATCAACCAGAAGGCAGAAATGCATTGCGGTTTCAATGATAAGATTAAGAACATTTTTGCGGAATCTGATATAATAGCATTAGTATGTGACACATTGAGCTACGTATGCTTTATATGAAGTATGAGATCTGCACAAGCTTCCTTTCTTGAGATCATACCCACATTTTCACAATTTGACGCTTGTTGACATGGAATGACCTTCTACCTCCATTAAAGACTAACGTTCTTTTGCTAAATGAGATGCAACTACACATTGAATATGACATCTGTCCAAGCTTCCCTTCATGAGGTAATATGTTTACAAGAATTCCACACTGTGACCTTGTTGACCACAAATGACCTTGGACCTTCACTAAAGAAAATGAAAATTTTTGTAAATTCAATGAGATAATCCTACAATCTAATCGGGAGATCCGCCCACGTTTTCCTTCTTGAAATGTTGTGCTTACACACTCTTCACAATGTGACCCCTGTTGACCTCAAATGACCTGTGACCTCCACCAAAATCAACAGGAATCTGGTAATCAATGTGACACACTCACATACTAAATGTGAAATTTGTCCAAGCTTCTTGCAATAAACTGTTTACAAGTAAGCTGTGTCAGTAGGAGCACTATGCATATATCAGTAAACATGGCTGCTCCATACCTAAATGGCAGGAAAATATCCACTTCATCACTTTAACTCTGCAATCAACAACCCTGAAAAACTATGCATTTGTTTTCTTTTTCACAAAATGGTGAGGAATCGAGACACACCGAGTGTCAATATGTAACCACTAACTTGAAGAAATTAAACGCCAGACAAATTGGGGGGGGTGGGTGAGGGATAAGGATGGAAGATATTAGGAAGCTTACATTTAGAAGTGCTAGTAAATTATTTACCCATCCCCTGTGGCTATAAGCCAATATGATTGAGCAGAGCTTGGTCTCAAATGCATTGAGTTGGAGTTATGAAAATGTGTTGGTTTGTCGTAACACTGTTATATATGGTGAACTTTTCTCCACTCTTTTTTAAGTTTAATGTGCAAAGTTTTAGTGTAAAATATGCCATCCTGTTCCTGATGACCCAATATAAGATTAGCAATATATCAGGCAACATAAAGCACATTTTCAAACAGTTTGGGTCAAAATTTACTTGAAAATCTTAGTCTAGTTCGTTCCTATACAGTAAGTGTAGGGCACAAGTAATACATGTGTTGGCTAGGATCTATCTCAGTATTACATATATATGTTAGGCTACAGCAAAAGTCCCAAGTCACTCTGAACAAAAATATCTCGTAGAAGGAAACCTTTGAATTAAAATTTGCAAAAATGATGCGGATTGCTAGTTTGGGGTGTTATGCACATGCCATGCAAATGTTTGTGGCAGTTTTGACCAAGTGAGATTTTTTTTTTTTATACTTTCAACATTGTATCTTGCTTTTCTGGACATGTGTATCTACAGTACCAAGTGTATACAGACAACAAAACAGCAGGTGAAATCCAACTATGGCGTTTGTGACTGAAATCGCTCACTTTAGGGAGTCTAAAACCTTAACAACATTCGCAGTTTGCATCAACAGAAAGTTGTCTTTGGAATAAACGTTGGGTAAGCATTCGTTCCGACCAGAGAGTTAAGCAACTCCCTGTTCCTGCCCTACTGCCTTGCATACGTGATGTACTGTATGTGTACGTGTGTCGGCTCCTTACATGGGCAGCAAAGACAATTAGCCCCGTAAGGCGCCTTTGACGCTATATTGTCTTTGATGGGCAGTATGTACTTGGAACGCATCTATCATTCTATGCAACGTATGACTCAGTATAGGGAGATGGTATACGGAGATGGGCTCAAAACTGTCGGTGAAAACCTTATTTAGCTATTTTTTTCCCCTGCTTATACAACTGAGATTTCTTTTTGGCGGGAATTACGGGGAAAATGTTACTCCATGTTTCATTAACACGAATGTTTTTCAATGGAAACATGCATGCAATTCACTCCTCTTTTTACTAGTGATGTATCTCATATGGTGGGAAGTACAGCCATATCGGCCTTTCAACTGTTTTTCTAGGTAGGTGTACAGTACTTCAGATACTCCTCGGTCTCGCACTTTGCTTTTGTTTTTATGTCTGACAAACATTGCTACTTATTTTGATGTTCCATTGTCACCAAGTTTTTTTCTTTTTACTAAAATGCTAATTTGTGTTCATTTGCCCTGCAAGGTGCACAGTTTTTGCGCACACAACTTGAAGAGGTTGTCTTGGAATTTTCCGTAACCCCCAATCACGGACTATTCCAATTTCGTACAGTTCAGTTAGTACTCTCTGATCGACTAACTTGAGAAGCGAGGGGGTATCAATTGGTTTCTTCACACGGCTTTACTTTTTACATGCCCACGTATACAAGTGAATCATCACAGTTTATTTACAAGGTTTTCACACTTTGACCTTTGTTGACCTCAAATGACCATTGACCGCCATTAAAAAAAATAGCGTTCTTGTACCCTATAAGATACACCTACACACTTCATATGACATCTGTCCAAGATTCTCTTCTTGAAATATTGTGTTTTCAAGGTTTTCACAACCTGACCCCTGTTGACCTCAAATGACCTTTAACCTCCACCAAAAACAATAGGGTTATTCTACTCAATGTGGTAGGGCTGTGTAAGCAGTAGCGATATTCCAAAAAGAAAATATCGATATATCGGCAACAAAATATACATAATATCGATATTATCGATAATTTCGCAGAACAGGTACACACAATGTGCTACTGCACATATGGACCCAAATTGTGGGCTTAACACATGTTTTATGATACTTCAAAAAAAGAGCAGTTTGACTGACACAAAGTGTATTGAAACTTATTTTTTTCTTCTTAATTTTCACCCCATCCTCGTATTCTCAAATGTTCCTTTCCCCATGTGAATTGTTTGAGGTGTATGTTTGCCTACTTGAACCCGTTTTTACCCTATCCCGAACGCCTTACCTGAATAGTGTAACTTGTGAACCTACGCTCCGTAACTACTATATGAAAACAAAAGTGGCAGCTATTATTGTCTTTCAACAGCAGCACCTTGTACATTCGGTAAAAAAAAAAAACTGCTATGCATCGTATGCTCATCGTGCTACGCAAGGGGTATTTTGGTGAGATACTAGATATTCTCATACACTGGTGTGTTGTTTTGGAAACCGACTGTCCAATCAGATTGCTCATCGCGAGCTACCAACAGGTGTTGTGGGCGGGGAAAGCTGGGGCAAGAGCCATATATGGATGTGAGCGTGAGCAGGCCGCCGCTTGCCTTCAGTACTGACCACGTGCAATCTCATGACTACAGATACTATAGTAGTTTCTCTGTGTTATCGCCGTTTATCAAACACGATAAAATACAGACTTTTCTATAATATAGTCTCGCCGATTAATATCGGCGCAGTGAAAATACAGGTAAACATAAATATACAGACATTAGAGTAGTTTCTCCCTATTATCGCCGTGTATCAAACACGATAAAATAGAAGCTTTTCTATAATATAGTCTCGTCGATAAATATCAGCGCGATGAAAATACGGATTTTCTAGTGCAGCGCATCGTGTTGTAAAACGATAAAATATAGACTTTTCTGTAAATATAGTCTGTGGATAAATATCGGGGCAATGAAAATATAGGTTTTGGGGGAGTGAAATGTTTCATTATATGCGGGATTTGTGTGGCTTGTAACTGCGGGTCGTGCGGGATGCTGTACCAATGGGCGGCGTGTTAAAACGATATATAGACTTTTTCGGTAAATATAGTCTCGCAAATAAATATTGGTGTAATGAAAATATAGGTTCTCTGTGAGTGGAATGTGTGCGTCGTTTACATACGGAAAGGGTTTATGTGGCTTTTACTGCAGGTCGCGCGATGTACTGGACTATTGGGGGACGTGCATAAAACGATAAATACAGACTTTTTCTGTAAATATAGTCTCGTAGATAAATATCGGTGCAATGAAAATATAGGTTTTCAGTGAGTAAAATGTGTGTACGTTACATCATGCGGGAAGGGTCTGTGTCGCACAAGGTGAATTACAGGATCGGAAGCAGGGCTTTTCCAGAGTATATCCAATCAGTACTGTGAACACGCATACCCCAGTCATTCACTACACAACAGCTGTTTTAGACGGCGTGAATCTGGGCAGTTTGACACAGAAATAAATTATCTGGATGTGCTTTGACTGACTTAGCGTGAACTTGGCGGTTAATCTTCAAACAGGATTTCCATGAATGTAGGAGTAACGATATATAGTTATAGATGTAGCAGTCTATATTATCGATATTTTTCTATATTATAGTATTTTCTATATATCGATATAGTTCCAAGGTGGATATCGATAATATTCCTGAAAACGGGATATACATATTATCGATAATATCGATATACCGCTACTGCTTAGGGCTGTGACTTTGCGATTAATGTACTAAACGTTTAATCGCATAGTTTTGCGATTAATCAGCGATTAATCGGCGATTAATCGCAACTTGCCGTATTCCATTGAGGTCGTAAAGTGGTGAATTCAGCGAGTAATTTTTTTCTGCATAGCAGATGGTGTATTGATGTGTGTGCTTCCCTGTACTGCAGAAAAAATAACGCTGTGATTGCGCCAGAATCTGTAGTATTGCGCAATCGTTCACTCACTTCACTTCTGATAACGTTACAGATAACATTACAACGGACACCTCATTCCATTTTAATTTTCATTTAAGTAACGAAAGATTCAATTATGAAGAGCTATTCTGTATAAATTTGCTTTAAATGAAGGTTTATGCAGATAAAGTTTGTGCTCTTAGTTGCATCAGTAGCTAAATGAAGGTTTGGGTTTAATGGTTTTTCAAGCAGCGATCATTCACAAAGTATAGGCTAGTATAGGCTTGCCTATACTAGCCTAGGCTAGACATGAAGCGAGGCGACTGACTTGCTTTGTTCTCCATTGTAATTACTTTGTATTCAAATCCACCCATATTGTGTCTTCGTGTCAATCTGCACGCTTTCTCGCGGATTGACATGTCCACCCATTGTTTGGATCTGTATTTTGATAGTTTATTTCGTGTTTGTCAACATCATTACTGCTAATCTTCGTAAACTTGCTTGCCGTACGTGCGCGTGTAAATCTAGTTTGAACCAAAGACAGTGCGCCGTAAGACCGGTTACTCTCACGAAAGTGTACGCGACCGCATGTATGCAATTGAAGCAGTAAGCAGCGTTGATGTATGGTATGATGGCGTATACAGCATCTTGATACCTCTCCTTATTATTGGGGAATCAGAAAATGATAAGTTAGGTCTTTTACTTTGGTGATTCGGCAATTTATTGAAGAACAATTTGAACTCTTCTTCCCCCACACCATAACATGGAAATCGATAACAACCGGATTGCATCTATGTACACTCACTTCATCATATCTCAGCGCCCATGTTTAGTTTTCTTACCAAAATGGCGGGTGCTTGCCTGCATGGATGTACTAAGGCTTTACAAGTAGAGTAACCGCTACACTGTCTTTGGTTTGAACAATGTGCAAAACCTGTTCATAACGTTGTAATTGTGTGCTTTGTCAATGCAGCTAAATTTGTAGAATGATTACAGTGTAGATTAATTCCGCGAACTCTGTGATGTATAAAGTTGCGCGAAGTCGGCGATGGTAGCGGCATGAAAAGAGATTAATCGCACGTAACCTTTTACTAAACGTTTAGTTGGCAGGCGATTAATCGGCAATCAATCGCTAATCGCTCCCAGCCCTACAATGTGGTACACCTACGTACCAAGTACAACATCTGTCCAAGCTTCCCTTCTTGAGATATTGTGTTAACAAGGTTTTCACAATTTGACTCCTGTTGACCCCAAATGACCTTTGACCTCCACCAAAAACAATAGGGTTCTTCTACTCAATGTGGTACACCTACGTACCAAGAATGAGATCTGTCCAAGCTTCCCTTCTTGAGTATCGTATTTACAAGGTTTTCACAATTTGACCCCTGTTGACCCCAACTGACCTTTGACCTCCACCAAAAACAATAGGGTTCTTCTACCTAATATGGTTCACCTCATACCAAATATGAGATCTGTCCAAGCTTCCCTTCTTGAGATATCGTGTTTACAAGGTAGGGCGTCACGGACATACACACACACGCATACATACATACACCCGCACATACATACATACACACACACATATGCACGATTACAAAGGTTACGATTATCATTGAAACCAAAAATGACTGACAACTTTTCATGAGAATGGCTAAACCATAAAATCACAGAACATCCTAATGCATTGTTGTATTTTAAGTTCTTGTAGTACACACGTATTGCAGACATTTGTCTTCTTTAATTAACCAGAGGTTCCAGGTACCAGGGTAACTCATAGAGCAAGACAGTGCACTCTTAAATATAAGCATACAACAAAGAGTATGTCTGCCAAATACCATTAGATATTATCAATATATCCATAACTTACATGTTGAATTTATCAGAGTAATGTGTGCTTTCAATTCAAACAGAGGGATCGCCACATCTTGGTGATAAACTTCTCTCTCTTAAACAATTAAACCAGAATGCACAAATGCACTGTGGTTTCAATGATACGATTATGGCATATTTTCTGAATCTGACATTATAGCATTAGTGTCCCATTAAGCTGGGTATGCTTTATATGAAATATGAGATCTGTACAAACTTGCTTCCTTGAGATCATGTCTACATGGGTTTCACAATTTGATCCTTGTTAACATTGAATGATCTTTGATCTCCACTAAAGACCAAGTGGTTCTTGCACTCAGTGAGATACAACTACATACCATACATGACATCTTTCAAAGCTTCCCTTCTTGAGATATGATGTTTTCAAGAAATGGAATTCTTGTATACTCAATGAGATACACCTACATTCTAATTGAGGAATTTGCCCAAGTTTTCCTTCTTGAGATATCATTTTAACAATATTTTCACAATTTGACCCTTGTTGACCTCAAATGACCTTTGACCTTCACCAAAATCAATAGGAACTTGTAATCAATGTGGTAGACTTACATACTAAATATGAGATTTGTCCAAGCCTCACTTCTTGTGATATAGTGTTTACAAGTAACCTGCGTCAGTATGAACAAAAGCAGATACACATATACCGGGTGCTCAATACCTGGTATAACAGAAATTTTCTTGTAATCACCATTTACAGTGTTACTTGAACATACCATAACAAGAGAGTATTAGGTTACACAACCTAACACTCCCTTGAAGTGGGAACTTCACTGTCTTTTTTGCTATGAAGGGAGAAGGGGGGGGGTGGTGGTGGGTACCAGTGACTACAACCATGTTATGAATCTTACCCTTGTCAAGCCTTTGGAAAACATGCTTTGGCAGTTCTTCCGAAACTTCTAAGTTTGGTGGATACACATACAGGGCATGCTCCATTTTACCACGTGCTTCACGTTCTTCAACCACTGTTTTGCACATGCTGAGTACATTTCTTCGGAAATCAATGACTTCTGGGTCTTTGAGCTGATCAAATTCATTCACAGATATTCCTATAGCTGATCCTGTTGATAAAAATATACAATATGAGCAATGCATCAGCAGAATTAAAGGATAAAATGAATCATCAAATCACGTTTGGAAGTGAACGTATTACGTGAAACAGTAGTAAAGTCTAATAAACTGTTCAGATCAATAAAATGTGATCAATGAGAAGCACCTTACCAATGTCATAGTTAAGCATCTTTTCTTCCCTGTTGCCAGCTGGCTCTACTACTTTCAGCCAGGGCTGAAAGAGCCGCAGGTCGCACAGTCTTCTTCCTTCATCGTAAAATTCCTCTTTCTCTGCATCTTGAGTGATTGTGACAAAGATGTAAGATGATGCTTCAGCTAGCAGATTGGCCAAGGGTAACTTCAGGGCTTCTCGCCACAAGAGAGTCTTGATGGCTCCAAGGGAAGCTTCTCTCACACATTCTAATGGTACGATAATACCGGTGGGCAGCAGGCACTCGATGTTTACTTTGGGAGGCATAATATGGGAGCCCCACAGCTCCCCTGATGATGGTGGCATGATTGTGTCAGGGTTTCCACAATACCTATCAACTTTGCTCTACACATCACACCTTGCACCCAGTCAACTTTAGTGTTTCTTCCATGATTCAAGTTACGAGATTTTCATCCCTTCATCACTTTCTCACAGCCATGTTGTAACATAGGTAGTTAGTCTTGACCATAGCCTCATTGGTAAAGTGACAAATGGGGACAGCTAGTGCAAAGAGCAAAGATGAAATAGACTTTTAATATTGCTAATTGGTTTGGTCAAAATTTGGGAAGTACTACTTACTATTAAAGATCTGTTGCAGTTATAGTGAAATTTTAAAAAATTCCTGAGAATACATTGCAAGCTTGCAGAGAAAAATTTAACTCCAAAATAATTATTATCTACAAACAGACAACAGTAGTTGTAAAGGTCTTACCTAAAAATGAAGTTGGGTACATTATTGAACAGTTTGTTCTTGATTGTAGTGAAACCCAGAGTAGCGCACCTGTCAAATGTAGGCTAGGCCATAACATAATGGATGCTTATTATGCTGACCTAACATTAATCATTTAAAAAGAGGTCCTACAAAAGTATGTTAGTCATACCCTCAATCCCTCATTACTGATGTTAGTAACCATAGCCTAAAATATTTACGATTCTGGCTCCCCTGTCTATCTGAAAGTGTTTTAATTTGAGGCCTAAGTCACGAACAAAGAACTATTCCAGCTATATCTGCTGGTCTAACAATTTAAGTGCTGTACTATGCTAGTGCGTGTAACTTGGCTATCTGATTAACAGAATCTGTATAAACACTGGCCACTTGATATCAGAGAATGGTTCTAGTTTAGAATCAGTGAGCCCAAGCCAGAGCTATTAATGATGGATAATGTTAAGTTTTTGATGGAAAACAACTAAATTGTTTTTGATGGAAAACAACCAAATTAAGTGTCTAAAAGCCATTCATGTTCAGCCATAACCAATGAAATCATGTATCATGGTTAGAATTGCGAGTTAGGCTTGAATTCAAGGTGCATTTATGCAAAACCTAGGATTTTAGGAAGACAGGACTGAACATTAATGGTTGTCCCATTGTCCTGGGTAGGTAAAAAATCATCAGGACAAGAGAATTCCTAAAACCACTTGCCCTTCAGGGCAAGTTGTTTAATATTTTTAAAGGTCAGACCTGCACTAGACTACTCTCAATTTAAGTTGAGTGCATGGCCAAGGGGCAGGGATAGGGTTTGTCAACTTGCTCCTTGATCATGATCACCCCCCACTCGCACACACTCTGGTCTTCAATAAATTGAATGCTATGCTTTATCTTGTGTTACCAAGAAAACACGTCTTTTCAGCTACCAGTGAAGTTTCAGTTGTCTGGCCTTTATTCTCATCCATTTCAGGGCAAGCAAAATTTATCACATTAAGTGTATTCAGAATGCCATTTGCCTCACAAGGCAAGTTAAAGTTCAGTCATGGAAGGGTTATGTCACTTCCAGTCACTGACTCTAAGTTAGTACCCAGAAAATAACTTTTTATAAGTGCAGGCTTTAGAGCAGCTTTCATGAATACAGTTTTTTGTACGGTGAATAGTGCTTCAACTGCAGACTGCAAATGGCTGCGAGATGAAAAAGCTGTACTCAGAGCCTTAAGCTATACTAATGTATGAAAGTGGTGGTGCAGTAGTTGGAACAAGTACTTTTTCATATGAATTGTATCAACAGTTAGGATTATATGAAAATTTTTGTTCGTAAAGTCACAACATTGGTGGTGCATATCCATAAGAATATTTGTGGAACTTGTGGCAGTATCAAGTACAGGAAAACTGGAACCTGAATGAAATTGATAGAATCAGATTAAAGAATTAGTATGTAAAGGCTGCCCTGGATGTAACAGTAACAACATCGAACTCTGTACATATTTTGGAAGAGCTTAAATGGAATGAGAAAAAAATAATAAATTGTATGAACAGTGCTTGGGCTTCTTTCCATTGCAAGGTTACAAAATGCCTCAAAAAATGTGTTCATTAGAGCTCTTTTGGTATTCACAAGGGCTCTTTTTGTAATAGCTGTAGAAGTACTGTACCTTAATTACTGCTAGATTTCTTGCACCAAGTACTAATAGGGGTTGCACTAGCATTTTAAATTTGGGAGGGACTGTCCCATGCTAAAAATAACTTTTGGAGAGATTTGGAAAAAGAGGAGCCTATTCTTCAAGAACTAATTGTGGTGGTTCATTGTGACTATTTCACCCATAGCTGTATTGAAAATGGAACTAGTGGTCAAGCAATTATGCTTCCATGGAAAATATTGATTACCAATTTGTTAATAACCAGGAACATTTGGATTATATATCTGATAATTTGAGAATACCTTATTACAGGTAAATAATTGACATAATAAATGCAAACAAAGCTTTTTTTCTTGTTCTTGTGAATTTTCTTGTACATTACATCATTCAAAGGGCCATCCATTCTTTACTTCAACAGGAAGCAAAATCCATTTTGAACTTTTTGTCTTGTTTCCACCCAATCTGATCTCAGTAAAATTGCGTGGCATGTTTGGAGGTCTCTAGCTGTGGCCTACGAGCCACAAAAGGGCATACGGGTTTTTCCTCAACAAAAGTTGCTGTCTGCGCCACCTTGGTAGGACAATCAACAACCATGGTGCAGCAAAAATATAAACCCTTTTCAGCATATGGATGTGCGATAAAGAATTGTTGGTACTGCTTCAAAAATCAAATCTTCCATAATATATTCCATGTGTCATGTAAACCGAACTGTATTACATAAATTTTGAAATGAAAATGTACAAAAGTGGCTGGTGAAATGAAATAGAAAAGATTGTGTACCGTAGAGCCTTTCGAATGTGGTAAGTGTAAAGTGAGTAGCCTAACCACCTCCCCAAATGCTGTATTTCATTATGAAAGTGAATAGCTAACTATCTGCATTGTGGACTTCATGTTAGTTCAAGAAATGTTTAAGTGAAATAGTGTTATATGTATATGTTTCAACACATAGTGTTTCATAAATTTGATATCAATTGTAACATTTATAATTAAAACTTGCACAGCATGTAATTACTTCTTTATTCTTTTGAGATTGAAGTTCAGAATATTTTTCTTTAAACTGTTCTCCTTCGAGTAATGCACACCAGGTACATTTACAATTGATTCTATCAGACAAAAAGTTTACTCACCAAGAAAGGTTGTGTCCATAACGGAACAAAGACAAAAAATCCATGCTACAGTTAAAATGCACTTCAAAGTTAACAAAATCATTTACGTTAAATTTCAAGATTGCAAGGAATGTCAACTGCAGTACTTGCAGTATTTGATAAAACCTAGCTTCACAATGAGCAGCCATTTGTCATTTTCTTGAATAGCTGCATGTTAGACTGATTCAGTAAATATGATCTTTTTTTTTTCTATTTAAGGTTTATGAAAGAAGGAGATGACCAGTTTTTCCTTTTTGTATGACAAATAAATAAAAAAAGGGTGATTGAACTGAAGAATTATTTAGGTCTATTTTTCCATATGATAATGCAATTGCTAATTGCAAATTCTGACTGGTTAAATGCATTGTTTAATTTGAATCTTTTAAATTTTCAACGTACTTCACCAAGACTAAGGAATATTCAGTGCCTTCCAGACAATGATACAACTTAGTTTTTCTTGCAGTTGCATGTACTGTGCAGTAGGTCCTACAGATCTAGGAAATTCCAAACTGGCTGCATACCAACAACAGCCTAGTCTTGAGAAAAACAAAATGTGTGGTGTAAGATGAAAATACCAGCTACTAGAGAGCAAAGTGTATGAATTTGTGAACATTAAACCCCCCATCACTAAATCGCCTTTCTTTTTTTTGTAAGGCTAGCAAAGCTTTTTGACTTCTCAGCTACATTTCTTTCTTTACAGAATATAAAAAAAGTAGGTTGACCAGGTTCAAATTTCAAACGTGTTGCTCTCCCCAGTGCCCCCTCCTCTTTGCCTAACAGGTACCCGTCTATCTTCTTCTGTTCTGTCCTTTGTAAATCAAAATTTGTTGCTTTTGCTTTACTCCTTTTTTTTTTGTCATTACACTTATCTGTAGATGCCATGTTAGTACTGACTAACGATGATAGCGTGATCGAATCTTACAATTAATACAGTATGCACAAAAGCCCAGACAACTGTGTTGTCTACACTTGCAAATAAACCGATGTGCATCACTTTCTTTACGTTAGATCTAGAGGAGATATTTCTTCTTTTTGTCCTGGTTTGCAATTGTAACTGGAAAGTGTCTATTTGATCTATTACCCCTTTGTGTAGGCTTTTCGGCTTGGCAATTGAGGTGAGAAACCACAAAAGTAAGCAGCCTAGGTTACTGCCGCATAGATCCGCATAGTAGTGACATTGGGCACACTGCACAGATTCAGGGTAAATTTTTGAAGTGCATCCATCCTTGAGCAACTACTTCTTGGTACATCTGTACCTGTATTGTGAAGTTCTTTCACTGTTCCTCATAAATTTTTTGTACATTTGAAGAAATACTCATGTCACATTTTAATGCAAAATTTGCTGTCATGATACAATGCAAAGTGAAAACCATCTGACTTCACCTACGCCACACTTCTGTGCCATTTTCAGTGTGCGACCCATGATTGCAATTGATGGAGCTCTTCCCAAATGCTTTTATGTTTGCTTAACCGTTCAGTTAATAGAAGCAATTAAACAGATAGTTTACCAACGGAAACTGCACAACCCTAGCCTATACTACAGTATGTATGTAGTCTCCTATAAAGATATCGTACTACTCATCAGTGCTACTGAGAAATGATGTTACTAGCAGAAGCACTGAACGCTCCATTGTCATGGGAATACAGTTATGACATTATTTCACAGAATTGGTATTGCTTGTGACTATGCTTTCTGCACTTAAAACAATGAAATCATGAACCACAAGGGTGAAAAATACACGCATGTGGGACACTACTTTGAAGAGAAACATTGTTTATAATGTACCATGGTTGCACCTAGAATGACACACCTAAGGATTTGATTGATAATTACGATTTTGCAAAAATCCAAAACACTCATTCAGATGGGGTTTTAGTACAAGCAGTACCTCAAAAATGTAATGATATGAAAAGATTTTCTGTGCTGTCCCTTCTCATTTTAAAATCGACTACAACGTGAATCCAAGATTTCTGTTGTTAGAAGTATTTTTAAGCACATAAATTGACACACTGTAACTTTTGTGGAGTCATAAGAAAAGTCAAATGGCAGAGTAGCATTAGCCATATCATGTAAACTTATGTCTAGCAGGTGGATCATCAATTTGGAGACATGGTGGTATTTTGAGGTATATCCTGGGTTGTTTTGTGGAAAGGACATTTCAAATTAGGATACAAAGCCTATAATATCAAAGAACCAGAAGTGTGACAGGCTTCATCAGCAACATACTATGTTTAAAAATTATTTCACTCTGCTTTAAATAAAATAGGTTAGGTTGTCTGTAGTTATGTGGTTTTAGCAATAGTTTAATAGGGACCGCATCATTCTAGGGTAGCTTGTCTTCACATACGATGAACAGAGCGACGACAAACTTTTATGGACAATTTTGTTCACATAAATCTTTCAAAAGCTCACCATTACCCTTTTACTTAAGTTTCCAAATGAAGCTCAGATACACCAAATAAACATGAAAAAGCATGTATTATGCACAGTTTGTCCATTTGTAGGGCTCTCTTTCCAAACTGTAGTTTTTGGTGATGAGTATCAGCTACTGTATGTTGTCGCTGCTGTAAAAACACTGTGTAAAATGTGATAAAGCATGAACACCTTCAGGCACACTCAACTGGCTAAAAAGTTGGCGCATGTTTCATTTTTAAGATTTTGCAATATGAAGAAACCACATTATTTCATTCAAATGGAACAAGGTTGTTCAATCTTTGCAAAATGCTACAGTATTGAGGCTATGTACTGTGCTAAAAACCACCCAGCTCATTCCCAAAATGTGATGTTTCTTCAGAAGATCCAAGAACGATTAGTGAAAACATAACGTACATTTTCAGATGGAGAGGGGTGTGTTTCAGTAACATAGACTGTGATAAGCTTGGGAGGTACCAGGAAAATCAGTACCTGTATTTGAACCGCATCACTTCCAGTATTACTCAAAGTACGGGTACTGACCTCGTATTCAATGTCATAAAAACAAGAGGGTTTGTGCCATGTTAAAGGTGATAAAAACAAGCGGTTCTGTGCCCTATATACTATGGTAGTAATGCAGTGACTTGTATTCATATCTTCACATAAATTCATCGACAAAAAATTAATTAGATGCAAGGCCAGGAATTTTGCTAATGATCATGAATCGCAAAAATTCCCAATCCAACTTTTGCACCAATGTGAATGAAATTTTCATTACTAATGACGTCAACTCAGTGATGTAAAACTGTCCCCATATGTTGCAATTCATAGCAGAATTAGTGTGGGAAATCTTCTCTTCCACCAAGTGTGCCTGTCTGCCTATTGCTTTAGTCAGGGTTGCCAGTTTGGTGTTTTCAATGCCCAAATAGGCAAATTTGTTTTTTTTCTACCTTTGTGAATTTGTAAAACTTAAAAGTGCATGCCAAACAGCATTTTAGGGCCTAGTAGAATAACTATAACACATTCGCTTTATCATGAAATTTCACGATTTAATAGTCACCTGAAGGGGATGGCAACAGGTTTACAATTTACTCTCCACTTGTAGCAGCATAGATTTAGTATGTAATGATGTATCGTATTACCATGTGCTGAAAATGTTGACAAGTATTACACTGTACAAAAATACAGGGTGAAGTTTTGTCAAGTAGGAGCTAGTTTGCTTGGCGTTTTTTCAGGTAATTTGGCTGGCAATTTGGCTGGTCACCCAGCAAACAAACTGGCAACCCTGAAAATTGCAGTTATAAGCCCATCGATTGAGTAATGAAAGAAACTGGGCTACATTGGATAGCTGTAGCAGCAGGATAACCTACAGTTAAAAGGTTATGCCACAGACGTAGGAGGAACTTAAAGTCAACCGTGACATTTTAAAACTCAATATTGCTAATAACTCATAAACGGGAGATACAGACTTTTTCCTTTAGTTGAGGGAATTTCAGATAGTATTTTGTGTATGATCTTTCCATCTGTGCAATATGTGTGTTAATCGGAGTTAATCTGACAGAGTTACGATGATGTGTACCAGTTCCACGAAATTCTCTTACAACACATTTCTGATGTAAAATTTTTAGCTGGGATTGTCCTAAATGGTTCATCAGGGGTATTATGATAATGAACATGGTTTAATACAGACCGATCGGTAGTTGTTCAGCTGTATAAATGTCACTGACTTTGTGTTACAATACCGTAAGAAGCAATTTTCAAACATTTCAAACTTTTTCGTTTCTGTTTCTTTTGTAAATTTCCAAGCAACCTGATTTCCATACAGTCATTCTTGTGTAGCATGTTTAAGCATCTATAGCCTAAATATCATTATATGTATCCAAAACTGCAACTCGTAGTCACAATCCATCTCAAGGTCACAATAAACAAGTCTCGAATAAGATGAGGGGCAGGGGCAGAAAAAAAATCAGTTTTTTCTTAGTAGATTTTTTTTTTTGCTCCATTTTGTTACTTACAGACTCAACATCGACATCAACATTACAGACCCGCTGCAGTAACCGAAGGAGCCACTTCCGACATAGATGATTACATTGGGCTGAAGAAATATACAAAGATAAGCATCCAAAAAGGATGCAAAGAACAAAAAAACAAAACACTGCTGGAATTATACCCAAATGTAACTATTTGTTTCCATTTCTACATCGTTGAGTTGTTTTTCTTTAGTTCACTTTTGTTTAATATGACACATGGATCCTTTACTCTTCGTTTACAGAAAGTCAGTGTTAACACAATAGGCAATATGTGTAAGCCTAGCCTGCATAATTTGCATAATTCTACCAACCGTAATGGAAAATAGCTGCTTTATTTGCCATAAGACAGAAGCAGACACTGTGTACTGTGTACCAGGTTAACCAAGATCATTTATGGCGATGATTACATTTACTTTCAGAAGCCTTGAGGTTTGTTTTTTGTGAGATATTGAAATGAAAAGTTTTGAAATGGGTCTGGAATTTATTTTTGGTCCATTTTGATGTTGATATGTAAGTACAGTAAAACCCCGCTTATCCGAACCCCGTTTATCTGAAACCCCGTTTATCCGAACTGGCCGTTCGGTTTTGCAAAACTGGCGTCGTACACAAGCAATGTAAACTTTCAGCCTAGATTTGACAACATTTTGCCTCTCTGTTTAACTTTTTTCAATCCTCGAAGATCTTTATTGTAGTTAAACCAGCTATTGTTAATGTTTATCTCTACTACCAACTTAAACCGTCAAGCCGGAGGATGAATACATGATTCAGAAATACCCGGCTAATTCTCCGTATGTTTTCTTTCTTCATTGTCAGCGTAGAACCACAATAGCGTCACTAAGTCCATACTGACAATAGCCTATCGAAGTGTACGAAACTTAGGCTTTTCATGCAAAGCCCCGTGCTAGCGTTAGCGCTGCCGAACAGTTGTTCTTTTCACACCTAACAATACAGTGATTGGAATTAATACCCGTGTGGAAGAATGTCAATCAGACTTAAATCTGGGTGCAATAGGTAAGAATAAAGTAAACTGGTGGCCCCAGATGAGAAAGTTAACAAGCTTTAAAGCTTGAAATTCAAAACAAATAAATCCCGTCTTCGAAAATCTTTCGGCAATATCTTTGAATTCATTCATGCATTGTGGCAAGGGAACCGATAGTCCCATTAACACTGAGGCCTAACGAGCTTGTAAAATATAGCAAGCTTTTAAAACCTAGTTTAACTTCGGAAACGATTAAGCCATCTTGATAAAGCCGATCAAACTTTTCAAATCTCCTGAATATCCAATTAAGGCGATACAACAAACGATTCAAACAAATAAAATGAACCGTAAGCCTACTCAAGACATATGGGCGAATTATCCCTTGCCACGTTTGGTTCTAATCATTGTTTAAAAAATTAAGCAGAGCACGTTATTTTTCTACTACCGAGACTCCGACATTTCGATAGGCGTAGCTTTCAAACAATACCAGGCAAGTAACCGCGCTGTTACTGCTAACGTTACTGTTAATGTTGTAGCTAGCGCCCGCCCAAATTCGCAAGTAGCGGTAATAGCGGTTAGACTGTCGGGGTTTTTAAGTGGCATGCTTCTAACTTTACATCTCCCTTTTCCACATAGCAAGTGTTTATACCGTTTGTAGAGGTAAAATTTATATGCATGTTCGTTATTTTAGCGCATTTTTGGAAAATGTAGGCTACTGTTCCTTTGGTTTATAATGTTAGGATTCCGTGTGTAGGCTATGTGTTATCCTACTGCCGAGCAAAGTATCGCAACCCAGATGGACATCCACTGCCCTCATTCAATTTATCCTCCTTGGAAGTTCAATCTAAGAAGAATACACGAAACATTTTGAATTTTCAAAAATGTTTATTTTCTAATACGAAACCAAAGAAATAACACGGAGACAACCTAACAATGGTTAATTTCACTTTATTGATAAGCGCATGCTTCACTCGGGGTAGCATTTTAACGATAAACATGAAACGCCGTTTATCCGAACTTTTCCGTTATCCGAACAACGTCTCGTCCCGACGTGTTCGGATAAACGGGGTTTTACTGTATTAATGCTACATTCGAAAAAACAAATTTTTGTTGATTTGTTGGAAACAGTATCATTACCAAGAATTTCCCCTGGCACTGCTAAGTATTGAAAAGTACTGGAACTCGCAGAAAAAAATTTCCCTCTGGTACTACGAATACCGGTACTGACTAGGGTACTGGGATACTGACCAACCCTAGACTGCGATTGGCTGAGCATAACGCACTTGCAAACAGCTGAGGATATAGCTAACAATGTAAAACCTTGTTGTGCTCTGTTCAGAAGTAATTTGTAATTTCCACTTTAGTATCCTGTGGCTTACCACAAGAGACGTTTTGCATACCAAGCTTCATGAGAATGAAATGAGCTACCTGATGAATGTAGGAAAACCAAGTCTTTGAACCATTTTAAATGCTGAATAACTCCTATTTATGATTTTTTTTTACATGGGTGCTCTTATTATTTCTTGAAATCCTAAATTCTGTTTCATGTGTATTTCTGTACCTCTTTTCTTTTACTATCTATTATATGTTTTCTTCTTTCTATGTTATTATATCTCTTCTTTCTTCTATTTTTTGTATTCCTCCAGTACCTTTTACAAGGGCATGGGGAAAGATGAGCCTGTTGTGAGCTGAGTTGCCCACCCTAATGTGAATGTTAAATCAATAAAATGACACAAATTTAGAATCTGTGACCACAAAGGGTATCAGACAACCAATATAGTGACAATGGAGGTCTACTTTTTCAAGTAGTATTTTGATTTTTTTCAGAGATTTATTTTTTCCTTCCTATCTCACGAAGTTATAGACATCCTGTGAAAACCTGTGGAGAGAAATGACAGAAATTAAACCTGCCAAAGGAAAGAGGTTAGCAAAGGATTCGAACCAACATGGGAGGAGTAACAGTCGCATAACAGTCCTATTCCTAACCCACTACGCTACAAGAGAGAATTCGGCGGATGCGTGTTTGAGATATATTTACACAATGCGTCCCCAATCACCTAGTCCCATATAAATGTGTTCCATATGTTTTTGAATAATTGGAATACATAACTCATTAACTGGTAATGTGGTATTGCACATGATTTTTACTGTGGTAGGTTGGGCACACAAAATAGGCCTCGGCTTAAGTGGAACCAAACTTTGAGGGAGATTGAAATGTCATCTCGAAGGTTCAAGAGCATTATGGATGGCTCAACCATTTTCTAAAAGAGGGCCGGCTGTACTAAAAGGCCACGCGTAGGCTAGCTTGACTTAGGCCTTGGCTATGCCTAGCCTTAGTATTAAGCTGCCTAAAACAATACTGGTGAATATTTTCACGCAATAACTAACTTAGGCTACGCTAATTTTGTTCTGATATAGCTTTAGTTTTAGTAGCCTAGCCTAGGGCCTAAGTGCGGTGCAATGCATTTCTTCACCAATCTAGTGTTTACGTATCCTAGGCCTAACTAATCGAAAGTCAGTCGCAACCAAAAGGGTTTACATAAGTTACTCACTTCGTATTGTACCAGAGCGAGGTGCTTAACTTCTATCTCAAATTGCAGGTATCAATGTCACGGTACTTTTAGCCTAGGCCACATCCGTACGTACATTATATGACATGCATTGTGCAAAAAGCGCTACACCACAAAACTAACTACTTTGTAGGCACTCACCGTGGCACCACATATCTACTCGTACGTCTGTACGTACTGTGGCTGTGTCACATCTGCCACATCTTGGAAAAACAACGACTTGTTTACGATCTGACAGCTTGGTACGGAAGCGTACAAGTGACATTGCATTGACGAGTTTCCAACTTCACAAAACGTCAATTATCTATGGTTGGTCCTGCTGGACACAATTCGCAGTGCTTTCAACCCATTGAAAAGAGACAATAGACCAATGAAATTGACCTTTTGTCAAGTTACACATATTTCATCAAAATGACAAAATTCAGAAAATTGACGCTTAAATGAAAAAGCAGATCTTGTCAATGTCTCTTAGCAAATTGACGAGTTGCCAAGGTGCTATCATCTGTCTTCGTCGTTACTTCTTTTCTCAGAGGGTAGTGAATGAGTGGAATGGGTTGTCTGAGGATGTAGTGATGGCAAAAAGTGTCAATGGGTTTAAGAATGCACTGGACAAGTACTTCAGGCTTTGTGACCGGGTTTGATTTTTGTATCTTTTTTTTCAGAGTCCTTGATGGGGACTTAACTGTCCCTCCTGATCCTTTTTTTAAACTAAACTATAAGGTAGAATGAGTCATATGCAGAAAATGGACTTTTTTCTGAATTTCGTCATTTCGACGAGACGGTATCAATTATAAACAAAGAAAATTGATGACAGTGGTGTTTTTTTTGGGGGGGGGGGGTGGTGGGTCAATAACAAAACTGCCAGGTTGTGAGTAAGTATAGCGAGACTTATCTGGGACACTTTTTAAATGAATCGCCACCATAAGTTGGTGCAGAGCTTACAGGAAATTTTGAAAAATCAGAACCTCTCAGACAGTCGAAAATTGCATTTCCCAGACTTAATTGTATGTTGAACCTGGGAATTTCTGTAGGGTGGAACACATTGACAGAGGAAGAACTACAATTTCCAAAGTAAATGGCATCATAAATCGACTTAAGAATATATTACCACGAGAGGCGCTCTTAATTCTGTATACCCAAATGGTGTGTCAACATTTAAAAGTCTTCTAGTGTTGTGACATACTTACAAAACATGTCTTGAAAGTTACATAAACTGCAAAACCTGAATACTCGTAACGTCAGTTACTGACGTAGGCCAAAATCCTCCCAATTTTTCATCCGAATGATTATCATCTTGGGATATATACAAGTTACAAGTAATGCACTTCCAGATGTTTTCAAATTTTTTATTCAACTGTGTATCATTCATTCAGTACAGGCAATCCTTGGTTCAGCCTTATTCTAGAACATAACACAACGCAAATCAAATTCGCAGCACGGTTGTCCAGATCTTGAATTCATTGCATAAAAGCTAAATCTCAAAGTAAAAACTAAATTTCAAGTAAACAACACCTACTAAACAGATATTACTAGTTTCTTCGAATGATTTTATTTAACCTATGTTATTATTTTTAAGGCTTTGAAGTTCTCCTGCCGTATGTTACTTTTTGTCCTTTTTTCTGAATAAGCTTAAGTGTTTTGTTTTCTTTGTTTTCGGGGGCCAGATTCGAAAATTATTCACTTTTACTTCTTCTGGTCCTTCTACTCTGGAATAAGTTTATTAAATATTGCTGAAATTGTAATTGTATTTCTACATTTGTTTTTGTTGACAAGAGGAGTGAAAATTGAACTTAAAGAGTAAAAATGTAGTAATATGACGAATGTAGCCCCCTTTAGGTTGAACCTTCCACTCCCTTACCTGATGGGGGGGGGGGGGTAGGGTTTACCTCAGTCCTTACCTTTGAAAGCCAAAGTTGTCTTGTGAGCTCCAACCAATAGTAGTCCTGCCGTTACTCAGCCCCCATATATTTTTTCTTTCCTCAAAACCTGATAGTGCCCTTTTCATGAAGGCTACACCACCTACTTTATCAAGTTCTAGATCCTTTCCAGATAAGGTAAAGGTAATGTCTATCCGTCCGTCCATCTGTTCGTCCGCCTGTCTATCTGTTAGTAGTAGTTCAGTACCAGTTAAACAGGTTTTTAACAGGTATCTGTTAAACACATAATTGGAAAAGAAGCTAGCAGGTTTTCAACAGATATTAACAGATACCAACAGGTATTAACAGGTACAGTTATGATAACGGTTTTGAACAGGAAATTGACAGGTTTCAACAGGTAACAGGAAACAACTGGTTTCATCTAGTTTTACATGTGTTCTTAAAAGATTTCAAGTGGTTATAACTTGTTTCAAAAGTTTAAGCCCTCAAATGGTCCAGAGGGGAACCACGTTCTTAATACACTTCCAGAGACATAACTTCCAATTAGGATTTCTCAAAGTAATTAGGAATAGGCTATAGGTCTTCATGTCACTACATATCAATCCTATGTATATAACAAAAGTATTCAACAGACATTCCAAATAAGTGTTAATAGACAAAGCAACACTTCCAGTTTTTCCAGTCTTCCAGTCTTTCTTTTGACACGGTGATACTCCAAGATGGATATTTCCTAAGTTATTCGCTACAAAGTTTCGTTAAAGTCAGGTAGCAGGATGTATGAGTGACTAAGTGATTCCTCTCAAGTGAACAAGCTTGTCATGAATTTGATGGGCGTGACACAGAAAACGAAATTTGAGCATTGTGATTGGTCCATATTTTTGGTGAGGCTTGTACGAGGCACCAAATCAATGGCTAAAGTGTGCTAGTTCGTGTGATTATTCTATTGTTTTTAAAGGTGTTAAATGTGTCCCACATGCTGAGATAAGAATTAAATATTGCCTCTACATGTAAATATGTCAAATTCCACGAGGAAATTCTGTTTGAATTTTATCTAAATGCCACTGTTTTAATAAAAATAAGGTGCATATTGTCTATAAGTGCGTAGATATATATAACAAGTGTATGACTAATGTGTACTACTTCATACAATTATTTTTTCTACTTTTAGTGGTGTTAAAGTTCTCTTAAATGCTGAGAAAGAAGTTAAAATGTTAAAAAGATAACGTGCAGATAAATGATTTTAGTCCCACCTGCAGGGTCAACGGTATATTGAAGGATCGACCTCTACTGGTATAAACTGGAATTCCATAGAACTAAAGCTCCTCTCATCACACTATTTGAAGAACGCCATGGATTTACATAGTGACGTCGTCCACTGGTAAATTGAAAGCCCATCTCAGAGGATTGCAATCATGCATTGAATTATATTATTCCCTCAGCTCAAAAAGACTGTTATAAGTATTCCCAGTCCTCGAATCTTCCATGTGGAACAAATTTCCACCAGAGTTCAAAACCGGCCTATGTATGTGAGCTATCCCTTAAGCTGTTACTGGAAAATCACATCTAATTCCGGTCGAATCAAGGACAGAGCGTTGACAGCCCCCACCCCGGACGACTGGTGGGATTTACCCACGGGATCAAGATGGCATGTGTAAGTTCAGGACTTACCATATGTCACTCTATAAGCGCTAAAGGTTAACGGGGTGCACGTCCGATTCCGCCATGCATACTTTCCGCCATAGAAAATGTGGTGATTCCGCCAGGGAAAACAAGTCTTTTTGTTTGAGATTTGTTTGCAAGGGATGGGTTACATTTAGATAACACCGGGGCCCAGGGCCTTTTCAAAGAAATTTTTAGTGTGTGCGTGTGTGTGTGTGTGTGTGGGGGGTCATTTGAAAAAAGGGACCATCTAAACGGAGCCACCATATGTCAATAAGTATTTTATGAAGATTGTTTTTTCTTTCGAAAAATGCTCTCCAGATTGCCAAAATGAGTTTACCATACCTTATAAGTAAATTTATCAAATCATCCTTACTTTTCACCTTTTTTCTCAACTCTCCGTCGATCGAAACTTGTACGGTGTAGGAACCTATAGACTCCCTAGCCCATCCCTAGGCTTCTTAGTCCACGGAAATCTGCTAACGTTAACGTTAGTGTTTTGGTCGCTTTGTGCTTCCCATACTACAATCCTGGACAAAATACCTTGGGACACCCCTCGCCCCACTTCAGTTTTGGCTATAGGATTGCTGTTCAAAGGGTACATTTACTTCTATAGCGCAACATTGGAAAGAGAGGCGCAAGGGGTTTCATGTTATCCTCTCACCTAAATTTCTGTATTGTATTTTCAACGTACCACAAAGTGTCCAAATAATTTTGTCCAAGATTGTCTGAGAATTTCGACGGGCCAGAAGCATGCGCGGGACACAGGAAAAAGCGTCAATTTGAAATAAGTTAAACGGCAAAATGGGGGGTGATATTCCTTGCAACAAGAAACATCAGCAGTGCATGTTCGGCATGTTTGGGGCCTATATTCAAGTTGGTTTACTGTAATAATATTATTGTGTGGATGTTGGCAATGTTATAACGGAGTAAAGGGAGGAATAAGTCAGTCAAATCCATGTAATTGCACTATATCTGCTAAGTAAAATGCAGTCAAGGAGGAGGTAACACCATATGTCCAATGTATCTTGTCGACCAGGAAACTACTTTAAAACATTTTGAATGATACAAATGACGTACTTTAGGCTCAAACTCTGATACTGAGACAGGTACCTAAGAAAAAAAAAAACACACACACACACACAAAAAAAACTAACATGTAAGTGGTCAGTTGAAGAAGATCGATGTATATGTGTTATTTATTCAAATTGTTCACGGTGATGACGTGGTGTCTGGTACTAAAGTAACTACGCTTAATGACTATTATGCCTGAGTTGCAGGTTAACTGCATGTAGCTGTTGCATTCTGTATTATATTTGCAACGTATGACAAAGTGACCCAACAATTTTGTCCAAGATTGTAGGTCAGCAATCTCGTCACTGACATAATTGGTAAAAAGACACTGCTCGCAGTGGCGCATAACGATGAATCGGAAAGGCTAGAGCTTGAATTGATTGAACCTGGTCTTCTTGCCAGCAGTAGAGTAGCCAGGATTTTTTGAGCAGGGGGGCACTGGTGGGGCACAGACCTTTCCTGGTGGGGCACAAGTTTTGTCTATATATATATATATATATATTGACTTAATAAATTGACCGCAAGATAAAACTGCACATTTCAAAATTTTTCATGGGGGGGGGGGGGAACCTGGGGTGGCACAGCTTTGTCATGGGGGGGGTACGTGCCCCCTCGTGCCCCCCGTGGCTACGCCCCTGCTTGCCAGTAAACATGTCGATTAGTCCATTTATGTCAAGTGACCATGCCTCCTCTCTCTCGATGGAAAGGGCAGCCAGCGAATCCAGCCGATCTTGGGAAATGGTTGAACGTAGGTATGTTTTGATTAGCTTCAACTTTGAGAATGATCTGGGCAAAATATCGGCAAAACGGTGGAAAATATACCAAATTCGATTTACTGTCTGATACCGAAACATATATCCACTTACGATTCGTAGTCGTCGGCGATTTGGCCGGAAGCTATGGAAAACATCAGCCAAAGGGGTTCAAAATATGCCAAATTTGGCCAGTTATTGGCTAATGTCATGTGGCAACCCTCACATAGAGCGAATCAATAAAATCTAATTCTTTGGAGCGAATTCACAGAAATTAGAGCCAGTATTTGACTATAATATGTACCGGCGTGGCGTATCAAGTTCGAGTGTGTACCTTGGGCGCCTGAGTCAGTCGTGCGGAAAAGATTTGCAGTTGGAGGGACATATGATTTATGACGAACGTATTCACGCACAGAAAAATATTTCCATTGACTCGTTTATAGTTTCTTTTCCACCGAAAAGGTGCTGCTTAAAAGAAAAAAAAAATCCTCTTTTTATGTCCTGTACATCAGTGCAGCGGGGCCCCTTTGTTCGGGGGCCCTGGGTTTGCCCCGCTCGAGCCCATAGGCGTTACGCCGCTGACTGCTAGCAAACTATACATTGCACACATGCATATCCACAGTAATATCCAGGAAAAGGATGTACGGCGAGATCCTAGGCCTGCATAGTTTCAGGAAACTATGCCTAGGTATACTCTGTTAAAAATGTTACAGACATGTTGTACATATATAGGAATTTTTACAGTGTACTCTAAGCTTACTGAGTGAAGTAGTTTGTACTTTCCCCATGTTTGGAATGATGGTAAACTTTACTGTTGGGGGCGATGAGAACAGAGGATAACCGTAAAGCAATAATCTTGGCCCAACCAATAGGCATTCTGAGTTCAAGGATTACAATAAAACCAACAAACTAATTAGTGTTAAGAAGGGATCTAAGGCTAGAAGTTCCAGGGATAAGTTAAAGATTATTTTTACTAATGCCAGGAGAATTTGTAACAAATTGGATGAATTTGCCGTACTTCTTGAGGATATGAAGCCAGATATATTTGGTGTAACTGAGTCTTGGTTAAGAGATGATATTGATAGTGTTGAGGTTTCTTATCCTGCGTGGGTATGTGGTTTATCGTCAAGATAAAGGGGTTTGATGGGGGGGGGGGTCTTGTTGTATGTTAGAGATAACATTGTTAGTGTTTAGAACCCATAACTGCAAGGATCCTTTGTCACTCAACTCTGTGTGGTGTGATTAACTTTAAATAACTCTAACAAGTCTGCTGGTTCAGTTGTCACAATTGGTTTAGTTTATCGCTCCCCAAATAGTGGGAAAGAAAATGATAATTTGTTATTTATCTCAATTAGGAAAGCTGCTAAAGGTGAAGTTTATATCATGGGTGACTTCGATTTTCCAGACATTGATTGGAGTGAGGAATTAAGTGGTAGTAATGGTGCTGATTTTCATGAGGTTGTTCAGGACTGTTTCTTGCACAAGCGTGTTTCTTTTCCTACTAGGGGTGATCATATTCTTGATCTTGTTTTCACACCTGATCCTAATGTCGCTGACAATTTTGATAGTCTACACGTAAACTAGGTAAAAGTGATCTTGAAGTTGTAGCCTTTGATGTTGTCTGTGAGGGTTCAATTCTATAAGCAAGGAAAGGATCCCGGATTTTTCTAAAGTAGATACTGTGGCAATTGATAATTTATTGAAAGGTACAGACTGGATAAATGGAATGAATGGCAAAAGTGCTTCATAATCTTGGGACTTTATATCTGATACATTGAAGTATGTTATGAATCATCGTGTTCCGTGCATGGAAGTTTCAATGTCGTAAAAGTAGTAGGATTTCGTGGATAACTCAAGAAGTCAGGTGTGCCATTAGACAAAAGCCGAAAATGTGGAGGCGTTATAGGATGAGTAACTTTGTTTAAGTTATAAGTTTAACATTCACCAACTTGAAGTGAAAGGGTTAATCTCTAAAGCTAAAATGAATTTCGAGCAGAGTATAGCTGATAATATTAAGGACAACCCGAAGGTATCCTTTTCTTATGTTCGTTCTAAGCAGAATGTTAAGGAAAGTGTTGTTTCTCTTAGGGATCCAATACTGACAGTGAAGATCTTGCGAAACTGCTTAACAATTTTGTGTCAGTTTTTACACAACAAGAACTCTAGTGCCATTTAAAAAAGTGTTTTCCCAAATCATTGGACTTTGTCTTGTTTTCTAGTGATGTAGTTCTAAAAGAGTTGCTTTCTCTCAATATTCGTAAAGCCCTTGGCCCGGATGCAATCTATCCAATTTTGTGGAGGTCATTTGCTCATCATTTTTGTGTTCCATTGTCACTGGTCTTTAATAAATTTATGGTTGAAGGTTATGTTCCTGGGGACTGGAGGTGTGCTAACATCACCCCGGCCAATTTTTAAGAACGGAAATAAGTCACAGCCCTAGTGTAATTATAGGCCGGTCAGTCTCACGAATGGTGTTTGTAAGGTCATGGAGTCTATGGTTAGTTTCTTCAGTATAGTTATTCATTAATCACAATGTCTCAACATGGCTTTGTCAGAAAAGGTCCTGCCTCACCAATATTGTGGAGTTCATGGAAGATGTTACTAGTTCATTGGATAGGCAGAAGTATGTTGATGTTGTTTTTCTGGATTTTCAGGAAGTTTTGATAAGGTTCCCCGCCAGCACCTTTTGCTTAAATTAAAGAGTATGGGCATCTGTGGAATTAACTGACCTGGACTTCAGAATTGGTTATGTAACAGGAAACAGAGGGTGGCTTTAAATGGTTGAGCTTTTTCTTGTCAGGAGGTTACTAGTGGGGTACCCCAGGGGTCTGTGTTGGGTCCTCTCCTGCTTATTGCTTTCGTTAATGACATTGATGCTGATATTGTGTGTAGAGCCAAGACGTTTGCTGATGACACCAAACTTTATTCTGAGGTCTCCTCTGAAGGTGATTCAGAAAATTTCAGGATTTAGACAGGGTTTTCACTTGGTCTCAGGAGTGACAAATGCTGTTCAATATTGATAAATGCAAGGTAATGCATATTGGCAATAATAATCCTAGGTATTTGTGCACTGATGGACAGTTACTGCAAGAGGTTTCTGTTGAAAGAGACTAAGGTGTTTACATAGATTCTTCTTTACAGCCAGCTAAGCAGTGTGTTGAAGCAGCTAAAAAAGCAAATAGGATTTTAGGTATGATCGAGAGAAATTTTAGTTTCCTAAAAGGCTGTATTGCATCACCCTAAGCTGTATTTTTACCTCCCTGAAAGGAAAATTCTCAACTGGTTCTAAGTTACAGTACTCTTAGATTGCCAGCAAATTCGAAAGATGCATAGCAGCTCCTATTACACAGCGTACACAGGGATCCATTGTTTTGATTACACATGTGGAGGAATGTAAGACAGGTTGAGGCAGGGACTAGAGGTAGGTGGTTGGGAGAATTGCAACTGTCTGGGGTGATGCATTACAGCCTTTAAGCAAGACATAGTTGTTAGACTCCATAAGCAGTTGGTTAGACCTCATTTAGAGTATGGTGTTCAAGCAACTCTACAAGATTGTTCATGGCTTTGACAATTTATCATTTTCTGATTTTTTTGCAAGTTTTCAAATAGTAAAATTACCAGAGTTTGCAAATAGTAAAATTACTAGAGGTCATTGTCTTAAACTCCAGAAGGTTGGAAGGAGGATCAATATTCGTCGTTACTGCTTTTCTCAGAGGGTAGTGAATTAGAATGGGTTGCCTGAGGATGTAGTGAAAGCAAGAAGGGTAAATGGGCTTAAGACTGCACCGGACAAGTACTTAAGGCTTTGTGACAAGGTTTGATTTTTGTATCTTTTTTCAGGGTCCTAGACGGGGACTTAAATTTCCCTCCTGATCCCCTTTTCTACTAAACTAAGTCTTTCCGTCATGGCGGAATTCATTCCATTATTCAGATTTTATCCCAGGATCCATCCCTGGATTCATCCCAGGAATCAGATTTATCCCAGGATTCAAATTTATCCCAGGATTCATCTAAAAAGAAAACAAAAGTAAAAAAGAAAAGAAAGATGTTCTGGGGACATGGAGAAAGGTCAAAATGATACTTGTTTAGGTGCTCTATTAAAAGTATTCATGAATATTTAGACCCTTGCTGCAACCCGACGGCACGCTACTGATGACGCTCCGCCATACAAAAGCGGGAGAGCAGAAACTAGTCTAGCTTGGTCATAAGAATCGACAATGAATATATTCTTCCCCTGCCAAACTTAAAATGCCAACATATCTTTCGCATGAAATCACGTACGATGATTTCGAGCTTAACCCGTTACAAATGTGCAATGTTCACCTACGCACTGTAACGTAAGAAGTGCACCGCCTACCCTTACTTTTTTCCTTTCCTTTCCTTTTCTATTCTTTTTTTTTACTTTCCTTTTTCTACTTTTCTTTACTTTACTTTTCATTTCTTTCCCTTTCTTTAATTTTCTTTTCCTTCCTTTTTTCTTTTATTTTCTTCTCTTTTTTTCTTTTTTCCTTTTTTTTTTTTCTGAATCCTGGGATGAATCCTGAGGTAAATCTGAATTCTGGGATGAAATCTGAATCCTGGGATGAATCCTTGGATAGCTTCAGGTTGGTATCTTACACGACAGCACGCATGGTGCTTGCAATATCGTGGTTTCAGATCAGTGTATTTTTGTACTTGAAATTGTAATCAGTTTTAAGTTAGTTGTGTATACACATCATGGAACCTCTGTGCTACTACTAGGTTCAGGTCCGTCCCTCTAACTTAGGTCCTATCCATTTATCGTTTTGTATCAATATGGTGTTTTTAAGTGCCACTCGATTAAAGCAAGTTGCTCGACAGTTCAAGAAAGGAAAGGATAGATACTGGAGAAAGAAAGTGATCTTTGACCATGCCAAGGTAACACCACCAACAAATCAAACTCAATCTAGGCTTAGTTCAAAGCCTAACAACAGGCTAGCCTAACCTGCAGTACCTAACTTAGGTTACACCTAGTCCAGGGCCTAGGCCTATACAATATAATCTAACCCTAGGCCGACGAGGCCTGTAAAGTTATGGGAATGCAACTCTACGATACAAGGAACCTCAACCTCTTTTGAGCTCTTGGTTCAAACTGTTTATTCAGCTCAAATTTAGAATCTGTAATCACACGCATGCATATCCGGAGTAACTATAGAATCCACGGCCACTCGACGGTAGTATCTTCCCAACCGGATGCGCGGATGCGAAGTCTAACTTCGTACATAAAGTTAACAATGTTTGGGAATTTTTTAAGTCCACGGAATTTGTATGAGGGCGTCTTGTCGGTATGGATGCCTTTTGAGAACGACACATTGTCAAGAAGGAGCCCATATCAATAGCCACTGTATCGGTGTACGCAAAGTCCACACCAAGCATCCCTTGGATGCGCGGATGCGCGAATGCGAAATGATAGTCTAATGGTTATAACGTGTGAGATCTATTTTAAAAAAATTCAAAGTCCACACCAAGCATCCCTTGGGTGAATGCGCGGATGCGAAGTGATAGTCTAATGGAGTGGGAAGTCTGTTGAAGTTTACCAAGAGACAAAGAAGTAGCCAACTCGACATTAAAATCATTGACATCGCATCTGCGCATCCGGATGCGAGGTATGGTTGAAGAGTGGCCCTGTATTCTATAGTTGTACTGCATATCCCACGACTCATTCACAATAGACCGCGATATGCTGCAATCGCTTGAATGAGCACTGTAGCATATGCTGCAATTGCGTGTATAATTATTGTATAAATACTATAATATACATACAATAGAACTGAAAATAGCGATGAGTTTGAAATTCATTATGTATAAAATATATTACACCAATATTTCGTTAGAATACACCTTACATCGTCAAGGCGAAATGGCAAACTGATAATACAAGTTAATACGTTACAATAATGTTCAGTTGTTACAGAAGTTAGTGAGTAATATCAGCTCAGAATAGCTGAAGATTAAAACTCTATTTCTATTCAGGGTAGGTTGTAAGTCCGTAATGAAAAGAGACTCCATGATCTTATGCTTATACCAGGCATTCTTTACATGGAGAATTTTAAGTTTAATGTTTCCTGGGTTTGGAAGTTTATGGGAAGCCGTTTTACAGTGATCATGTATGGAACTGAATTCCTTGAAGTAGTCAGCATTTACATGTTTTTTAAATCTATCACAAAGCCCGAGTTTGGACTGCCCAATGTAATTATCCCCACAAGTTTGTCACTATAGGGAATATGATATATACAACCACTGTATTTAAGATCAGGAATTTTTTCTTTAACCTTGAGAGATGAACTAATTTCAGAACATCTGAAAAAAATCTGTAGTACTGCATTAGTGCAATGTTTGAAAGTCTTAAAGATAGATCTAGCAATTTTGTTAGACATATTACCACAGCAGGGTTTCCCCTGGTACTTAATTGTGGAGGCAGCCGCCTGGCAACTTTTTAAGACCACCTCGCCAAAAAATGCCATAATAACCGCCTCACATGTTTATGTCATGGTCAAAATCCTAGAATCACCCATTCCTGAAGAACCTAAGTACGGATTTGAACCCAAAATTCATGGCCGCATCAAGTAATTCGCCCTCACCGCCTCATACTCCGAAAAACCCAGGGGAAACCCTGCCACAGTATGGTAACTTAAAATGGAATTTAGATAAGTCTTAATTCTCATCCACAGTGCAGGGGACAGGACCCATTACTAATCTCGATCTTAAATTACAGGTATATCTCTCAAAGCTCTTGATGAGTTTAAGAGGATAAGCGTTGAGAAGAATGCAAGTACAAATATAGCAAAGTTCTTTATGGAAATATATAAATATTCTAACACTACAAATTTGTTTCGTACATGTACTTCTCTCGTCAAGTGTTTTCTTGTGACTGAAGCAGAGAGGACTGTGCGACGTACAGCAAAGTCGCAAAGGCATGCAACAGCATCCTTTCTTCTTTGTGTGCTTTTTTTGTAGTTTAACAAGAATTTTTTAGAATGTCTGCATGTAGACATCAGCTAGGATCGCTTATTAAGTGTAGATGGTTTGTATACTAAGTAGTATTTTTCTAGTAGGCATAAATTGCAGTGTTTACTGGAGATATATTGCGGTATGGTTTTGCAGGCTTCAAGATTTTCCAGCTCAACTTAAAATCGAGATATCCTTGAATGACCAGATGTGCCTGCTTACATGTAGTTCTGTTTCGCTTCTTTTGTGTGGGTGTATGAAAGACTTTTATTGTTGGCATGTCTAGCTGTGAAATTGGTGGCGCATAATCCGAAGTAGGTCTCAGTTTTACCTCTATTCTGTGTTGTAAAGGTTGCTTGGTAGATAAGGCTTTCCTCTTTTCATCTGCCGTTCACTGGACATTCATGCTTGTTTCTGCAGTTGCAGCCTTTCCGAGGGGTGGTCGTTTGAGAGTTAATAATTGATTTGTTGTGGGTAATGATAATGCTTTGCATGTTGGGCATGCAGCTGTAGTGCAGCTTAAAGGTGTTATGATTGAAAATTTTGTTGAGCTTATGGGCTGGTGGGAATTCTTTGAGAATTTTGAAAAGTTGCCTGCCAACGTTGGTTTTTGATTCCTTGCCGAAGGCAGGCAAGGAATCTATGCGATGGTGATGTCGTGTGTGTGTGCGTATGTGCGTGTGTATGTGACGCCTTTGCTTGTAAACACGATATCTCATGAAGGGTAACTCTGAGGGATTTCATACATGGCATGTGGAATGCCCATATGATATAGAAGTTCCCTATTGTTTTTGGTCAAGGTCAAAGGTCATTTGAGGTCACCAGAGATCAGAATGTGAAAACCTTGTAAACACAATATCTCCAGAAGGGTAACTGTGACTAATGTCATACTTAGTGTGTGGGTTGGACATATTGAGTAGATGGTCCCTATTGTTTTTGGTCGAGGTCAAAGGTCATTTGAGATCACCAGGGGTCAAACTGTAAAAACCTTGTAAACACGATATCTCCAGAAGGATAACTGTGACTGATGTCATACTTAATGTGCTAGTTGGTCATAATGAATAGATGATCCCTATTGTTTTTGGTCAAGGTCAAAGGTCATTTGAGGTCACCAGAAGTCAACCTGTAAAACCTTGTAAACACAATCTCCAGTGGGGTAACTGTGACTGATGTCATACTTGGTGTGTGGATTGTATATGAGTAAGTAGAATACTCCTTTTGATTTTGGTGGAGGTCAAATGTCATTTGAGGTCACCAGTGGTCAAACTGTAAAAACCTTTTGAACACAATATCTCCAGAAGGGTAACTGTGACTGATGTCATACTTGGTGTGTGGATTGGTCACATTGAGTAGGTTATCCCTATTGCTTTTGGTGGAAGTCAAATGTCATTTTAGGTAAAAAAAAGGTCATTTTGGGTGAAAGGCTTATTAATGTGGTGTTTCAAGAAACGTAACTGTAGGTGATCTCATACTTGTCATGTGGATAATTCATGTTTGTTATAATATAACCATGTAGAAAGGAATCACAAAGCCTTTTGGCTTTCTGGTTATACTCTTACTACAGGGGGTTTGTACCAAATTATGTTTCTTCTGCGGTTCTTTGTTTTTCTTTCGGATGGTGGTAGCAGTCCGTTCTGGAGTTTGTGTTTGTATCCACTCTTGTTGAGGGCGTCTTGTTAGGTTGGGCATGTGTCATCAAACACTTTACCCTTAGAAGATATTTCGGAAAGCCTTTTGTTTGTGGCAGTAGGAATATTTCAGGTGATGAACAGGGGGTGATCTGATCTGTGGTGTACAAACGGCGGGGTGTTGTTGGGTTTCATGTATGGCTTATGTGTTCCTTCGTTGATGTCGAGGGTTACGTCTAGGAAGTCAAAGACTTTCTTGTTTGCTTTGATTCTTAGTCCGTGCATGTGGAAAATTTTGCTGGTAGATTGTTTGATCTTCTCTATGTAGCGTGTTGATTCGTCTAGAGCGGCTAAGCCACCGTCGACGTGTAGGCCTATGTTGTTCCAAAATCTCTTGGACAGTGCTGCCAACAAAAAAGCTCCCACTAACTCGCAGGTCTCTACCCCATCATATGACAACATGGTAACATCAAATGGGCTGTCAGATGACTTCTTAGACCAGGGTTGGTGCATGTTAAAGGGTACAGATTTCTTCGAATGTAGGATCGTTTGTCTGTCGCTAAAAGACGAAACAGTTCAATCGAAACTTAAGGCAGGTGAACAAAAGGGACTCAAACACGTCATGAAAATCCTTAAATATGCACTTAAAAAGCAAATGTTGCTTGGTTATGTCATACAGATAAAAAATATTTAAAATTTACAATAGCTTAAACACAATTCAAATGTGACAGGAAAATTATACACATTAACAATTAATAGCAGAAATTGTTCATTCATAAAACCGTGTAACTTGCACAGCATGAGCAATCCTCTTTTCCTCCTGCGACATTAAATGAAATTTACTGGTGAAAGCTGTGAATCAATCTCATATGGTCCTCGCCATTTTGGGGCTAGTTTGCCGAAAAGTGTCTCTTCAAATTTGAGGGAGGATGAGACTTTATGAAAACAAGGTCCCCAACCCCGAAAATTACTTTCACTCTGTTTTCATCATACCGAACGTTGTCTTGCTCAGTTTGCTGAGCCATATTTGCAATTGCTTGGCTGATATGGTTATTGTATTCAGATGTTTGGGTGCATGTTGTCATGGCCAACTACTTAACTCACCAGATAATTCAGCAGAACACACCGGCAGTAAATGTTGACGGGATTATAATTAACAACTGGGGCATATACTATAGGGTAGTGTGGGTGATCCCTATTGCTTTAGGAGGAGGTGAAAGGTCACTTTTTTGTCAGAGTGTTAAAACATCAAAATATTAAAATAATAACTTAACATTGATCATGATGTCAATACATAAGGCTCGCAATTTATCCATGGTGCAAGAAATCACAGTTACATAAAGCCTTTTGGCTCTCTGGTTTGCTGATCTTACTCTTTGACTTTGAAGTTTGATGATACAGTATGGAATTCTATCTAATTAGCCTGCAGAAAATGTGTTAGGTTTCTTTGTCCACATCCTATCTTCACAGTATGAACCACACATTTTACAGAAGACCGACTGCGACATTGACACCCTTGTTGGTTTCGATGATAATTGTAACCTTTGTAATCATGTATATGTGTGTGTATGTATGTGTGTATGTATGTCCATGATGCCCTACCTTGTAAACATGGTATCTCAAGAAGGGAAGCTTGGACAGATCTCATATGTGGTATGTAGGTGTACCATATTGAGAAGAAGAACCCTATTGTTTTTGGTGGAGGTCAAAGGTCATTTTAGGTCACCAGACGCCAAACTGTAAAAACCTTGTAAACAAAATATCTCCAGAAGGGTAACTGTGACTGATGTCATACTTGGTGTGTGGGTTGGTCTTATTGCGTTGATGATCCCTATTGTTTTTGGTCAAGGACAAAGGTCACTTTAGGTCACCAGGGGTCAAACTGTAAAAACCTTGTAAACACGATATCTCCAGAAGGGTAACTGTGACTGATGTCATACGTGGCTTGTAGATTGGTCATATTGAGTAGATGATTCCTATTGTTTTTTGGCAAGGTGAAAGGTCATTTTAGGTCACCAGAGGCCAAACTGTAAAAACCTTGTAAACAAAATATCTCCAGAAGAGTAACCATGACTGATGTAATACTAGGTGTGTGGGTTGGTGATAATGAGCAGTAGATCCCTATTGTTTTTGGTCAAGGTCAAAGGTAATTTGAGGTCACCAGGGGTCAAACTGTAAAAACCTTGAAAACTCGATATCTCCAGAAGGGTAACTGTGACTGATGTCATACTTGGTGTGTAGATTGGTCACATTGAATAAATGATCCCTATTGTTTTTGGTTAAGGTCAAAGGTCATTTGAGGTCACCAGAGGTCAACCTGTAAAAACTTTGTAAACACAATATCTCCAGAAGGGTAACTGTGACTGATGTCATACTTGGTGTGTGGATTGTATATAAGTAAGCAGAATACTCCTTTTGATTTTGGTGGAGGTCAAATGTCATTTGAGGTCACCAGTGGTCAAACTGTAAAAACCTTTTGAACACAATATCTCCAGAAGGGAAACTGTGACTGATGTCATACTTGGTGTGTGGATTGGTCACATTGAGTAGGTTATCCCTATTGCTTTTGGTGTCAAAAGTGTTTTTGGAAGTCAAATGTCATTTTAGGTTTAAAAAAAAAGGTCATTTTGGGTGAAAGGCTTATTAATGTGGTGTTTCAAGAAACATAACTGTAGGTGATCTCATACTTGTCATGTGGATAATTCATGTTTGTTATAATGTAACCATGTAGCAAGGAATCACAAAGCCTTTTTGGCTTTCTGGTTTAGACCTAGTGTAAATGGAACTCGAAAGTGAAAAAAGTTTGTCCATCGTGCTTTGCGTCTGCATGAATAAGCTACAGTGATTTACAAATGTTCACCTTCAATGAACATCCTCATAGACATCAAGTTATGTCAGGCTTCAGGGTATCTCAGACAAAGTGATCTAATACAAGCCGTGAGTTTGTCCTGCATTTTTTACATCCTTAGGTTGTACTAAAAGCTAAGTGTGGTAGTTTTTGGGTGTATCAGTCTAACCAAGGTTGAAAAAAATTGCCACTGATGAATCATTGTGAAATGATCTTTTGATTTTGCTTGATGACATGTACTTCACTTGTATACAGTGTGGTTTAGACTGATGTAATCTGTTCCATATTATCTTAAAAGAAGAAAAGTTTCAATTACAAGTGTGATTTGCTTTAGGTCTAGTTGTTTCATTTATCATCATCAATTATATGTAAGGCTACATCAATTGTGTTTTGTGCATAACATTTTTTGTTAAGTACTAGCTTTTCATACAGTTAAATGTTAGTCATTCTTTGCATTTTTCAGCACTTTTATGGTCGCCATAGAAATTGCTACAGTCTGACGATTAGAGCAGTACACAGAGCCTGGGTTTACCAGAATCGTTACAGACATTTGAAGAGAAATAATCTTAGAAGGGTATGTGTTGACAACTTTATGCATCCAACTGATGTACAGTATCCTTTAAGTACAAGTGATGAAAGTATCATTTTGGAGTATAAATAGAAGTAATCATTAATAACATCAATGAAATCAATGTACTCTACAAGTTAAAATAAATGTAGTATCTGAAGATGCATTTCTAGAGTCATTTCAAGTGATGTCATGGCCAATAGATGAGAAAATCAGTTGTATATTTAAGAAACAACTTGAAGTAGCAGGACGTTTTCTTAGTTTCTAAATATCCCCCTTTCAAAGATACGTGGATGTCAGTATGTCTCATCACACATGTGAAGTTAAGTTATGCCACCTATCATCAGGGCTGTCGTGACCAAGGGTGGGGGGAGGGGGTGTCAGAGTCACAATAGTAAAAAAATCTGAAAGACCATTTGGAATTTTTGATATCTCAGTCTAGCCCTTTTTATGGCATAAAAAGATGCAAAATATTGCCCTGTATTGTGTCTAAGGTTACCTGGTAATTGAAAAATTTCTCAATAAATCAGAAATACCTTTGAATTTCTCATATTTCAGTACAGAAGGGACGATAGTTGGAAACTCTAAGTGTTGGAAATAAACAGTAATGGTACAGTATATCGATATTATCGATAATATGTATGTTTCATTTTTAGGGATATTATCCATATCCACCTCGAAACAATGTTGATGTATAGAAAATTATATATATATATATATATATGAATTAGACTTAATATAGCGCACGATGTGACAAGTCATTCACGTGCACTTTACAAAAAATTATAGTATAAAATAAATTCAAATTCAAAAATACAAAACTTAATTGAGAATGACTAAAGATTATAGAAGTAAGTCTTTAGTCTAGCTTTAAATAATGAAAAATCTGTGACACTTCTAAGAGAAAAAGGAAGGGAATTCCAAAGTCTGGGCCCAGCTACCATAAACCCCCGTTCACCATATGACTTGGAAATGGTGCGTGGAACTACCAAAGGTAATGTGTCACTGTTAGATCTGAGATTGTGAATAGTATTAAAGTCTTCCATCAGCATGTCATTGAGATATTTTGGTCCTTAATTATGTAAGCATTTGTATATTATCAATATCAGTTTAAACTTTATCCTTTTGTCAACTGTGAGCCAATGCTCAGATGAAATACAGGAGGTAATATGATCATATTTACTAAGGTTGTGCAAGCAACGAATGGCCATATTTTGTATCATCTGTAATTTACTCATGTGGACTTTAGGAACACCAATTAGAAGACTATTTCCATAGTTGAGACATGACGTCACAAAAGCGTGCAGTAGGCTCCGAGTGGCTTCAGTAGTGAGACACTTCCTAATAGATCGAATAGCTTGTAGGTGCATCATCGCCTTTTGACATTGCTTGGTGATGTGTAGCTGCATGTCTAAGTGTTCATCAAGCCACACCCCTAAATTTTGCACACACGGGACTTTTTGCACCACGCACTCTCCTACTCGAAATGAATTTACACGCACTTTGGCTAGGTTAGATTTGGAGCCAATTAGCATAAATTCAGTCTTTGAATCATTTATTTTTAATTTATTTGATAACATCCAAGCTCTTAAGTCCCTCACACAGTTTTCAATTTCGGCAACTGCTTTCCATTGGTTTGCATCTTGACTGGGGTTAAAAGCCAAGTAAAGTTGGGTGTCATCAACATACACATGAACTTGGGGTAAGTGCTTTTGCATAACAGTAAATAATTGACTGGCATATAACAAGAATGCCACGTGACCATAGCAGCTTCCCTGAGGCATATCATAATGGAGTGGTCGTGGTTCTGACATGACACCTGACTGGAGTTGTACACGCTGAGTGCGATTCTCTAGATAAGAGGCAATCCAGGCAAGTACATCACCAGTGATGCCATAATCTTTTTCCAGTATGATCTTCAGTATAGAATGATCTATCATATTAAACGCCGTGCTCAAATCTAGGAGAACTAGTAGTGTAATTTGCTTTTTGTCCATAGACATCAGAATATCAGAAGTAACTTTAAGCAGCGCAGTCTCCGTTGAGTGATACGACCGGTATACCGACTGGAGTTCTGGGAAAAGATCCATTTGATGAATGTGCTCCAGTTGTTGGGCAAGAGAAGCTTTCTCAATCACCTTACTCAAAAAAGGGAGATTACTAACAGGGCGATAATTGCTGTATACTGGATCTAATCCGGTCTTTTTTAGCAGCCGTTTCACTATTCCCTCTTTCCAAATGTTAGGAAAAGTGTGATGTAACAGTGATGCGTTGACAATGCTGGTAATGGGTGACACAAGTACGTCCAAGCATTCCTTCACCAACTTTGTAGAAATTGGGTCAGAGTGACATGTAGCGTTACTAAACTCTCCAACTAGTTTTAAAATTTCTAATTCAGTAACAGGGCGGAACTTGTCGAGATGTACTTTAATATCTGGATAACTTATATCTGGTATATCGGTCACTTGGACTTTATCTAAACCTTTACGGATCTTTTCTTATATACCTAGAAAATATGGATGACACAGAGTACCATATTTATTGATAAATATCCTTCTTTCATTATTCATGTAAACCGTGTTCTAGATTTACCGCAGAGCTCATGCTCACTTTGTCTAACAGTGGCTTTAACATGCTCTCCAAAACACAGCTGTGGCTGTGGTATGTGTGATTACAGCACTGATTGGATGTACTCTGGAAAAATCCCGCCTCCAACCCTTTCACTCAGCTGTCTCTAAGAATCATTTCATCTTTATATATAACCATGTGGTAAATCAATCCACACATTTCCCCCTTGGATAATTCCTGGGCCAAACCATCAATTTCATTGTGTGTGTATCTGTTACATGCTGGATTTGATGATGAATAGGGTGCAAAAATCTGATGCCTTTAATGTTAGATCATGTGCAGAGCAGCATAGTGCTTTCCAGAAGTTTTTGCGGCCTTTCAATTGCAATTTATTGAAAAAAATGTGAAAGATGGTTGTAACTACAGTATGTATGCTATAGGGTTGGACGGTATCCCGGTACCCAAGTCAGTACCAGTATTCACATTACCGGTATTCTCAGTCCTGGAACAAAAGAATTTTCTGCGAGTACTTGTACTTTGGAATACTTTGCAGTGCAGGGGAAAATTCTTGGTGCGGTGGTACTGGTACCTCCTCCAACAAAAATTTGTTTTTTCTAATGTAGCGTTACAGTCGTTACTACTTACATATCAATATCAAAATGGACCAAAAACAAATTCCAGATCCATTTTAAAACTTTTCATTTCAATATCTCACAAAAACAAACTTCAAAGCTTCTGAAAGTAAATGTATTCATCGCCGTAAACGATCGTGGTTAACCTGTTAAACAGCACACAGTGGCGGTTATTGTCTTATGTCTAATAAAGCATCTATCTTCCATTACGTTGGTAAAATCATGCAAACCATGCAGGCTAGACCTACACATATTGCCTTTTTTTTAACACCAGTTTACTGTAAACGACGAGTAAAGCATCTACGTGTCATACTTAACAAAAGTAAACTGAAGAAGAACAACTCAGCTATGTGGAAGTGGAAGCAGAAGAAGTTACGTTTATTTATAATTCCAATGGTGTTTTTTTTTTTTTTGCATGCCTCCTGGGTGTCTATCTTTGTATATTTCTAACGCCAAGCAAAACTAGCTCGAGGAAACTTGACCCTGTATTTTTGTACAGTGTAACACTGGTCGACCTTTTCACACTGCAATATGATATACATCATTACATAATACTCAGTCTATGTTGCTACAAGTGGAGAGTAAATTGTAAACCTGTGAACGTCCAACTTGGGTGACTACTATGTAAATCAGGGAAGAAAATTCTTGAAATTTGCCTACAAAGCAGGTGTTTTATAGTTATTTCAATTATGCCTCAAAAGTGCCAAAATGTGTGCACTTTTAATTTTCTTGGTCCACAAAGGCAAAAACAAACCAAATTTGCCTATTTTGGCATGTATAATGCCAAACTGGCAACACTGACTACAGCAATAGGCAGGTAGGCACACCTGGTGGAAGAGAAGATTTCCCACATTAATTATGCTATGAATTGTGACAAACGGGGACATTTTTGCATCACTGAATAGACGCCATTAATAATGAAAATTTCATTCACATCACTGCATAAGCTGGATTGAGAATTTCCGCAATTCTTGATTTTAAGCAACATTCCTGCCTTGCATCTAATTATGAAGGTAAGTCCTGCCTGCCCCTAGCATTTTAAACTCATGATTGACTGTTGAAAATCACGGGAAGTAAAGTCTAGGAATTGATCCACGAACTTGTACACAATATCTTTCACTTCAAGGCTGCCAGTCATTTGACACTGTGGTCTTTAGGGTGGGGCATAAAGAGCTTGCTCAGCTTGGAATTTAGGAGGTGATCAACAGGTGAAAATACATTGTAGAGTATATCCCAGTTGCCACCATCTCCCTCTCAAAATTTTAAAAGTACCTGTACTTTGTTGTTTTAGTCACCCTTTAGAAAGGAAGATGCACAATTTTAGATCTTTAACCACAGTTTGGTGTCATGAACTTTCTACCTGCTTGTGAATTACCTTGGTTAAGAGATATATGCCATCCTTCATGACTACAAGGTTCATTGATGCTGAGTCAGTGACATTACACATTCATAAAGGCATTTGGTAACATCTGATCCATAAGTGATACAGAATGCGGTTGTCATTCTTTCCCTTTTGATATGGTCCCTTTCCTTCTCCACTGCTTTCTTTTGTTTGTAAGTGATTGTACGTGTATGAAAAATGGGGTTTATTATTTGCAAGGAATCGCAAAGTCATTTGACTTTCTGGTTTACTCAAAATTAAGGCCTCTTGCCCTTTTAAAGACAGTAAATGGGTGGCATAAGTCGATACAGGTAGGTTCATTATCATCAAGTTTGAGGTGAATTGATTATTTTTGTCAGTTTTTGTCTGTTTGTTTTAAGCTCTGGATCCTTCGACTCAATGCTGCAAGCAAGGAACATGGATTGAAATACAGAACATTTATCAGTGGACTAATCCAGGTGAACTACTTGCCTTTGCTATTTGCACCTCCTGTGTAGTTTTTCTAACTAAGCAACTCAAATGTATCTTTCAATTGAAGGTTTCAGTGAAGAGGAAAACCGAAGAGCATCATTGTTTTTGATTTCTTGCCAAGGGCAGACAAGGGATCTATGCGATGGTGATGGTGTGTATGTGGATGTGTATGACTCCTTGGCTTCTAAACATGCTATCTCAAGAAGGGAAAGTAACATATATGTATTCAGATATGTGTAATACTGAGTATAAATGAGTTTCTATTTATATTCAGGAAAAACTAAATAAATGGTAGAATCGTTTGGGCTAGAAAGCAGAAAAACGGAAGTTGCTTTGTGCTGCGAACATCTTTTTTCAAACATAATGACATTTAGCTATCATGTAAAGCACACTTTTTAATCTGATTTCCTCAGCCATGAAAACATCATATTATCATAGAAAAAAGAATCAAAGTTTATATTTTATTACATTGTTGTGACAGTTAGTTTCAAGTGTTGTACAGGATAACATACCAGTCTGGAAATCAGTTTTAACACTTGTTTTAGCAGAAAAGTTGTCATCACCTAACAAGATCAAATTTTGGATTCTGCATGGCATGAATCAAAAGTGTTATTTGCAAAGGTAATCTTCTGATATTTAAAGAGTAAAATACATGGCTTTAGAGCACTTCTCAGTTCCTTTCAATTGTCCATCCCAGTCATTTTCATTTCCACAGAGCAATGTTGCACTTGACCGCAAAATTCTCTCTCAGTTGGCAATTTATGAACCAAAGACATTTCAGGTGAGTAATGAAACTTGACATATGAAATTTAGTACTCTGGATGTCTTAAGTACAAACTTAAAATAAACTGCAAGGGTGGGCAATGGTGTTATGTGTAGGGTTTTTGATATCTTTAGGAAGACAAAGGAAAATCGTGATGAGGTATTTGTGACGCTTTGCTTATAAACATAGTATCTCAAAAAAGGTAATCTTACACTGATCTCGTACTTGGTGTGTGAGTTGGTCATAGTGAGTGTTATCCTTTTAGTTTTTGATGGATATCAAAGGTCATTTTAGGTCCAACTGTAAACACTATGTTAACACAATATTGCAAGAAGGGAAACCTTCAATAATTTCATGTTGAGTAGATGATCCCTTTTGATTTTGACGGAGGTCAAACGTTATTTGAGGTCACAGAGGTCAAACTGAAACCTTGTAAAACATTTCATCCAAAAAAGAGTAATTGTTAATCTCAAATTTAGCACATGGATTGCCTATATCAAGCAGATGATGTATACCTATTCATTTTGGTAGAGAACAAAGGTTACGTGGGATCACCAATGGTCAAAAACATCTAAACTTTTATATCTTAAGAGTGACTGTTAGGGATCTCATGCTTTGTATATCTGTTGCTTACATTAAGTAGATAATCCTGTCTGTTTTTGGTGGGGGTTAACACTATATCTAAAGAATGGTAACCATGAGGGATCTCATACCATTCATGTGGAATGTCTATGTTGAATAAGATGACCCCTGTTATTTTGGGCTCATTTGGGGTCACCAGAGGTCAAAACATTTAATGCATGTAATCTCCTGTATCTCAATAAGAGTAGCTGTAAGGGATCTCATACTGTACTTTGCATGTTTATGGCTCATATTAAGTGCTGTAGTTGCACCCATTTGTTTTGTGGAGGTCAAAGCTCATTTAAGATCACAGCAAGTCAAACTTTTGTGTCTCGAGAAGGGACATTGTGAGGGATCTCATTATTTGCACATGCGGATTGCTAATATCGAGTGGATGATTCCTATCATTTTTGTGGTGGTCAATGTTGTTTTGGGGTCTCAGAAAGTGAAAACCTTGTATCCCAGAATAAAAGGTCTGAGGAATTTCATACTTGGCCTATAAATTATTCATATTTTTGGTATTGATGATAATCATAACCTTTGCAGTCATGCATGGCGTGTGTGTATGTATGTCTGTGTATCTCACGATTGGAAGTTTGGACAAATGTAGCATTTGGTATGTAGGTGTACAACATTGATCACAGTGATGCTTTTTTGGAGGGTTGAGGTCACAGGCCATTTGGTATCAGTGGGCTTATACTACAAAATATGTCAGATTCAGAAAAGAATCCTCGTAATGAAATCCATCCTAACCACCGTGCAGTTGTGTGTCCTGGTTATATTTAGTATAAAGGTGGCCATAGGCGATCCTGTTGTTTAATTAGGAGATAAAAGGTCAGTTGGTTGAAAAGATTTCAAAGGTCAAAACCTTGTTAACACAACATTTCAAGTAGGAATTGATCTCATCCTTGTCATTTGGGGGATTCAGGTTTGTTACAATATATCCACATTGCAAGGAATCGTAAAGCCAAAAGTCTTCTGATTAGCTTCTCATTTCATGGATGATATGCGAGTCTGTATTAAAATCTTGAAATAAGTTCTTTTCTTCCATTGCAGTCACTCATCTCCCAAGCAACATTTTTTGCTAGGGTTAAACAAAATTCTCAATTGGTTTTGCTCTTTGATCGACAGCAAATTTGAAAGATGATCATTAGTTCATATTACACAGCATACACGGGCATGTAGTGTTATGATTGCATAAGTGGAGGATTTTTAGCCAGACTTTATGAAGGGCCAGAAGTGGGTGGTTGGTAACTGTTGCCAAGTTATATGTTCACAGTGATTTTGAGGTTACCTGAGAGCTTAGAACAGTTAGTTGCCATGATCTCAACAGGTTGTTTACACAGTGACACAATTTTGGTGTACAGTTTGTGACTTTAAACATGTGTGTCACATCTCTTTTCCATTTCACTGATGATGTCAAATCCTGGGTTGTAATCTTCAAATAAGTTCCCTCCTTCAAAGAGAGAAAAAAATACCACTGCTGTGTTACATGGCCATAGCCATATGAAGCCTCTCAGAGTTTGATCTCTGTTGATCCTCAAATGATTGACCTCCATTCAAAAAAACAAGGACTTATTTAATCAGTGTAACAAAACCCACACACAAAGTATGTAATTACTGAATGTCACACTCTTCAGATATCACAGTTTACATGCTTTTCAACATTTGACCACTGATTGTGCCATATGACCTTTGACCTCCACCTAGAATAATAGGGATAATCTACTCAGTGTGACCAGCACTCATACTAAGTATGAGACTGTTCATGGTTATCCTTCTTGTATTTACAAGCAAACATCACACAAACACACACACACACACAGAATATTGCTATCACATAGATTCCATCAACCTTTTGTAAGGAATCAAAAGATAGTAATATTATTAAAAATACAAAGAAGGAAGATTGCACCAATATGGAATCTTTAGTTGGTAGAAAATATATGAAACTTTAAAACAAGTAATGGAATTTTTCCATTTGAATGAAAGTACAGCTTTATATAAAAAGAATTTTATCAGTTGGGCTATTTTTTTTTATGATGTAGTCATAAGTGTGGTAGTTTGTGGTAGTTTGTGAAACTAAATGTTATTTGTCATTCCTCTATGCAGTGCTTGACTGAATTGGCTAAACGGAAAATGCAAGAGGGCCTTCTTTCAGCTTTGAGTAAAAACTCTGACAAAATTGTTAACAGACTGACAACCCAAGAAGATCTTCTAGCTGAGGGAATCAGGAAGCTCAGACTCTCAACATCCAAAGGGGAAAGTAACACTGTGACACGGTGATGTTTATATTACTGTGACACCTTGATGAATGGATATATGGCATTTCATTCTGTCACTGCTGTTGGATGGAACAAGCTTCAGTACATCAGAAACATTGTCACTACACTGAGCAATGATGATGATTGAAAGGTTGTAGAGTGAACCTTTGAAATTCTTTTAGGTGTTATCCTCTATTTCTGCACGTATGTTGCATCTCTGGAGAGACTTCTCTCAAGGAGCATCAAGGAGCATGTGGTTTGTTTGATCATTGCAGATCAGTAAATCTCAAACCAGCTGCTGAGCTACTAAGGTCTCCCACAACAACAGAGAGAGTTCTAAGTATGAGTGATCTGATGATAGTGACATGTGATGTATAGGGAGCATTGAAATTTTCATTATTGGAAAGGTTGCAAATTTAATTTACCATGTTTGAAAAAATAACCACTTTTGCAATTTCAACTAACAGATAATTGATACCATGTTTATTGTCATAGATACACAATGCCTCTGTATGGTATTTTTCTGTTTTTGGTGTTAATCTTTTCTCCTATAATTGAGAAACTTTGAATAGAGAATCATATGCAAAGTTAATGAATTTCATCACAAAAAAAGTGAAAGAAAGAGTTGTCATTGCCCCAAACTCCATTTTGCTTCTTTTTACTTTCACATTAGCTGCTTGTAAGGCATAGAGGGTGACAAACTCCAGTACCAAAACCAGGCTCCTCATGGTAACTTTCACTCGGATTTCGTTCCTTTCTAATGTGTCAATAATCAAACTGGATCATGACTTTCTTTTTCACTCTTACTTTATCTTCTGAGTGGTCTCTTGTGTTCCTTTCTCCTCTCATCTCTTCCAATGCAATAAATTCTATTCTTTTAAAAATTACATGTATTATTTATGTTGGTGTGTTTGAAACAATGAAAGTGCAAAATGCTGGTGCCTTATAATCTCCCAGTCTTTGATATTTTCAGATGCATTGTCCCTAGAGCTTGCACTCCAAAAGAAAAGAACAAGCAAGCTAATCACTGGCTAGCAGCACTGATTATATTCTTCTGGGCTCATTTTGATTCAATTTGCCCTTGTGCTGGACCATTGATCAATGACATTTCAATGCTACCGTGGTGACCACACATGTAGACAAACTTATGAAGGTGTCATGTTTCCCCCTTCCCAAGACTTGTTGAGCTATAAATATCTGGGAGCCTTATGAAACATCTCACACATGGGCATTCCCTTACCAAAGTTTTTGTGAATCAGCCCTACAAGAGTAATGAAACAAGAAAACCAAGAGGCATAGTGATTCCTTGCCATTAATATATTTGGAAGAGATTTTCCAAATTGCAACACATTAACCACAGGCTGGAAGATGTAGCCATTAATAATAAAACATACAACCGTTGGACTGATGTCAGTGAAGGATAGTTCTATTAATTTCCTCAATCTACATTGACTTACAGTAGAAAAATCTAACAAGCAATCCCAGTTCACAAGACAAATATACTCTATATGGTAAGGTAATATTTCTAGAGCCATATGTCAGATACTGACCCTGCTGGGACTGAAATGCATCATTTCAAGTTTTTAAGGTGGGGAAAAAATCCTTTGGCAACAAATAACTGAATTTCTATGTGTGAAAAACTTATTTCTTGAAAATAGGCCCCCATCCTCTCTTATTTTGAATAATCTATCATGACGTGTCCTCGAATATTTTTTTTCAATTATTCAATTTTTGGTTTTAATGATATTCGCAAGCATTTTAATCACAGACTGTGTGTGTTTGTGATGTCTACAGTAAACATGATACCTCAAGAAGGGAAGCTTGGACAGACTTGATGTTTAGTACATAGGAGTACCACACTGAATACAAGAACAATATTTTGATGGTGTCAAAGTTCATCTTGGATCAAGAGGGATCAAAATGTTAAAATCTAAATGTGATAGCTCAAGAAGGGAAGCTTGAACAAATCTCATTTTTGGTGTGGAGGTGTGCTACATTGAATACAAGATGTCTATCAATTCTGATGGAGGTTGGAGGTCAAATGTCATTTGAGGTCATCAGGGGTCAAATTGTGAAAACCTTGTAAACACAGTATCTCAAGAAAGAAACCTTAGACAGATCTATCTCATTGAGTACAAGAACCCTATTGTTTTGTGGAGGTCAAAGCCCATCTGAGGTCAAAAGGGGTCAAATTGTGTAAACCTTGTAAACATGGTATCTCAAGAAGGAAAGTATGGACAGCTCTGGTACTTCATCTGTGAGTGTGCAGAGAGAGTGTACACCTTAGGGATCACAAAGTACCAATGATAGCAACTTTTTCCTGTACTTGGGCCTTGACAGTTGCCCAAAATGAGCCAGGTCAGCTTTACCCTGCCACAATCCTATTTGCTGACTCCTGGACCCAAACCTACATGATGGGACCATCAAACCGTTTGTACATTGTCAGCTGAATAAATTCTTTGGACTCCTGGACTACCAAAGCAGAGCACCACCATCTTTGCATTGAGTGTACAAGAAGGATTTTGGATAAAAATGCCCCTAGATTGCCGGAAATCAACTGTCTACTCAAGTAAGCATTAGGAAATGATACTGTTAATACTTTCTTATTCCTTGCCAAAGGCAAAAGGAATCTATGCCACGGTGATGTCATATGTGTGTGTATGTGACGCCATGCTTGAGTAGATATTCCCTATTGTTTTAATGTAGATGAAAGGTCATTTGAGGTCACCAAAGGTCAAATTGTGGAACCCTTGTAAACACTTTATATCTCAAGAAGCCCTAACTGATGTTGTAGTGGTGTGTAGCTTGGTCAAATTAAGTAGATGATCCCTACTGTTTTTTGTTGAGGTCCAAGGTCATTTTAGGTGACCAGAGATTAAAATGTGAAAACCTTGTAAACCCAATATCTCAAAAAGGGTAATCTTGACTAATGTCATACTTAATGTGGGGTTGGTCATAGTAGATCAACCCTATTTTTTTGGTGAAGGTCAAATTGCATTTGCGGCACTACAGGTCAAATTGATGGTGACAACATAAAACTGCTTAGTACGCACAGTGGTCAGAAGAGCTTAGTGTAGCTTATCTTGAAGGATAAGGTGTTTCAATTGCAAAATCGGTTCGTCCATCTTCTACTGTGTTCTTCATGAATATTGGCAGGGAATCACAAAGTCAATTGACTTTCTTGTCTTGGGAACCACCTTCAATTTTCAAACTGACATACTGTATACACGTCGAGCCAGCACCCAAGAGGCCATTCTGAAACAATGGAATTTAACATTAGAGCATCAGCTATTATCCAAGTTATTTCAGAGCAAATTGATTCTTGCCAATAAAAGGGCCTCAAATCTGAAGATTTACTTGTTAAATCAAGGTTTCATAGTGACGAAGAATTGTTCGACCGTCAGGACTCACATGAAGATCTGTCAAATGCGCTCACAACTGCAATAATGATTTTATACTCTTTAGCGTCCACTAAGAACGCTTATTTTCTTACAATGAAAAAATTATTACATATATGCCAAAATGTGTAATATTAAAAGGCTTATCACTGATGACACCTTTCCACATGAGTATGAGAGCCAGTGGCGTAACCACCGAAATATATCTTGCCCCCCCCCCCCAATGAAATTCTAAGGTTAAAAAAAATCGGCAAAATTAGTATAAGACAAAACTTCTTAAACACGCCGCGATTAAATTACAACTATGTGCACGAAAGAAAACAATACAAAAATACGATATTTAAAGACGACAACAGTTTTGAAAACTACAAGGTACAACGCAGAAGTAAATGGCACCGTACTACTTGACAGCTGATTATCAGCTGTCAAGTAATACGCTCTTCCAGCCCCCTGTGGGAGGTACATGCACCACAGTACCGACAATTAGCGGTCAGTGCATGGGAAAATCCAAAAGTGACTAAAAAAAAGAGAATACTGGGATAATATTCACAGGGCTGAAGAGAGTGGGAATTGCCGTTTCCGGCAACCTAAGAAGCATTATTATCCAAAAATTTTCTTGGTACGCTATCCGCCAACCGATGATGGCGCTCCCCTTAGATAGTGTCGATAACAGCTTGCCCCCCCTAAGATCTTTGCCCCCCTCAGCCCCCCAAAATGAAAAAGTCTGGTTACGGCACTGATGAGAGTAGAAACCGGTCTAGTTGGTCATAAGGACCAATATTCTGCCACATTAGTTATTACAAAAAGCAGGTCAATTCTACTACTTGAAAGGACATCATTTTTCATTCTTACAAAAGGCTGAAAACGTTTCACTATGGGTGTATGTAACAAGCCCATGCTTTACTTCGGGGTAGTACTTCGAAAAAAATTTCCATTAGGTTTCTGCATTGCTCGTTAGAGAATTTTCAACCGCCTGCCCTTTAATTTATCACCTTTGCGTTTATCGCATGATGTGGTTTGCTGTGTATGGTACAATATTACCATGCATGTATCTTATAGGCAATACATGCATGTCTGTTGTGAGTAATGCGTGCAAAAAGTCGAAACGAACAAACATCGAAATCTCGAAATTTAGATACACAAAACGAAAAAAAAAAAAAAACTAGAAATAAAAAAGCCGAAACATAGAAACATCAAAATCTCAAAAAAGACATTGTAAGCAAAAGTCGAAATATCTTTTGAACTGAAAAAACCCAAAACATTAAAACAAAAATGTCGAAATATCAAAATCTCGAAATGTCCCTTCAGGTCCACTGTTGTTATGTATGCAGTGACGTACTAGGATTTTTTTTCCAGGAGGGGTAAAGATACGGGAATTTCCCCAAATTTCTTCAAGGTCACATGGGTCTGACTTGATCTTGAAAGTGAGGGTTGCATAATCTTGTATGAGCCTGTATATAAATGTTGTGGTATGATGTGGTATGAATTCCATTCATTTTGTAATTTGACTAGCACATTAATGAGGACGTGACGGATGACGAAAAACTGCGTGCAGAAAAACAGCTACATGACGATGACAAAGAAGACAGCAAGTAACGAGGTATAACACTACGAAAGCCTATTAGTGCCATGTATATAAATATTTTCAATCTGTAATAACAGATTATTAATCTGTAATTACAGATTATTAATCTGTAATTACAGATTATTAATCTGTAATTACAGATTATTAATCTGTAATAACGGATTACTAATCTGTAATTACAGATTATTCTGTAAATTCAGATTAAAAATATTTATATAAATGGCACTAACACGCTTTTGTGAATAATCTGTAAATACAGATTAATAATCTGTAAATACAGATTAATAATCTGTGAATATGGATTAACAATCTGTAATTACAGATTAATAAACTGTAATTACAAATTTGTTTATCTGTAATTACAGATTAATTATCTGTTAATACAGATTAATAATCTCCAATTATTGTCGCAAGGCTTTCACAAGGCTATTGGACCCCTGTTCCCCATACAGTATTTGGAAAAGTATGAGAGGTACAGGGGATTACGGTACACTTAAAGAGGCTCATTGAGTTGTTTTGTGAAATTCACTCAATTTTTCTAAACCGGTCAAGTTTCCTTCACATGCTAATGACAAACAGTCAAACTAAAAGGATCCCAAAGTTTTACATACATTGGAACATTAATGAGTGAGTAACCAACGATTAAATTTGGTTTTTGAAACTTTGTGACCAGACATTTTCACATTAGTACATTCACATGCACACAATCAGAGCAAGTAACGGTCAAAAATTCGAAAAAATTGACAGTTTTCATACAACTATTGGATGTGAAACTTGATTAATTATGCTGATTGTGAGTATTGTAGTGTGTTTGTATACTTCAAAATCACCGCAATCTTTACTGATATCAAGTCAATGAGCCCCTTTAACATACAAAATTAGGGCTGTAGCTAACTGCGTCTTGAGAATTAATTATTCCCAGTTTTAATAATGTAATCACTGCGTAAACCAAAATGAAGGAAAAACCAGATATCATGTTTACAAGTTTTTAAAGGATGTTTGACTCTGTTGACCCTCAATTTCCTTTGACTTTTACTGAGTACAATCCATTTTTTGTTTTCAGTGTGGTACACCACTTTATGTACAAAATATCAGATCTGATCAAGCATCCCTACTTGAATTATTGTCTACAAGGTTTTTACTACAAGTTATTTGACCCCTGATGACCCCAAATAACGTACAACCTTCGCCAGAAACAACTTTTTCAGCCTTATGTAATGCATTTACAGGTCAAGTATCACAAGTTTCCATGATCTCAAACTTGAGGTATCGTATAGCAAAATTCCTAAGCGTTTGATATCGGGTCCCTCTCTCAGTCCGACAAGTTTTCAGTCCGATAAGTTTCCAGTCCGCAAATGAAAACCAGAATATCTGAGTAGTATTATGGTGCACCGATGAGTACACAGCTCTTCCTTTTGTTCTCTGAGTGTCAATCCTTTTGTTTTTGCGAGCAATCCTTTTGTATGTGCATAGTCAGCAGAGCAAACAAGTCATCCCAGAGTCGATCCGAGAGATGACGTCGGGAAGACCGGGGATACAATCAACACTTTTGTATCATTTGTGAGAAAACAATGATTCGATCTTAGGGAAGGTCATTATGGTTGTCTACATCACTAATCCTGCGAAGGATTTAAGATACTTAAGGGAGCACACCGAATGTGGTCTGTTCGTGGACTACTGTAGCTGTAAAAATGAAAATAATAAAAGGTGTGACGGTCGACAATCGACAGGTAGATATCACTTTGCAAATTTGTTTATTATGGAAATCTTTCTTTCATTTTTCTGTCCACGAAAACCCTATACGGTGTCATTCATATAGGGAATGCGCATCATTGTTTGTGTATGTGTGTGTGTGTGTGTATGTGTGCCCTTGTTTTCGGGTGGGATCGAGGACCGAGACAAAAAATTTTAGGCCCTCTGCAGAAAATTCAATAGATTCTCCGGTCCTCTCAAGATTAACAATAGAGAGTCTGTTGTTAAGGTTAGGGTTGAGAAAGAAAAAAACAAAAGAAAGCACAATGAGGTCTTCCGAATGAATGGAAAACAAAGTTGTGTGTGTATATCTGTGTATATGGGTAAAAGTATCTTTGGATAGGGAGTAAGGGGTTTGAACATCACGCTGTGTTAGCACACCGGATGTGGCTTGTTCGTGGACTAGATTTAAAAATGAAAACCACTAAAGATGTTGCGGCTCACAATCGACCGTAAGATGTCACTTTACAATTCGTTTGTTTTTGGAGATCTTTTTTTCATTTTTTGGTCCACGGACACCCCATACGGTGAGATTGTTAGTGTATGTCATCGTTCAACCATCTATCTTGCAGTCTGCTTGTGACAAGTCAAGGATGACGTCATGCGTTGCATACAACTCATGCGAAATGAGTTCAGGGCGCCCGTCTCTTTGATACGGCAACCGCATTAAAAATATAAAAAAGTAAATTCGATGTTACGTTACTTTGTTTTTTTTTTCTACTTCTACGTTTTGGTAGATGACGCTTAACAAAAATTTTGAAATTTATATTTTTAACAGTGTACACATTTAAATAAACCAATACACCATTGCTTTAAATTTTACCGAGACCAGAGGGGTACTAGGACGGATTTTATACGCCGAAGGAAAGAGTGTCCCATCGGTCACGGACGGTATTTGCTGCCACTCTGGCATATTTCTTTAAAGACAGATTTTGAGGATCGTGAATGGACACAGACTGACTGACCTTTAAGGTACCCCCCTCCTCTCCTTTCATTTACCTACTCTACCCATGTCTCTCGCTCTTGTACAACCTAACCCTTGAACCTAATTCTCTTCCGCCCTCTTCCTAATTTGTACACGTGAGTGTCAACAAACGTCGTGTGACCAAACAAGGGTGGGCAGGCAATATATGGTGCATTGTGAGACGTTCGATAACAAACTCGAGCAATGAGTGTAACTGTGTAAATTTTTTCTCATTTTCTCATTTGCTACATTTCCCTCTCATTTTCCCCCCATTTTGTTATCATTATATCATTTTTGTTAAATTTTCTCTTTATTTGCTATCATTTTATTCTGATGTTGCTTATTTTTACACCTAAATTATTCAAAGTAAGAACACCATAAATTCTACATATAATTAATGTAAACAGTATATGTAAATTCTACGTAATTTTGGTACATTTTACTACATTGTAGTAAAATTGTTATATACACAATGTAAGACTTACATTAACTGGCTAACATGTATTGAGAGAGAGAGAGAGAGAGAGAGAGGTGGAGAGAGAGAGAGAGAGGTTAATCCTTTGGATTTGACCCCACCACGTCTGAGTAGAGAGTCGCCTGATCTGATATAAACCTGTACAAGGCTCTACTCTGGCTATTTATCTCCACCTGAAGTTCCCAGAACTAAGCCTTGGGAAGTCACACTACGACCGTGGTAAGTAGATAACGTAATTACTAATCTCTCATAAATGTAGCAGACTAAACTTATTCCCGATAAAACAGATTTCGAATCATCGATTGCTCGGAACTGTTGACGCTGAAGTTCGTTTAGTCGATTAGGCCTTCGCCCATGTTACACATCGTCATAATGCGTACCATGCTGCACCGCCAACGAGCTTTTGATGAGGGTGGCAATTAATGAAGTTGGTTAATTTGACGAGAAATGCAGTCTTTGCCCCACTTCATGTTTAGCCCCTTTGAGTTTATGTGAATATTTTAAGTTCGATGATGACCTCGGTAAGATGTTCGTACTCACCTTCGGTGGTGCCAGTAAAGGACGGATTTTTTTTTAAACATTCCTGTTAAATTTATAATGTGATGAAAGCAACTTGATGTATACCAATGTCCCAATAATGATTGCAATATCCAGCTCGTGAATTATACCCATAAGTCAAGTTATCAACACATTAAAATCTAAGAAGGTTACCCAACCTTTGTTTCTGATGTCGGCCTATCAGCTCTTTGATAATCAAAGTTTATAAAAAATGTTGATAATCCAGGCTTATCGGTCGATAATGCGGATTTATCGACCGATAAACCAGGGTAAACCTGGATTATCAAATGAAATGTCTTCATTATCAGTGATAAACCTAACTTTTTTTTTATTTATTGCGCATTAGGCTTGCCACTGGCATATACGCCTATGCACAGGCAAATGTGTGCGTTTGGAGTGAATCCTCGAAGCTTTATTGACCATAAAAGGAATTGGGTTAAAGCAGAATAAAATTTGCAAAGCTGTGACCAATCAGATAGGAGAAAATACGACTGTTAATGTAGCTAGGGTACCTTGAAATCAATGCGGACTATCCCTTCTTGTTTAGTGCAGGCGTTGGTTGCTGACTTGATCGGCCGTGCATGCATTTGTCCCTGTTTTGTTTATCGCCTATAAGCCTTGTTAAGTTCATACCGGAGCGATAACGATAAAACATCGCTCTGGTACATCGCATCTAGTACATCGATATATAGATAACTATATTATGGTCCCCGGATAACGAAATCGAATTGAATCCCCTTCAGGGGCTATATATCCCTCAGTAACTATATGATAAAATGTGAGGACCAATCAGAGCGTGCTATTATCTGAGATCAGTGCAATGTGTGTTTGTGCATCAGGTTTGATGGTTTTCTAATAAACTGCAGTGATGGGATATGTCATGAAAATGACATTTTGGAGTATTGGCTACACTCAGCATTGAAAATGTTAAAAATAACCACAAATTTCATCAAAATTCGTCAAAGATTGACCAATTTGCAGGCAAATAAGTGTCTCACAGCTGTATCATGAATAAACATTGACTAACTATGCAAATTTGTGACGTCTAGATATGAACTCTCATGATATAGCCTATTGTTACTCCTTTGTTTATGTAACCTTTATTTCAAGGACATTTGGGAATTTTATATGCCATTAGAGTTTTATCTTGGAAGCGTGCGTTTTCTTCTTTAAAAATATCGATATCACTTACCAATGTGAAACTCAGCAATTAAATAATTAAGAGGCAAAGTATGTAGGCTAAACAAAAGGAATACTGAAGCTGTGCAACACTCCACGTAATCTGTTTTACATGTCACACAACCTTTAACATAGTGTCATCGATATTGTAGTAAATATAGTTGTGGTGTGACCGTAGCTTATCAGGGACAATTTTCTCGTTATCGTTATATCGTGTGACGGGCACCTTATAAGTCTGCGCGTAAAATGTACAGAAAGACGCTTTGGGTGTAGAAAGTCGGCATGTAGCGTACAGTTATCTATGCAATGGGCCGGGTGCATTAGCTACACGTTTGCGTCATTTTATCGTGACGAATACTACAATACCAAGTTTATGGCCCCGTTTACATGCAATGGACCTCTCGCCTGGTATCGGACCCAGCGCTCGGGATTCAAATTACAGTGTAAATAAACGGATTAGACCTATGCGTGACATGCGCGCGAGTGACTCTGTGGTGTGGGTCAAGTATTGATATGTTTCGATATCAGCCAGTGTGACGAAATAATGGTTTTTATATACAGTGACGACAAAGCATTCATTCTAGCATTACGTTACATAATATGCCGTTTGCTACGCAATCGTTATAAACGTACTTTCAAAAGCTTCTAAAAATCTTTCATCAAAATTTGATGCAATGAATCAAAAAATTACCTTTGATTTGCTTCGTTTGACTGGTAAGTAGAATCAATATTTTATTTTATGTCATTCATTTCAAATGGCAAGTATATGCTCCGTGTTTTCTATCCGAAAAAAAGTGAAGCTGTGAGTTGCACAGGTATTTGACTTTGGGAATCGTAAGACACCTTAGTGTGTATATATATCTGGAGGACACATTGCCACATGCCAGTGATTACGTAAACCGTCACACTGTTTCAGCACCTTCATTGGTCGAAGTTTATTAAGGGCGCCTAATGTTTTTCAAGATTTACTGGAAGTCCATTACGTAATAGAAGCAACCTTTGCGGGTGACACAAACACAAGTATAGTGCAGATGTGTAGACTTTTTAAGTAACATTGTAACATTTAATTTACGTGAGGCTGTTTGATGCTGTTAAGTCCCCCCCCCCCCTCCCCCCGTTTGGTTTGTAGTAGATTTAATGCAGAAACGTTTTTGTGTTGTGTTTACAAGTGCTGCATTGAAGGTTCTACAACATATCACTGTTCATTCCATGTACGTTTCTCCATGTTAATCTGCTTCTAGGTTTACTTGGTTTCTGTAAGGATGCAAGAAATCGCCATTGTGGACGGGAGGTTGATTCAGTGTTCAATACACTGGCATCTGATGTTAGTTTTTTGTTAAAGTAAGTGATTAAAACTGTTACTACATTTCCAAATTTATCCTTCCGGTCCAACCAATTGTTTCTTGATTTTTTTCCTCATGAGGGAACATCTCACCTTAGCGATATTTTTTTTACGTAATCATTAAAGTGTTGTATACATTTATAATGGAAAACAACACTGGCAATGACAATTAAACAGGTTTTGCAAGAACGAAAATATGCTGCAAGAAAAAGAAATCACTACTAGAAACAATGAAAAACTACATAAATAAGAAAAAATACAGAAATAATAAAATATGGAAAAATGAGAAAATAGTCGTAAAGTAACAGAAATGTCCCAAACAATATGATTCTCTCAGTGACAATTCAAGTTTTCCGAAGCTCCTGAAATTTTGGGAGCCTCTTGACTTTTCTTCGGACTGACTGGCTGAAAAATAATCATAATTAATACCTTAGTCATCATCACCATTAATATTATGACCTTCGTAACTACTGACATAATCATTATGCTCATCATCTTCATCAGTAGCATCATCATCATAATATTTATCTCTATCATCATCGTCATCATCACAATCGTCATATCCCTCATCATCATAGTCATCGTCATCACCGTCCTCATATTTATTATTATCATATTCATCATCATGATCCCATACTCCTCTTCTCCATCCATATCATTATCACTATTTATACCATCACCATCATTATCTATTCTATAATGTCATTTATCTAAAATATTTTTACTTTTTATGTCAGGAACTACCAGGATACTGAAGATCAGAATCGGATGCTGAGACAAGAACTTCGTTCAAGTTTCAGAAACTATGAGGATATCGAAGAACAGAATCGTATTCTGAGAGTGGGACTTCATTCCAACTTCAGGAAGTACCAGGACCGCGAAAATCAGAATCAATTGCTGAGACAAGAACTTCGTTCAAGTTTCACAAACTACGAGGATATCGAAGAGCAGAATCGTATCCTGACAGAAGAACTTCGTTCCAACTTCAGGAAGTACCAGGACCTCGAAAATCAGAATCTGATACTGAACGAAGATCTTCGTTCCAACTTAAGGAAATACCAGGATATAGAACATCAGAATCGCTCGTTGAGACAAAAACTTCATTCAAGTTTCAGAAACTACGAGGATATCGAAGAACAGAATCGTATCCTGACAGAAGAACTTCGTTCCAACTTCGAAAAGTACCAGGCCCTCGAAAATCAGAATCTGATACTGAACGAAGAACTTCGTTCTAACTTAAGAAAATACGAGGATATCGAAGATCAGAATCGCTTGCTGAGACAAGAGCTTCGTTCCTGTAATTGCAGAGGGGCAAGGGATGTTCAGTCTGGTCAGAACAACAGACCGAAAAAGGTAGATTGATACTAACTGATCTCCGATGACGAAACTTATGCTATGTGTTAAATGAAATGATCATGTGACAAGCATTAATTATTATATGAAGGGAGCATCACAGTAATGTCACATCATGTCCTGCACAATGCATTCATGCTTCCATTAAGGTGTGTACGGTGACGCTCTTACCTTGCCGGTGTGCTCTATTTCCCTCACAGTCAAAACGTATAGTTACTATAACACTGGACTTGATCCATTTTTAATTATCAACCTTTTCATTGGGAGTCATCAGGTTTTTTTTCTTTCATTTTCTCTTTCCACAGCGAAAACTTAATAACGTGTCTTCATCCTCCCCTAATCAACAACAATCTAACAATGACAGTTCCCGCAATGGAATTACTGGTGGTGCCATCGGCCGTGCCTGTGGTGGCAGCAGTGGCACATCTTGTACTGCCACAAGCAGCAGTAGCAGCAGCATCAGTGGCTACATAGCAGTCAACCAATCCTCCAGGCAGTTGTCATTTCCGAGTGACGTGGTGGCCATGGGGCAGGCAGAAATGCCGGATTTGAGCTCCTCGACCAACTGGGACACGGTGGATTCGGCGTGGTCTACGGAGTAAGATCTCTCGACAATCCCCATGAGGTAAAATTGATAAGTTTGTCTAGACATTCGAATTTGTAAAATAGACTGGTATTAGCATTACCTGTGTCTTCATTCGTGTGCTACAGTACTAATAATTATGAAACTGTCGTTTCCATCACAAAGTTTCTGACTTGCATCCCCATTCGGGGGTTCCTCAGCCGTGGTAAAAGGACGTGACTCGCAACAGAACAGTTTATTCTTTAGGTTCGTAATTAATATCGCAATATACTGCGCATCATTTTCTTTTCACTTTCTTGTTGTTTTTCTTTGTTACTTGGTCTGTTTCCTTTTAAACATCTTCACAGGAGGTCGCCATCAACTTCACCCTGTGCAGTAGTATTTACTCATGGAGAGATGTCCTCGGTGATAATGTACAGATACCGGGGGAGGCAGCCGCTATCATCGCGCTAGAAGATGTTACCAGTGTCGTGGATCTTTTCGCCTACGGTAGAGTCCAACTTGGTAACGATGACGTGTTCTTTCGTATTATGGAGAAACCACCCTCTTGCCTCTCTTTCGATGAATATTTGAGACGGCAAGTACCCATGGATGAAACCAGGGCCTTCTTCTTTCTCGACCAAATCGCATCAATGGTGTTGGCTATCCATCAATGCGAATGGGTTCACGAAGATCTGAAACCCAGCAACATGCTGATTTGCGCCAAGGATCAACTTAAAGTCATTGACTTTGCACTGGCCAAGAATGTCGTGAATGGTGAATGCATCGTAACCATGGCTGGAGGCACTCCGCTATGGAACTATCCACCCGAACGTCTCGACGGAGCTTATGACCTTGTGAAGGCTACTGTATGGTCCGTGGGTGTCATCTATTTTTACATGATATTCGGACGACGGCCTTTCTCATCTCTGCGCAAGGCAAAAAAGCATCCTTTTAAATGGCATTTCATCGTCTCCAGTGAAGTCCGAACGATCCTTCGGGGGTTACTGGATCCAGATCCCAGGACACGAGTGGCCATTCGGGAGTTGGAGCAATTCGTCCGGAGAAACGCTCCTACAAATGGCATTTGCTGAAAGCACGGACTGTTCTGTCGGATGTCCAAGCGAATGTCAAACATTTCAGATAGTTGACTTTCTTTTGAATTTCCTACTCTTGAGAGAATAAATTAACAATTCGTCGTTGATAGGTTGTTAAATCTGATCAGACGTATGTACTCATTGAAGAAGAAAAACGAACTGATAAAATAATTCACTCGTAGTTTGTAAAGCTAAAACTACTGATAAGGCGTTAAAGCGTATACTTAGGAATGAAAGCTGAAAGCTTGAACTACGTCATTCATGAGTGTGACTCGTGAAACAGAGGGAAAAGCAGCATCGCTACTTTGCTGACTTTTTCATGGCAGATGCAAAGCAATTTCTCGGTTGCCATGATTACATCACATCAGATCATAACGCGATCATCATTTCGATAATTATCCAGGAGCTAAGAAAAAAAAAAAACATGCACACTTGGAGAAGCGTATCGCACACCGAGATGATGGTTAATTATTAGATACCAAAGAATGCTTTCTTTGATGAACGAGTTAGAGCCAAAACATGAAATATGAAGGACGGATCCAGATCGGGAGTGTTGAAACATCTATAGTGAATGAGTTTCAAAAGACTTCAATTACCACATGGACAATTTCATAATCTCATTGGTCTCAAAATCGACTCAGAAGTTGATATTTCTTTTTGCTACGAATCTGGCTTTGACGTCATTGTTTGAATGGTGTGTATGATTTTATGTGTAAACAAAGAGCTCATCAAATGATGGTTTCCTTGATATGAGAGCAAAATTACATTAATTTTAAAATACATTTCTTGTCGTTTCTATTTCTTTATCTTAGTGTACTCATAGGATATATGCCCTAAAATAATCTACGACCATTAAACGTCTCCTCTGTTGTCTATTACTGGAACGCCAGACACTATCTAAGGGGAGCGCCATTATGAGTTGGCACGTAGCGTTACCAGAACCTTTTTGACAATACGAATAACATTATCATATGAACTCCTCCAATCTACTTGTTTTTGCCCCTACTAAATAAGAAAAATAAGATTTTGTTTTAGCTGTATTGATAGTATTGTTCGACCTTTTTTTTGTAAAGGCGTTTTAGCAATAAACATATTTTTCAGCTGGAAACAATGTGTAAATAGCCATTCAAATGTTCTAAACAAAGACCCCCTGTATTGATACTGCATAAATCCATGAAGCTTTTACCTTGTGATAAGAAGCGAGAATGAGATCAGACATACGCTCTATGCTCATCGCTACCCCACTGATTGGAGGGATTAAGGAGGAAACTAGATGCGGTGTCGGGTACTGTGTCCTTGAATTTTTCATCAAATATTGAAGGAATCTGAAATGGTATGTCAGTTTTGGAAGGCTTTGTAGTCTCTCAGTCTGTAAACCAAACGGTTAGTGAGTGAGGTAGAAATTACAGTACAAGGAAAAAACTGCTGAAATGTGTAGAGGAGGATAAGAGGATGATACCTGTAGAGGAGGATGACAGAAGGAATGAGCGCTATGTTGAAAATATAAGAGAAAGCTGAAAAATGAGAACTGATTGAAAGTAAACAAGAAAAATAAGCAACATCGAAAAAATGAAAAAATGAAAAATGGGGGTAGGCGGTTGAACACTATCTAACGCAACGAGCGACGCAGAACCCGAAGGGAATTTTTAAGGGGAAACGCCCGGGTATAACATGAACTTGTTGCATGTACCCTTGGTGAAACATTTCCAGCATTTTGAAATGACATACTTTTAAGTAGTAGAAATGACATACTTTTAAACAGTGATATGACAGAGTAGTGGTTCTTATGACCAACTAGACCGGTTTCTGCTCTCATACTCAAATGTGGAGGAGCGTCATCAGTAGTAAGCCTTTTAATATTTTATATTTTAGGCATAAGTGTCGTAAAATTTTATTTTAGGAATGCGTGTTCTTTAGTGCACGTAAACGAGTATAAGCTCAGAGTGCAGCTATGAGCGCATTCAGTAGATCTTCGTGCGAGTCCTGACTGTCGAACGATTCTTCATTACTTTGAAACCTTGATTTGACAAGTAAATCTTTTAGATTTGGGGCCCTTTTGTAGGCAAGAATCGGTTCGTTCGGAAACAGCTTGGATAAAATCGGGTGCTTTGATATTAAATACCAGTGTTACCAAATAACAATGCTTATAATTAGCATCACTATTCACATCAAATAATTATGAAAACTGTCAATTTTTACAAATTTTACTTATTGGTTTGTACTGGCTGTGGGTATATGAATTGGTACTAACGTGTAAAAGTGAATGGTCATGAGTTTTCCAAAACCAATTCAAAACATTAGCTACTCACTCATTAGTGGTCATTTACATGTGACTCATAATGGGGCCCTCTTAGTTGAACATTGATCTGTCACTAGAAACTTGACACAAAAGTGATATGTTTGGGCAGACAAACTGAAGTTCATGAAACAACTCAAAGTGCATAAGTCCATATACTGGTCAACATACCTGAGGGCAATACAGAGTTTCAGTTAGCATACCAACTGACACTGTTCAATTACTCAATTATCATTCATGCGCGATAGGGATATTTGAGGTGAGCATGACAGTGAAGCGACACTTAAACGGTAGAAGGAGAAGCAATTTGCAGAATTCCATAAAATGGGCCGTACGATCCTCATGGAACCATGGACTACAAATTCATGAACACCCTAAGATAACCACTAGCAGAGTATCATTATGACAAACCATCAACATTGCACAAGAGACTATGTAGGAGAAGAATGACTTTGTACAATTTCCTAAAATGGACCATAGGGTCCACATGGGACCTTAGACTGAAACTTTTTTGTATACCCCACCCAAGGATTATTGTGTCCACATTAAATATAAATCCATGGATTCATGTGTGAGAAGCAACATTTCAAACAGAATTTCACATAATGGGCCATTGGGCCCACATGGGGTCTTGGACTACCAATTCCTGAACACCCTGAAGGGACCAATAACTGGACATCATTGTGACAAACCATCAACATTGTACAATATAATCTGTAGGAGGAGCATTTTGTAGAATTTCATACAATGGGCCAAAGGGCCCACATGGGACCTTGGACCAAAATTCCTGAACACCCTTAATGGTCCAACACCCAACAAACATTGTGTGTAAGTTTCAGACAAGTCCATGAAAGCATGCTGGAACAAAAGTATTCGGAACCAATTGTGGACAGACAGATTGACAATGACACTGCGTGATCACAAAAGCATGCTGGTATGAGCTTAAAACAAAAGGGTTCTTGTTCTCAACATGGGGTACCTGTATGACAAGTTTGATGTCCATCAGTTTGCTTTCTTGAAAGATCATGGGTACAAGGTTTTGGGTGTTTTACCACTGGTGATTTCAAATGACCTTTCACCTCCACCAAAATACAACAGGGTTTTTGAATTGAATTTCATATGGAGTATCTACCTACCAAGTGTCCAATTCATGCAGTTTTCCGTTCTTAAGATATCACACACACATGCACATACATAAACACACATACATGCAAGACTTCAAATGACCTTTGACTTCCACCAAAGGGACTAAGAATCATCTACTTATCACCTACACATTGCATTGATGCCTTCAGCAAGAAATCAATGAGAAAGCCAAAAGTCACTGTGGTTTTGATGATTCAATTAAGAGCACTTTGAATCTGGATTATTTGCATAAGATGAGAATACACTGACCCCACATGACCTTTGACCTCTACCAAAAGGCTTCTTGTAATCAATAAGGTAATCCTTGGAAGGTTCCCACAATTTGACCCGCTAACTCCAACAAAAAGCAATGGGCTTCATGTACTCACTAAGGCACCCCAAAATACCAATAAAAGTCTGCATAGGCTTCTTCTCTTGAGATATCATGTTTACAAGGAAGGCATCACAAACATACATACATACATACACACACACATGTTGACATTACACATGGAGTGAGGACTTCATTGATTTTTCCTTAGTTATTGATTCATGAATCCTAATATTAATAACAAACTCCATATTGCTGTTTTTTAAAGGACTTGAGGAGAAATCTATAGAAATGCTCCCCGGGGACCTGAAATCCTTTTGTTCACATCCTCAGAAATTATTTCAATACAAAGCCACATACACCTACACAACACACACCAGCATGAATGCAAATGTTATGATTATCATCGAAACCAAAAATATAATACATACAACAGTAACATAAAACAATTTTCAGATTGATATTTATTAATGATTTGTATTTGTAAACTATGTAAGTGTAAAACAGTGATTGAAAACAAGTACAAGAAAACTTTTTCCAAGCACACAATGCAGACTACAAAAGAAAAAAAAAGTGTTGAAGGAAACCAATCCCAGACACCAAACTATCATTGAATCCTGACGTAAAACAGAAAGACGTCAATACTGAACATGCAATCTGACATAAATAGCTTAGAGTTTTAACATAATAGCAAGGTCTAATCCATGTCAGGGTTGGTTACTACCACAATGCTGAAAGTAAAAAATGGTAGCTGAATTGTGTTACACTTTTAAAAGCCAATTTAGGAGCAGAATGTTCAGCTTCTCATAACAAGAAAACAAAATTCACATCCCCTTCATAACTCGCACTTTAATCAACACCATTCACATGGTTAACATGCAACACCTGTAGGAAGCACAAAATAAATGAACACTTGCAATAACCTCAACAGAAATTATACTGAACCCTATCTGCCAGTTACTTCCCGATCCATGTGGGACACCTTTGAGAATAAAAATCTGTTGATTGCAACTTCTACCTATTTATAGGAATTGTACCATCTCCCTCAATAAGCCACCATGTCTACTTTATGGGTGTGTGGATAGATACTACAATGCAAATTCAGATTATTCACTAAGATTGAGCAGAAAGACAACTGGCCAGAGAATATAAACATGCAATAGAACCAGATACAGTCTTGTAAATACAGGTTATGCCTGTGTCTGTACTGTTCATATTTCTTTAACACATTTAAACAGACCAAACAAGAAGGTGCATTGTAGAACTACCGACAACGAATGAAATATGTCTTTCTTGATGTTTGTTTACATAAAATGCACAAATGAACACTAAGCATGTTCATAATGTGTAAAATGAGCAACTAACATTGCCACTAGATTGGTGGCACATTACTTGAATTTACAAGAACAGGCCACAAATGGACATCTTAGAAATGTTTCACACAATAATGCAGAAGCTGATTAGTTGGACATTTGAAAATATTACAAATGATATACACATGACAATGCAATAGACAGTACTGGATTGGGGCAACCAAATGTCCAATCTTAGCCAACAGCCATGATGTGAAACAGGACAGGTAACCAACAAGTATTTACCTAAAACAGTGATGGGACCAATTAATGGACAGTTTCATATTGTTCCATTCAACATTTTTGAATATCACCAAAAACGTAAAGCAAACATTACAGTCATCAAGACTGCTGATGTCACCTCCGGTCCTTCCCGCTTCTACCATATTCCCTTTTAAGCACTTTGCGGTATTTGTCACCAGAACGTTCATGTGACCTGGACCTACTTCTTGAGCGGTCCCTGTGGTAATGTTTCTCACTCCTTGACTCCCTGTGAGGACTCTTCCTGTGGTACTTGTGGTGATGACGGTCGTATGATGCACTTCGAGATCGTGATCTACTTCGACTGTGCGAAACTGACCTGCTGTATTTTCTTTTTCTGGATCGAGCGTGGTGATGTCTGCCCCCTGAATCATCTCGCTTTCTCCTCTTCTCTTTCTGCTTTGAGGAACGAACTACTTTCCTTTCCCTTTCTTTACTTGGACTTCTGCTCTTTGAGGATTTGGAGCTTTCAACAGATGACACACTGCGGCTTCTACTTCTTGATTTGCTAGATTTCTTAACAACTTCTACCTTACCGTTTTCTCTGTGAAGAAACAATGACACTATATGAGAATGGTAAAGTGACTTGAGCATGGAATTCAATCTATTCAATCCTTTAAAAATGAAGGCCAACTGAGGCCGTGTTTATTGAAATGATTCAAAATAATGTTCAAACACAGTAGAAATTAAGGATTACCATTTCTTTCTTGATTTCGAGTATTTGATGAAAGAGAAAAAACCCCAATGATATGAGATTGGCAATCAAGGAATGTGATCAAAACAATTGCATTATCCTTTTGTTCACCTATACTATTATATACTTCCAGGCTGCAGACTGTGGCAGTCTTTATCGAAACCAGAATGCACCAACAGCATCAATGGTGCAGAGGCTCATACCTGAACACCCTGAAGGTACTTTTAACATATTATTATGACAAAAATTATGGCAAAATATTATAATTTAGAGCACCAGCAGTGTAAGAGTTCGAACTTAATTGATAAATTTGTGATATCTTGCAGAATTTCATACAATGGGCCCACAAAGAACCATGGACTATAAATCCATGAACAGCCTAAGACTCCCACCAACTGAGTAACATTATGAAAACCTATCGACATTGCACCTGAGAATATCACCACTGCATAGATTCCTTCAGTCTTCAGCAAGGAATCAAAAAGTTACAGAAACAGATTTTGCTTCTTTTTGAAGCAGAGAATAGGTGGTCTTTTGAATGATGTGATATACAAGAGAATACACAGGGGGAAACTGTTGTCATTCACAGCACTGATTTCATAGCACTAATGTGAGCAACCATCAACAGTGTTACATACAATCTGTAAGAGAAGATGTATTTTGCATGATTTCAAAACAGCCCAAAGGCACTAAGGTTCCTTGTACTTGAATTATACATACTGTAAAAATGATATGGTAGAGTTCTCAAGTATCAAAGAAACCATTTCAATTGATGCATGAACTGGAAGGTGTTGATTCCTACAATACACAGCAATATCCCATTCATTTTACAAAGCATAAACAGCTGTGATTCTTTCACTAAAAGCCCTAAAGAAGGGGTTCTTCAAATTGCAATAAGGCTTATCACATCTATGCCCCTTTAAAGTCCACTCAACACTGACAGCATGCCCTGGAGAGAACTGCTAAGAGCAGCAACTGACTTATTTCCTTCATTGTGTCTTGCCTACGTACTAATTAAAAGCAATCTACATCAATTCACACATCACCAATGAAGCACCAGGACATAAATTGATCCAGCCAAACTTGTCTGGTGTGACCACCTACAGTACTTCCTACAGCATTGCTGCTTCTCCATTTGATCATGAAACTACTACCTCAAGCAGTACTTCCAAGATTTGCTGGAGGGGACGGATGGAACATGTAAGCATCGATCGCATAAAAATGGAGCAAACAAATTTCAGTAACCAAAAGTCAATTGCTCGCAGCATGCCCAAAAATTCTTAAGGTTTTGTACACTCTTACACAAACTTAAGCCAAAAATGCTAAAGAAGTTGAAAATAAAAACGCCATGGTAAGGTACCTAATATCTAATAACACCCTCCTACCACATTTGAAGCAAAGCGGAAAAGGCACTGCCAAGATTTTGCCACATCAGGAATTTTAAAGTTAGTCCCACCCACTCATTAATATGCAAGAATAGGCACCAAAAACAATAGGGCACGTGCAATCAATATGACACATACACACAAGTTTGAGAAAAATTGAGTGCTTGATTATTGTGCTGTCGCGCCACTTATCTCTCATTCCAATCATGACATTAAGAGCTGCTCACTCATTAATAAGCAAGATAGGAGCACCAAAAATGATAGGGCACATCTGCTCAATATGATACACGTACAGACCATGAGCACTTGATTATTGAGAAACAGCACAAACATACCTCAAATTACAATAGCGTAACATACACACGACTTGACTGCATAGGTTCTTTTGTTAAGACAAGGAACCAAAAAGGGAGCTGGCGAATAATTCTTCAAACCACAGGTGGTCTTTCACAGTGTGCGTGACTGGGTACATTTAATGTCACAAAAAATGACTCAATTCATCTCCACTATTTTTTCAAAAGGCCAGGAGAGGGGAAGGGGAGGTTGACAGAGCATCACAAAAACCCAGGAGGCATGTTTGTTGAATATGTCTATGACATTGCTTTGATCAAACATTTGCATAATCTGCATCATCTTTACACAATGAACAGTGCTGTACGTCACACAGTGAACAAACAGTTTAGAGGGTATTGCAACCATACAGAGTAAAGTGGTCTACAGAACATAAAAGGAGACTATATACAGGGTGATCTTCTACTGTAATAGATGCACTAAATACAATGCACTAAATACAATGCACTAAATACAATGCATGCAATAAATACAGCCAGCCCAGCAAATCTAACTTCTTGTTCTTAAAATGTACAGCTAAAATCTGAAGTCAAAATTGGTCTGCAATATTTAGACCAAAGGTATATGACTGGCAAAGGAGGCAAACTCCCACCCGCCCATTCAATTCTGGTCCCCCCAAAATATGCATGTTACTTTTGCATTGAATTGTACAGTATACTGTACAGTAGATATCTAGAACACAGTACTGTACTTCTAAGAGACACAAAGAAAGTAAATTTACTAGAAGTAGTAGAATGTAAGATGTTTGGTGTTTAGTGTTGAACTATACACGTATAGCTGTTAGCCTGTTAGTTCAGGACAATTAAATTTAGTGCAGTTTGCAGATCAGTGCTGTGTGAGTGCAGAAATAACTTTGCACAAAACAAGAAGTGAATAGAAAATTAACAGTAAATTGCTAAACATGTAGAGTTCAAACATGTCCCATAAGATACACATACATACAAAGTTTGAGAAAAATTGAGCACTCGATTATTGAGTTATCGCGCCACATACCTTCCATTCCAATGGCGTCACATACACACACACACACCGACTTGACTGCATGGGTTCCTTTGTTAACACAAGAAACCAAAAGTAATCAGCAATTGGTATTTTCCATTAAAGCACACCTATTTGAATACTAATCCTTTTGTTAAATCAGACATCAATTTCCAGCTATCTAATATTTATTTTCAGCGAATGACAATTACCCAACTTACAGTACAAGAACATACTTTTGACTGAAGAGAAAACTGAAGTTGTAAGAACTTACTTTTTGACGGCATCAGTTGAACCATTGCTCTCCTCCTTCATGATGCTGTTGCCAACTTTGTAAGAATTAGGAAGACCAGGCGATTCAGTTTTAATTTTAGGTGAATCTAAGTAACAAACAGCCAAAGGGAGAGTCTGCAAAATTACGTGCCTTTCTCTGCAAGAACTTAAAATTTGTGTACAGATGAAGGTAAACAGTTGTTATACAACATCTTAAATAAATGCCAATACTATTAAGGAAACTTGCTAGATGGAAACACATTATGAAAAGGACATAAGGTCCATATTGCAGTTTGGTAAAACTTTCTTTGTGACAAGAATGACCACAAATGGATAAACATCATCAAAGATTGTCCATTTTACAGGAAAATTAGTGTCTCAAAGCGGTATCATGAATGAACATTGGCTAAGTAAGCAAATTTGTGATGTCAAGAGATGGACTCCTATGATATGTCTAACATTAATCCTTCGTTTATGTAACCTTTATTCAAGCACATTTGAGAAGTTTCTATGCCCGGAAAGCTTCATTTTGGAAGCATGCATCTTCTTCAAAAATATTGATTTATCACTTAGCAATGTGAGACTAAGTAAGGGCAAAAATATTTAGGTTTGACCAAAAAAAATACTGACACTGTGCAATACTCTACATCATCTGGTTTGCGCATTTTTCAAAAACGTAAAAGATATAAGCAAAGTTTGAACAGATTTTCACTCAGGGTTTTACTTTGCAACTTCTGAATGAAGGGTGTGCTCCTTTCTAAAAGCATGTCACAACCTTTAAAAAGATAATATGATGCATTTAACACTTCAAACATTCTTACAGCAATTGTTACATCTGTGAAAAACTTGTGAGATGTTTGCTTGAATTCAGTAGTTGAAAAGACTTCTCCACAAACATTAAATTGCAAACAGTATAAAAATAGAATATTTCTTTTACTGGCATTCAAACTCAAGGCAAATGGTCAAGGCAAAACTCCTCATTCAACCTGAGAGTAAATGGATCATTATCAATGTGACAAATTAAAAACAGCTACCACAGTACAGACTTAGTTTTAGAAAAGTGTACATAAACTGCAACTTGTTTGGTTCACTCATCCCAACATGTTGATTGGATTTAACACAGGGATTTCTTACTTTGTGCACTGTTTGAGTGCGGAGAAAAGCTCTGCGGTGTGCCACCAGCACTGTTGATACCTTCCGTGTTTAGGAGCCCTTTCGCTTTCATTTTGGCTGCCTGTAAGGCCACTCGGCATTTCTCTACTTCACGATCCAGCTCCGAATATGGTTTCTGAATACAAATAATAGAGGGCAGCTGAATGTCTTGCATACATGTGATCATGTGATAGTTGGAACGCTGTACACAAAGCCTAAATTGTCACAAGGGCGATGCCATCATGTCCGCATACCAGTCGGCATTTATGACCTAGAAATTCATAACTCTAGTCTAGGGTTGGGCGGTACCAGGAAAATCAGTACCGGTATTCGCAACGCATCAGTACCGGTATTTACGCAAGTACCGGGATTGACCACGTGTTCAACGTGCTAAAAAACAAAAGGTTCTGTGTCTTGTTGAACGTGACAAAAACAACACGTTTTGAGCTCTATATATTGTGGTGGTAATGCAGTAACTTGCATTCATGTCTTCCTGTAAATTCATTGAAAAAAAACATCAAACGACGAGGTAAAAACTTAAGTTTGTGTAGCTTTAGCAGGGTTTGAGAGCAGCACTGAATGCAGCAACTAAATCAGCGACCACCTTTTTGCCGATACGATCATTTATCAACACACCCAGTCGCCATTTGCGGCCTAAGAATTCTTAAGTCAGGTGATCTGATTACTGTACATTACTTACGAATTATTTTGTCACACAAAATCGTTGAAACCTTGTCTTGTTTTGTTTTACTTTCTCCCGAAATACAAACAAATTCACTTTCATTGCCGCTTATATACACTATGGGCGGTCCTAGAGTTAAGTATACACTATTAACTACACCTATGTACAGTAGTTAATAGTGTATACTTAACGCTAGGACCACCTGTGATATACACAAACAATGTAACTTTTGTGATACAAGCAGACAACTGTATGTGCATCGTATAGTACTGTGGTTCGAAGTGAGCGAGTCACTGTACTATTTCAACGGGAAATTTTCACCTGTTGATCACCTCCTCAGTTCCGATCCAAGCTGTCTATGCCCCGCCCTAAAGACCTCAGTTTCAAATGACTGACAGCCTAGAATTGAAATATATTGTGTACAAGTTTGCAGATCGATTCGTAGACTTTACTTCCCGCGATTTTCGACAGCCAATCAGGAGTTTAAAATGCTTGTGGCAGGCATGACTTACGTTCATAATTAGATGCAAGGCAGGATCGGAATGTTGCTTACAGTATACTCAAGAATCGTGGAAATTCCCAATCCAGCTTATGCAGTGATGTGAATGAAATTTTCATTATTAATGGCGTCACTTCAGTGAAGTAAAAATGTCCCCGTTTGTCGCAATTCATAGCTTAATTAGTGCCGGAAATCTTCTTTCCACCGGGTGTGCCTGCCTGCCTATTTCTGTAATCAGGGTTGCCATATGGAATTTAAACGCCAAAAGAGGCAAATTTGGTTTATTTTTTACCTTTGTGGGCCAGTAAAAATTAGAAAGTGCACGCATTTTGGCGCTTTGTAGGTATACTTGAAATAAGTATAAAACACCTGCTTTATCGCGAAATATCAAAAAATTTTTCCCCAATTTAGTAGTTTCCCGAGTGGGACGGTCATGGGTTTACAATTTACTCTCCACTTGTAGCAACATAGATTATGTAATGATGTATATCATATTGCAGTGTGTTGAAAACAAGTGTTACACTGTACAAAAAGACAGGGTCAAGTTTCCTCAAGTAGGGGCTAGTTTTTGCTTGGAGTTTTTTAAGTTCATTTCAGGTAGTTTAGTATCAGGTAAAAAATTGGCGGGTTACTCCACAAACCAACGGGTAACGTTGACTATAGTCATTATAAGCCCATCGATTGAGTAATGAATGAAACTGGATTACATTAGGTGGCTGTAGCAGCAGGATAACCTAAGAAAGTTATGCCAAAGACTTAGGAAGCACTTTAAATTAATATTTTAAAACACAAAATTGCTCATAATTCGAAAACGGAAGGAGATACGGACTTTTTCCTCTCATTAAGGAAATTTCAAAAAGTATTTTGGGTATGATCTTTCTATCTGTGCAATTTCTGTGTTAATCGGAGTTAATCCGACAGAGTTATGATGATGTGTACTAGTTCCACGAAATTACCTTAGAACACATTTCTGATGCAAAATTTTTGGCTGGGATTGTCCTAAATGGATCGTCGAAATTATTATGATAATGAACATGGTTTAATATAGACCAATCAGCAGCAGTTCATCTATATTAATGTCACCGACGTGGTGCTCAAATAGCCTACCAAGTAACCTGATTTCTGTTAAGTTAGTCCCACGTAGCATGGTTGAGCATCTATAGCCTACATACAATAGTCAGTACCATGATATGTTTCCCCAAAAGCAACTCATAGTCACGATCCATCTCAAAATCATAAAATATGTCTTGAATAAGACGAAGGGCGGCTGCAGAAAAACAGCTTATCTTTGTTGTTTCTTTTTTCTTTTTGTTGCTTCATCATCGCTATTAATTGATACAGACTCAGTTATAACCAGCAAAAGAAACATGGTGTTTGCGGCGACTTAGGAACTTGAGTCAAGGTTTTCAAACCAATACGTTCGACAAGAAGAGAGAAAAAAAACATAGGGTAAACGCAGTACCGAGTGGGGAGCGAACCCCTGACATTAGCGTCACAAATTCGCTGGAGTAACTGCATGAGCCACTTCATACGTAGATGGTTGCAAGCGACCAAAAAATATACAAAGACAGGCATCAAGGAGGCACGCAAAAAAACCCAAAAAAACCAGAAAGCCAAAAGGCTTTGTGATTCCTTGCCACATGGTTATATTATAACAAGCATGAATTATTCACATGACAAGTATAAGATCAACTGCAGTTACTGGTCTTGAAACACCACATTAATAAGCCTTTAACCCAAATAACCTTTATTTTGGTGACCTCAAATGACATTTGACGTCCACTAAAAACAATAGGGATCACCTACCCAGTATGGGGAATCTACACATCAAGTATGACATCAGTCAACATTACTCTTCTAGAGATAATGTGCTAGAAAATTTTCACCTCGGGGGACCTCAAACGACCTTTGACCTCCACAAAAACAATAGGAGTCATCTGCTCAATATGACTAACCCACACACCAAGTACGACATCAGTCACACTTACCCTTCTAGAGATACTGTGTTTACAATGTGTTTACAGTTTGACTCAGGGTGACCTCAAGTGACCTTTATCTCCACCAAAAACAATAGGGATCATCTACTCAATATGACCAACAAACACACCAAGTACGGCATCAGTCGCAGTTACCGTTCTTGAGATATCATGTTTACAAGGTTTTAACATTCTGACCTCTAGTGACCTCAAATGACCTTTGACCTCCACCAAAAGCAATAGGGATCATCTACTTAATATGACCAACCCACATAGTAAGTATGACATCAGTCACAGTTACTCTTCTGCAGATACTGTGTTTACAAGGTTTTTCCAGTTTGACCTCCATTGACCTCAAATGACCTTTGACCGCCACCAAAAACGATAGGGATCATCTTTTCAATATGTCTAACCCACACACCAGGTATGACATCAGACACAGTTACCGTTCTTGAGATATCGTGTTTGCAAGGTTTTCACATTTTGACCTCTGGTGACCTCAAATGACCTTTGACCTCCACCACAAACAATAGGGATCATCTACTCAATATGACCAACTCACACACCAATTATGACATCAGTCACAGTTACCGTTCTTGAGATATCGTGTTTACAATGTTTTCACATTTTGACCTCTGGTGACCTCAAATGACCTTTGACCTCCACCAAAAGCAGTAGGGACCATCTACTTCACATGACCAACCCACACACTAAGTATGACATCAGTCACAGTTACCCTTCTGGAGATATTATGTTTACAAGGTTTTTCCAGTTTGACCTCCGTTGACCTCAAATGACCTTTGACCACCACTAAAAACAATAGGGATCATCTACTCAATATGTCTAACCCACAAACTAGGTATGACGTCAGACACAGTTACCATTCTTGAGATATCGTGTTTACAAGGTTTTCACATTTTGACCTCTGGTGACCTCAAATGACCTTTGACCTCCACTAAAAACAATAGGGATCACCTACTCAATATGAACAACCCACACACTAAGTATGACATCAGTCACAGTTACCCTTCTTGAGATATCGTGTTTACAAGGTTTTCACATTTTGACCTCTGTTGACCCCAAATGACCTTTGACCTCCACCAAAAACAATAGGGATCATCTACTCAATATGACCAACCCACACACCAAGTATGACATCAGTCATGGTTACCCTACTTGAGATATCGTGTTTACAAGAAGGGTCACAGACACACACACACACGCACACACACACGACATCACCATCGCATAGATTCCTTCTGCCTTCGGCAAGGAATCAAAAAATCACCGCTGGAATTATGCCTTAACGTAAGTTTTTCTCTTTCCACTTCTACACAGCTGAGCTGTTCTTCTTCAGTTCGCTTTTGTTTAGTTTAACACGCAGGTGCTTTACTCGTCGTTTACAGCAGGTTAGTGTTAACAAAATGGGCAATATGTGTAGGCCTAGTCTGCATGGTTTGCATGATTTTACCAACGTTAGGGAAGATAGCTGCTTTGTTAAACATAAAACAGGGGCCGCCACTGTGTACTAGGTTAACTTCAATCGTTACTGCAATGAATACATTTACTTTCAGAAGCACTGAGGTTTGTTTTAGTGAGATATTGAAATGAAGAGTTTTAAAATGGATTTGGAATTTGTTTTTGGTCCATTTTGATGTTGATATGTAACTATTAACGCTACATTCGAAAAAACAAATTTTTGTTTATTTGTTGGAGGCGGTACCGGTACCACCGTCACCAAAAAATTTTCCCGGTACTGCCAAGTATTCAAAAATACTGGTACTCGCGTATTCAGATTTTCTTCCGGTACTGCTAATACCGGTACTGCGAATACCGGTAATGACTTGGATACCGGGATACCGCCCAACCCTACTCTAGTCGCCACTTAACAATCAGTTCTAAGGGCAGCTTGTGGTTACTGTAGACTATGAACAAATAATTTCATCAAACGAGAAAGTCAAATGACTTTGTGATTCCTTGCCAATATGTCATTATTCCATACATACACACACAATCACTCTACTTAAACGAAATCACCCTAATATTTGTGACTATGAGTTTGGCCTAAACTTCACTGATTCAGCATGATAAAAATTGTGGTAATGAAGGACGACACACATCTCTTAACCAAGGTAGTTCACACAAGTGGAAGGTTCCTGACATCAAATTGTGGTTAATGGCCTGAAATTGTGCAACACAAAGGCAACCTGCAAAACATCAGCAAAGTGTTTTCTCCCTTGGGAGTCTTTATGGTGGCTAAAATAAAGTACTTTGTAAAACTTGACAGGGAGTTGCTGGCAACTGAGATATAACTTCCTACATTGAGAAGGTGATAAATGGAAGGAGCTATGTAAAGTGGTTTTCAAAATGAAAAGAAAAAAAATGTGCATTATTTTCTTAATATGAGGGACATCTACCTCTTCATATGTTCACATTTAGGACATGTAAAACTTCAAAGTATCACATGTAGGGCTTTTCAATCCAGGAGAGATCTTTGCAATAATAAAACTTAGTCATTAATGTCAACCCATAAGTATGTTAATTATCATAAGTCTTTCTTACTTACACTGACCTCATATGACCATTAACCTCCATGAAAAACAACAGGAATTATCTGCTCATGGTGGACTACCAACATGCTAACTTTGAAGTTCAAGTGCCATTCCTTCCTTGAAATAATGTGCTTTAGGTTTTCTCTTTTGACCTCAAATGACCTTTGACCTCCTTAAAAAAATGACAGACATCATTGACTCATTAAGTACTACCAATTACAAGTTTCAAGTTCCAGTAATATTCAGTTGCTGAGATATCTCCCTTGATAGATTTTCATACTTAAAAATTTAAGTGACTTCAAATGACCTTTGACCTACCTGAGAAAGAAAAGAGACCATCTACTCTCTATGGACTACCTAAACACCAACTTTGAGACTTAAGCAACTTTCCCTTCTTGCTATATCATGTTTACATGCCAAGGCATCACACACACATGCATACACACACACACACGTACCCGTTAAGGGCACCTATAGGGGACATGGACTTTTCCTCACGTAAACGGTGATATCCCCACTTTGCACATGATGTCCCCACTTCACTGATGTAAGAGTTGTATGTATCCCCGATTTACGCCAAAATGGAATTGCGTGTATAATTTTTTACACACAGACACCCCTATAAACAGGAATAAATCCATATAACAGGTAATAGGGGAAAGTGTCAGATTGAGCTATAAACTTAAGGGCGCATATCTGAAACCCCAATTTGCATTATGTTAAAATATCTAGAAACGGGGATATCCCCGTTTTTTAGCATATCCCTGGTTGCATGCCTTATTTCTGGTGTGTGTCACCAATCGGCGCCCATTACAAACCCATACACACACACACATACATGCCATGGCATAGATTTCTTACCTGCTTTCGGCAAGGAATCAATAAAATATGAAAAACATGACAAACATCCTATGCTTTTATTTTGGACAGTAGAACTTTCCCAGGAACACATTCGTTTCCACTGTCGTTAGCATATATACAAATAGGTTTGATGATGGAATAAGCAATCGCAGGTGGTTAGGCCACTTACTTGAACACCTCACCATGTTAGGATATTTCTGTGAAATTTTCTGTGCCTGTTTTAGGAACATTTCCATTTCATTTCACAGGGAATTTTTGTACTTTTAACTTAAAATTTGTCATGCAGTTTGGTTTACATGAAATATGCTGTTTTCATGATGCAAGTTTTGAGGCAATACAAATGACTTTCTCTGATGGAACTTTCCTTAGGCTGAAATGGGTTCTGACTTATCACCGCATTGTTCTAGACATACACATAGACATCATATATTGGACCATGCATTGAAAAAGTCCCTTAAACTTTACTTTTACCGCTTGGAAGGATCCTAAAACATGCTACAGACTGTGACAGCAACCAGGTTGCTTGGAAACCGGAAAACTGAAATCAGCAAGTTTTTAAAGGACTTGCCTATTTTTCAAGTGGAAATTAGGTGGCCCAGGACAAGTAGCTAAAGCTGTTATCTAACAAGGAACACCAGAAAGTCAAAGGACTTTGTGATTCCTTGCCAATATTTATGAAGAAGAAAGGATAACCAACATATGAATTTTGAAGTTCACTCACCTTACCCTCCTTGAGATACCATGTTTACAACAAATCAGTCACTGAAATGTATCTTCCTTACATGGTCTTCAAAGTCCACTGCTGGTGTCCTCAAATGATCTTTGACCTCCATGAAAAACAATAGGGATCATCTACTCACAATGGCCAAACTATACACTAAGTTTGAAGTTCCAGCAACTTTTCTCCAAATACATTGTTTACAAGGTTTCTAAACGATGATCTTGTGTGACCTTTGACCTCCCTAAAAACTGACAGAGATCATCTAATCATCAAGAGCAACCAAGGGTTAGAGTTTGAAGTTCCAGTTACTTTCAGTAGCTGAGATAGCTTACTGAATAGGTTTTCAGAGTTTCTCCTCTGGTGACCTTAATTGACCTTTGACATACCTGACAAAGAATAGGCACCATCTACTCACAATAGACTACCTACATACCATCTTTGGAGTTCAAGCAACTTTCCCTCACTGACACAATGTGTTAACAAAGTTTTGAAGCTATGTCCTCTACTAACCCCATGTGACCTTTGACCTCACCAAAACTTGACAGAGATCACCTACTAATCAAATGCTACGAATATTATATGTTTGGAGTTCCAGCAACTTTCAGTTGCTGAGATCCTCCCTAATAGGGACCATCTACTCTCTATGACCTACCTACACACCAACTTTGAAGTTTACACTACTTTCCCTTCTTGAGATATTGTGTTAACAAGCCAAGGTGTCAAACACATACACACATACATGCCATCACCATCACATAGATTTCTTGTCTGCCTTCTGCAAGGAATCAATAAAACCTGCACACACTTACGTTTGGAGTTGTGATTGGCTAACGAAAATGGACAGGAAATATGATACCTTCTCCAATCTATTCTTGCCATGGTCCTGTAATCCACACCACTTCCAAACTCTCAGTCATGATACATCAGGGGCATGGTGTTCAGACATTTTTCGGGTGATCATGCAAAATATTCAGGGGACTGACAACAGATTTGTTCTCAAGTGTAACAGTGCAACTTGCATTAAAAATTAACCCCACTATATTACTAGATTTTCTCGCTTAGACAAGCTTTTAATTTATTTTTCCCCTTTTGTGTAACATAGGTGGGAATCTGTAAAATTTCTGCCCAGTCTAAACAGGTAGCAGTAAATGCTGATTTAAGCAGTGATCTGGCATTGGTGATTATCTACTCTTGACATCACACCGCATACAAATACTATTTCAATGTACAGTGTATGTGATGATGCATAGACCAATGTAGGAGCCAATGGCTACCAAATAATTTTTGTTGTACGGAGAGACAAAGAGAATCCTGGGTAATATTCTATTATGATTGTATCAAGGGACATTCATCAAAAGCAATGTAAGTATTCAGGATACTGATCATATGAATACCACATGTATCCATGGTAACACAGAGAATCAGGGATGTGATCACACAAACACTAAAGAAAGAGGCATATATCCAAGGTAACAAAGGGAATCAGAGGTGTGATCATGACACCATTGTAACACATGAAATCAGAGAAGTGATACACGAGGAATCGAGGATGTGCAATCATATGAAGCACATTGTGAATGCATGTATCCGTGGTAACTAATCAGTAGGATGTTATGAATGGTATTTTACAGAAAGAGGCAATAATTCAAGAGGTAAGGTCAAGGAGGATTGCAGGTGAATGACATCTTCAATTTATACAGACAATCGCAAAAGTACAAATGTGGACTACTTACTGGTTTGATAGTGTACAGTTTCAATATAGTTAAAGCTATGTCTTCCATTTCATCATCAGTTGCTCCCATTAGACCATACCATACTGGGTTTCCGGGGAGTACAACCTGCAAAACAAAGGTCAAGAAGCTTGTGGTTCAACAGTAGTTGGTAAATTAATGCAACAATCAGATGTAAATGCTAACTATAAATTCAAACAGTGTACTAGAGTGATGTCCATCAATACTGACGAAAGGTCAACAGGACGGTGATACACAAATCCTGGGCTCTCGGGTTCGGAGAAAAGTTGAGGGTGAGATTCTTTTATAGGTGTGAGCAAACGTAGGAGCTGAATATGGAACTGATGCCCCCTCCTGTAAAATCTGCCAAACCTACAAACCAAGTTTGATTTGCATACGACTTCCCCCATGAGTAAGAGCGTACCCAAGCGTTACAGGAACACACACATATACCTTCATTGGCTGATGCAAGGAACCAAAAGCAATAGGGATCATCTACTCACAATGGACAACCTCCACACTAACTTCGAGGCACCTTTCCCTTCTTGAGATGTGTTTACAAGCAAAGGCGTCACACACGTGATCATGACTGCATAGCTTCCTTGAACCAAAAACAGTAGTTGATAACTGCAGTATTTATGTACAACCGGTATTCAAGAGGGATGTTGTTTAAAAGTTGGGCTCTTCCAACAGACCTCTGGCCATAACTCGACCCCCAGACAATTTTGCTATAACAATCTCCCCCAGACAATTCCCAACCCAGCGACTCCACTCTCAGAAAATTCCTTCAGGAAAAGAGTTAGGGTTTAGAAAAGCATTAGGGAATTTGCAGGCAGGGTAGCAGGGAATTGTCCAGGAACCCCTCTACACTTAAATAGCGTCATCCAAAAGTACACTCATGTGACATAATATCACCACGGTCCAACTCACAAATGTTCAAAGCAGCAGCACTAGACAGCGAGTGCAGTGCCACAAATACCCATTATAAGTTACCCACCTGTAACTGTCTGGCAGAGAGGAAAATACAAGCACAGGCAATGGTTTCTGGAGGGTACCGTACAAAGACATCTGTCCTCAAACTGTCATTCATGTAGTTCCTGAAATGAAACAAACGGAATGTTTTGAAGACTCACCATCGTGTTCACCAAAAAAGTAGTCCAAACAGCAACAATCAACCATCCAGATGTTGTCTTTAGAATTCATGAAATTCCACTTCTAAACATGTTTACACTAGGTTCTTGGTTTTTAGCTTAAATCTACTCTGAAAGTACAAAGATCTTGGTAAAATATCCAATGTCCAGTGCAGTATAGTAGATATTTATAAGCCGCTTTATTCTGTGCAGTTGCAGTCCTAATAGGACATACACATGCATCCTGCAAAGAATATGGGGCGAGACTTATCGAACATTTTGATGTTAACAAAACCTCTCTGTTGACAAGAAGGGGGAGTGTCCTCCCAGTTTTGAGACAAAATTCAAAATGTACTTTTGAAGGGATTAACTGGTCAGTGTTTTAAGTGTCAAGTTAGATTCTACTCAATCCATTGTAGGATTCATGTTTACAGCTCGTAGAGAACTACATTAAGTCTTCCTCATGACTATCTCTCCTACTTTAGGGTGTTACATGCTAGGCATATATCAGCACATTCCTATAACTTACCTGTACATCCTTGCATAACTTGTGCACCTTTGATGAGATGAATAGCCTAAACACTTCTTTGGTCAAAAATTTTTGGAAGTTTCTCACAGAGTGTTTCTATAGTAACAGTACCAGCTAAGAATAAAGACTGAGAATCGTTAAGAAGGGGCAAGGGTGTGTGTAACAAATTTATCCCTAGTTGAAAAAACCCATCATATGAGGTAAGGCTACTCGTCTGTATTACAGTGCATACATCACCTGTTTCTGTAAAGTTATAATTCTTTACCATAATCTTCCTATTTGCTGAATTATCCATCCTTCCCTTTCCACATCTTCTCCTGTCCACAGTAGTGACAATCCTCTTTAATGTGGCCCACAAACTCCTTCATTAAACACTGCACCTCCTTGTACATTTACTATCAACTGTTTCCTTTACCTTCCAGCTGGCTGTGATGCTTAGTTTCTCTCTCATGAATGCATTACAATCAACATTTACTTCATGTCACAAGGGTACAGAGGTTTGATAACATGCCATAAAATGAATGTTCTTACTGGTCTACCAGGAACTGTCTGGGGTACCATTATCAGATGAAGAGAATACAACTTTGTACAACTGAACTTAGTGGGAATACAAAAACTCAACATACTTAATTTGGTTACAACAGACACCAACATCTTTAAATGATCATTAAAGTGATTGCGTGTGTACTGAAAAACTAAAAAGATAAAGATTTTGTTTGATCTTATCTTTTCATTTTTAAATGTACGCACGAGGTTGTACATGAACGGACTATGTCTTTCAATGAAGGAAATGACAGTAACTACTTCGAAAAGCAACAGGATTGGCATAAAAACAGAAACCATATTTGAAAATTAACGGTTCTTAATATAACCGCCTGCATAATGAATACGCAACAGTAGAGGTCTCACTAGTGTATCTAAAACATACTCAAGTCGTCGCTCCTTGGTAGGTATTGGGAATTGTGGTATTTGGTGAAAGGAAACACTGTATTTACAAATAACCTACAAACTGAACACAACCTTGCCCGCGGCATCAGTGATCCTGAGTTGGTAACTGAATATTCAATACTAGTATACTTCCCATTGGCTTGCTCAAAGAAGCACACAGTTGATTCGAATGAAAACTGTCAACCACTACATTATCGTATTCTACACTTTTTGTCGTTATGTTAGAAGAATTTGAAATATGGCAAAATTAACCAATTGAAACCTATTTATTTTCCCAGATTGTCTGAATGGTGTAATCAAAAGCCTTACCAAAATTTTGGAGATGAAATGTCAATGTTTCTACTTTTTGCCTATGCACGCAATCACTTTAAGTCTGCAAGTACTGGCATAACAAGGAAAAGTAACAAGAGCACACATGATGACAGTTAGCCCTATTATGTATATATCATACCATATCAACACATACATAACAAGTCAACATATACAATCAACAGCATCGAGAAACATACTAGCGGTTGAATGAAATCATACTGACAATGCTATGAACATTCACTACAGAAGGAACTTCTTGCAACCATTTTGTGTCATTAACAAGAGTTTCAAACTGTCAAGCTAAATGATTGCATAAGACAATGAGGACCATAACCCAGATTGGCTAACTCCCACAGTTTAACACTGACGAGGCACCATCACACCACAAATGCCAGATATCAAAGTGAAAATCACTTTGAAGCAATGTGAGATGTTTCCTTACTTTGACCAAGCCTTCACTGGCTAAGATACCAATGAATCACAGATGCATCTTTACTAAAAAGCAAGTAATTTAGCAAAGTATTTCCTACGGAAGAAAAAATCTCCTTTCTGGCCTAGGAAACACTATTAATACAAATGAGCTTTTTTAAAATATCCAGATATGAAATGTGATTTCTGTGTTTTCTTGTGGTGTGCTATTTTTCAGGTTGACAAGCCTTATGTCAAGCAGCTGTGGTAACATATCTCTACTTCAAATCACACAAGTTACAGAGTTGACTAACCAAATTTCAATGTCAACTGCAGGATTTTTTTTAACCATAGTCAAAGGGCTCAGCAATTCTTTGCTAGTACTTATGAAGATAGTGTGCATACAAAATTCCAGTAATTCCAGTGTTTTGATGTTTAAACTCCATTTAAAACAATAGTGATTATCTTCTCACAAAGAAAGTGTATTCATATACCAAGTTTAATGTTCAGGTAACTTTTAGTTCTTCAGATATCATGCTTACAAGGTTTTCCAACTTTGCCCTCTACAAACATTTGACCTTCATAATAACATCTGCATTATTTACTTATCTGGAGCTACCAATGGTAGTTCGAGCAACATTCCCCTCTTGAGATAACTTGCTGAAAAGGTTTTCTGATTTTAATATCTTGGCCTCAAACGTCCTCCCTGAAATAATAGGGATCATTTGCTAACAATGGACTACCTACAAACCAACTATGGGGTCCAGGGACCTTTTCCCCGCTTGACATATGGTGTTTAGGGCAAGAAAAGGCAAACTAGTTTCTTGACCTGGCCTGCACGCTGAAAATTTGTGAAAAGATGGGATGAGGAACTATTTTTTTCTTACTTGGCCTTACAAGCCAAGGCATCTCACACACGTTTAAATGCCATCAGCATTGCACAGATTCCTTGGGCATTTGGCAAGAAATAAAAAATGCAGAAAATTGATTCTTCAACAAATAGCTAGAGTTTGGTCTCAGAATATCCCATCTTCTTGAAAACTGGCCATCTCCCATGGTCATGGGGTACAGATTTCTTGCTACTAATTTCCCAGGCAAATTTACTGAGACCTTGTCCAAGCCCTGATTCTTGAGCATTTGGGATCCAGTTTGAAAACTAAAATGGTTATGTCAGGACTAAGAATCATTATCCACCATCTTAGTCAGACTGGCAGAAACTGTGATCTGTTGGCAAGTGGTCTACCAGATACTTCAGCAACCTTCCAGGGAGGCAGTCTTCTCTACTCTTCTTCAGCATCTGCCTTCGCTAGCTGTTCTGAATGCCAACCTGGTTGTAATGTGGTGAAATTCTTCTTTACAATCACATCTTGGATCTTGACGGTTTTTGGAAAGCAGTAACCATTAAACACAGCAGAGCATTAAACTCTGTACCAACAAATTATTACCAGCTGCATTCCTGTATTCATGAAGACATCAGTAAAAGCAGTGTCAGTCTTTCATTGACTTCAATCTTCAGTGACATCTATCTCCAATGATGTTAACTTGAAGTTCCAATCCTTCCTTTCGTGGTGCATGTCATAGGAAAGAGAACTTTAAAGTGCGAAATAACATGACACCTTGACAAGTGCTCTTCTTAGGGCACCTTTTGCAACTTCTGTAACTGGCACCTTTTCCCCTTGCATTGACCTGATTCCATAAACATGTGCATCTCTACAAACACAGAAAGCAGAAAATGGAAAGCAGAGCTTCCTCAGTGGCCAATGCTAATACGCACAGGGCAAACCAATTTTTGCACAAACCATGGGAGAATTTTCTTACACATGTTTATTACATTTATCCCAAACTAAAAAAGAACCTACCCACACATGACCATATTATGTCCAAGATAATGTCACCACTATTGCTCCCAAAAGTGGATGAAAGTTGGAAATGACCAGATCACATACTAGTTTACTCTGTAACTACCTTAATCTGGAAAGAACATACTTAAACTAGACTCATCAGACCATATAGGTTTACACCACTTTGTATCAAACTGCTATAACATCCAACATTATTTCTGATATAATGAGTGGAACTTGTTCATGCTTACCAAATGGATGGTGAAAAACAATAAACACCAAAGAAGAAAGCTTGGTGGTAGTCCCAGCACCTGAGATGATTTCTTTTGGACAATTAGATACTGAGATAACATTGTCTGTTGCAAGCAATTCCACTGGAACTTTTAGCCCAATGCAAATTATTTTTCTTCAGAACTACTTTAAACAAAATAATGAAATCCAACAAAGAGATTTGCCCTTTAAACAGCGTAATACAAGTGTGTAATAGGCACATCAACAACAACGCTGTTAGTTCTTTAGACAACCAGATGAAATTGCATAAGTTTCGACATTGTACACGACTCCAGATAATCCTTATTGCATGAGACAGCACTCAGGTATCAACTTATTCTTCTTTCTTGGTCATCAAATGCCTTACAAATATTTATTTTGAAATAAAGACCAATACAAATAAAAAGGTAGTCTATAAGGCAAACACATGCTTTTTAGAAAGCATACATCTCTAATGATGGTAAAAATATTACTTTCACTTTCTCATTAACACCTTGACTGAATCTTGTTTGTCAAAAGTGACATCTGTGAGATGGGATGCAATATCTTCAAGAAGACGTCATGAGGAACCATCAGGAGAAGATGTGGATGGAAAGGAAGGACATTCAGCTGTGTGCACCAACTGCTCCCACCAGATGGTCTAAGAGTAGTTTTGTGTGCAAGGGTGTAACCATACTTACCACAAGGCCTTCAAATTGAAAGAAACAAAAAAATAAACAAAAATAAACAATGGCAATTAACAACTGGCTCGATAACACACAAGATAGATCACAGTAATATTTGCATCAATCTCATCCACTTCCTTCACACCAGAATGTAACAGTTTGTTTCCTCTCCATTTCAAAATTGAGGAACAAGAAATACATCAAACAATTTGTTAGACCAGACACACTATCCAGACTGTAACAGTGCTTCTCTACTGCAACTGAGCACTGTTTTTGTTGTTTCTTTGCCTGCTTAGCCACAACAAGAACTGCAAGCAACTTTGCAATACATTTATAACCCTGCATGATCTTCAAAAAAGAGAAGTAATTGAACAAGGAGCAGCAAATCTAGATTGCAGTTTCAGACAAAATTGGGCTGTCTACACAATATAAAAGAGGAAAATTTGCATCAATTTCTGTAATAGAGAACAAAGGCTTGGTCATGCATTTACTGACAAGGGACGGACACTGTCTCCGCCCATTCATGCAAATGTAAATGTTGGGACATTTCACCTTACTGAGAAACAAGTCAAGCATATCTACCAGATCTTGTTCTCATCTAAGCCAACTGTCATCATTTATTGAGCAGCTGACTATAATTCAAGATGACAAATCACACCAGTTTAAACAAGTTCTACACTGATCTTGTAAGTTAAAGAAACATCTGCTCTCATCCCAACTGGCAAGCTACTAGAAGTAACAGTATGATAGAGTTAAGTGTGCAACTGGAAGTGGGTCAACAAAGAAAATGACAAAACAGGCACAGCTGCACCAGCCATCACCAGAGAAGACACCAATGTTTACCAATATTTCACTTACCATGCTGTTTGAACCAAACGTTTGTTGCTTTGTAACTCCAGCTGTTGAAGGTACATCACAATCATCTTCAAATTGAGGAAATAGACAAAATTCAAGGTTTATTATTATTCTAAATAAAGGAATTATTCAGTCTAAGTGGAATTATTCAGTCTAAGTACAATATTGTTCAGTTGTAAAAAAACACTTATGCCTGAACTAAAGCCTTTTTTCTGAAAAAAAAAACTCTAGACAAAAATCAAACCAACTTTCAACTGACCGAGACTTGAAAAGGTTGAAACTTCCCTTCAAAAAGTCAAAATTCCATGACCTTTTGAGCTTTACGTAAAATAGATCAACAATGCATTAAGGTACTACTTATGACAATCTAGCCATACCTAGTGCCAAGCCTTGTGTCTGTCCACTGATGTTCTAACTTACTGCTAAAATACTTAAATGAGAAATCAATTTACTGATCCAAACTTCTAGTCCACAGAAATTTCAAGTACTTTTCAGTCGATTATTATTTATCTGTTTGAAATCAAACCAAACTACACAACTATGTCAAAAATAGCCTTGAGTAGAGAGGTAACAATATCATAGCAACCTTCAGCTTGTTCAAATTCTTACCTTATGAGGATGTTTGACATGAACACTAAAGCCGAGTTCCTTTAAGACTCTTCTCTCTGCTTTGATGACATTGTTCTTCAAGGTGATGTACTTTCCATCTAGGATCATCGGTTCTATGGGCCTGCAAGAACAAAGTTCACTACCAGCTATCAGTCAATGACACTAAATTTGCTTACTTAGACTGCATGCATCTATGCTTTAAATTATCAATGTCTTTTGTGTACTTTATCCCATGGAGGAATGGCATCAAGATACAATGTAACAATAAATGTTAAGCCGGACAAAATCACTATATGAATCATGGCTCTCAACCTTCACGTGCTTAAATAATTCTAACCATTCTGTTACAGAGTCATAGCCCAACATTTGACCTGATCTTCTTTCCACAAAAATTAGTCTCCTTCAGCAGTTGCTAACATTTTGGATCACTCATCCCAGCCATTGCACCCATTTCCTCACCATAAAAAGAATAGCTGCCCACAAGGTTTTAGCACATGACAACTACCAGTCTTTTCAATGACGGTTATATCACTCATTTGCTCCACACTTGCGACAGCTCCAACAGAAATCAGATCAGGCAAATCTTGCACTTTAACTCAGCCAACCTTCGAGATGATGCATGACAACATCCTAGTTTTGCATTTGCTACCACAATGCCACAATTAGGTAAGTTCATGCAGTCTGCACATGTACAAAGTTGCCAACATCAATTACCTTTTGGTGACTTAATAGTTTTACGAACTAGGTTATCTTAAACAATGTGAAATAAATAGTTACTTTTCTTCATGAATAAATCAAGGCGCTTGCAAAACACGATTGTCTGGTATAAAGAATGTATCCAGTAGAAAATGGCAAATTGACAAAGTTCAACTAAGAATAACTACAAATAAAACCATTGCAGTAAATACTCCCAAGGTTCTGTCATTAACTCATAGATATTAAGAAACAACACAAAAGGCACCCACAAAAACAAAACTCTTTTTTCAAACAACCATTCATCCACAGGAATAAATAGAAGAAATAAAAGGGTGTATATTACCTCTGATGTAAAAAGTGGCAGGATACAGGTTGTACTCTTTACATAAGCCAGTTGTGTCAACTAGGAGCAGCTGACAGCCACCACAAGTACACCACCAGAAATCTCCTCTTGGAAATATTGCATGTCCACACTGATCTTACCAGTGACAGGCATCAATGCCTGCTTCGTCATGCCCAAGAGAACTTACTCACTTCTAGTGTCCAAAGTGTCCACAATTTATATTTTCAGGAGCAGAAGAGGAAAGAGATGATTGTCCCTAGGGAGCACTGGGGGTGAGACCAGGCTTAGCCCTCGGCGTGTTGACTTGCCAGATGACTCTCTTATCAATGACTCATTAGAGAGGCAGGCTGGCTGTCAGAACATTAACATAAAAGGAAGGAGAGTGTTATTCTCTGCATTTAGATTCATCTGTGTGTAATTATCCTGATAGCCACTTTTGTGATCTTGATTGACATAATTTTAGAGTCTAACTTTAAGAAATTTAAGTGGGATTATGCATTCCATTTTATGTAGCATAATCAACAATATGAATACTGATGGGATTGCCTTTTCATTTTTTTTTACAGTTGTGATAGGGTGTCTACAATCTATGTCAGCTATTTTTCTCAAAACTTGATTCTTTATATTAAATTAGAAAATACCTTACAACTTGCACCAAAATTACACTTGTCTCGGTAAACCATTAGTGAAAATAGGTTTGGCTGGCTGTTGTCATTTAAAAACTATCATAATCCTACCAGAGGCAACCGCTGAACTTGTTATGTCCTTCTGGAGGGGATGGGGGGCACATTAGGATAGAACAGTTGAACACTGGCTAAAGTAACTGGAATACACTTGAAACTGGCAACAACTACAATGTTTTGTGTCAATCTGAAAACGTTTTGTGTCAATCTGAACTTTTTAAACTAGATTAAAAGAACCAATTACAATTAGAAATTGATGACATAACATCACTGTTGGCACAGAGTAGACACTAACGAGGCCACTGACAACTGAGGTCGGTTCATTTTTGTGCAATGTTTGACCTTGCTTCAAAGGAAAACCAAGCCCACATGCTAGTGGTAAGAATGACAGGGTAGATAAGCAGTGTGCAATACAAAGAAAGCAACTAAATATTTCACAGCAAGAGGCAAGCAACCACTTATGAATTTTTCTGGCTCCTACAAACATACTACCAACAGCAGAGGTGTCACACAGATACTGCATCTTCACTTGCTTTGTTATACTGGAATGTTAAGTCCTAACCTGCTTATTTATGCTTTAATAAAGCCAGAGAACTACAAGACTGTTTGTTTGGATGTTGTCTTCAATTATGTAGCAAATTAAATAGTTACATCAACAGTAAGACAGTACCTCAATTCTGTGAACTACTACTTGATGCTGTGACTAAAGGCAAGTGAAGCGTCACTGCTGTATCAGGAGTCCATGTGTTAGCTGGTCAAAGACACCCTTTAAGAAAAACTACTCAATTTGCATGTTTTAGGCCACAGAAGTTGAACTGGTGTTTCAGTGTCAAACAAAGAAAAACTCTCAATTTAGCCAATGTACTGGCATGCTACTTTTTTTAAAAAATACATATCTTTATTGCTATCTGCAACAAAAATATACATATTATGCAAATTTTACATACATTACTACAACTTAACGTGTGATGCCATTCCTCCCACAATTCTGTGTGAAACAACTTTTCCAATCTTTCTTACACTTATGACATAGAGCACATTCAAGTAATTCAGATAGTGTGATGTAATTTTTTTTTTTTTTTTAAAAAAGATACTTACTTGTTCATGCTTTTCTGCTTGATATGGTAGAAGACATTCACCACATCACGTAAACGTCGAGGTGCCTCCTCAATCTTTGACGCAACATTGATACAGGCCATCGAAACGATCTGTGAAGGAAATAAGCACATTCAGTTCACTTCAAACATTATTGAATCAATTCATAAACTGTTGTTTACGTAGGCTTTTACAGAAGAGATTGTTGGTATTTACTATACTATGCCTTCAAAGTATCTAAAAGCAGTCTCACCTCCATATTATGTTTCACAAAAGACTTCGAATAGTAGAATCTTTGGAAAAGGACTTGTGCAGTAGCCATGGCTACCTACAAAGAAACAAAAGAAAGAATATTATAAGAAAGTGATAACGCATCTCCTACTGAGAACTAAAATGTAGAAATCACTCACTGTACTTACTAATGATAGCATAAAACTGATTTTTTCATCAGCACTAACCTGGGTATGTTCTGTACCCACATGAAAAAAAAAAAAAAACTGCCAGCAAACAAAGTAGTACTGCAGACTGCTTCTTAAGGGGGTATGATGATAATGAACATGGCTTAACATAAACCAATCAGCAGGGGCTCAGCTACATAAGCATCACCATCTTTGAGCTCAAATACCATAAGAAGCAATTTTCAACCATTTCAAACTTTTTGTTTATAATTTTTGTTTTAATTTCCAAGCAACCTGATCTCTGTAAAGTTTGGCCTACATAGCATACTTGAGCATCTATAGCCTACATATGGCAGTAAATATCATTACATGTCTTGAATAAGACGAAGGGTGACTGCAGAAAAAACAGCTATCTTTGTTGTTGTTGTTGGTTGTTTTTTTTTTTTTGTGTGTGTTCCATTGTCATTCCTTACTGATACAGACTCACTTACAATAAGCAAAATAGAGATGGGGTCTGTGGCTACGTAGGAACTTGAGCAAAGATTTCAAACCACTACATTCAACCATAAAGAAAAAAAAAACACATGGCAAAAACAGTGCCGAGGGGCAATCAAACCTGTGATATTAGCATCACAGACCCGCCGGAATAACCGAATGAGCTGCTTTGTACGTACATGATTACATGGGGCTTGAGAGATATATAAAGATATGCCCCCAGGAGGCAGGCAGAAGAAAAAAACACCACTGGAATTGTAACTATTTCTGTTTCCACTTCTGCATAGCGGAGTTGTTCCTCTTTCATTCACTTTTGTTTAGCATAACACACAGATGCTTAACTGTACTCTTCGTTTATGGTAAGTGTTAACAAAATAGGCAATATGTGTAGGCCTAGCCTGCCTGGTTTACAAGATTTTACCAACTTAATTGAAAATAGCTGCTTTATTAGCCATAAGACAGTAACAACCTCTGTGTACCAGGGTTAACCGCAATGACTTACAATGATGAATACATTTACTTTCAGAAGGCTTGAGCTTTGTTTTTTTTGTGAGATATTGAAATGCTCAAGTTTTTTTAAAAATGGATCTGGAATTTATTTTTCGTCCGTTTTGATGTTGATATGTTGGTATTAACACTTCACTTGAGAAATTTTTTTGATTTGTTGGATACAGTACCGGTACCAAGAATTTTCCCCTGTACTGTGAAAGTATTCAAAAGTACCGGTACTCGCACAAAAAATTTTCCTCCAGTACTGTGAATACCGATACTGGCTTAGGTAACAGGATGCCGCCCCACCCTAGATACCATTACTTAGAATTTTCAGCATGCTGTTCACAATGTTATCAATTTCTTTCCACAAGACTTTTAGGTACATTTCAACTTCAAAAATGTATGTGACATGGAAACATTTTATGGAGCATAAATTTAAGTTTTGAGGCAATATCAACACTTTTGTTCTGGTCAAACTTTTTCTGCTGAAATGTTTTCATCTTACACTACACTGTTCTATCACGAGGTGGACCATCACAATGACAGATTTTGTCACCTCAAACATGCTACAGAATTTTAAGCAAATTGAGTCCTTTTGAAATGGGAAAAAACAATGAAAATTAAATAGTATTAAACGATTTCTTGTTTTACAGAACATCAGTGACCAAACATCAATTAGAGGCAGTATACATGTAACCCTAACTTGTTTTTTAAATGGATTTCATCCAAGAACCAATGCAGTAATACATTGTCTGGCTAGGATCCAACTCTTCCTTTATCACATTCTTTACTGTAATGCTATAATGTGGGCTCAGTGGTTCCTTGCATGGAGATTATTTTAACTGCAGTACTTTAGTCCTTTATCAAACCCCCAAAAAGTTACTCAACTAACACAGTAATAATCTCAACTAGAATGCAGCAAGCAATGTCCTTTATCAAATAACTGAAAGGAATGCTGGCTAAAACAGAGACTATCTCTGTAATACTCATTTTTTTTTTTCTTTTAACAAAAAGTGAAACCAAAGAGAAACTTTAATGACCATCACTTGGAACTTATCTTCTCCCCCCCCCCTCTGTTGGCCTATATTTTCACACAGAAGTCTAAATAGCAAACTGTTCAGCTCTCTCTGACCTGACTGACCGCCAGAGGCACAAGGTGATTGATACCAGCACAGTTTGCGTGCTTACTGCAGATATAAACATTACGGTCAAATATTGATACCCTAACTACATTGTTAGTCTATTTTAATAATTGAATAATACCCATTCAGCAGCATGCTATACATAATGAAAACATAAATGAATGGCAGTATAGCCCCATTTGTCCATGAGAATGTTGAGGCAAATGCTGATTATTACAAGGGGTTCAACTACACCACAATACTAATTTTACAAACCTTTTACACTGTAATAACACAAGGCTGTTTTGGTAGCTAACAAAAGCAAGGATGTTTTGGTCTGGGGACACTTTGACTGGATGGCCACACCAATAATCAAACTTTGCATATTGAGATCTAATTTGTGGGCTTTTGACTCTACCTAACATTAAATCTAAAGACAAGTTGGTACCAATGGAGAATCTGTGACAAGAAGAGACTTCAACAAGGATATTGGACAACCAAGAGAGTTGGCGTAGGATTTGCCTTTCCATGTATCATCGCTACGTCTGCCTAGCTCTTCAAGATCACCTGTTTTTTTTCTCATCACACTATTGCAAGAGCAGTAGGAATTCTGTGAAAGGAAGTAGTCTAGTGAAAACTTGTTGAAGAACTGAGAGAAGTTAAACCTAAGAAGAGAAGAGGTTAAAAGAGGATTTGAACCAAGGAAATTCAGATAACCGCCACATCATAAGTATGTGCAAGGGTACGGAGAGAAAAAAGAGCTAACAACGAACCTTGACCAATGTCTGACTTTTAAGCCTAAGTTGACCCCTGAACAGGGCTGTGCATTGCATTACACTCCCCATCACAGCCCTTGCACCACTGGCAAAAATTTGAAACCATTTACGCTTTGTTACAAAATGTCCTCAAAACCAGCAAAAATGATTCTGCCTCATACAATACTTTGGCTCCAAGTTAGAATATATATACTGTAACCCTGTAGTATGCATACACTATTGCTATGTGTGTGTATATATTACAGGGCTAGGGGATCGGGGATGTATTACATAAATATATCTTTGAACACCAATCAGCCGAATTCGCTCTCGAAGCGTAGTGGGATAGGGGTAGAACTGTCATGCGACTGTTACTCTACCACCAGCGTTGGTTCGAATCCTCTTCAAAGTTTAACCTCTTTCCTTTGCAGCTTTAACTTCTGTTGCTTCTCTCCACAGATTTTCACAGGCTGTCTGACTACAACTTTGTGAGAGTGGGGAAAAAAAAGATCTCCGAAAAGTCAAAAGACATAGGCCTAGACCTCATTTAGTTGTCTGATACCCTTGTTGACGTCACTTATGGTAGCAAATTGTAAATTCGTACCAATACTTTCATTAGGCCTACTTCAGATAATTCTTTTAGGTGCCTGTGGTGACAAAGATTGGTTGTGTAATGTTTGGTTTAGGAAAATGTAAATGTGAGAGATAACCTTGGGTTGGCGAGGGTAGGCTACTGCCGATTTGTCTTAGCAGCATAAGACATAAAAGAGCTGAGAATGTGATGAGAGTAATGCTCTTAAGTCATGTAACATACACAGCCCTGTTCAATCAAGGGCTACAGTAGGCCTAGCCTCATAACACTCTTACAAGTTAAAGGAAAACAACTAGGCCTACTTCCAAATTACGAAACTGGACTGTGGACACTGGTTAGGTTATGTTCGTGTAGCGTTTACGGTTTAGCCTGCACTGACGTTTCACCTGGCCTGTTTCACCTGGCCTAGGCTATTACAAGTATTAGACTAACGTTAGACTAGCCTTCCAATAGGCTAGGCCCAATAAAATCAGAAACTTAAAGCTTGCATAGATAACTTATTTAATGATGCTGGGAACATGTGGAATGAAAAAATAAAGACGAAAATCGGATGGTATCTCTCATGGTCGGCCTAAGCATTAAGATGAGATAGCCTTAGCTAGCCTAAGGCCTTGACAAACTTCGAATAACTGAGTCGCGTGACGGCTTGCCTGAGGTAATCGTAACAAGATGCCGGCAGTTTGAATATACTCGCATCCTAAGATTCGCAGACTGATTTCAGTGTTTAAATCGAGACCATCGACTTTTGAAGCTGTGGTCTTCAGCTTCTCCCTATCAAAAATGCAATTCTCCAACGAAATTATCACTTTTCCGTAGTTTCTTTGAGGTAGTTTCTTCGGTTCCGCAGTTTCCTCCGCCATGCTTGTAGTGTTACTCAACTGCGAAAGAATGTAGATCTGCTGCGGTTACAAACGTTTCAAATACGTCACATCTGGTAAGAGCATAGCTGGGAATACTACTAGTGTAGGATTTTGATGGGCGAAAAAGGCACACGAATGACGTCATATATTCATCCGTTAAAACCATCAAAATTGAGTGATGAGGTCGGTACCAAAACACCGCATGGAACGCCTTTCTGCCCAGAATATAATATCAACTATTTTGAATCTGGGACTGGGAAAGGAGACGTCAGTCGTAGTAAACTGCACCATTTTTTCTCATGTTTGCTGATAGACAGACTTAAGGTTACGATCATTATTGAGCATAAATGAAAACGCTCTTGTTCTTTACTAAGTGAATGATTGTGGGTCGGTAGACTTGCTCCAAGTCTCTCACCTTATTCTACCACCCATGAAGCTTTTTTTTTTTAAGTTTTTTTTTTGTTTGCCTATTCTCAGAAGCGTCGAAACGTTAGGGGGAGGGGGATGCATGTCTGACTAACTTACAGGTTGGAATGATTAAAGATGCCTTAGCAGGGGTCTACGTACTCTTCTTTTTGATGGCTTTGGATGTATTGGACAGGTCCAAAAGGTTTTCTTCTGGGGTCTGGGGTATTTGCCATACAGTGACCAGAAAAAAAGCCCCGAAGCTCTGAAGTATTTGCACAGAATTGTGAGCTTTGGAATGAATATTTCTGTATCCTCGAATGGTATTGAAAGGGCAAAACTGGTCAGACATTGCATATTTTGAGACAAATGATAAACTTGATGATGGACTGGTGGAGGCCGTATGCCAAACCATTTTAAGATTTAGCCTACCTCGCAATTTTACTTAAGTAGAATGAATTACACTTAAGTAGAATACGATATAGCTTAAGTGAAATTAATTGTACTTAAGTAGAATTAATTTTACTTAAACTTAATTCTATTATATTTAAGTGGAATTAATTCTACTTAAGCTTAATTGTATTCTACTTAAGTCAAATAACAAATTTCATTTAAGCTAAGTTAAACTGAATTTCACTTATAAGCTAAATTGTATTCTTCTTAAGTAAAATACAGTTCTGCTTAAAGGCTGCATTGCATCACCCTAAGCTATATTTTTATCTGCAGGAAAGGAAAATTCTCAACTGGTTCTAAGTTACAGTACTCTTAGATCGACAGCAAATTCGAAAGATGCAGAGCAGCTGGTATTACACAGCGTACACAGGGATCCATTGTTTGGATTACACATGTGGAGGAATTTAAGACAGGCTGAGGGAGGGACTAGAGGTAGGTGGTTGGGAGAATTGGAACTGTGTGATGCCTTACAGCCTTTAAGTAAAATTTAATTCAGCTTAAGTAAAATTGACACTCTATTCCACTTCGGCTAAATTTTATTTCACTTAAGTAAAATATTATTAAGATTAAATAGAATAGAATTTCACTGAAGTGAGACACATTTTTACTTAAGCTAAAAAGAATGTGTTATTATCTTAAAAATATATAGGCAAGATGGGTGTTAGAAGTGCCACGATAGTAGCTACGAGTATATGGATTGCGGTGGTTCGTTGTGGAGCCCTCCCCTTGCCCTCGAAAAGGCCCTTCCTACTGTGTCGGCAACAGTCTCCAACTTTTCGTTAGCTGGCTGCATTGTTGCTGATTTTGCAAGGCAGCACACATATATTTTTTACAGTATTTAGCAGAAAGTGAAGTTACGCCTAGCTTTATCCCACATGTGCAGGGCGCTGGAGATGTTCCCGACATATAGGTCTTCTGTCATGTGTGTACTGTGTACGTACAAACAAGTGCATGCTAACGTTAGATTCAATTCTCCAAATATCTTACCTCTAATCGGACTTCGCGCGCATATTATATGAACGGTAACAAACCGATCCACCAATCACATTTCACTTAAGCCTCAATAAGATTGACCAAACATATTTCACTTAATTTACTTAAGTGGAATTCAATTAAGCTTAAGTAAAATTGACAAATTATTTCACTTAAGTAAAATCGCATTTTACTTAAGCAGAATTTCATTTTACTTAAGCAGAATTTTACTTAAGCAAGAATCACAATAATTACGCGTCCTCTTTCATTTTTTTTGCAAATATTTCATTGGAGGCTGATCAGCACACAGGCCTATACGGACTCCTGGACTTTTTTTTTTGGGGGGGGGGGTGAGTTTTTTGCCCGAATGTTTTTGTTACTAATTACTGTGCTTGATTACTGTATAAGCGGAGGACCACAATGAGTTAGCGCATATACCGTACAAGAAAATTTGGGATTTTGCAAACTTCCCACATAGTCGAAACGGCGTTTCCGGTGTGTTCTAGGTTGTATATACACAGTTTTAAAAGAGGGATAGCATGTCTAAAATTTGAAAAATAATCTATGAAAAACGGTATGAGAATTACCTACGAAACGTTTCACGTAGAGTGGTTCAAAATCTTCGAAAACGTTCGTATTTCAAAATGAAGAACTCCCTTGTCTTTTTTCGGTTAGGCATGCAGAAGATGAACCTAGATAGAAAGTGTTCCCACCCCCGTTTGAGAAATTTTCGCCTACAAGTTAAACTTATATGCAATCTAGTGCAATACTTCACTTTTTTAATTCACAAACTTTGCTAGATTGAGATATGGGACATTCCAACCGGTATGTCAGATTTTTAACCATCCTCACTCCTAGACTGACATATGAGAAATTTAAATGAAATTTCAGATTTATCTAGGTTTTTTCCAATTACCATAAACAGATGACCGCACAATCTGGCGCAATAGGTGAGATCTTTTTACGTCATAAAATGTGCTCGACTGAGATATGAAAAATTCTAACTGGTATTTAAGATGTTCCGACTCTGGCTTTTTTTTTTCGAGGGGGCGACCTCCCCTGTTCGAGGCCTCTCTGTCACGACTGTATATCGACAATTCATTCAAATACACTATCACCAACATGAATTTTAACCTCAGTTTATCCCTTTTCGTTTCATTTGAAATTTTGTTGGCGTGTTGATGGGGAGGGAACATGCCACCTATTTGTTCACCATGAGCGTGCGAAGGACTTTTCCCGTTGTTGTGTATATGATGTAATTAGACGTTAACCGTCTGTTGCCACATTGAAAGCGAACATTGTGATTATGACTATATTGGCGCCCCTTGTTCTCTGTATTCTACTAGATATGTATAGGCTTTGCCACTTGCAGAACCATTGTGTGATTCTACGTAAGAGAGACCTTCTTATATACCTCCACTAGAGATGGTTCGACATAGATAGTTCAAGCTTAGTTTCTGTAGTTACAGTATTCGCTAACCGTTTCTTAGAGTTTAGAATCATGGTGTGTTTCATTACTTGCTTTCCGTGGAATATTACAACCGTTTTTTTTTTTTTACCCAATTTTGCCTTGGCAAGAAATTCTTTATTCTGGAGCATGTTTTAGGAATTAACTTGTAAGGAAATGTACACTTATAAGAAAGCAATTAAAAACTCAGTCACGGTAAATAAAACTTTACTATACAATCTTAAAATTCGTTAACTTGATTTTTTGATTCGAAACGTTGTCGATACTCCATGTAAAGTACGGATAAGGCGGAGAAGGAGGGGGGGGGGGGGGGTTACTGGGGTAACTCTTTTTCATTAATTTCGATATGCTTCGAAAGAAACAACAAATACACAATAAACGAATGTTTCCCTCGTAATATTTAAATCTCAACTGGCAAGGTAAGTCAGTCAATCCATTACGTTCTTTTGTTCATTATAATAACACGGCAAAGAGGATGTTAGTATTTAGGACGTGTAGATGAGTCTAATGTTGGTGTATGTACACTTATATTCGTCACACAGAGTTCCTTTATGAGCATTTATCAGCCTAGCGATTACATCATTTTTTTCACTAAAACTGTGGTTCAATATTTATTATAATGTCCCCCTTCCATTCAAAAAGTAGGCCAAAACATTTTTCTTGTAACTGCAAGGGACATTTGATATTGTGTCCCCCTACCTATCAAAACATGGGGGAACATGTCCTCTCGTCCCCTTGACTGGCCAGTAATCCCAGTGTGGGGGTACCCCATGATATGCAAATGCCATGGATCGAGATTAAACACCGGGGTTAGGGGTGAGATAAGGGGGGGGGGGGAGGCGATTAAATGTGTGTGCGCGTGTGCATGTGCGTGTGTACAAAAGAGTGTCACAACCTCCTAGACGGTAAGGTGGATGAACCTCAAACTTGGTGGGTAGGTGTCAAGATACGAGATGTAGTGTTCGCCAGACTGATGACGTAATAAGTCAAAAGTCACAGGTCACAAAAACTTGAAACACATTTTAGCAATATCTCTGGCTGCAGATATCCTGGACTGACAACACTGCCATATATGGATGGTAGATAATACGATATTTTTTAAATATTGATGACATCACGAGGTCAAAGGTCACGTGATTAAATGTGAAATCGGCAAAAATGCTTTAAAAAGTGTGTCACGATCTCCTCCCAGACGGTAAGTTGGATGAAGTTCAAATTTAGTGGTTAGGTGCCCCGGTATGTAGTATAACGTCCGCCAGACTGATTAAGTCATAGATTCAAAGGTCAAGAGTCACATGTCAGGAACACTAAAAACACATTTTTAGCAAAATGTTTGTGTGCAAATATCCTAGAATGATAAAACTAGCATCTATGGATAGAAGACAACATATTGATTGATATTTTTTACATATTGATGACGTCACGAGGTCTAAGGTCAGGTCAGGTTGTTAAAGGTCAAAATGGCAAAAATGCCATGAAAAGTTTGTCACGATCTCCTCTTAGACGATAAGTGGGATGAACTTCAACCTTGGTGGGTGGGTGCCTGGGTATGAGCTGAAGTTTCGGCCTAACTGATGACGTCATAGGTCAAAGGCAAAGGACATGGTTACCGTAACGTAATGTTAGGTTATGGTAGTTTATGGTGTCAATATGACTTTTACATATTTGCCTTTCCACGACTGTGACACGGTATTTCAACCTATAGGCTACAACCATGTTCTGGACTTAGTGATTACGCCTGGTAGCCGATGTCATTTCTCGTGCGTTGATAATACCGTCGCTCATGGGCGTCGACAGGTTTCAGAAAGTGAGGGGGACACTATACTATCCAAGCGGAGCGCCACCATTGGTTGGCGCGTAGCGTACCAGGAAATTTTGGGTACATAAGACCGCCTAGATCCCAGGAGACAGCCTTCCTGAGTCGTTTTTAGTTACATCAGAACAAGATCTGTGAGAAGAAATTTCGTCTCACAAAACTAAATTCCTACAGAAAGTACTGGTAGAAAGATGCCGTTCTGACACCAAGGGAGACGAATTACACAGCGTCCATCTCAAACGAAATATTGAAAAAGTGGCGCCGTCACCTCCGGGATGAGTGGAGTGGTATATATAATACACGCATGTAGGTGCGAGACGTCAGTTGTTATGTACCCAGGTACTTTAATAATAATAATAATCAGAAAAAGGCACGCAGAGCGTGTTATAGCGCCTAGCTGGCACTCAACAACAAAGATCTACCATATCCGGCGAATACATGTAGCATTAATCACTTAACCCCTACACCCCTTTTCGTCCGTCCAGTCTAAGGGACTGGAGGTAGTGATATGAACATAGTAACTCATCACCATCCACCTGTATGGCTTACCTAATCCCTTGGAACCCACACAAACAACATGTGTGCAAGTTCAATACATTTTCGAATGGTCTCTCTCCCCCCCCCCCCCCCTCGAACGAAATAAATGGGCACATTTAGGATATTGAGAGAATGGGAAATAAATGACGATGCAAGTGATAGACAGCAGTGGCCCAGGGAGTCCAGATTTCTTGCAGAATATATGTAACTGAGTCACTCGGTGCTTGTCCGAACACCCAACTTAGGAGGATTCACCGCAGTGTCAGAAGTTCCCAAAAATCTCTATACGACTGTCTAATGATCTGATGAACTCTTTTGCGGTTCTCTGTGGATTCAACGCCCAAGTTAAATTCTACTTGAATCAGCTCAGCAATTGTGATAGAAAATCGCGCATATGCATGTGATTTTTTTTAATAACTGCTCTGAAAAGTGGGTGGGACAAATGATATGATATCCCCTTCACTTTTGAAAGTGGGGGGGGGGGGACATGTCCCCCGTCCCCCACCTGTTGACGCCCATACCTTCGCTTAGTGTATGTTTACAACATATACAGATGCACTGCACAATGTTTACGCACTAGCTGTGAAGGAAATAATAAAGCCTGCATAACGCGCTTTTCCGGGCACTCAATAGACTTGTCCCAAATCTCTCGTGATTGTCCTCTCCCAGCTGAGGCAGCCACTAAGATCTATATGGCGTCTCTCCTCTTTTCACAGACTGCCCCTTCACAAGGAACACACACCCAGCTTTCTACAAGGATTCGTTGTAATCTTGTTTCATTATGCCACGTCACCAGCTGGCTGCCCACAAGAGACTTTGCAATTGGTGACGTCATACTTTAAGCCAGTGTCATTCAGTATAAATATTCACCAATTTGTTGCAGCCAATCCTCACATAATATCATACATGTTTATCCCTTCTCCAGAGGTACCTAGTGTTCTGGAGGATTCTATGCCAGTTGTACAGTACAAGAAATATTGTGACTCAATATACGTTAGACACTAGGACTTGTAAAAAGGTTAAAAATATCTCAATCACATGCTGGTCATTACAGGTTACTGTGAAAGTAGTAGCAAGGTTGAAGCAAGTTCAGGTTGGGTGAAGGTTCGGATGAACGAAGAGGGGGCAGCTACTGTATGGGTGATTAATGGCGCAAAGTGTATCTCAACTGTCAAAGGACTGACAGAGGGGAGAATATTCCAGTCCAAATATGGTCAAGTTTCTCAGTGGAATGTTGATTGGTTCTTAGTATGTTAATTAGCGGGGATGGAGAAATAGAGAGAGAGAGACAGCAAAATGATAATGTATTGAGAAGAGTGATATTGATAAAACAACGCTGAGGAACGTCAGAAAAAAGTTGAAAGAAATAAAGTTGCCTTCAACTTCAAGGGAGTTTCAAGTGTCATGTTTGCTATGTATTATTAAAACATGTTTCAGGCCTTTGTAGTGTTATCATCATGTTCATATAGAAAGGAATTATAATAAAATCAGGGTGTAACTATATGTATTCTGTATTCCTTTCGTATTTCTTTATCTTATTTTCTGCAAATTTGCAATTTACATTTTGAACAGTGCAGGTGCAGCCAACGAAAAGCTTTTCATTTGTAAACTGACAGTCTTATTACCTTTTATATAGTTAGTGTAAGTTCGCATTTAGCTTTAGCTTTGGGGACTAGGCTATAACGACCTTAGATTGATGAACATTGAATTTAATTAGAAGGATGGTCTATAGCCACATATATGGCTTTGATATTTTGAAGAGTAAGTTTATCCAACCATTCTGGTGAAACTTCGATTCAGTTCCCATGTGTGGTTCTCAAGATATTACCATTCGAAGTTACCCCTTTTTCTACCAACTGTGAACTTAAGGCAAGCAGGAGTGACATCATCTCCTCACATGGCTGAATAGTCTTTTGTTTTCTTTATTATTAAATTTATGATTTTGACCTTGAAATCAATAGGTGGTCAGCTTAGGTACTGGTTATGTGAAGGTCGCAAAACTCTCATACCCGTCATACATTCACATTGTGATAGCACTAGATATTGAAGTATTAAATTTCGTGTAAATTTTAAAGAAAAACTTAAGATACTTTGTTAATGTGAGGAGATGACATCACCCCTGCTTGCTTCAAGTCAACTGTTGGTAACAAATGTGGCAACTTCAACTGCTCATATCTCCGGGAACCACACATGGGAATTGAATGGAAGTTTCACTGTAATGGTCAGATTAACTTACTCTTTAACATATCAAAGCCATATTTGTGGCAAGACCATCCTTTTAAATTAGGAGCAGACTTTTTCAGTTTATACAACTTAAACCATCCTTCTCTTTTGCCTTATTGCACACCTGACTTTCTTGGTCATATAGCAAGGCAATTTCCTCGAAAGGAACCGAAATTTCAAGGAATATGCTTCTTAATATGTTGTTCAAGCTTCCTAGATAGATAATCCCAAGACTCATGTCACTAAACAAGTTCAGTCAATTACTTTAAGTTCATTTTCTATTGCTACCACATCTGCACTCGAAAAGTCAGGCTCAATCTCATTTCTAATGGAGTGGGAAACATTACCTACATCAACAGTGGCGTACCCAGGAATTTGTGGAGGGGGAGGCCGTAGCCTCTGCCGGAATTACTGCAATTGAAAGATCCGAGCGTAGCGGCACGATCGGTTGGTGCGGAGCGTACAAGAAAGTTTTTGCTATGGGGGGGGGGGGGGGGGATGCTTTTCCCTGAAAATTGTGAAATCTGCAGATCTCCTGCAATCTGGAGCATTTAAGAAGACCTTAAACGACCTTCTAAGGGGAGGGGGTGCAAACTTGTGAAGACTATCTAAGCGGAGCGCCACCATCGGTTGGCGCGGAGCGTACAAGAAAATTTTGGGTTTTACAAACCCCCCAGATGGCCGGAAATAGCATTTCTCAAGTTTTTTCAGCTGCATGAAGCCAGCCTTATTTCTGATATTTTCAGCAAGATATGCAGTATTTAAAAAAAAATGGGGAATGTGAGGGGGACATGGCCCAATGCCCCCCTGTGTACGCTAGTGGACATCAAATGCTAAAATGACATGGTCACTGGATTGTAATTTTCCTTCACCTGTCAAAATAACAACTATGTCTGGATCAGAAGTTAAAACGAGATCGGGTTGTCTCCCCTAGTTGGAAATAACACATACTGATGCAACAAACAGTCCTGTACTACCACAAGAAAATCAGCACCCATACTACTACTGTAGCCCTCACTCCATGTCTGGAAAACGGAAATCCCCCATGATGACCACATCACCTTTCACTGATCGCCTTATTGAATAAAAAATAATCTGTCGTTATCAGTCTTACTTTTTTCAGAGCGGTAAACAACACCAAGAGTAGTAAGTGAACAAGACTTTGAAGAATTATTAGCATGTAACTCTGAATAAAATGGTATTCACAAAAGAAACTTCAAATCAGTATTTACAGTGCTAACTAAATCCTCCCCAGTGACATACAGCAGAGCACCACCCAACAATGCCGTATCATTGTACTAGTGTTGTTACTCAGCCCCCCCCCCCCCACCCCCCATGTTTATATTTCGTTCCGCCTAGCCTGATAGTGCCCTTGCTGAGAAAAGTGAATCCCCTCTTTCATAAAAATCTGAATCCCCTCCTGATAAGTTGATGGTTGTGATGCCGTCACCACTTAGTTGCAAACTGGGATATCCGGCCACTGTCAGAATTTGGGACCGTTACACCCTCCGAAGATATGACTAGGCTAAATAGCCCTGAGTGTGTATAATCATTGCATGAATAAAAAAAATAGGATGAACAAAATTTGGATGATTCATAATTTACAAAAAAAAAATCATGAAAAAAAATCATTGTAGCATCCGACTCTACTTTCGAAAAAAGGAGAAAAGGTTAAAAAATCTTCGTCTTTATTAATTTTCTTTTTAAATATTACCCTAATGCTTTTCCGTACCGCCCAATCAAGTTACCAGAGTGTAATGCCAAATTCCGCTGAGATATATGTAGGCTACGTTAGCCAGATGAGCCAGAAAAGGCTAGCTCAAGAACTAGAGCAAATTGGGAGATCTCGCAGTGCTGGCTGTACTTGTGCTAGTGGTAGTATTAAACAGGACGATGTTTGCTCTGCTTCAAGTTCAACTATGTTTGACTTCATCTGTAACCACTAAACGACCATGAAACTAGAAACCGTCGAATTTTACAATGAACCGCCAATCAGGTTTGTCTTGTTCTCTGTTGGCCTATTTTCTATTTTAAGTAAAAAATGTTGGGCATTACTCGCTACACTACAGTAACACAGCCTAGGCCTATGCCTTCACTGCCTTCTCTTTGCGCTAACTACAAGTAACATAACAAGTTAACGTCCAACGTTACAATTTACAAATACAAGTTAGGCGTAACTTCGGGGTGTTTGGCCTTAGAAAAAAAACTCATTCGGGTTGTCCTTAATACTGTAATTTAAACTCCTCTTATTAGGCCCAGTATTAGTCATTATCAACATTACTCACTAGGCAGTGGCCCAATAACCCAGGGCCCAGACATCCAGGCCCCTGCTCAAGACAAGTTGTGCACAACTGCAGAATATAAAGTCCCTATAGTATGGCATATACCAGACTCTGGAGGCGCATTTGCAGTCAATACTACAGTACTGCAACTGCACCTCCACTCTCAAACTAAGTCAAAAAGAAATAAAAGAGAACCATGCCAACAGTAGGTGTGCATGTTCTGAGGTGTGGTATCTCTGAATGTTCATTTAACAACTGCAGTACAAATGCGGATGCATGAATACTAATCCTTAAGCATATGTATAGAAATTACTTGCAGTACTTCACTGAAAAAAAATTGTGCTCACACCACGTTCTGCTGATGAATTACAACGAATCCAAAACAAAATATTTTGTGATCAGCTGCTGTGGACTGTAACTTACATAGTGTAAGCATGCCAATATTTCCACTCTTTCTCTTTCCTGATCCTATTGGCTACATGGTTACAAAAGTTTTAAATGCCCATGTTAAGTTGATTGTGTAATTTCCACCATTAAATTGCAACTGCTTTATCCACTGATATCCATGAACGTTATATTTCTGCTTCAAAAACCCTGAAGCTTTTTGCCTCGTTCTACTTGGACATCTTCATTCACCTATCTGAGCTGTGCTTAAGGTAAGCTAGCACTAAAAGAGTTAGCCAAAATCTAAGCCAAAAAACACTAAGCCAAAATCTATGGAATGCCAAAAGGGTAACTTTATAATAATAACCACTTGTTGATGAAGACAAAATCTGGGACTCTCTGTGTGGAAACAGCTGATTTGGCCAATAATTTGACTTACCCCTGCATAACTACCACCACATCTAAATATCCTACCATTAGACACCCTAAGGGTATCCCTAAGTTTCATTCTTGCTGCACCTTACTAAATAAACTGGGCTGCCAAACTAGATAAAGGAGATAACTTCATGGCTTAGGTTGAAACCTTTCTGGAATATTGAAACTGGCCAGTTCCAATCAGATCCTTGATGATACCTTGCTGGGATGTATTAATACTGATTGTTGATGTGGCAAGAGTTTGTCCTTCCCTCCATGTAATAACTTACCTTCGCCTCTTGTTTTTCTCTGTTTGTTCGATCGTTATTTTATTTTCCCATATACTGTTGCATATACCGTAGCTAGGGCCTATGCCTATCAGTATTACAGAATTAGAAGTTGAAGTTAGCATACAGAGTAGTCAGTATTTTGCTGGTAATTACTTGCTGCTAGTCAGTTGCTGGATTCATTGTTTTTTACAATTGGATATTTTGCAGATTTTTTTCTTTTTGCGACCCAATTAATTCTAGAGACTTGTGTCAAAACCATTCTGATGCAAATGATTCATTTCATGAAAGCCAGCAATCTTTTCACCTGTGGAATACCAGAAACAGGTGTTTGACTTGCCTATCTGTTTTTAAAGGCATAAGTTGTGAAACATTGAGTTGGAACTTAAATTCTGCTATCCTAGGGGAAGCCTAATATTATGATATTTTATACAGACTTTTTTTCATATTAGGCTACCACAAAACATCGATTTTCGGGTTTTTCTTTAGCTTCCTATAGCGAATAGAATAATCAAGACAAAACCAACGCAAACATTAGCCCATTAATTAGTTGTGGCCATTGGCTACATGGGTTGCTTTTCGAACAAATTCCCTTGTTACGGAAGGGTGTTGTGCTGCGAAGCGACTGATTAATTAGCCTAACAAAAACGGTTAATAATAAACAGAGAAGATATACGGTTAACTGATTAACCGATGGGTTGGTTGGCTATCCACTTAACTGCTTAACCATTACAGCCCTAGTACTACGTTGACGGTGTGTTGCATTACTAATATGTTAGTGGTCTCTTTGGGGTATTAGAAATTATTGGTGGAAGTTCCCTGTGGCCATTTTATCATGCAAAATTTTTCTTTCCTTACAGATTGTTGGTAACACAGTACTATGGAAGGGGTTCCATCTGGGTGTTTATCATGTTTGGGGTCCAATGTCTGAAATGGGCCATTAGGGCTGTTTGTAAAATCATGAAATGTGTCTCTTTTCCTACAGATTTTATGTTGCAAAAGTGTGGATTCATGGTCAGAAATGGGCTTTATGGGGCTTTTGTACAAAATAATACAAAATGCTTCTTTTCCTTCATAATTTTCATCACTGTTCATTGGTGCAAGGAACCTCAGTGCCCTTGGACTTGTTATCATGTTCATTTGTCTTGTCACTGTTTCATGATTCAGGGATGATCCTTAAGCAACTGAAAATGGTTGTCCGAAGGACAACCAGCTGCAAAAATTTGGTTGTCCTCCCAAAAATTTGGTCGTCCTCCACAACGGACATATAAAAACAAGAAATGTGCAAAATGTGTATTTTGCACAGTCAAGACGATGTTTTTATTTGTCTTTCTTATACAGGTTGAAACTTTCCACAGCTAAATTATACTACTGACTTGTAACTTAAAAGTAATGCTCAGGGTTTCTCCAAAGGGAATCACTGATGCTGTAAAGTATATATCATATGGAAGAAAATCTCTTTATAGTATAATGTTTGTTTCAAATCAAAATATGATACATTACTAATCTTGAAAGGTACTATCACTATTTAGAAAATTCATACCAGCTCTCCTTGCACGTGGCACATATGACCGAATTCTTCGACTGTGATTCATCTATCTGGTACTTGCTGTGTACAGTATGTGCATATCTGGTACAGTAAAATCAGTTGAAACATGATCGTACACTGAGGCTATTTGTTTGGCGTTTTACGTACCGTGGATTTCAGGTTGTTTTGGCAGATTTTTGTGAAAGAAAACAGATGTTTTGGAGTGGAGTTCATGCATGTTAAATATTTTGGTTGCATCTCAGTGTTGAGTTGTACGCATTGTGTCACAATATAAATGACCAGGGGTAAAAATCTGGTCGTCCAAAGGACAACCTGAGGTAGTAACTTTGGTCGTCCTACAGAAATTTTGGTCGTCTCGGACGACCGGACGACCGCTAAATTTCATCCCTGTGATTATTCTTCATCATATGAATTTGCATTGCTATTAACCTGAAATTGTCCCATCATCACAGAACTTTGCATGTTCATCACGTTAGTTTGCATGTATGTATTTCCAAATTTGCAATAAACAGATAGGCAAGACACAAACACTGACCAGTGCTCATAGGCCTACAATTGTTGTACTTAGAATTAGGGTTTAACAAAATTTATTTACTTACCTTAAATTACAAAACAACATAGAAGAGTCACATTCAGAAATGTCAACTTTTATCAAATTTTGGGCATATTCTCCAGACTCCTTTCATACAACTTAATTTTTTTGTCTAGATTACAGTACCGTGACCAGACAACCCCCCCCCCCACAGGAACAATTTCCCCTGGCAATTTCCCTTTGGACAATTTCCCGTTGAGTTCAGGCAATCTACCCCAGACAATTCCCACCCAGACAATTCCCAATCTGCAGAATTGTCCCCTTGGATAACTCCTTCCCCCATGATAAATTCCTTAAGAAAAAGTGATAGAGATAAAGGTGGGCTGAAATTGTGTAATTGGAAATTGTCCAAGGTGGGAATTCTCCGGGGGGAAGTTTGTGGATGGTAGTTGTCTGTTGAAAATTGTCTGGCGGGGGGAGAATTGTCCAGGAAGAGTTGTTCACAAATCACAGTATCTTTGATCTAATGTTGTGGGGTACAGTATGTGTGGGTGGGGTACAGTATGTGTGGGTGGGGTAGGGGATAGAGGTAGGTGTGTATTAAAAAGGATAAAATAAAATACAATGGGTTAGGCATTTGACATCAGAATTAAAAATAGAAAGTACTACATCAGAATGGGTAAGCTATGGACCATTGAATAAGTGGTGTCCAAAATTGGCAATGGAGATGACACTGTCGAGACAAGAGCTTTATTGGAAAAGGCTACAAGGCTAAAAGGCTACAGTATGATGATAAAAAATACCGTAATGCTAGGCTTATGTGTACATTACAGGGTTGGCAAACTGAAGATCAGATTGGTGGATTAAAATCAACTCTGCTTTGTTCGCTTGATCCTAGTCACTTTAAAATGTTTAGACTAAAGGTTTGAAGTATCAGACTATTGGTTTCGTGAGGGTTTTGATCATAGAAATATGCGTTCATATTTGCATTTCTGGGGGTTGTGATATGTCCGCTAGCTGTCATTCTGCACTTAATTTACGTATGGAGGCCCAAGGCAGGCTTAAGCTTATGCTTTTTAATTTACACTGAACGTAGTATAAAAGGTGGTATACGTAGGACCTTCTGAAAACATTTGCTAATGTTGTTTTTTCACATATATATCTTGAAATACCTTGATCGTGAGTGAAAAATAAGGGCATTTTATCACAAGAATAGTAATATTCTTCAATTTTTGGTAATGCTTGAACGTGAATGGAGCATTTGGGACACATTTGAATGGATTTATTTACCAGTTATTTTCGGGCATAAGTGTTTAGGAAATCACTTGTATGATCTCTACCATACTGTGATGAACAGAACAAGCATGGTATGAACCCGGAAGAAAAGCGGTGTGCCAAAATGATATTTTGAAAACGTTTCCTTAGTCCTTCAGCGTATGCACAGCTTACTGTATGTTGCTATTGTATGACGCATTAAATTCCAATGTGATTCATGCATCTTGGTGTTTGATAGGCAGTTGACACTGACAAGTTCACTTGGTTGGTTACTCGCTTACACTAGTGGAAATGTGCTTGTTGGTGGAAAAATAAAGTTACACTTTTCCCATATTTCCCGCCAAAAAGGAACCTCATCGATCGAAGGTGGGAAAAAATGAGCTCAGTAAGGCTTTTGCCCACAGTTTTGAGCCTATCGGCCTATACACTATAATTCTGACCTGTGCTCTGCTTCCAAGCCAACCTGCACACCTGACATGTTAACATGGCAAAGTTCCGTTGCAGGTACGTACTGTGAAGGCTCTTTGCCTGTAGATGGAATTATGTACAAGACTGATTAGTGCAGCGTTCTGTGTTTTGAACGATTGTCAAAGGAAAAAACATCAGGTGTAAAAATTTTCGGAAGATGTATAAAAGGGATTTTTCTATTCCTTTGCGGAATTTTCATTGGGTAAAAGAAATAATTGTTTTTTTGTCTTTTCTTTTTTACAATTTTTATTTTTTTCACTGCCATGCCAATTTCCTGCAAGACGCACAATTTCCCGGGAAGGAGCCTACTGGCTTCCCGACTTTTTCCAGCCCTGAGACTAATCTTAAGGTTTTCAAATAAATTTTGATCCAAACTGCTTGAAAATGTTTATATGTTGTCTAATATATTACTAAGCTTATATTGTGTCATCCGGAAGTTGATGGCATATTTTATTTAAAAAGTTTGGACATTCATGTTTAGAGAATATTTCACCATGTACACTAGTGACAAACCAACACCAATTGATAACTCCAACCTAATGCAGTTGAGACCAATCTCAATCAAATGATTGCTCTTAGCAGTAGGGGGATGGGTCAAAGAAGTCATAGGCACTCATAAATCTTCTATTTTAAATGTCTTGCTATCATCCATCCCACTCCCCACCTCATCTAATTTGTCCAGCACTGAACTCTTAATTGAACAACTGCTCACTGTTTTCTCAACAAGGAAAAAAAAACAAATGCATATACTTTTTCAGGGTTGTTACAGATGAATGTGTCAGTTCTTAATCAATGACAGAGTATAAAGTGGCTATTTTCCTGACATTTGATGACAGTGTACATGTAAAAATAGCCATTCTTCAAAATGCCATGGTAAAATAAACTTTTGCGGATGCGAGGCTATTTTACCTCAGCATTGTTAGTCTGTAGCAAATTTCTTACTTGCGATTGTTGAAATGTCTACTGGATACTTTTGACACCAGTTGTCCACTCTGAAGAGCACTTTTCACGTCTATCCACAGATAGCAGAGGCTACTCTAACATCAAAGTCTATCCATCATCTTATTCAAACACTTTAAACCATGGAAGTGAACATCAGATGGTGAGTTTTCCTCCTTTCTTTTTGCAATCTCCATTTAAAGCAACTATGTATGATGAGAGTGTTCTTGAATCTGCTCAAAGTGTATCCCTATAGTTAGCATTTGGTATGCATTCTTATTTTACAGTGTGAAGATACTGTTACATGCAGTACTTTACCTGTACTGCTCATCTTCTGGCTCTGTCTCTCAAGGTTCTTCATAGCTGCCATAGTGTAGCAGTTGTGCCTGCTCGTTTCGTAAAATTTGTGCTAATATTTGTGTTAACTTTTTTAGTCTGAGTAGCACATGAAGTATCGCTGTATTTCCATTCAGGATTTCACACTGTATCTTCTGAATAAAGCCAACTGTTTTCTAGATACATGTCACATGACCTTTAATGATACAAATGTCAATAAAAAAGTTCATCTTGGGTTCCACTGTCTAAACATGTTTTGAGACACTTTACTGTAGGTCACTATCTTATGGATACTACAATCTAAAATTTTAAAACACAGCTAGCAAGAAAGTTGAAATATTATAGAAATTAGCTTTTTGTTTATAAATAGACTAAGACAGAACAGTGTACTGTAATAACTTCATCACAAATGCTGTTGTTTGTAAGTTCTACTGCTGGCAGCTGGTTAGGTAAGTGTTTAGCAATTGATACCCTTTAATGCTTTCTGGGTGTTAGTATATGGTCTGAGAAAGCAGTTTCTGATGTTTGGTGGAAAGTTTTAGTTCAATGTACTATGTGCCACTGTAAGTTGAGCAAGTAGCAGGATGGTTGAAACATGACATTTCCATTCACTTTATTCTAGGTGACACTTCCATGTAGTCTCCAGTCATAAAATCTGCTTTTGGTTTCTACGATAATCATACCAGATAGTGTTTATGTGTGTGTTTTTGTACATGTGTTTGTGATGCTTTGCTTTGAACATGATATCTTAAGAATGGAAACTTGGACTGATCCATATTTGTTTTGTATATGAAGCATATTGAGGTAAAAAGCCTATATAGTTTTGGTGAAGGTTAAAGGTAATCTATGGTGAACATATGACAAAGTGTGAAAAGCTTTCCAACACAGTGTCTCAAAAGTGGAAACTTGGACATCCAATACTAGTGTATTAGTACAATGTTTTGAAGATTATAACAAACACTTGCTGAAAATCATGAATCTGTCATACATTGGCTGATTATAGAATAGTTTGTGACAAGATACTTTGAACCAAAGTCGTTGTTGCTTTAGTTCTTATGAAACATCACTCTGTGAAGGGATCATCCATGATCCATAGACAAACCTCCTAATTGTTACTGTGTTATGTGTTGTGCTAATGTATTGTTTATCATATTGTATATCATGTATACAGTGCTTTGTTTCACTGAATACCTGCAATTCCCTATACTGATTAAGGAGCGATGACTTGAGCAGATGTTTTGGATACAGAGTTGAAACCTGTTGTTGCATGTGTTCATTATGTAGGCCCTAAGTACAAAAGAACTGTTACTTTTTAAATATGATTTTCTATTTATTTTTTGCTATTTCCATTACTTTGCAAAGTGGTTGCTGTCATTTTCGATCATTGAATGACTATTCTGTCTATGAACAATCTTGGGTGTACATGCAAATAAAGATAAACTTTAGGTCAAATGTATTCTTTTCGGTTTTTCTGCACACATACATCGCTTTAGACCAATTGGTTTGGCCTGACTTACCTTTCACATGAAACATGAACATTTGTCCTTTCATTAAACTGTTTTTTTTTCAAGTGAAAAACCATTTGAATTGGAACATTTAATTTACCATTAGGGTGCACAGGACATTAGGTCCGGCCGGACTATCTGGTCAGACTATCCAGCCGGACTGGTGAAATAAAATCCAGTTCTGGCTGGATGTTTGTCAAAGAGTGGCCACATGTTTTCCTGCATTTTGTAGCAATTTTCAAATGCAGTTGGTATGAAATATCACAATGTAGCATAGATCTGTCAAAGAACTAAAAGACAGAATATGAACTTTGAGGAACAGCAATAGTGTAGTTTAACATTCTGACCATTTAAGTGACTTGCTACAGAAACAAAATGAATTTATTTTGTAAGGAAATGAATTTCATTCTAATTTCAAACGAATTTTATTTGAATTTCAAAGTAACAAAATAATTTCATACAATACTAAGAGCTTTTTTTTCTTCTAAGAGTTTTTTTTTTGTAAGTTCTAAGAGCTTTTTTCATTCCATATCCCTTTTTGATTCCTTGCTGAAGGCAGGCAAAGAATCTATGCGATGGTGATGGCATATGTGTGTACAGTATGTGTGTCTGCATACGTGATGCTGTGGCTTGTAAACACAATATCTCAAGAAGGGAAAAGTACTTGAACTTCAAAGTTGATGTGTGGGTAATCCATTGTGAGTAGAGATCCCTATAGTTTTTCATGGAGATCAAAGGTCATTTACAGTCACCAGAGCATAAAATATGATAAGGTATTAAGGGAGACATCTCAGCAATGGGAGCTTGGTGGAACTTCAACCTCTTACTGTATCTAGGGTTGGGTGGTACCAGGAAAGTCAATACTGGTACTAACCATATGTTCAAAGTGATAAAACAAAGAGGTTCTGTACACTTGATACTGTGGTAATAATGCAGTAACTTCTATTCATGTCTTCAAGTGACGTTAATGACTAAAAGAAAAACACGCAATGGCAGGGAAAAAAAGTTTCATTTGTGCAGCTTCAGAAGGGTTTGAGGGCAGTACTGTACACAGCAACGTAATCGGCGACCAAATTTTTGCCGATGCGACTATGTTTCAACATACCCTCCCGCCATTTGTGGCCTAGAAATTCAATGACAAGTCACCACTCAGCAATAAGTCCTTAAGTCATGTGATCTGATTACGGTACATTACTTTTAAATTATTTGGTCACAAAATTGTTGAAAACTTGTCTTGTTTTGTTGAAATTTTCTCCAGAAATACAAGCAAATTTGCTGTCATTGCCACCTTTACTCAAACAATGTAACTTTCATGATACAAGGTCTATTAAAACACACCACTGTATGTGCTTCATTTAGAACTTTCGTCAGTCAAAGCAAGTGAATTACTGTACTATTTCAATGGGTAAATGTCAGCTGTTGTTTGCCACCTCAGTTCCAAGCTGAGCCAACTGTCTATGTCCGGCCCCAAGGACCCCAATATAGCATGACTGACAGCCTTGTAGTGAATGATATTGTATATAAGTTCATACATTGATTTGTTGACATTACTTCCTGTTAATTTCAACAGCCAATCATACGTTTATAATGCAAGTAGCAGGCAGGACTTCATAAATTCTTCCATAATTAGATGCAAGGCCAGAAATGTTGCTTATGATCATGCATCGTGGAAATTCCCAATCCAACTTATACATCGATGTGAATGAAATTTTCATTGTTAATGAAGTCAATTCAGTGATGTAAAAGTTTCCCTGTTTGTCACAATCCATATAATTAGCGCAGGAAATCTTTTCTTCCACCAAGTGTACCTGCCTGCCTATTGTCGTAGTCAGGGTTGCCAGTTTGACATTTTAAATACCAAAATAAGCAAATTTGTTTTTTTTGGCCAATATCGGCTGGTAAAAAAAAATGACACTTTTGCATTTGGGGAGCCTAATGGAAATAACTATAAAACACTTGTTGTATCACAAACTTTCCAAAATTTTTTTCCCCTGATTTTAGCAGTCACCTGAGTGGGATGTTACAGGGTTACAATTTCCTCTCCACTTGAAGCAACATAGATTAAATATGTAATGATGTATATCGTATTACCGTGTGTAAACAGAACGAGACAGAGACCTTGTCCATCTGTTAAGGGAGTGTCAAAAGTATTTTCAGTATATGATCTTTCTATCTATGCAATTTCTACGTTTATCGGAGTTTATCCGACAGAGTTAAGTTGATGTGTACCAGTTCCACAAAATTGTCATACAATACACTTCTGACGTAAAATTTTTGGCTGGGATTGTCCTAAATGGTTCATTGGGGTATTGTAATAATGAACATGGTTTAACATAGACCAATCAGCAGCAGTTCAGCTATATTTAAGGTCATCGAGTGTGCCTAAATACCGTTAAAGCAATTTTCAAACTTTTCAAACTGTTTTAGCTCATATCAGCATGCAGCATCACTCTATCTGTTTGTCTGTCTATCTATCTCTCTGCCTGTCTGTCCATCTGTCTGTCTGTCCATCTGTCTCTCTGGCCATCTGTCTTTCTGTTTGTTTGTCTCTGTGTGTCTGCCTGCATATCTGTCTCTTTGTCTATATCTGTCTGTCTGTCTATCTCTGTATCTATCTATCTGTCTACTGTCCATCCATCCAGCCCTCTGTCCCTCTGGCTGTCAGGCCCTGGTCCCACCGGCCCTCCATCACTCTGACCGTCCTGCCCTCGTTCCTTTATCCCTCCTGTCTCCATCCCTCCAGCCCTCTGGCCCTCCATCTCTCTGTCCCTCTGTCTGTCTGTCCACAGTTGTTTAAAATGCTTCTCCTTTTACATGCTTGCATGCATTCGTCTGAAACTTAGACACAGTGTTCATTGGGTGGCTGACCATTTAGGGTATTCAGGAATTTTTTGCCCAAGGTCCCATTTTATGAAATTCTTTAAAATGCTTATCCTCCTTCAGATTTTATTGTGCACTGTCGGTAGTTTGTCACAATGGATGCTCTGTTAATGGTCCCTTCATGGACCATTATATGAATTTCTGTTTGAAGTGTTGCTTCTCACACATGCTTCCGTGGATTTATATTTAACTTGGACACAATGTTCCTTGGGTTGTAGCTCATGTAGGGTGTACACAAAACTTTTAGCCCTAGTTGGAGCATGTGGAACCTATGTTCCATTCTAGGAAATTCTGCAAAGTTCTTCTCCTACATGTTTTCTTGTACAATGTTGATGGTTTGTCATAATGATACTCTGCTATGTATAGTAGTTGCTATCTGAGGGTGTTCATGAATTTGTAGTCTATGATTCATGTGGACCCTTTGGCCCATTTTATGACATTCTGCAAATTGCTCTTCTTTCTACTGTTAAATGCTCCTTAAAACTGTCATACACATCTCAAATATCCCTATGGTGCATGAATGATAATTAAGTAATGGAACAGTGTCAGTTTGTGTACTAGCAAACTCTATATTGCCCTCAGGTATGTAGACCAGTATATGGGCGCTAAAGGGGAACTTTGAGTTGTTTCATGAACTTTAGTTTGCCTTCACAAACCTGTCAATTTTGTGTCAAGTTTCTAGTGACAGATGTATGGTCAACGAATAAGTTCCTCATAATGAGTCAAATGACCACTAATGAGTGAGTAGTTAATGATTTAGAATGGTTTTGGAAAACTTTTGATCATTCACTCTTGCACATTAGTACCAATTCATATACCCACAGTCAGTACAAACCATTAAGAAAAATTAATGAAAGTTTAGTTCTCATAATTATTGCATGTGAATTGTGGTGCTTATTACAGTGTAAGCATTGTTATTTGGTCGTACCCATCAAAATTTCACAAATTTAATTTATTGACAAAGATCAAACTTCTAAACTGCTGGTACTCTATGAGATTCAGAAACTGCACAGTCCTACTGATTCCCTTGTACAATGTTGATGATTTGGTGTAATGATGCTCTGGTGGTTCCTATGATTTGACAATGATACATAAATGGTACCTTCATGGTGTTGAGGTATGAGCTTTTGCACCAATGGTGCCCTAGTTTTAATATCCAAGCAACCTGATTTCCATAAAGTTTTGCCTACATAGTATGTTTGAGCTTCTATAGCCTACATGCATTAATACGTATCATTATATGTATCCCCAAAGGCAGCCTGTAGTCACAATCCATCTCAAGGTCACAACAAATTATCTTGAATAAGACAAAGGTTGTCTTTGTTGTTGTTTTTTTTGTTTCATTAACGATATGATTAATTGATACAGTTTCAGTTATAGCCTGCAAGAGGGCCTCAGTCTGCTACATAGGAAATTGAGCAAAGGTTTGCAAACCAATACGTTCAACAATACAGAAAAGAAGCAAAAAAAAAGAACAGAAAAACATCCCAAGAAAGGGGATCGAACCAGTAACATTAATATTGCAAACCTGCTGGAGTAACCGAATGAACCACTTTGTATTTTAAGTGATTACATCGGGCTAAAGGAATACAAAGGTGAGCTCAGGAGGCATGGCAAAAAGAAACAAGAGGGCAGGGAGTTGCGTATCTCATCTCCAACATGCATTTAATTCAACACATGGCCTGCACATGGGGATTTGTAATAGTTTACGGCAACCACATCTCACAGAGACCTACGATCTTGGACAAAATACCTTGGGACACCCCGTGCCCCCGTTCAATGTTGGCTATAGGATTGCTGTTCAAAGGGTACATTCACTTCTATAGCGCAACATTGCACAGGGGCGCAGGGTTTCATGTTATTCTCTCACCTAAAATTCAGTATTATATTTGCAACGTACGACAAAGTGTCCCAACAATTTTGTCCAAGATTGTCTGAGAATTTCGACGGGTGAGAAGCACAGGAAACATCGTCAATTTGAAATAAGTTAACGGCAAAGGGGGGGTGATATTCCTTGCAACAAGAGACATCAACAGTGCAAGTTCGGCATGTTTGGGGCCTATATATTGAAGGTGGTTTACTGTAATAATATTATTGCGTGAATGTTGTCAATGCTATTACGGAGAAAAGGGGGAATAAGTGAGTCAAATCCATGTATTTGCACTAAATGTGCTAAATAAAATGCAGTCATTGGGGAGGTAATATCATAACTCCAATGCATCTTGTCGACCAGGAAACTACTTTAAAACATTTTGTATGATACAAATGACGTACTTTGAGCTCAAACTCTGATATTGAGACAGGTACCAAAGAAAAAAACAAAAACAAAAAACACCCCCCCAAAAAAACTAACATGTTAGTGGTCCGTTGAAGAACATGTGTTATTTATTCAAATTGTTCACAGTTATGACGTGGTGTCTGGTATTAGAGTAACTACGCTTAATGACTATTATGACTGGCTTACAGGTTAATATGGGTAAAAAAGTTTACCATCATTATACAAAATAAACCACTAAAATGCAAATTTAATAAATGTGACGTTTGCTCATATTCACATAACAGTGACATTGTGGCACCCATTCTGTTGTACCGTACATGGTGCACTGTAATATGTCAGTCATTTTAAGCAGTTTCAACGGACTTCCAGAGTACATATTTGTTGTTAGAACTATATCATTATATTAATATATATATATATATTACCTTTTGTTATATGTGAATGAATGAAAAATGAGAAGTTGACAGACATCTGAGTTTATAGATGGATGATTGAGCAGTGAAAAACACTATGGTCATGCCGTGAATCGAACCCCGGCCTCCCCATCCAAGGTGACTTAGACCTAACAACAGCGTCCGACAGTATAGGTTAATGAAACCCACGTTCTACCAAATGTTTTGACAGGAAAATTTAAGCAACCCGTGGGAAAATTGCGTAGATTACAAGACTAAAGATTACATATGTTGCCAGCTTCATGCAACGTAAAAATTGCAGTCACAAATCTTGATTTAGCGGCCAAAAAAGTGAAAAACCAGCCTTTACTAACGTTCTACCATTATTGTAATATTAAGCTGAATCTACACTTCTGACTTGAACGCATTTTGGTAGAACATGGAGCTACTTCAGAATATATTGTAACTGGGATTTCTATCAGCATTCTACAATTGCAGTAACACTCCTGTTGCAACGCAATACAAAAGCTGCCCATCAATGTTATTTCCAAACGCAACATTTCTGTCAGCATACAAAAACATTAAACAGTCTGTTCATTCGTGATCACTCCTTTTCAACAAAACATGTACAAATAAACCCCAAAAATTAAAATTAAACTTGTTATGTTCATAGTCGAAATTCAGAATACTTTCATTTGGAAATCCCAGACCCATAGGCTCCGATAACTTTTTTTTATGATGCACCTTGTCCAAAGATGTTCAATTTTTTTTCAAAATTTCACTCCAAAATTGCTCCCAAAAAACTCAGACAATCTTGGACAAAATACCTTGGGACAGCCCGCGCCCCCGTTCAATGTTGGCTATGGGATTGCTGTTCAAAGGGTACATTCACTTCTATAGTGCAACATTGGACAGGGGCGCAGCGTTTCATGTTGTCCTCTCACCTTGAAATTCAGTATTGTATATTTGCAACGTACGACAAAATGTCCCAATAATTTTGTCCAAGGTTGTAGTTCCGGGCACTGATTGAAAATTAGAGCCAAATATTCTTCAAGCATAAAATGGTGGTAAGCAGAGGAACTGAATATGGTAATACTGTAAGGTAGCAAACTTAAGCCTATAGCCTGGTGCCACTATTTAGGCTCAAGTAACAATAACAATAACGGCTCAAAACACAATTATAACATTGGGTTATTTCATGTAGGTTAGGCTTAGTGGTTAGAGTTAGGGGCAGGATATAAGAGCATCCCTCTATGGGTGTTTGCACATAAGTCTCCTGTTTACCTGTGCAGGGCCTGGTTCTGCTAAAATTATTGTTTGACTCACAAAAATGTTCTCATAAAAGACATTATCCACACGGGCCAGTTCTGCTAAAGATGTTTTGGCTAAAGTTAAAAAGGTGGTGTCTAGTATTGACCCAGATGCTGGCTTAAAACTTTTTACCAAACAATCACACAATTTCACCAGTTTACTATAAGAGTGATATACTATATCTTCATTATTGTGTTCATAGGAACGGCCCTGCAAAATTTTGCATATAATGCTCAGTTAGCTCTCAAGATATGTGGGAAATACAAATTTTGGGGCAAAATTTGCCTTTTTCCTAGAAAATCAGCAAATTTCACTGGATTTACCATTACAGTAATATATTATGTTGAACAATGTGTTCTCAGGGAAGTCCTTACAAAGCTTTAAGTTAATTGGTTAATCGTTCTTAAGATATGTGGGAAATACAAAGTTTGGGGCAAAATTTGCTTTTTTCCTAAAAAAATCAACAACTTCCTCTGAATTTACTATTACAGTAATATTCTGTTAAACAATGGGTTCAAAGCTAAGTCCTTACAAACCCTTAAGTTAATTGGTTTAATCGTTCTTAAGATGTGGTGGAAATACAAATTTTAGGACAAAATTGGCTTTTCTCCTAAAAAATCAGCAAATTTTACTATAAAAGTTATACATTGAATATTACATTCTCAGATACATCCTTGCAAAATCTTGCATTAAACGCTCAAGTACTTCTCTCAAGATATACTGAAAATACCAAATTTGATTGGCTTTTTTCTAAAAAATCAGCAAATTTGACTCAATTTGCCAATACAACCAATACATCTTGGACATACTGGCATCATGCACAGCCTTACCAAGTTTAAACTTAATTGCTCGTATACTTTTCAAAGTATTCTGGAAAAACCATAATTTGGACAGGTGCATACGCACACACAAACACACATGCACACCCACACGCACACACACATACACACGGACACGCGCACCCACACGCATACACATTGGCACGGACATGCTTTTATTTATACGACCCAACAGGACCCGGCCATACCCATGGTCACTCTACCATGGGGTACCCCTTGGGGTGTTGCTGCTCATCCACCCTAAGCGTTTCCATGGCAACTGTTCTCCCATGGATGCACAGTACTTACAAGATTTAGCTCAACTAGCCAAGTGACTACAATATCTCATCTTAGTCTCCATAGGGTGATGAGATAAAAAACCACCACTGGAACAATTATATACCTAAGTATAACAATTTCTATCTCTTGTTATACAAATCTGAATTGTTCTTCTTTTTATATAGTTGACTTTCAATTAGTATAACGCATGGGTACTTTACTTTTTGTTTACAGTAATTCAGTACCAAAGTAGGCAATATGTGTAGGCCTAGCCTGTATGTTTTCGGTGATTTCACCATCATTATATGCAAATAGCAGCTTTATTAACCATAAGACTGTTTAGGAGCATATGGGGGCAACTATACAGATCGAATAAGGAAATCAGAAGTGTACCCACCAAAAACACATCTGACGTCTGTTTATACACAATCACTCTGGCTAAATCTGTAGTCAAATTATCCATTCCAGGTCGATATTCCAAGCTGTAAAATGCAGGTGAATTATAACCTATTGGCTAATTAACAAAGTGATGCGCTGTAAAGAACTTTTCGCTTTCCTGCCGCGAACCACGTCAGTCACAACAGGACTGGCAAGTTGAACCTGTTCAAGTTAATGGTGAAAAAAGTAGTTGAAAAAAGTAGTTGTATAGTAACTGAATCATGATTTTTCATGTCCCTAGTCCTTTTGTCTTATGCATCATAAGATTTAGAAACATACACACTACGTACATTTCTAATTTTCAAAAGCATTGTCAAAATCTGGTCTGGTCAGATTTATCTGGCCAGACTTCAACTATTAGAGATCTGGCAAATCTGGTCTGGCCTGATCTTAAGACTAAAATCCGGTGTATCTCTATTTACCACAGTTCAAATATTTTGCAAACTTTTGGTAATATATAAAAAGTGCTGAGCGTGATTGTATTGTCATGGCGTCAATGATCACTTGTTATGAACAGTGACTAACTGATTGTAAAATTATTAAAACCTTAATGGATGTCCAAGGGATGTGTTATGTAATTCATTTTAAATTGTTTTTTCTCATCTCAAAAGCATTTATGATATTAGAACTTCAGAGACTGTGTGCCAGTTTGTTAAGCATTTGAAGGTAATTTAGTACTGTGACATTGTTTTTGTTTTGTCATTCCAGCTTGTTACTGGTTATAAAACTTGCATTCCAAGGGTTATCATCACATATATTCTGACTGTCATCTCGTTTGGCTTTATCCAACTCATATTCTATTGGAAACCTGTCTGGCAGCTGAAGAGTACCTCAAAAAAGTGCCACCTGAGTGAGGCTACCTCCGTTCTGGTTCAGGTTCTTTTTCCTTTTCAATCTATGACCTGTATCAATATGTTCACATCTCATACATATTACTGTAACTCCTTCATATTGCATAACCCAAGTGCATGTTCCACAGATTGTTCTATTACTTCTCCAGGAATGATTTTGTCAGAGACACAATGTGACTTATGTTCCACTTTGCCAAGTACACCTTTTCGGTGTCAGATGCTGTGTACCACATGCATGTGTATAGTAGACTGTCAGCATTTTGCAAATGTAGGATCCTGCATTTAGGACACAAGACATTACCCAGTGATGCAAACTCTTTCAACTGCTTACATTCACATCGTAGACATATACTTACCAAACAAGGGCGAGTTAGGCCTTAGAGGGCGAGGTGCTAGAATTGGTTTTGAGGACGATTTGAGCAAAGGGTCAAATGTATGCATTAGTGAGGCAAAGGTAAGTATAGTCACTCGTGAATACCCACACCAGGAAGTTGTGGGGAATCCAAGGGATGCAACTCTTACAGAGTGTAAATAATAAATCCTCTGATACCACATTTAGAGAAATTTTTTCTGCCCTAAATTGCTTTAATTACACGCCTCTTCCCTATACTGTGTGATAAAGTCAACCTAGTTAACTGTTAATGTTCTGGTTTAGTTTCTTTTTGTTCTATTCCAACTCTACAGTCAACTCAGCCAGAAAAATCTAGACAAAGTACAAACACTCTGATAGCAGCAGTACAGTGAAGTCTGTGCAAAGTCTTGCAAATTATTCAGTCTTACAGATTCTCTTGTTCGTGCAATATGTTGGTGATTCAATATAATGATACTTCTGGTGGTTCTTATGATTATATGATATACATAATATGTAAATGGTACCTTAAGGGCATTCAGGTATGAGCCTCTACACAATTGGTGCTCTAGTTTGTAGAGATAAAAGGTCATTTGGGGTCAAGAGTGGTCAAATTGTGAAAACCATGTAAATATGATATCCCAAGAAGAGAAACTTGGTCAAGAAGGTCATTTGACACACGTGCCAATGAAAACATAATGAAAGCACATTCATTTGTGCATTTTGGTCAGAACCTGTTGTGATAAAGACAAGGGCAGTGGGAAAGTCCGGTACATATTCATCTGGACTGAATATCACACTGTATTTGGTATTTGTGTTTTGAAGAAAGGAAGGGTGAGTCTGAAAAAACCTCCTTGAGTATTTTCCTAGACTAACGTTACCCTTATTTTCATGTATATGTTATTGCTGATGTGGGGGGAAAAGGGCCCCTGAGCCCAGAAAAGTTCCATGGGATCCACGCCTGATACGCGTTTACACTTTATTGTCGAGGAGATAGATACATTTGGTAGCATCAGCACCAAATATGAAGTAATATACCTCATACATACTGTATAGTTCTGCCATCCAGTCAAAAACGTCTTGGCCTACTTCTGCAGCACGCCCTTCTAGGTCAAACTCTCTGCTTGAAAATTTTGCTTGAATGGCTAATAGTAAGGTCAGACTTTGTACTGCATAGGGTAGGTTTGCTTAGAAGGTTGAAACTGGCTTACATTGTAGATTGCAAGGTATACAAGTAGATTTTCAGTTTAAGAATGCTCTTTCCTGACAGTTAAGTTACATTTTCCATTTTAACACCATACATGTGTGTATTGAAGCAATATGTTGAACACTGGCACTCAAACTGTGTTTGATATATTGTGATATGTAGGAGTTATAGCCTTATGAATATATCTACAGAACTGTTCCACATGTACCAGACTGGTAACCTTTGTCATACTACCTTGAATTACATGGAATCATGCTGGCCTGATGCCACGTTCACAGTACTACCAGATTTGATTGATAAAGAGTTTCCTTCAGCAGGCTCTTCCATGGTAAATCTTTGTCTTGTTTTGGGTCAATTCCTTGCTTTGTTGAGAGCGTCTGGATCATTTGCATGTAAGTTTTGGTAAGGTGGATGTTATAGTCATGACAGATTTGTGTAGTGTGTCCGTGCTCTCTGCATGGTCAATGGGTCATTGACCCTAACCATCCCCTAAGCTTATCCTAACACAAGAACCTAGCTCCTAACACTAACAGCCTTGTGACTGGTACTGTGACTAGAATTTTAAGTCAAGTTATAACTTTAGTAGAACTGACTCCTGTGGTAAATGTAAGGAGACATTTATACCAATAACAGTGTTTTGGAAATGTAACACAGGATCAGATTCTGAAAAATTCCACCCCTCCATTTGAGCTTGGTATGTTCAACAAGTTTTTCTTATTTTGATGGTAACTTACGTAAAGGAAAATACAGCCTCAACAGATTGGAACAGCAACACATACATGCAATGCGTGAAACTCAGTTGTACAGTCAGATAAAAATTCATTTTAAATTCTGTGTGACATGAGAGTTATTTGATCAGTATATCTGTCAGAGTTCCGTCATAGCTGCAGCCATACATCTGTATTCTAATTGATATCTGTGGATGAAGTCCTTGTTAGATATTTCATAAGCTTGTGCTAATTCTATGCATACCTTGTGTAAAGACAATACCAGATTTACATGCATTGGTTGATACCATAATGTGAAAAACTGTAAAATAAATAAAATGGTTGCTATGTAACTTGCTAGTTATGCCAAACTTTGTTAGAATTATTCTAATGTTAAATACATCTCAGACTTTGCACCACTGCTCTTTATTACAATCTCATCTTGGCATATGTTTTTACTTAAGCCTACCCCTAACCCCAATATTTGCACTAGGATTTGCAGCTGTCTTTACACTACATTGGGAAGTTAGCATCAGCTAAGATTGCTGTTTGTGAAATTTTTCATTTAGTCCTTAAAGCCATTACAACTGTTAATATTTTATGTGTCAGTATATGTATTGGCACTGCTTGAGTAAAAAAAAAGGATGGACTACTTTGTGGATTTCAATAGGTTTCAGGTGCATGAGTCCCATATCCTTTGTGTTTTTGCTGAAACCTATGCAGAGTTGCAATCAGACCGTATGTGGTTAATCACTCCTCCTATACTTGTTGCATTCTGATCTACTGTGCAGTAGGGCTCTATTTGGAACCGTTAAATTCACAGTGCGTACTCTCTCACCTCATATAACCTATGCATCACCATATTGACCATGGTCTAGCATCTGGCAATGGTGTGTGTGTGTGTATATGTATCTGGCCACCACCCTCTCGTAATTGCCAGCCTTTTGGTCTTGCAGCAAAGTTTTTACTGTGCATATGCATCCTTTCTAATCTTCTGCATTTTCAATCCTTTTGAGGATCCTACAACACGCCTGACTTGGATTCATCACCACCTTTCTAGGGCCATTTTGGATGCGTATCCTTTTTCATTTGAGTGTTTTTTAATGCCTTTTTCAGACGTGTGTGTTTTTGATTCCTTGCTGTAGGCAGGGGAATCTATGCAGTCATGATGTCGTGTGTGGGTATGTATGTGTGTGTGTATGTGTGTGTGCGTGTATGTGTGTGTGTGTGACAGTTGCTCGTAAACACTCTATCTCAAGAAGGGTAACTCTGAGTAATTTCATTTTTGGCATGTTGGTTGCCCATATTGAGTAGATGATCCCTATTGTTTTTGGTGTCCAAATCTTGCATATTAATGAAGTTATGGGGTAAAACAAAAAATTTTAAAACTGCCATAGTTCCTTATCCATGGGTCAGATTTGTTTTAAACTTGATAAGGTTGTCTGTTATTAACAGGTTCACGACCCTGTGAAATTTAATGCTTATCAATAGAGAGGAAGGGATAATTTTTCACTATAAAACAATAATAATAGCCTAAACACCATTATTGTGGTTATTTTAAACTACCGTACGAATATATATTGATCTACATTGTGCAATAGCAAGTGTTTATTCTCTCGCACACAGTTAACTCAATGGGATTGCTCCCTACAGTACTGCATTTGTAACTTAGTGAGTAACTTCTAGTGTGGGGGGCTAATAAGTTGTCCAGAGAGAGAATCTTGGTATGGGAGGTCATGAGGTCAGATAGAAAAGCATGCAATGGAATGTTAGTGGGTTTATGAAAAAAATGAAGAAAATAGAAAAACCATCTATTCTGTCATTTATTTGGATAATATCAATATCCAGAGGAACAGCTGGTAGCAGAACAAGGTTTCTTAACAATCAAATTGGAGTGCTTTCAATCATATTTCACAATGTCGGAAAAGATGGAGGAAGCAAAAATATTGCGGAGGAATCATAACTTAGGGTCAACTTACCAGGACTTTGAGTGTGTTAAAAGCTACTTGTAACAAGGAAGAAATTATCCTGGTGGTTTACGAAGAATTTTGAGGTAAATATGGCAGACAGGCTGAGTTCAGATGAGGTAAGGTTGAGTTATTTGATTCAACTAACAACAGGCAAGACTAGAAGCAGCATTGATTACTTGTGTGTTTCTTGGAGCTCAGAGATAATGTTGACTGATTTCATACCGTACTCATACTGTACTTGATGTGTGGGTTGTATGGCCTGGGTAGGTGATCCCTATTGCTTTTGGTGGACATCAAATGTCGCAGTCATTTTAGGTCACCAAAATAAAGGTCATTTTGGGTTAAAGGCTTGTGGTGTATCAAGAAAAATAACTGCAGTTGATCTTATAGTTATACTTGTCATTTGAATAATTCATGTTTGTTGTAATATAACCATGTAGCAAGGAATCACAAAGCCTTTTGGCTTTCTGGTTTGTTTTTTGACTAGTTCTAAATCGGATGTCTGTAGCATTGTATGTTAGTACATATGTTCGTTGTTTTTCACGCAACGTTATTTGGTGTCTGTTGCTAGCCTTCCTACTGTGTGTATCTGTCAACATTTTTGCTTGCCTTTGAATCCTGAGATTGGTGTGTCTTCCCTTTCTCGGGGTGCTTAGCCCTTCGTTTTTCAGAGTTGTTTACCCCGGGGAACCTAGTGTTGGGATTGATTTTCCTTTATGCTGGGTCTGGGCCAACATTGGTACTTGTGTATGTCCGTCATTTCCTTAGCCTCTCCTTCGGATATAGAGAGACCTTAGGACATTTGTTCTTAGTATGTAAGAGTTTCTCACCCTTAGCGCTTGAGACAGCCTTCCCCAATCCCCTAGGTGCTGGCCTTGCAAAGAAGGCCATTCGTACTCCGTCTGCCGTTCCTGGTCACATGAATGTTGGACCTTTATGTCGGACTGGCTCAACAAGGCAATTATGCCCCTAAAAAAAAATGAAAAAATGAAGAAAGCCGCAGCTTCTACTCTTTTGAGAGCAGTCCTGGCACCCAAATACCCTACCCCGAATTTGAGCCATGCCAGAGAGCTGGCAATCGAGAGCCGTACCTGGTATTGGAGATGTGCCTGAGAGCCGTGCCCATGAACTGGTGTCAGAGAGCTATACCCATTTGCTGCCATTAGAGATGGCATAAGACTCAACCAGAGTGTGGAGGCTGCCCCAGAAATGGCATAAGCCCTTTCCAAAGACAGGCCTCCATTGGAGATGGAGTAAGCCCTGGCCTCCATACGGAGACTCCTGGGGTGATAAACCCCCATCCGCAGGCTGTTATTAAGCTCAGCCCCAAGCATTGTCAGCTGCCATCGGTGATGGCCTTAGTCCAGGAAGCAATGTCAGGTCCGTTCCCCAGGAGGCAGGGCTCGCCTGAGGCTTCCGCTCTCGGGATCCTTTGGTGGAGGACCTGGCAGTCCTCCACGTTTTTGCTTAAAGTTTAGAGTTGTTTTCTTGGCAGGTTTGGGACTTTAAGGACTTCCCCCAATACCTAGCGAGAGGAGTCAGGAACGAACTCGCAAATGCATGCCAGTAGTTGGGGTTTTGCCTTTGTCTGGGGCTAGAGACGTCCTCGTAGCTCCGTGCTGGTCGAAGCAATTATGGCTTCCCCTTCTCCTGTGTCTTCCCATCGACTTACCCTTTCTGTTCTTGTCAATCTCGTCTCTTGCAATACAGCCGCACCCATTGCCATCTGGATCTGGTGAGCCTCCGATTGGCTGCCTGACTATTGTCAGGGTATCTTTGCAAGCAGTGGGCTTTTTATCGGAGTTTGCAAACCTTTCTGACGCAGCTTGGCATCCATCCACGGCTGAAACTTACGATTCGGGTCTGGAGCGCTTCTACGCCTGGGCGTTGAAAAACAATCTTGATCCTGTGGAAATGTCTGCCCCGGGTATAGCCCTTTTCCTACACCTACTCTTCTGGGAAGGCAAGCAGGTGAGCACTATTCGTAATTATCAGTCAGCCATTGCTGCGGTGCTTCTTAGTTTTGCTGACAGTTTCGCTATCGGTACCATCCTCTGGTGACTTCCTCAGGGCATGTTTCATGCACGACCATAGAACACATCATCTGGCCACTTTCTTGTCCATCAACTCGGTCTAGACAAGCTCGCTCGGCCGCCTTACAGGCCACTTCACAACACACCATTGGACCTGCTCACGTATAAAACATACATGTACAGATGCTCACGTACAGACAGAGGCCAGTTGCTCCCAGACCCTTACTTCCTGGCTAAGAATCAGACCCTCTCGTTCTCTCCCAGGAAAACCTGATTGCCTACGCTTAGCAGTACCTCTCAGAGGATAAGCTCTGATGTCCAGTTTTGGCCCTCAAGTGGTACATTGAACAGGCAAAGCCTGTTAGCATGTCGGATAGTCTTGTCATCTTACCCCGCCGACCGTAAACGCCAGCCTTTAAGGAGACGCTTTTGCATTGGATCATTACTCTGATATGACCGGACGCTCTGCTGCAGGAATGCGTCCGGGCACATGACATGCGGGGACATGCTACGTCCACGGCCTGGTTACGAAACGTTTCACTGGAGGACTTTCTGGCCGCTGCTGCATGGATAACGCCTTCCTTTGTCTCATGCTATCTTACGAATACTCTGGCCACCAATGGTGCCTTCACCTGTGCCATGCTCTGACCTTCGTCCTCGGGGTCCCAGACGGGGTCCCAGGTCCCAGACTTGCTATTGGTGCCCCTTTGTCAGCAATGCATAGGATATATGGGGTGAGGGAGTATGTACTGTGAATTCTTTATAACTCCTTGGTTTGGAAATTTGCTAGGGACATGCTCACCTCATTTAACGGCTCACCCGCCTCCCTGCTTCCAGACCCTGAGACTTCTAGCAATACTTTGTCCTTCATGATCTCTTTGGATTCTCATCATTGGCCAGACTTGTTTCCTCTTGGCAGGATGTCAAGAGGAAACAAGCCTGCAGATGCCAGCCTGACCTTCTGAGTATGGTGAGGAACTCAGGTTGGTGACGACATCAACACTCAAGCCTTCGTCCGTACTGTCATGCTAGGTGAGCACCACTTTTTATTCTTCAATTGTCACCCTCCTTCTCAACTTCACATGGCTCCTGTCCTTGGCTCCTGCAGCCTGGAAATTATAGAATGGCCAGATACACACACACACAATTGCCAGATGCTAGACCATGGTCAATACGGCAATGCATGAGGTGAGTACCTTACTAGCGAATTCCCAACCCAAGGAGTTAAGGGGAATCTGAACCAGATTAATCTCCTCTTTCACAGTTTTTGTGTTTATTTCCTTATGTCTTTAAAGCATCATTGGTGTAAGATGTACCTTAGCAAGTTCTAGAAATGGCTCAATTTTGATCAATTTTATTCTGTTTCTACTTCGTGCCTTCTAGATTCTGAAAAAAGCTTTTCAACTTAGACATTGCCTTTCTTTGTAGTCTATGTCAACTTCCCAAGTACATGTGAAACACATTTTGAATAATAAACAGTGTAACGAATGATTAAAATGCAAAAACAATGAAATTTAAAACAAAACACAAAGATCTAAGTTTCTTATGTTTTGAAGTGTTTATTACAGTTTGACAGTGCATATGTAGTGACTAGTTGATAAAATAACATGCATTTTGTAAGTATTTTCTTTTCCAAATTTTACAACTCCAGAATCAGTTTCTCGAGAATTTTGTGGAAAAGGTTCGGTGCCGCAGAATCAAAGAACCTTTGTCACACATATTACCCAAAGCAACCAATGACCAGCCAGATGCCATATTTAGTGACAGGTTAGTTGGTTTTCTGTTCCGTACATTGTATTTCATTGTCATATATCCTACCACAGCAATTCAAAGCTATTTAATCGGCACAGTGATCTCTGTAAGTGGAACTCTTGTGTGAACTTTACCTGATGATAAACTTGAAACAGCATAATTTGTAAAAGAAAAGTTGGTGTCTGTCACTATTAAAAGTTCATTATATCCAAATCTGATTACCAACTAATGCAAGAATGAAGTTAGATTTTGCAGTTCACAGCCTCGCAAATTTGAAAATCATTAATCTGTTAATCTGTTCAAGATTGATCTAAGCTATGGAGTAAGCTATGGAGTGCAAAGTGAGGAGGGCAAGCACACCATTCAGGTACCTTCTGAATTGATAATTGACATAGTTGCTACCACTCCATGCAGAGTTTTGATTATCTAGGCTTGCAGTTCCCTAGTATGTAGATTGTAGAACTTTATGTCAACTTACCCTTGGACTCTCCATTGCCACAAGATGAAAGAATGAATAGATGTATTGCTTTGATTGCATTTCATTTAATATGACTTGTTGTCTTAAGTAGATGCATATGTAGGGGCATCTGTGTCAAAAGGCAATGCTATCTCCACAATGTCTAATGTTAGGTAGCATTTTGTTTGTCATTTGGAAAGATTTGTTACTCTACAACATGTTTTAAATTCTCTGGGGGTAATTGTTGCTAGACAGTTCACGACACTGTTTCAGTATCAGGTGTTAGAGTTCCACAAAAATGAACATAATTATACTTGTGTAATGGATGTTGGAAGTGTGTAATGGATGTCTGGCTAGTAGATGTTATAGGCACAACTACTTGGACTTTGATGACTTGATTCACCTCTCCCTACCCACTTTCCACTCTGTATTCTTCATATAAGAAGTGTTGGAGATGAGAAAATTATACAGAGAAAATGCATCAAGGTAGTAGAGTGTGACCTTAGATGAGTGATGTACCATTACACCATATATAGGCACAGCAGTACATTGTTTGCAGTATGAGAAAAGTCCAGCCTCCATCCACTCTTGCATGATTCTCCTCACCATCCACTCACTGAAAAGCACCCAAGAATATGTTGTTGAGCCTTTAGTAGATACAGTACTTCTGCACTTTGACAATGTTACAAAAAATGAATCAAACATCATTCATGATGGAGCATCGTAGTGTGCAGGATGGCTGTGAAAAGTGTTGCATCTGTTTAACTTTCATCTTGTCAGTGTTAAAAGAATCCAGAGTTTGTTGGTTCTCATCTCATGAAAAAAACTATGGAGGTGGTGTCAACCTAAAAATTCTTTTTATCATAGCATTACAAAATTACGACGGTTGTGCCTCTGTGGTTGAAGCAGAAATGCTAAATGAAATGGTTGTAGCGGAAATGCTAAATGAAATGGTTGTAGCGGAAATGTATCACTGAAACTATCATTCTTAAGGCTTGTAAAAGTTTCCCTTTTATGTGATCAGTAGTTTATTGCCTTCATAAAGTGGTCTGCACAGCTGCTTAACAGTATGAGGGGCTCCTTTGTATGCGTATACGTCAACACAATATGTTTATGTGTTTTTGTGTCAGTCTGGATTTTAGAGATATCATTTAGTTGCTAATATTTGGTTATCCTGTGTTACTGTGTCATAGAACAAACACCTTTCTGGTTGTGATGCTGACATCATAGTCAGCATGACATTTGTAAGTTGCTATCATTTCAAACATTGTTATAGTCATGACAAATCAACAAATTTATGTCATGTTTGTGTACTTTCCATTCCATGTCAGCTATCCATATGCTTTTTGCAAAATTCCTTCATGTCTGCCTGCCCTGTTTCTTCCCCACTCTTTGCTGCTTTTTTCCCTATACCTCTGAATTGGTGATGTGTCAACCTAAGAATGATATGTGCTAACAAGAACACTTTGTTACAAATGAGGATTTTAGATCTGATCAGTTTGTCTAATATAATCCGCACATGGCTCAAGTGGGATCAACTTAACACCAGCAGGGTGTACAGGTTTAATTTGTATATATGTTCATTTTGCCCTGTCAGGAATTTGCAAGACACTACCTCCTCTGGGGTAACCTCTCATCCTAGTCAATCATATAGTTGTATCTAAGCAGACAAGTGTAGAACCTGATTTCCTCAAGTAGGCATTTCTTCAAATTCAAAGCTGTGAGATATATTTGAAGAACCTACAATAGATGCTGGCTCAAGTACTAGATGTACACAGTGTATGAATATCGGTTTTAATTTCTTCCCTTCATAAACAATTAATAATTGTAATGGCTTAATGATTGAGTTTGATGTATTGTAACTAATTTTATAAACTCCCTGCCCTGTGCAGTTTTGTGATAAAGTATCAGTTACTTTGGTACTAATTGAAGAAAATATAGAATTGTAGTCTTATTATATTTTAACTAGTTTCAATTTCAGCTGTTGGTTTACCTTATATAGTGTCTAACCATTCCATGGGCAACATCCTGTACAGATCTCTGTAAATTTGAATTAGAGCAGAGCCATTGTACGTGGCAAGTACATAGCAGTGTCCTGATTCACATGTGACACTGGAAGCAATCAATAACCCAACAAGTTTGGGACAGTTTTGTTTATTTTTTCATTACTATAACAATGCATGCTTCACACTTTGTCTGCATATTGGCTGCATGTAACATTTGCTGGTACTTACACTGCTTCATCATCTTTGCAATCACTGCAGTAATAGTGTGCTAGTTTTCAAATACTCTATAAATGCAGTTTAGGACTTCCACATTCCCAGCCATTTTTTTTTTGATGAAGGCACTTTGCATTTGGAAGTCTTATTGAACTGAAAGAGAGGGACACCTTTTTGACGTATTAACAAGTCTAAAGTTTGTCTCCAGTTCACAACCTTTTGTGGCTGATCCAGTTAATCCTATTCTGTTATACTCCTCCCTCTCCCATGCTCTATGGGAGAAAGGGGGGGGTGGGGAGGGTAGGAACCCCTGAATAAAAATTACTGCCCTCCTGAGATTGCAACCACCCCATAGAAGAATCATCTCGCCCCACCACAAAATCTCCTTTTGACCAAAAAGAAAGTTGATATTGGGCTACTGCCATTTCAAATAGAGCAAAAAATCATATCTATGTGGCGCAGTTTTTCATCATCTAGCATTTCATGTATCAAAACTTTTTTAAGGTGAGATTGAACCCACCTCCCTCAAACCTCTCTGTGGTGTTTGGTTCATGTTCGCCTACAGGATACACATGTGGCCACCCCCTCTCTTGAAACTGTGGAGAACACTGCTCTCTATGTACGCTTCTCTGTGTGTATCCTTCTGTTTGATTGTGAATATTCTGTGTAAATACTAGTTATGTTGCTTTCTCTTAGCACTACTCAATTAGAAACAAATAGTAATAACATTTCTACTCAAAGGTGTTGTGTATTTTGCCAGTGCTTGGCTAGCTGTAATCTAACTTGTAGCTGAGTTCATGTCATAAAATATGTACAGAACAATACCAGGAAGTATGTCAGACTCAAAACCTGACCTCCAATAGAAAGCACAAAGTGAGTCACGATATTGTTTGCCATAGTTCTGACTTTTGGCATGCAAACTTGTTTCCTGTTAATGCATACTCCAGTGTTGAACTTGACGTACTACTCCCTGAAGTTGCCATAAAAACATGCAAATTGATGAATTGAGATTGCCGGTTAGGGAAAAACAAAATTATAAATACACTTGATCTGACCTGCTGCAACTTAGTAGGATCTCACTAATCAGAGAATCCTTTACACATGTATAGGACATAATACTGTATACATACCAATAGCAGATATTGCATACTGCATATCAGTTGCCTAGATTGCTTTACAAAGGACAGACATTACTAGACTGTGTGCTGAGTTATGTTTGACTCTTGACTTAGTATAGTTATTTTCTATTCATAATATACCCCTGGTGAAGATTTCAATATTTCTGTATTTGATGGACTGTCAAAAATGTTAATACTCTTTTAAAACTTTTTAGATGCTGGGTTTCTGTTTTAGAGATTATATAATATCATAATAGTATTAAAATGTCTATGGATTTATATCTTGCTTGTTAAGCTCTGATCAGCGGCAGTACATTTAAAGAGTGGAATACATGTTCACATACCCACAGTTGTGATTAGGAAACTCAGTAAACTCTATCAATGGTGGGAGGTAAGTCTTCAGTATAGATTTCTAAAAGTTTTCCAAAAAAATGTCAATTTATGCTTTGTGAGTTTTATTCATTACTCCTTCTGCGAACACATATCTAGGGCCACTGACAACAACATGCAGGTCATACAGGAAGATAAGTGAAAGTACAGTAGTTGTAAGATGAAACAGTGTGCTACAGTACAGGGGTTCCTAATTAATTTTTCACGTGGACCAGAATATTATTTGAAATGAACATGTGGGCCTCTGACTACAGTGTTCCTATATCCATGTAGTATACTATCTTTGAAAGCTGAGTGGCATGATTGGTTACCACATAGCATGTAGAGAATATTTCAAAGTGAGATGTTCTCAGATGTTAAATGGTGATCTTTAGATGGCAGTTTTACAGAAAAAAATAATAAAAATTAACAAAAAGGTGGAGTGGATCCATTGGTTTGCTGTGTAGCATACCAAAATGTTTTCAAAGTAAGGTTTTGTCAAATGTGAATATATTGAGCTCTATCTGACAGTTTGACTTCAAGATACCCAACAGTATAATATTTTTTCTATAACTTGGATAAGCTGGATTGGATTGTTTATCCTTCTGGATCTTGCCCATGGACCTCCATTTAGGAAAGTCTGTTACAGTATAACACTAATGTGTCACAAACACTCACAGTGGAAGATGCTTCACCAAGATGTTTCATTGGAAAATCAAAATGAAGGGCCACTTGATTTTCTTGTATTGAAGGAAAGCTCAGTAAATGAATTCATTCATTGTGTACAATGGCTTTTCCAATATTTTGTTTATCATGATTAGTTTATTAGTAAAAATAATATAAATTAATTCACAATTGAAAGCAAACATGCAATATCCATGAAAAGAGTAGCTGAAGTTAACAATTCAGTACATGTGACTGTTAGATAACCATCAAGTTAGAAGATTCTAGGGCTGTATACTATGAGCTGTGGATAGTGAGTGCACTTTAGCATATATGTCCCACAGAAGAAGTACATTTTCAAAGAGTTTTTTATTTTCTTAAAGAAGGAAAGGTAGTTGTACACTCTACCACAAATGAGTACAAAAAAATACAAAACATGATTATATTTTACAGAAATATTATGAAGTAACAACTATCAAATGTGCAAAGTGTTTGGCAGGTGTGTCTCACTCCCAAGGGAAAATTCTAACTTGAAACAGTTCTTGATCAGAATCTTTGCCATCATTCCAGGCTTATAGTTTGTCATTTTTGTGGAGTGCATGTCCATGCTTCATTGTAGAGAGACAGTTTAAAAGAATTGGTCACTAACTGCATCCTTTCACTCATTCTTTACAGCAGTGAGCACTCTTTGTGACTTCCTCATCTTCATAATATTTCATCACAATGCAATGTATATAACAAAAATGTATTACAGATTTGTGACAAATTGACTCTGCAAAGCATGCTGTGCTTTTAAGGAATTCATCACAGAAAATTTCTTTTGAACAAGCTACTCAATAGAAAACATCTGCAACCTGCACATTTATACTTTACAAAAATATCTTATTAGAGAGATACTAGGTTAGTAAAAGCTTTCAGAAACTTTATTTAATGGCTTTGTACACTCCTTCAAAAATCATGCTGTGATTTAAAGATTACTATTCATTTCAACTGCAACTCAGAAGTTGAGTTAAATAAATGCATCTGTAATATACACTCAGTTCCTCTCAATATGTAGCCTCCATGTGAGTACTTATTTTACTTGTTGAACAGGTTTACATCCAATGGTAACATTATAGAAATGTAATGCAGTATCTTTTAACCTGTATCAATATATTTGATCAAGGGTGTGTCTATGCTGTATGTATTATAGAGCATACATTGTAGCGTATATGCTTTATGTATTATACCACGTTATAGCATGGTTTCAAAAACATGCATCCTGATGAAGTTGTTCCTACAGATGCTGTATGCTGTAGATGTGTAGGTACAAGTCCTTAGTGAGAGGTTGCAGTGTAGTTGGTTCTTTGTGTTTGTTTTCATTTTTAAACTAACCACTGACTGGTTTTCCTCTCTTTTACTCACTGGGTGGTGTATTTATACTCATTCATGATCTGCCCTTCACCATCCCATCGCATCACTTCGCTGGCCATTTTGTATTCCTTACTGACCTGCTCCCTCTGGAAACAACAAAAGCTTGGTTCATTACAGCATCTGTGATCAAGCTGTGGAGATCGCCTCATCCAGAGGAGAATCAGGCAAGTTTCATCAACCAAATATTCTGCTCTCCAGTGGTGGTGAATCTGACATTGACGATGATCGAAGAGCCCTCATTCGACCCACACAAGATGGTCAGCAAGTAAGTTAAAATAGAAACCTCAGGATATGATCCTCATTACCGTGAAACTTGAAAACAATCTTTGCAATTCCCCATAAATTCATTACTTGATAAATCATGGTAGGATTTTATGTGTAATCCTTTCTCCTCTTAACTCACATAAACATCAAACCACTGCTTCTGTTTGCTCTATACTCATTGATGGTTATGTACAGAAAAGCTTGAAGGAGAGGCTTGTTGAGTTCATTCACTAATTTCCTGATATTTTGTTACACCTGTTTAGTATTACTCCTATAAATGGTCAAACTAAGATATTCTGAACATTTGACACACAACTGAAGCAACAATGATAGGGTAGTTAAATATCAAAATCACTAAGGGTGATTCTACACTAGATCCTGATCAGATCCACTGATGTTATCAGGAGATCATCTCCCCAGGGGGTAATGAAAGGAATTGATCCGGACACATTTACACCTGGCCTGGGTTGCACTCTGATTCTCCCATGATTTGACTCTGGAAGTACAAAATTTGTTTGGAAATCCACATGCTACACACAAACACAGATCTGGTAGGAAGTAGACATATAAAAGTTTTGTTGTTGTAGTTCCCAATAGTTTTGTGTTAGTTTACCATGCCAGACCTGGTTTCACTGTATACAATGTACACTATTTGTGTAGTATATGTACATTATGTGACTACAATCTTGGACAAAATTGTTGGGACACTTTGTCGTACGTTGCAAATATAATACTGAATTTTAGGTGAGAGGATAACATGAAAATGAAAGTGAACGTACACTTTGAACAGCAATCCTATAGCCAACATTGAACGGGGGAGTGGGGTGTCCCAAGGTATTTTATCCAAGATTGTCTGAGTTTTTTTGGAGCAATTTTGGAGCAAACTGTTGAAAGAAAATTGAACATTTTTGGACAAGGTGCATGACAAAAATGAGTTATCAAGCCCTATGGGTCTGAGGATTTTCAAATTAAAGTATTCTGAATTTCGACTATGAATATAAGAAGTGAATTTTTATTTGGGGCTTTATTTGTATGCCGTGTAACTTATTTCAAACTGACGCTTTTTCCTGTGCCCTGCGCATGCTTGTGGCCGGTTGAAATTCTCAGATAATCTGGGACAAAATTGTTCAGACACTTTGTGGTACATTGCAAATATAATACTGAATTTTATTTGAGAGGATAACATGAAATCCATGCCCCTTTCCATTGTTGCGCTGTAGGAGTGAAGGTACACTTTAAACAGCAATCCTATAGCCAACATTGAACGGGGGAGCAGGGTGTCCCAAGGTATGTTGTCCAAGATTGTATCACACGGTTCATATGTTACAGAAGAGCAACTCAAGTTATTCAAAAGGCTATTCAGACTACATGTATGATGGCATTCATGGCTATTATTTTCACCACTTCAGATTGATCAGGATCAAGGTGTGCTGATTATGAAGAAAATTGAAAGAGAAGGCTTGTGCTAGGAAGAAGTCAGTTCAGTATAGATTATATTTGTTTCAGGAGTTTCAAACATTTCTTAAAGCTGCCATCACGAAAGACAAAAACTGTAAAGGGCAAATTTGGACCACATGCTTCAACATTCGAACAAGCAATCATAGAAAAAACATATGGGAAGAACTTTCAAAAACATAACAACACTTATGTAGCATTTAGGGGAAAAAAACAAAATACTCAGTTTAGGCAAAATGTTGACTTTGAGAAACATACTGTAAACTGGTACAGTTATACAACTACTAGCCTAACATAATACCAGAAATGAGTGTATTAACATTATACCAGAAATGAGTGCATCAAAAAGTTACCTAAAATGAGAATGTCTATCTCAAAGATACACAGATTTCACATTAAGTAAATATTTTCAGAATTCCACACTTTGTTACAAAATTTGTGTAGAGAATAACAACGTACAAATTTTTGAAAACAAATTAGGAGATACTGCTGTTTTTTGCATCTCAATTGTGGAGTCAATGTATGTGTACTGTGCATGAGTAAAGACAAGATAAGAAACTTTGTGCAATACTGATAAACACATTGGAAAGTATAGACATCACCAGATATCTCAGGTCACCGGTGATGCCAGAGCGTTTACACTACAGTCATTGATCTCGACGTTGAGATCAGATCCTGGTCTCGCTGTCATCAAAATAGGAGGATCTGATCCGGATCTGAACTGCGTTTACACTACAGATGTGATCTCGGGATCTGATCCTGATGTGGAGATCTGAACCGGATCTAGTGTAAAAGTACATGTATTGCAAATCTTTGACCAGACACTTTTTACAATAATACAATAACAGTTGACATAAAAATACTGCAATTTGTCACAGTTTCAGTGACTGTAGGAATAGATACATGATTAATGAGGGTTATTAGAAGTATTGACATGCAATTGTTTCCTTCAAACTCACCACAAAATAAAATTTCAACTCAATGAGCCTCTCTAATACTTAGATATGAAGAAAAAATTGATCATCCACAGTATGTGTTTCCAGACTGATTGGTTTCAATGTTTTTCTTGGTTTACACAGAACCAAATGCAATATACATACCTCTGGTATAATATTATATGACAGGAAAGTCATACTAGCTTCTTTTTCTCTTGTCTTGTGAACATTCACTGATGTTTTATCATTTACGGTACTCTGCTTGATTTATTTCTGCATTCAATAAACTTTCACGCAGTGTGTATACAACAAGGTTTAGTAAACAGTCAAGAATGATCTCACCTAGTAAGTAATGAAATGCATTAGGGAAGTATGTGAGCTATGCAAACATCATAATAGTTTAAGAAGGGACTACTCCCTTCTTAGGTGTTTCTTATTTCAAAGTTGATGGTAAACTTTCTTTTTCTGACTGATGATCATATGAGCATCTTTACTCAGGTTGCAAATTTATTGATATTGTTTTGTCTGTTTAGATTTGCTATTGGACTATGTTATTTACTCTGTCCCAAGACAGGAAACTTGTAAGCAGCACGGCTGGTCTATCTTTTTATGAAGTCGATCAAACCTGATACCTATTGGCAACTTTTGTTCCGAGAAACAGCGAACTGAATCAGAAAAGTTTGACTAAATTAAGTTTTGATGTGACGTAATGAGTGATGATGATGATAATAAGTGATGATGACTAGAGGTTTCAAACAATAGTAACCTCAACACTGTTTAAGGTTTGCAACAAGAGAAGAGAAGTGGATGGTAGAGAGGAATTCATTTGACATAAGTAATTACAGAAATGTTGAAAAAAAACATACACACACACATGGAACATAAATAATACAGAGTGTGGTCCATCACCATAGCATTCTAACAATTAAAATACCAGTGGCAAATGTACAGCTCATAGAAGTTCCTTTGTCAAGAGTCACTGACTGTCTAGTCAATTTTTGGTAACTCAGTAAGTTGTGAAGTGGGAAACAACATCATCTGTCTCGCACAAAGCAGGGAGACTCTGCTCTAGCATCTTACTGCACAAAGTGTTTTATGAGCATAGCAGTCAGTTGTAGATAAATCAGTATCCATTCCTGTATGCACCACGTTGACTTTGTGTTATCCAACAGGTTGAGTACTTTATTACTAGTCAATAGGTAGTTTAACTATGAAGCTACCAGGTTGTAGCCTCATTGCTTTGTTTAGACAATGGGACAGACCACTCAGAGAATACACACAGTGATCATGGCAGACACAGTAGACATGTCAGACCTGGGTTCAGGTATGTTTCATGACCAGACATTTTCATATCTGTACGACTTGTTTACTTGATTAAGTGATGATCATAGATTGATGATCACAATTATGTTTTGAGTAATATATTGAACTTTGACCTAGTGAATTAACTGATTATTTATTACTCTGTTTGAATGACTTATTCGCTTGATTGGCTTTTCGATTGATTGCTTTCATCTTTGTTCCAGGAAGAAGAATTTCTTTTCCATTTCTTTGAACATAAGAAGAAAGTTTACTACTGGGAACCAAGACTTAAAGAATTCTTACCCCTTCATGGCCTTGAGATGGGAACAGAACTATCTGCATTTTATGATACATTTAAAGGATATTCCAAGGAATCTCAAACATTAAAGTATGTCATTACTGCCATAACTGCTTGCTCTGATTTTACAACAATTTAGTAAAACTTCTAACATAATATAGATGATGTTTACTGCTGTCAATTATGAATAATTTTTTTTTTTGCAGAATTTGTTTTTGGAGAAGTTCATGTAGTTGGGGAGAAGTCTGTATTCTACTTTACCTTTGTGTTATTTGCAGGCAAGACGTTTATGGCCCGAATGAGATTCTCATTGAAGTCAAGTCTTACTTCAAGCTTTTTGTGGAAGAGGTAGGTTTGTTTGGTGTTATATCTATGATTTTTCAGTCAGTGTACACTTGAAGAAGGGAACATCTGCAGTCTAGATGTGAATGTATGTTGTCAAAAGTCTCTGAGATAGTCCTCATATCTATAAGTGTGACAGAAAGTAGTACATTTGAAGCAAAAGGGATTTCTTGTGTGGTCTTAGAAGACCAGCATTGTACCAATGAGTTTTACGTACATGACGACCAGTGTCTGCTGTTCACTAGCCAGGCTAGTGTTGGAAAATAAGCTTGAGGAGTGGGTCAGTTGGCTCACTGACTGCCAAGTAAACTTTGTGAACTGAATGCCCCCACCCCCCTTCATATCCATTTCATGCTTGATGTCCTTGGAAGTATCTAATATCTTATGATATCAAGGCAGCCCTCGAGACCTGGAATCAATTCAACCATTCCTTGAAATGTGATATTGCTTGGGTGGTAGCCATAAAAAATTTAGCCCATACATCCGCTTTTCAGTAAAAAGTTCCCAGTATGTACCCATCCCGTAGAATTTATCGTGTCAGGCCTTTTAACGATTAGCAAGAGATGAGATGTCAGCTGAGGCCAACACATCCCTCTGTATTTAGAGGTAACTGCTGTTAAAAGTGGTAGAAGCATATTGAATCAACAAACTATGCCCTATGGAAACCATGTGTATTTAGTACCATATTTACATTTGCTGGGAATAGTTTAACAAAATTTGTTCTTTTATCTATTTGTAGGTGTGAGAGTTGTTCAGCCTTACTCCCAGAAGTTACAATGTTTCCATGAACAACAAAAAAGAAAAAAAATTGTTAGGAACTTTTTTAATTCACTGAGCTTGCAATTTTTGGTTTCGATGATAATCGTAACCTTTGTAATCATGCATATGTGCGGGTGCGTGTACGTGTGTGTGTATGTTTGTGTGTGTATGTATGTGATGCTCTGCCTTGTATACACGATATCGCAAGAAGGGAAGCTTGGACAGATCTCATATTTGGTATGTAGGTGTACCACATTGAGTAGGAGAAACTTGTTTTTGGTGAAGGTCAAAGGTCATTTGGGGTCAACAGGGTTCAAATTGTGAAAACCTTGTAAATATGATATCTCAAGAAGGGAAGCTTGGACAGATCTCATATTTGGTATGTAGGTGTACCACATTGAGTAGGAGAAACTTGTTTTTGGTGAAGGTTAAAGGTCATTTGGGGTCAACAGGGTTCAAATTGTGAAAACCTTGTAAACACGATATCTCAAGAAGGGAAGCTTGGACAGATCCCATATTTCAGTATGTATGTGTACCACATTGAGTAGATGAACCCTGTTATTTTTGGTTGTTTTCAAAGGTCATTTGGGGTCAACAGGGGTCAAATTGTGAAAACCTTGTAAACACGATATCTCAAGAAGGGAAGCTTAGACACATCCCATATTTGGTGTGTAGGTGTACCACATCATGTAGAAGAACCCTATTGTTTTTGGTGGAGGTCAAAGGTTATTTGGGGTCAATAGGGGTCAAATTGTGAAAACCTTGTAAACACAATATCTCAAGAAGCAAAGCTTGGACGAATCTCGTGTTTAATTTGTAGGTGTACCACATCAAGTAGAAGAACCCTATTGTTTTTGGTGGAGGTCAAAAGTCATTTGGGGTCAACGGGTCAAATTGTGAAAATATTATAAGAACAATATTTCAAGAAGGAAAACTTGGACAGATCTCATGTTTAATATGTAGGTGTACCACATCAAGTAGAAGAACCCTATCATTTTTGGTGGAGGTCAAAGGTTATTTGGGGTCAACAGGGGTCAGATTGTGAAAACCTTGTAAACACAGTATCTCTAGAAGCAAAGCATGGACAAATTTCATGTTTAATTTGTAGGTGTACCATATCAAGTAGAAGAACCCTATTGTTTTTGGTGGAGGTCAAAGGTCATTTGGGTCAACAGGTCAAATTGTAAATTATTATAATAACAATATTTCAAGAAGGAAAACTTCAACAGATCTCCCAATTAGATTGTAGGTTTATCTCATTGAATTTATAAAAATTTTCATTTTCTTTAGTGAAGGTCAAAGGTCATTTGCGGTCAACAGGGGCACAGTGTGGAATTCTTATAAACATATTATCTCAAGAAGGGAAGCTTGGACAAATGTCATATTCAGTGTGTAGTTGTATCTCATTTAGCACAAGAACGTTAGTCTTTAATGGAGATAGAAGGTCATTCCATGTCAGCAAGTGTCAAATTGTGAACATGTGAAATTGATCTCAAGAAAGGAAGCTTTGTGCAGATCTCATATTTCATATAGCAAATGCAGCTCAATGTGACACATACTAATGCTATTATATCAGATTGCGCAAAAAATTCTCTTAATCGAATCATCGAAACCGCAATGCATTTCTGCATTCTGGTTAATCTTCATTTCCTGATTTGCTATGTTTGCTTGAGAATGAAACCTTTTCAGCAAAAGTTTGTCCTGCTCAATTAAATTGAAAATAAAATGACAAAAGTCTCTTCTAAGCATAGGAAATCAATTCATAGTCAACTTTGAATATATGCTCATGATATACAACCATATTTGGAAGTTAATATTAGACCAAAGTTGCCAGTCCTGAAAGTTCCTACCATTTCTGCCATGGGCTAATCATTGGTGTATTAATTCACACTAGGCTAACAGAATAGGACATTAGGATTCTGACATGTACAGCAGTGAATGGGGGCTGATTTAGTTCTAGTGAGGCACATTGCATTATAGCTCACATCATCTGTGCAGTAACTGACTTCTTTCAATTCTTACCTCCTTTCTTCTGTGAATGCTGGACTACTTAAGGCACCATACTTTGCCATACGCTTTTTATCAGTTGACTGGAGAGACTTATGATGTGAATTTTGAGGAATCTGATAATATGTTGCATACTATGTTACTTACATTTTCACATCTTGTTAATAAACATCATCAATTGTGTGTTATGACTAAGACAGTATCTGTACACTTGCATTGTGTATATTAATGTCATAGGAATATGTAGTATTAAAAAGGGTTTCCATCACTATAGAATGTGGTTTTCACAGATTAAAGTGACGTATTATTTAGTTCAGTTTTGTCAAGGTTTACAATCCTCATTTGACTTAGGTGATGAACATTTTGTGAAGCTACATTCATCAATGAGTTTAACCTTTTAGCACCTCAGGAACACTGTTATAGTGTTTATTAATGATTTAATATTTCCTTTTCTGTTTTTTCTTGTTTTGACAGATTCTTAATCCATTTTACATCTTCCAGATATTTAGTGTTATATTATGGTGTTTTGAGAATTATTATTACTACGCAGCTTGCATCGTGGCCATCTTGATAATATCCCTGTCTGTATCCCTCTATGAGACAAAGAAGGTAATTCAGCGTTTGCCATCTTGTTAATAATAAAGTTCCACTATGTTCAGTAGTTTCATGTTCATGTTGCAAACTTATGTTGCACCTTTTTGATTCCTTTTGGAAGCCGAAGAATTCTATGAAATGGTGATGGTATGTGTGTGAATGTGACACCTTGGCTTTTAAACATGACATCTTAAGAAGGGAACAGTGCTTGAACTTCAAAGTTGGTTCTGATGGTAGTTAATTGTGATTGGATGATCCATATTCCTTTTTCATGCAGGTCAAAGGTTGTATGTGTAAAATTGTCCTAGGTGGAAATGAGCTAAGGTTGATGTATCAGCAGTGCCCTTCATCCTCTCTCTGTGACCTGAGTATACAATTGTGTTTAACATCTGATGAGAAAACTTTCAGCAGACAAAGTTGACCAGTAAATAAAATACTGAATTGTCAGAAGTATGCACTTCTTTTAGAGGTAATTTTGTGGTATACTGTCCGTAAGAACACTAGTTCAGTAGCAGGATAAGAATTTCTACTACAGTACACTGTCACACAGCTGGTGTAAACAAGATTGAGATCCCCATTTACATGAAAGTTGTGATATGTATTAATAACCAAGAACTTTATATGTTAACACCAAGTGCTCACTCAGAGCCCCAAAACTGAGTGTCACAACACAAAGTTTGCCAGTGCGTGAGACTGCAAAAATTGGTTGATCAGTGTTATTCTCTACAAAGTGAACCCTTAGTAGAGGTATTTGATCCTCACTTTATACTGGTCTTAATATGGACCCTATACATGAGGCTTGATTCAATTCAACACCATGATTTGAAACATGAGTGCAGGGTCACAGATTGCAGTTAGAATTTTTGATTCCTTGCCGAAGGCAGGCAAGGAATCTATGCGATGGTGATGGCATGTGTGTGCCTGCATGTGTGTGCCTTTGTATTGCTGTACTTTCCGAGGACCTGAAAAAAGAATCTCAGGTCCTCGGAACAACAATAGGGAGTGTATTGTTAAGGTTAGGGTTCAGGAAGGAACAATGGAAAATTGAATGGAGTCGTCACTCTGCATGTGATATAAAACTGTGTGTGTGTTGTATGTGACGCCCTGGCTTGTAAACATGATATCTCCTGAAAGGAAAGATGCTCGTACTTCAAAATTGGTGCGTTGGTAGTCAATTGTGAGTAGACGGTCCCTATTGTTTTTGATTCCTTGCCATAGGCAGGGGAATCTATGCAGTCATGATGTCGTGTGTGGGTATGTATGTGTGTGAGGGTGTGTGCACGTGTGTGTGCGTGTGTATGTGTGTGTGTGACGATTGCTCGTAAACACTCTATCTCAAGAAGGGTAACTCTGAGTATTTTCATTTTTGGCATGTAGGTTGCCCATTTTGAGTAGATGATCCCTATTGTTTTTGGTGTCCAAATCTTGCATATTAATGAGGTTATGGGGTAAAACATAAAAAATTTTAAAACTGCCATAGTTCGTTATCCATGGGTCAGATTTGTTTTAAACTTGATAAGGTTGTCTGTTATTAACAGGTTCATGACCCTGTGAAATTTAATGCTTATCAATAGAGAGGAAGGGATAATTTTTCACTATAAAACAATAATAATAGCCTAAACACCATTATTGTGGTTATTATAAACTACTGTACAAATATATATTGATCTACATTGTGCAATAGCAAGTGTTTATTCTCTCGCACACAGTTAACTTAATGGGATTGCTCCCTACAGTACTGCATTTGTAACTTAGTGAGTAACTTCTAGTGTGGGGGGCTAATAAGTTGTCCAGAGAGAGAGTCTTGGTATGGGAGGTCATGGGGTCAGATAGAAAAGCATGTAATGGAATGTTAATGGGTTTATGAAAAAATGAAGAAAATAAAAAAACCATCTGTTCTGTCATTTATTTGGATAATATCAATATCCAGAGGAACAGCTGGTAGCAGAACAAGGTTTCTTAACAATCAAATTGGAGTGCTTTCAATCATATTTCACAATGTCGGAAAAGATGGAGGAAGCAAAAATATTGCGGAGGAATCATAACTTAGGGTCAACTTACCAGGACTTTGAGTGTGTTAAAAGCTACTTGTAACAAGGAACAAATTACCCTGGTGGTTTACGAAGAATTTTGAGGTAAATACGGCAGACAAGCTGAGTTCAGATGAGGTAAGGTTGAGTTATTTGATTCAACTAACAACAGGCAAGACTAGAAGCAGCATTGATTACTTGTGTGTTTCTTGGAGCTCAGAGATAATGTTGACTGATTTCATACTGTACTCATACTGTACTTGATGTGTGGGTTGTATGGCCTGGGTAAGTGATCCCTATTGCTTTTGGTGGACATCAAATGTCGCAGTCATTTTAGGTCACCAAAATAAAGGTCATTTTGGGTTAAAGGCTTGTGGTGTATCAAGAAAAATAACTGCAGTTGATCTTATACTTGTCATTTGAATAATTCATGTTTGTTGTAATATAACCATGTAGCAAGGAATCACAAAGCCTTTTGGCTTTCTGGTTCATGGAGGCCAAAGGTCATTTGAGGCCACCAAAGCATGAAATATGAAAACATATTAAGGGAGATATCACAGCAATGGAATGTTATTGGAACTTCAACCTCTTATCATTTGTAACACTTGATGAGTAGGTGATGTCTGGCATTTTGTATGGATTTAAAAGAATTTTAATAGGAACAATCTTAAGGGGGGGGGAGGGGCTCTCTTGACTGAATTTTAGTATCATCTGGCCGCAAGTTTCTTCTGCTTGATTTGGGAAGTTATTATCAGTAAGAGAATATTTTTACATGAATCACATGAAATATGGAACGGTTGCTGTTGAAAAATTTGTTAATTTTAAACCTTGATTTTGTCTTTTCAGCAATCCATTACCTTGAGAGACATGGTTGCTCATTCTAGTACAGTGACTGTGTTGAGAGATTCAGGAGGTAAGAATAACTTCAGTCATTGCAGATGTGTGTCCTCCTCTCTACCTGTTTCTTCAATGACAGAATAAAATCTGCAATGAGTTCCAAATTATGAGTAAGAGTACAAAGTGTCAAGTATGAGTACCTGATTTACAGTTCCCACAACTAGGAGTATAGCCCCAACATGAGTAATGATAATTAGGCCATATACAAGGATACAAGTATGTGCAGGAGTACATGCTGTTCATGAGTGTGGCTTAATTTTCTGGTTGCGATAATAATCGTAACCTTCGTAATCATGCATATATGTGGGTGTGTGTGTGTGTGTATGTCTGTCTGTGATGCTCTGCCTTGTATACACGATATCGCAAGAAGGGAAGCTTGGACAGATCTCATATTTGGTATGTAGGTGTACCACATTGAGTAGGAGAAACTTGTTTTTGGTGAAGGTCAAAGGTCATTTGGGGTCAACAGGGTTCAAATTGTGAAAACCTTATAAATATGATATCTCAAGAAGGGAAGCTTGGACAGATCTCATATTTGGTATGTAGGTGTACCACATTGAGTAGGAGAAACTTGTTTTTGGTGAAGGTTAAAGGTCATTTGGGGTCAACAGGGTTCAAATTGTGAAAACCTTATAAATATGATATCTCAAGAAGGGAAGTGTGGACAGATTTCATATGTAGAATGTAGGTGTACCACATGGAGAAGAATGCTTTTGTTTTTGTGGAGGTCATTTGGGGTCAAATAGTTAAAACCTTGTAAAAATAATATCTCAAGAAGGGAAGCTCTAACAGATCTCATATTTGGTATGTAGGTGTACCACAGTAAGTAGAAGAACCCTATCTTTTTTAGTGGAGGTCAAAGGTCATGTTGGGTCAGCAGGTGTCAAACTGAAATTCTTGTAAACAGGATGCCTCAAGGAAGAAAGCTTTGACAGATATCATATGTAATATGTAAGTGTTGCATCATTGTAATTGTAGTTGAGCATGTTGAGACATCATACATATCAGTAATTATATATCATATTCATAAAAATCTTCATACTGAAATCTTTGAAACCACAATGCATTGTGTATTCTGGTTTTCTATGAGTTTACAAACTTGACCACTACTTCTATACTGAATAAACAAATGTCAGTTTAATTGATGTGATGGAAAGGACGGTAACAGAGGACGATTTTGTGAAGAAGTTAATCATTAGTCCTCTGTGTGTGGATGATGATGTGTAATGTATGCTGTCTTGTTCATCTTACACACAGAGATAATCATATGAACAAATCATTTGTAGTTATAAATCTTATTTAAAGATTATGACTTTTGCAAAAACTTCTCTAAAATCATGGTTCAAAGGAATGTGTCACTGACATTTTAAGAGGATCTTAGTGAATATTTTTTTCACTCTAGACATGTCAAACCCATTTCAATATCTTGTTCATAACTCAAGGTATTGTTGTTAGAAGAGCGACTGTTCTCGTCAAGAAAAGGTTTCAGTTACTCCAAGTTTTACAAAATGTTCTGCAACTCTGACAAATTACTGCAAACCCTTTTGCTGTTCTTTAAAACAGAGCTTACAGTGGCGTGAAAAGAAAAGCCACAACATTACAACTGTCAAAATATTTATTTAAGACAGTTTTGATTTGAAACAAAAAAAACAAAGGCTATTTTGTTAATGTCTATCATGACATCATAGATTCCCCATTCATGGCAATGAACCACTGTGAAATAAATATTTGTTTTAGAATCCATATTTTCCAAGCAGAACATTGTATTGTGACAAAGAAAGAAAAGTTAAACCTAATTCACAACCAAATCTCTTTAAATATTTGACATACATCAGCCTACAGGTTCCATTGAACAACTGTCTCTAGCCTTAAAAGACTTGTAGCATGAATTATTGCATTTTGAGTGGAAAAGTAGACCTATTATGAAATACATGGCATAAACCACAGGTACAAAGCAATCCTCCCAGTGGAACTAGTTATTTACTGTTTGTTGAAAACTTAACTTTTATGCCTATAGTGCTGTAATGTATTAGAGCACACAACATTGTTAATACTGCATGTTTGTGTATTTTCATTAACTCTGTCAATAACAAGTGTGTAGGTTTATTATAATAGTTTGAAATTGTATATTTGCAGTGATTGTGACAGGTAAAAGAAATCGGTCGTTTGGACGACTGACTTGAAATATGCGCAAAATCGTCCTGAGATGTGACCGAAGTTCATTCAAAGCAAAATGGAAGGAAAACCGGGAATTCATTGTTTTCCAGTTTTAACACTCCGTCACGCTGACACCATTTACAATGATGGCTGCTGGTATTGGCTAACACCCAAACTGTGGCAGAGCTGCTGCAAACTTAAATTTGAGGTACCGGTACTGTCGCAGCGGACTTGTGAACATACCAGTATGGACCAATACCGTTTTCACTGCTTTTGCTGCTGCTACTGCTATGGGCTCACTCCCCACGTGGCAACTCCCTGTCACCATTACTGTGGCTAATACCCAACGTACGTTCTTGGCGGAGAGTGCTGCTGGTCATGCAGCATCCACTACACTGGCTCAAAGAATGATGCATCACCAATGACTAATTAACTGACATCTGACTGCTAAACATCTGCTTGTGCATTCTATTCAAATTCTTAAAGGAATTCTCCACCAACAAAAAAACTTCACATAATATAGGAGATTCTTTACCGTTCTATCAGTTAAACATAACTATTTTACCAGAGGAAGCTTCGTTAGATGTAAAATAACCCTTTAAAAGTGGGGCTTCAGCAGGAGCCTGAAAATGTGTGACGTAGAACCGACAAAAACCGTTTTCTGTTTTTGCACTCTTCACGTTTTTGGAAAGGTCTTGGACGCACAAACTCTTTTGTTCAGAGATAAAGAAAACCCTGTAAATGTCTACATCTAGTAAGATACTTTCAGTAAGATGCATTCCGTAAGATACTAACCTACTAAGCACATGAAACGAGCAGAGCTGTTATTGTGATGGACATAAAATTTAATTGCTTCTTATACTTTAAGACCCACCAAACCAAGCAAAGGTAAGCTGCGTAATTAGCTCAAAGGTATTTCTATCCTTTATTCGTCGGTACCAGTTCAATATCATTCGCTCACCAACGTCATTTAAGTCAACTAATCCTTAAACAATTAGGTAGCTCTGAACAATGCTGTCAAAGGTAAGTCTATGCCACTCCCTGGTGAAACAAAGGTTTTGTCGACAATTGAGAGATCAGAACAGTACTATAACCCAGAGCTTGAGCTAAAAATCAAAGGCAATGTTCAATCTAGATTTGCCGGTACTACGTCACAACCGATTGATTTCTAGCAACAGGCTGGTACCTCGAATATTTTCTAAAATAATTCATTTTGCGAATTCTTTGAGATATTTCCTGAAAATGAGAACGATGACTTATCTACAATAATGTTTGCATCTTTTTAAGAGACATAAGAAGCGATGGTGGAGAATTCCTTTAATAGCCACAACAAGCTCATCATTTTCAGTCAAAGATACAAGCATGAAAGCTACTTTGAGTACCACGGTGCTACCTCGAACAAACGAATGTTCATGATTATTTAAATTACAAACCACTCGTTCATTGTGACAGTGATGGCCGCCAATATTGCCAGTCTATGGGCTCATTTCTGCCAATTGTTTATGGGCAAAGTGTCCCAACAAATTTGTCCAAGATTGCCTGAGAAATTCTACAGGCCAGAAGCATGTGCAGGGACCTTTAAAATGTGTCAATTTACAATAGGTCAAATGGTTAAATGGGGGTGACATTCCTTGCAACAAGAGGCATTAGCAGTGTACATTCAGTATATTTTGGGCCTATATTGAAGTTGGTTTAATGTTGTAATGTGATTGTGTGAATGCTGTCAATGTTATTCGGGAGCACAGGGAGGAATATGTCAAATCTATGTAGAGCTTTGCACCACATGTGCTAAAGAAAATCCAGTCATTGAGTAGGTAACATCATAAGCCCAATACATCTTGTCAACCAGGAAACTAAGGCATTTTGAATTATACAAATGACATACTTTTGGCTCAAACTCTGATATTGAAACAGGTACTGAAGAACCAAAATAAAACAAAAAGAAACCCCCCCCCAAAAACCCTAAAATGTTGGTAGTCAGTTAAAAAAAAAACGATATTTATGTGTTATTTATTGAAATTGATGACGTGGTGTCTGGTATTAAAGTAACTACACATAATGACTATTACACTTGACTTGCAGGTAAACGTAAGTGAAAAAAAGTTTGCTATTATTACGCACAAGATACCAAACAAATGCAAATTAAATAGATGTGATGTTTGTTCATATTCATACAATAGTGAACTTGTGACACCCATTCTATTGCACTATACATGGAGCACTACCATATGTTAGTCATTTTAAGCAGTTTCGACAGACCTCAGAGTACATTATACATTTTTGTTGTTAGAGCATTATATTAATATATATTTTACCTTATGTTATATACACATGAATAAAAAATGAGAAGGTGAGAGACATATGACTTTATAAATGAAAAATTGAGCTGTGAAAAACACTGTGGTCATACTGTGATTTGAACCCCAACCTTCTCATCCACACTGACTTAGACCAAACAACAGTGTTTGATGGTATATATAGGTTGATGAAACCCACATTCTACCAAATGTTTTGACAGGAAAATTTAAGCAAACCATGGGAAAGTTGCGTAGATTACAAGAGTGAAGATAAGATATGTTACCAGCTTCATGTACTGTAAAAATTGTAGTCACTAATCTCGAATTAGCTGAAAAAAATGTAAAGAACCAGCCTTTACCAACCTTCTACCATTATTATAATATCAAGTTGAATCAACAGTTCTGACTTTTACAAAAATTGGTAGAACGTGGTGCTATTCAGTGATATCTCATACCTGGGTTTCCTACCAGCATTCTACAATTGGAATGGCACTCCTCTTGCAATGCCACACAAAAGCTGCCCATCAATGTTATCTCTAAGGGCAACCATTTCTGTCCACAAACAAAACCATGAAACAATCTATTCATTCACGATCACTTGTTTTCAAAAAAACATGTACAAATACACCCCAAATAAAAATTAAAAATTAAACTTCTCGCTTATGTTCATAGTCAAAATTCAGAATACTTTTATGTGACAATCCCCAGACCCATCAGCCTTGATAAATAATTTTTGTGATACACCTTGTCGAAAAATGGTCAATTTTCTTTCGACAGTTCCCTCCAAAATTGCTCCCTAAAAACTCAGACAATCTTTGACAAAACACCTAGGGACACCCCACTCCCCCTTTCAGTGTTGGCTATAGGATTACTGTTCAAATTGTACATTCACTCCTATTGCGCAGCATTGGAAAGGGGCGCGGGGTTTAATGTTATCCTCTAAAACCTGAAATTTGGTATTATATTTGCAAAGTATGACAAAGTGTCCCAACAATTATGTGAAAGATTGTAGCCTGTATACGGTTGATAAGTCATTGTCAGCTGTAAAGGTATACAGTTATGGTTAGCCAAGGGCTGGCTGATAGTTTTATCTCTGACAGTTCTCAATGTGTAATTTCATGGCTAGCCTGTTTTCAACTGATTGGTTTATTTTTCCAGCTGTTGATCAGTTTGTCATCTGTTCGTATGTACAGTATATAGTACCTTACCATTGTCAGTTGAATATTGTAGTAAAGCGATGGGTTGCATGTAACTTGTTAATATGTGTTTGTGTCGTGACAGAGATCAATCATGGCAAGGCACAGAGATTTGCTGTACAATTTTTAACCACATTCATTGTTTGGACAAGAGCAGCTGGTCAAATGAAATACTCATCATTGAGCTGCTTTTAGTAGTTGGTGGTGTTATCTTCAGAGATGAATTGAGGATTTACAATAAGGACTGGTATGTGTGCAAAATACTATTGGATCAGATCATTTTATGATGCCACGTGAAAAGTATGTCATCTGGGGAATTCATATGAATTTGTGGCATAGAAACAGAGGCTTTACCTCTGGTCACTGTTTGACACACCCCTTCCTCCACCATATTAGTGTGTCCCATCAGTGTGTTCCATTGTATCTCTTATGGTTCATCATTTTTCCTGTCAAGGAGACTGGAGTCATAGCCATCACTGATTGAAAGTAAGATATGAGTCCTGATTGTATATTTGGTTGTTGTACATTTTGTAGAGTTCAAGTAAACATTCAGTGAATTGTTCCCCTGCATTGCTTACATGTAAGTGTCATTCATTACAAACTGAGCCTCTGTGTTCAAGTTCATGGATTATCAGGGCTTGCCATTATCAACAGCATAAGTAAAATTATCCTTCAGAAATTGGTTATAATGTAATATAACAATTGACCATGCAGAGTTTCAGCAAATATTTGTTGATTGTTTTATGTGCTCTTATTTAGTTCTTGTACTCTGGACACTGAATGTTTCTACTGTTGATACTGAGTTATTTATACTTTTAATACTAAGTTTGAATACTCTTGATTTGAGCTCTTTAACTCTTGATAGTAAGTTGCGCACATGATACAAGTTCATCAACTCTTAATACTGAGCTGAGTGAGCTCTTATACTCCTCTGTCCAATATTTTAACACTCAGATTCACGTGAATTATTCTCATCACAGAGACAGACCAAATAGATTCTCGTCTGCTGGTCCCTGGTGATGTAATACTGATACCACGGACTGGCTGTATTATGAGCTGTGACGCTGCTCTCATCACAGGCAACTGCATTGTCAATGAGAGCATGCTGACAGGTGAGTATCATTTACATTCATGTTTCTGTTCTGTTAGTTTCAGAAAACTTTATTAGAACCATATCAGGCATGACATATACAATAAAGTGAGAAGTTAATATAAAAATGAAATAGAAGATACATTTCAGGAGTTCTAAGAGGAAGCTACTCAAAGCTTGTGAGGGAGTAGAACCCCAGAAGTCATTTAAAACAAGTGCACAAAAACATAAAACCCCAAGTACAAGAAAACTGCCCAGTATTAAAACATGGGTGTGTTTTGTAAAAAGCCTGGTAATGGACGTAGGCAGCAAATTGGAACTGGCTTGAGACATTAATACAGTTATTAACAATATCAGCAAAATTGAGCAAAGGGAGTTTCTTAGAAAGAGGGTTTGTTGGGGGCAAAAAAAGTTCCTCAGCAACTGAACCAACAATTCTTTTCTGAATTAAATGAAGCTTGTTGGTATGAATGGCAGCCGCCTATCCCCAAACAGGAACTCAGTAAGAAGTGGGAGAATTAACCAGTTGTAAATAATTAATAGAACCTTTCTGGGAATTACATTTTTCAATTTATAAATCCCGCATCTTGAGCAATTTTGTTACAAGTAATGTTAGTATGGGCTGACCAACTTAAGTGTTGATCAATAGTGATTCCAAGAAAGGTAGTGCACTCAGAGAAAGGAATAAAATTGTTATCAAAGGTGATACCACCTATCTCAAGGTCAATTACTTTGTGTTTGGGACGGAACAAAATGGCAACTGACTTTGATGCATTCAAACATAACTTATTAGATATAAATCAGTTATTAACATAGACCATCACATTATTAATTTCATTGATAGGTAAAGGTAGATTGATGTTATTATAAAAAATATTTGTGTCATCAGCATACAGAGTAAATTTAAACTTTGCACTAGCCAAAGGTACACATTAATGTAAACAAGAAAAAGAAGTTCCAGAATGGAACCTTGTGGTACTCGTGTTGTGATAGGACAAGTTCTAGATCTAACATAAAAAATATGGACAAATTGATTTCTGTTAAATAGGTAATTATTAAACCACATTAGTGGGAGACCTTTAATCTCATAATAATGTAATTTGTAAAGCAGAATATTACGATCCAAAGTGTAGAGAGCTTTGGAGAGATCTAAAAAAATACCGCAAGAGAGCCTTCACTTCTCAGAAGAATTCAAAATATTGTGGAGAAATGGATTCATGTGAAAGAAAGCCATCCTGATTTTCATACAAAATGTCATTTTGTGTGAGAAATCGAAACAGACGTTTATACACAATTTTTTCGTAAAATTTGGAGAAAATGAGCAAGATAAAAATGGGTCGGTAGTTTCCTTTCAATTTTTTGCTGTTACTTTTGTAAACAGGATCAACACATGTGATATTAAGAGTATCAAGTACAGTACCAAGGGTTAAAGAGAGGTTGATAAGGTGACATTAAAGGCCAGCAATAATACGGCTAACTGCCTTATCAACTCTACAATGAATATCATCATGCCCTGGACTGCCATTTTTTAGATCCCTAATTTATCTGCATCTTTAGGGTAAAAAGACATGGATTGTGCATTTGCACTGGACAAAAAGTTCTGAAAATTAATTGGTGTATGGGGTATATCAGATGATATTGTAGGGCGAATAGTAACAAAGTAATCATTAAACATATCAGAGATTTCAGTCATGTTACTAGTAGAAATGCCATTATCATTCAATCCACTTATATGCGAGGTGTTAGAGGAACTACCATATATTAACTCGTTTATTTTCTTCATTTCTTCCATGTACGACAGATACTCCGATTAGTGGATCGCCTGTTATAATAGTTAAATTTAGCAATACCTATAACAGAAGTTAGTTTATTTCTGAACCTGTCATAATCCCTTTTGTTTTCAAGAGAGGGGTATCGTTTATACTTTCTGTTCATCCGTGAATACTATGTAGTAACTGTGTGGTATGAACTACCAACTAAAGCATGAAAAGCCAATTGATGTAACAACATTCAGTCAACACATGTACATCTGTTTTAAGTATGAACATATGTCATGTGTGTTCTGCTTCCATGTTAATTGTGTTCTTGTGACTATATACTTCAGCTGCCTACCTTACCCAAAGGATGGATATTCCAACCACTCTACTGAAATGAAGTAGTACTCATTAAATGCTATATGCTGCTCAGTGTATATTCTCCTCAAGACTTCCAATTTCAGCACCAAATACTACAGGACTTCTTCAGTGTAGAATATTTCTGCTATGTAGGGTACTATGCATGTAGCATACGATACTTGGTCAGGGAAATTAAATCAGACCATTGTCAGTGGAATGCTAAATATTGCCAGTGACGTCATCCCCGTCTGTTATTAACCGCTCTGCGGATAATCGATAGAAAAGACAATTGTTTTTCTCCTCCCCCCTCCATTTAGTTCAGTTATTGTTATTATTATTATCAATATTGTATAATTGTTTATCTGTAGTATCTAGCATCATGAGGTATTGGCCAATGACTTGATCTGACAGAGTACTAAAAATGCTTTCACCATTTGTTAACATCAGTTCTGATCAGTCCAGAAAATATCAGCAGATTTTGTCAATTGAGGGCCAAATCTTTCTTTACACGAGCTGTAGGACTTAAACTGATGAACAGTGATTGGCGAATACCTCTCCCTGCAAGTCCTGACGGGAAATTGAATTCACCTGAAAACCTGACTATTGCCTACATTTGCTGGTGACATTGGTTACGTTTGTGGGGATCAATTTTCCTCACTACATTTGCTGTTGGATGGTTCTACATTTGTGGGGAGCCTTCTACGTAGGTGGTTGAGTGCATTACATTGGTGGTTGATGTTACCTTTGCTGGGATTTTCTACATTTTTATGTTGTAACAGAATAGGGAAGAAGGAGATGGTACCCCCTTCTTTTGAGCATTTTTTGTAAGTTTGTGAATAAAGCAACTCTGTGTAAAGTGTTACTATCATTTGACAATATGTCAATATCTAACTCTGACTCTGAGGTAGTACGTGATTTAACTTTATCGTATATGTCGTTGAATCAGATTGGTTGAAACAGGCAGGAAATTCCCCCTCCTGTTTCGTTTAGCTTTACCATTTTCTGAAGTGATCAGTTCCTTGTATTCTGTGCATGTTTAAGTAGAAAGAAGTTCTGTTGATTACCATTGCTTTGATCTTTCTTTCTTGCTTGGCAGGAGAGAGTGTCCCAGTCACAAAGACTCCATTACCCAACCCTCCACCAACAGAAGGCATCCCTGCCAGTTACTACGATGAAGACAAGCACAAGAGACACACCTTGTTTGGAGGGACACACGTTATTCAGACACGGTCTTACGGCCCAGAGTCAGTGAGGGCAGTCATCATTAAAACAGGTGCTCTGTTCAGTCAGTCTTCTGCCTCCTGTTATGTAGCTTGCACTGCTCTTGTTCATTTTACATAAATCACTATGGAACTATTAGCCATTGTATCATGGATCTACAGGGAGCAGTCTTGTCATATGAGATTGATACTCCAAGCAAAAACCACATTTTTGTCTCAAACTTCTTACTTACTAAAGGATTGACAAGAACTGTACTGTATTGAAATCCTCTCCTCAGGTTTTGAAACTATGAAAGGTGGTCTGGTGAGGTCAATTTTGTTCCCAAAACCAGTCGGATTCAAATTTTACAGAGATTCAATGAAATTCATTGGTATGCTAGGTGTTCTGGGTAAGTTTATCCTCCCTCAATTCATTTCTGAAGATTTCACCTCATATTGTTTCACTGAAAGCAGCTGATGTCTTTTGGTTTATCATCTACAGTTAAGGGATTTGAAGTGCAGAGTGTACTTCAATTTATAGTCTCAGTTTAGTGTCTCATTAACTTGAATATGAATAAAAGTATCCAACTAATTATTCACATTATCATAATCTCAGATAGTAATCTCCATAATTCAGACTGAGATATCTTTCATAAATAATTCAGATTTTAGTATCCTCCATAAATAATTCAGATTGTGATAACCTCCATAAATAACTTAGACTGTGGTAATCTTTGTAACTAATTCAGATTGTAATTGTATCTTTAAAATTTAGATTGCAGTAATCTCTATAAATAATTCATATTGTGTTTACCTCTGTAAATAATGCAGATAATGATAGTATCCATAAATAATTCAGATGTAATATTTCCATAAATAATAAACCAAACTGATTTTTTGCTAAGAAGACAAGAAAGGAATCTGTAATTTGGCGGTGTCAATGAAGCTCTTACTGATATATATTACTGCAACATTTGACAAGGTGGTTATGAGATACATTTTACTTTCTGTTGCCAGTATGGTATATTTGTGATGTCATATGGTAGGTTATGAAAAACCTTTTGTGGTAATTGTCTTTCAAAATGTTGCTCACAGTCTAAAAGTAAGCCTTTAGTAGTACAGTATGATCAAAATAAATGTTCAATTGATTCTACCTCAGTCTTGCCAAAAGTACAAGAGGTGAGTCCATTTCATTCAACAAATAGAGAAATTTCAATTGGCCAAAATTTTAATGTTTCTGTAAGCCATAATTGGTTTTATTCAATACCTTTTTTGCAGCTGCTGTGGGAATTATTTATTCTGTTGTCATTCTGATCCATCTGCAGGTAAGTCATTATTTCAGACTTCAATATTTTAACTAAAGCAAGTGAAATAGTTCTGAACAAAGTCAGTTAAGCTATATGAGGCTGACAGTGATCGGGCACAGTGATCAGTTTAGGTTGCAAATTGCTGCATAAGTTAGCTGTGCTGTGTATCTACACATTGTTTATGATCTGATCTTGTAGATCATACAATCTGATCCACTTTTGTAGTTCATTGTATGTTGCACCGTGCTTTTTCCTTCCTATCTGCTCATTTCTCATAGCATGTTGGATTTAGCCTGCTGAAACCATTGTGGCCACCTTCTTGGATTTAGCCTTATGGTACCACTGTGGAGTCAACCTTATAAAACTACTGCAGTCACTTGGCTTGCTGAATTTAGCCTCAAAACACCTCAATTAGATATAAGGGGGTAATGTGTCTCCCAAATGCACACATATTTTGGGACTTTGTGCATGTCAAAAATAAACACAGTAGGTTGTTTTTTGGCAAAAAAAATCGGGATGATAATTTACATTCAATTATATATGCTTTGAGTGTGGGATAACTTCTTGTATGCAACACATATACTGCACATGAAGTGTCACTTGCCCAATTGGGCAAGTTGAGGTAAGAAACAACTTGCCCAACATACTTTTTGGTTCTGATGCCAAGGAACCTATGCAGTGAGGTTGCTTCATTGTGGTCTGTGTGTGTGTGTTTGTTTGTGACACTTCCTTGAATACGTTCTAACTCATAATGGGGAAGTTGTATGAAAATCAAACTTAAGAATTGAGGTTTGCCATATTGAGGTGTGCCCTATTGTTTTCGGTGGAGGTCAAAGGTCATCTGGGGACACTAGGGGCACTACTCTGTTTCTTTGACACTTGTTTACGTGCACGCTAACTCAGTATGGGAAAGTCGGATGAAAGTCAAACTTGGTATGGGTGTATGTATGTATGCGTGTATGTGTGTGTGGGTGTGTGTATGTATGTATGTATGCATGTATGTATGTATGTATGAATGAATGTATGTATGCATGCATGCATGTATGTACATATGTACATACGTACATATGTATGTATGCCATATTCAGAAGGTGTGCCCTATTGTTTTTGGTGGAGGTCAAAGGTCATTTGCGGGCACTGGGAGAAAACACCCTGAAAACCTTTTCAACACAATATCTCAAGTTATAAACGTTGGACAAAGTTTGTACTTTGTATATGCATGCATTATGGTAATGGTGCCTGCAGGGTGTTCTAGATTCTTGGGTCCAAATGGGCCATATGGGCCTTTTTACAAAATCATGCAAAATACCTGATACAGATTGTATGTCATTAAGTTGATATTGTGTCATGTTACTATTATGTTATTGATTCCTTCTGGTTGTTTAGCATACTTGGTCCTGTGTGGGCCATATGGACCATTTTATCAAATAATGCATAATGTTTCTTTTCTGCATAGATTTTGCTTTACCAATTTGGAAGAATTGTCAAATTAGCATTGTGGTAGTGAAACCTTTGCACTGCTCAACATTTGTCCATCCAACTTCAGGTTGGGCCGTAAATTATTGCATTGTGGAAAGAGTTTTTCAACAGATTATATGTTAACGTGTTGATGGTTTTTCAGTTTAGTACTAAGGTAGTTAAGTGCCCTTGTCTAATCAGCATTCTTTCTCAATGGTGCCCAAATTTTTGGAATGTGATAACCTTGGCTAAGACTAAATGACTAGAGTTGAGTTAAAATGATCTTTATGGAAATAGGAACCATAGTGTCCTTGGGCTCAATTGTCACTTGTTCTGGGCAATCAGGCAATCCTTAAAGTTCAGCCCTGTTATTGTAGTGGATTCAATGTGACCTTTAACTAGCCTGGTGGATCATCTGTGTCCACAAAAGGAACTGAAGTAAGCCAGGTCAATCAGTTATGTCCACATCTCTTACTGAACCAAGCCTGGTAGATCATTCACGTCCCCAAATCACACTGAATCTAGTGTAGTGGAACATACAGATTCTAGCCCAGTGGAATATCTGTATCCACCAAATCATTCTGGACCTACTCAGGTGGATCAGTTGTGGGTTAAAAGTACTCTACATTTAACCACATTGAGCGTTTACTTTTAATCTAGTTGAACCACTGTATATTGACTACATATATTAATATTTCCTGATAGACTAACTAAAAGCCATCAGAGGAAGAAAATTGACAGTGATTCAGAAAGGAGGCAGTATATGTCCTCCTACCCCCAAGTATTGTTTTAAAGAATGAAGGGGGATTGCTCTAGTTTGGAGGAGATAAATACAAGTTTTCATAGTTTTGACTTAAGTATTATAAACTGGTTTACCTGCAGGGTTGTGTTGATGACATTATATACAAGGCCCTAGACATCATCACCATTGCAGTACCTCCATCCCTACCTGCAGCCATGACAGTGGGCACCGTGTATGCCCAAAACAGACTGAAGAGAAAAGGAATCTTCTGCATCAGTCCGCAGAGGATAAATATTTGTGGCAAACTCAAGCTCATTTGTTTTGACAAGGTCAGTTACTCAGCTTCCAATATTGACAAATCATCGATTTTAGTCATTATATGTAGTACATCAATATATAATTAATATGTATCATAACAGTGTTAATTGAATTTTAGTTTGCTGAAATATTTATCTTTGTGAAGACTATCAGTTAGCCAACAATTAGTGTATGACCTTCAGATTTGATCATGGTTAAGTATTCATTTCTTTTGAATTTGTGTAGTTTCTTTTCATGTTATAGCTAGAAATGTGGCACCAGAGTTAAAACAGTATATTTGTATGTCAAACTTCATAAAGATACATCTATTAGTTCCATTCTGTGGAACAGAAGTTTTACTGATCATCAACTTCATTATGTGCATAGCATTGTCTTTTAAAGGAGTTCTCCACCAACAAGAACCCTTAACACAATATATGAGATTCTTTAACGTTCTATCAGTTAAACATAATGATTTTACCAGAGGAAGCTTCCTTATGTTTGAAATGACGCTTTGAAAGTTGGTCTTCAGCATGAGCCTGAAAATGTGTGACGTAGAACCGGCAAATACTGCTTTCCATTTTTTGCACTCTTTGTGTTTCTGGCTAGGTCTTGCTACGCAACGTACTTTAAGTCAACCAATTATTAATCAGTTAGGTAGCTCGGAACAATGCTTTGAAATGTAGGTCTGAGCCACTCTTTGGTGAAACGAAGGTCTTATCACCAAATAAGAGATAAGAACAGTACTGCAACTTACAGCTTGAGATAAAAATCAGCAACAATGTTCAGTCTAGATTTGTCGTTATTACAACACAACCAATTGATTTCTAGCACCAGGCTCGTACCTTGAATATTTACTAAAATAATTCATTTGTTGAATTCTTTGAGATATTTCCTGAAAATGAAAATGATGACTTGCCTACTATAATGTTTGCATCTTTTTAAAGAAAAACTGTTGTACAGCCTGCCAAATAGTCCTGATTATTCAAGTATAGTTTTTCAAATAAGACACAATTGGGTAGTACAATAATCAATTGGGTAGTACAATAGGTCAAACACTGAAAATCTTGTTATCATGATATTTCAAGAAGGGAAACTTGGACAGTTCTCAAACTTGGTGCATAGATGCACAATATTAAGATTATCAACCATATCGTTTTTGTTGGCGGTCAAAGGACGCAATATCTCAAGGATGGATACTTTCCATACTTAATATGTTGGCTGGTCATATCAAGAGGAAAAACCCTGTTTTTTTTTGTGGTGGAGGTCAAAGGTCATATGAGGTCACAAGAGGTGGAACACTGAAAATCTTGTTATCATGATATCTCAAGAGGGGAAACTCTGACAGATGTCAAATATGAATGTTGGTCGACCCTATTGAGTATAAGTACCCCATCACTATTCAAAAAATTCAAAGGTCATTTGATGTCAACAGCAGTGAAAGGGTAAAATATTGTTAGCACAATATTTTAAGAAGGGTACTTGGACAGCTCTGCTATTTCATATGGAGGTGTTCGATATTGAGCATAAGGGGCCTTTTCATTTTTTGTGATAAATAAAATTCATTTATGGTCATTGCAGATCACATTGTTAAACCACTGTTAACACAATATCTCAACTTCAAGACAAGCATGCACCGATCTCATTGTTGACATATACTGTAGCTATGCCTTATTGCACAAAAGTAGCAAAATTCTTTGTGTGAAGATAAAAGGTCAGTTGTGGTCGAATGGTGAAAACCCTGTAAACACTTCACCTGAAGAAGGAGAACCAGGACAACATCTCATTCTTCATGTGGAGATTCACCCTAGTAATGAGTGCAAGAAATGCCTTTTGATTTCGTTAAAGGTAGAAGATCATTTGGGCCAACATATCCTCACTTTTTCCAATATGTCATATTCAAAACATAATTAAACCATCGAAACCACAGTGCGTTCTGGCTTTCTGGTTAGGTATGATTCAAAGAGGAGAAAATTGTTCTCCGCACACTGTGGATTGTCACATGTGTTTGCCAGTGATTCTCCCTCTTACATATGCATGTTAGGGTTGCTAGTGCTCCTTACACCACTCTGTCATTCACCTTCAAGATCAATTCTGTTTGTGAAAATCATCTTATTTATTGCCTAGAAGGACATTCATGAAATTGAAGTTTTGGGTTGCCATACATTTCTCTCCCCAAAGGTATCGGAATGTCAATTCTTTATATGATGGTTTATCTGGTATTGTCAGAAAATGGCCTACTGTCAGACACCTGTTTCCATTCATTCATGAGCCATGTGACAGGACCATCAATAGTTATTTCTAGATTAAACATTTGTGGCATTACTGTCCAGTTGCAATGTTGACTACAGCCTACTTTACTCGTCAAATTCCACTCTGTATCTCTCAAGTGATTTTTGATTCCTTGCTGTAGGCAGGGGAATCTATGCAGTCCTGATGTCGTGTGTGTGTATGTGTGTGTGTGTGTGTGTGTGACGTTTGCTCGTAAACACTCTATCTCAAGAAGGGTAACTGAGTAATTTCATTTTTGGCATGTAGGTTGCCCATATTGAGTAGATGATCCCTATTGTTTTTGGTGTCCAAATCTTGCATATTAATGAGGTTATGGGGTAAAACATAAAAAATGTTAAAACTGCCATAGTTCGTTATCCGTGGGTCAGATTTGTTTTAAACTTGATAAGGTTGTCTGTTATTAACAGGTTCACGACCCTGTGAAATTTAATGGTCATCAATAGAGCGGAAGGGATAATTTTTCACTATAAAACAATAATAATAGCCTAAACACCATTATTGTGGTTATTATAAACTACCGTACAAATTAGTTGAAAAGCATATGGGCTACATTTTCTCATATTAAGCAGATGATCTCTTTTGTTTGTAGTGGAGGTCAAAGGTCATTTGAAGTCACCAGAGGCTTTTTGCTCCAGATTTAAGGCTACAGTACTGCATTTGTAACTTAGTGAGTAACTTCTAGTGCGAGGAGCCTCCAATAAGTTGTCCAGAGAGATAGTCTTGGTATGGGGGGTCATGGGGTCAGATAGACAAGGTGGCATTAATTCATGCATTGGAATGTTAATGGGTTTATAAAAAAAATGAAGAAAATAAAAAAGCCATCGGTTCTGTCATTTATTTGGATAATATCAATATCCAGAGGAACAGCTGGTAGCAGAACAAGGTTTCTTAACAATCAAATTGGAGTGCTTTCAATCATATTTCACAATGTCGGAAAGGATGGAGGAAGCAAAAATATTGAGGAGAAATCATAACTTAGGGTCAACTTACGAGGACTTTGAGTGTGTTAAAAGCTACTTGTAGCAAGGAAGAAATTATCGCAGAGTCGATAAAGGAAAATTTGCAAAAGGCAGAGTGCCAATTTGAGGCAATGGAAGAGGTTCATGCTGATCTGGCTGGGCTGTTGTCTGATGAAGCATTTGAGCAAGCAGAAAGCTGGATGTTGGAATGCCAAAAGCATTATACTGAGGAGAGGGAGGAAGCATTGAAAAAGTTCAAGGAGGAAATTGAGTTTCAAATTAGCGTTGGAATTACCTAAGGCAGAAATTCCACCATACGATGGAGACCCAAGAACATTCTGGTCGTTTATGAAGAATTTTGAGGTAAATATGACAGACAAGCTGAGTTCAGATGAGGTAAGGTTGAGTTATTTGATTCAACTAACGACAGGCAAGACTAGAAGCAGCATTGATTACTGTGTGTTTCTTGGAGCTCAGAGATAATGTTGACTGATGTCATACTCATACTGTACTTGATGTGTGGGTTGTATAGCCTGGGTAGGTGATCCCTATTGCTTTTGGTGGACGTCAAATGTCGCGGTCATTTTAGGTTACCAAAATAAAAGTCACCAAAATAAAGGTCATTTTGGGTTAAAGGCTTGTGGTGTATCAAGAAAAATAACTGCAGTTGATCATATAGTTGTCATGTGAATAATTCATGTTTGTTGTAATATAACCATGTAGCAAGGAATCACAAAGCCTTTTGGCTTTCTGGTTTTGTATGAAGCCCATATCTATCATCTTTTCCTACTTTTGTGCTCTTCTTTTTTAACATACATTGTCCGTTTTTCCTTTCTCCCTGTAGACTGGTACCTTGACAGAGGATGGCTTAGATCTTTGGGGTGTCATACCGCTTCAGGATTGTCACTTTCTGCCGGCCGTTCAGAGACCATCAGAAGTTACACATGGTCCTATTGTTGTTGCCATGGCAACATGCCATTCGTTGACAATTATTGATGGCAAACTATCCGGAGATCCCCTAGACCTGAAAATGTTTGAAGCAACAAATTGGGTATGGCTACCTTTCGTAATATTTTACAGGATATTCTATTGATATGAAACAACACTCCACAGATTTTAATGACGTTTCTTTCACAAATGCATGAATTTCTTTTATGAAATATCTGCCTGCCTGCCTGCCTGCCCATCAGCCTGCCTGCTGTGCATCTCTGTGGTGTGACAAACTAGCTTGTGCACATGCTGCAGGAGCTGTTGTAGCACGAGAGTAGTGCTTGTACTGTATCCTGTGCATGATTAGTCATGTATGTAAATCTATATAGCACTGTTACTTTTATGTAAACATCTGATAGGAAAATTCATTGACTCAGAAAAACTGAGACTAAATACCAATTGAATTATTTGAACTTAGAAACCCTGTTCTACTTTGTGGGATGAGCGCAGCTTTTGAATCATTGATTCAGTGCAGATTATCTGCAGCGAAAGTTATTTGCTCTTCAATGAGACCTTGAACTTTTGGCCACTTCTTGTGGAAAATGAATGTGGTGCATACCAGAGCTATCTACTCTGCATATGGCTCCTATGGTAGTGGTGCACAGTCTAGGCTAGCCTAGGTATAGCCCTTTTTTTTTTGGAGTCACTGTATGTACTTTGGTGTGTGAATGGAACCCTCTTCTCAACTTGAACCCAGCTGAAGAGCTAGTCAATCATTTAAACTGTGAGACCTTGAACAATAGGCCACTTCAAGTGGAAAATGAATGTGATGCCAAACATTATAGAGCTCCCACTCTGTGTACAGCTTTGGTATACTTTATGCTAGACTACCATAGGTATAGCCTTCACCTTTGAGTCACGCTCTGGATTTCTTGCTATCATGTTTTTCTAAGTGAGAATTGTAGTTACAAACTATCACAATGGCATTTGACCTCAGTTAGTTCAATTGTTAGATATTGGTAGATATTTGGGAGCAAAACAACTTCCAAGGAGGGGAATCGACCAGTAACCAGTACTTTGCCTAGCATCATGCAGTGTACTGATTGACAGTATTTTAAACTTGACTATATTTTGCTTTGCCCACATATCCTTAAAGCGTAAACGGCCCACAGAACATTGCAGTTTTATGTAAACCAGACTGTGTTATGTGGAGTTAATAAGCACAGAAGTCTCATCAAAATTAAAAGAAAAGATTGTCTGAACAACTCAAGGAAATATAACTGATCACCTGATGATTAGCCTACACCTCGGCAATAGTGTTTTATTGTCACAGTTAACAATTGACTATTTGTAAATTTGTGGACTTTAGGCATTTATAGAAACATTTACATGATTTAATTATTGTTTGTTTATATATCCTAGTGATTTAAAGATGTGTACATTCAATATTTGGTTGAGACCGCAGAAAGGTGGCTATATTAGTAGGCTAGACCTGTAAGGATTAAGGGTTGCTATATATGCAATAGTGTGTGGGTTTTGCTATCCATGTGTTTCCATGGCAAATCTCACAGTCATCGCTCATGGTGTATACTCTGTACATGGTGTCTTAAGAAGAGACTCTTGGACCAATCTCATATTTGGTTTGTAGCTGTACGTTTTGAATACCTAAAGGCTATTGTTAATGGCAGAGTTCAAAGGTCAGCAGGGGCCATATAGTGAAACCTTGTAAACATGTTATCACAAAGGAGAGAGGCTTGTCCTGATGTTTTATTTGTTACAGAGGATAGTGGCAAGTGTAATATTGACTGATAATGCATCAATATTGATAATGCATGGATTTATATTTGGTGGCTCAGGCCATTTGGCTCAAACAAGACTCAGTCTTTTAATACCATGTGCACATGGTTTTAAAAGAAAAAATCTCTCTTTTAGTATATATGTAGGTGTGCATGTTGAGTTATAATAGACTTACCTATCAGTCATTATCTTAAGTTAAAAGATGTTGCTGTGTATATAGTTGTTGTAACATTGCAATTTGACACAATAAAGTACTGAAACATTTTAATGACCAAACACGTTGCACATCCTCACCAATATGTAGAATGTCAGATTCAAAATAGTCGTAATGGAATCGTCGAAATCACAATGCTTTGGGGCTTTCTGGTTTACAGAATTATATTAGTTTGGATGTAGTATTCTGGACCATTGTCATAGAGAAGCAAATCTCGAGATATAATACCAAGTCAAATAGTTGCCTAGTAAAGTAACCCATATTAGCAAAACTTAATATAAAAAAAATGAAAATTTCTGACTCTATTTGTAATTGTCTATTGATGAATACAACAGTCTAAAGTTGAGTTGTTTTTATTTGTTTATATTGTATGATTCAAACTTATTATATTAACTTATTCAAACTTACTATATTGTTATAAACTTCTTATAGTTTGTATGATTCAAACTTTTGTAAATATTGCCTGCAGAGGAGGGTGTAATATCAGCACCTATGTTCACATTTCAAAATGCCTCTCAAGCACTTTTTTGTCTGTATTTGCTCATTTATTTCATTTGACTGCAGATTAGTATTGTAAAAGTGAAATTCCTTTTCCATTTTGTTTCTCACCAAAGATTTTAGAAGAACCAAGTATTGAGAGCAATGAATTAGACACAATAGCACCAACAGTGGTCAGACCTCAAAGCAGTGAGACCATATATCCAAATCGAAACAATGAACTGGTGAGTGATTTATTTTGTTATTCTATTTCACAATATACAGGAATTCAGTTTAAGTGGTGAACTCAGTCAGTAATTGTCAACAATTTTCTCTCTTTGTAAAGCGAGCATTGAAACCTTCAACAGACCTTGTTATTGGTACATGAAATGTCAGTGGCATTGTTGTAATGTCTCTCACAACTTGATCCTTGTTGCTTTTACATACATTTGTTACAGTCCTCTCTGTCTAAATGGTACAGTCTGGTATCTTGCAATACAATTTCATTCAAAAATGATAAAGTGTGTTTGTATTTTGTGCACAACCTACAATAGATTTCACTATACGATATGTTAAATGCAGCACCATGCAATATACTTGCTTATGGTACAGCAAGATGTAGAATGCAATAGCAAGTTTAAAATGTTGGTGTCATTTGACTCATTCTTAAGAGAGATAACAATCTTTAATTTGACTTAATTCAGTTTTTAATTGTAGGGTGTGATTACATCTTTCTTCTTCTTCTTCTTTTTTTTGCCATGTCCTTTCTCAGAACCAGTATGAAATAGGAATAGTTCGACAGCTTCCATTTTCTTCGGCATTACAACGAATGAGTGTGGTAACCAGAACATTGAATGCTAAGCATATGGACATTTATTCCAAAGGTTCACCAGAAATGATTCAATCTCTCTGTAATAAAGATACAAGTAAGATTACCACCTTGTTTTCATCAACATTAAAGTTGTCAAGGCCTAATTTTCCTTTCCAATAGCTGTACCTATGTAACTCCTTTTCTCCTTGGTGACTGATGTCTTTATATGTTCCATGAGCTAAAAGAAGTTCTTCAATGAAAGAAGGAGAACAATTGTCCCATAAAATATCTTTGTTAAGTTTTTACTTCCTAATCTTACATAAGACTTGCAGCTGTACTTGTAGTTAAAAAAGCAACGTTGTTTAATGTGACTGATGGTTACAATTTCCCTCTTTAGTTTGATATCTTGCATTGAAATGTTATCCAGTCTGTCATTCAAGGGATCTCTCTGTTTGCCTGTCTTTAAATCTCTTTATCTATGAGTTTAAGTTTTTCCAGTTTGTGTATCAGAAAATTGCTAATTCAAAGCGAAGGAGGTTGTATAGGAGGACTGCAAAAGCTTGTAGAATTGCTCCCTTTTTCCCTCTTTCACCCCAGTTAAGTTAAGAACATAAAGTGAAAGCAAGACAAGAAAACAGCAAACAGTAGGAAATTAAAAATGAAAACAAAAGTGTTTTGATTAGGTAGATGATTCTCTCATCTGCTTTAAAAGGAGATACCATTTACAGATCTCTGTCTGTCTGTCTGTCAGCCTGTGTGCATTTCATCTCTTCTGTTTTCTCCATTAATCTGTTCTTCTTTTTCTAATTCTGTTATCTTTATGGAACAAGATAGCTCCTACCGATCTCTATCTGCCTGCTTGATGTCCTTTTTCATGTTGAATGTTTTTCAGGGTTCATTTCAATTTTTTTCCTTCATTTTTAGTTCCGTTGGATTTTCATGAAGTTCTGCAGAGCTATACTCAACAGGGATTCAGGGTTCTAGCACTAGCTTGGAAGCAATTAGATCCAAAAGTGTCATGGCACCATGTTCACAAGATACAAAGGTATGTCACTCTTGTATCTCTGTAAAAAGTGAAATGAAAGGGCTGTAGCAGAATGTTTACACAATAGCAGAGGATGTCAGAAATTAGACATATTTAGTATAAAGTACAGTTTGTTGTAGCATCATGTTCATAAAATACCAATACATGTCATGTTGCTGCTTCTGTAATATGTCAAGGCAGAGACTTCTAGCATAAGAGCAAGGAAAGTCAAAGGCATTGATCTGTAGCAAGTGTGGCCATCCTGTTCCAGCAGCTTGTTAAAATATAACTTATGTCTTGAAACTTAAAAATAAAACTTAAAAAATTATGTCAGAATCATGCCGCAGCATTTGTATGGATCTCGGAATTGATGGAAAATCAGGGAAAAGTAAATATTAATTTCCCGGGTTGGATAATCAGGAGAAATGATTTTTCTTCCTCAAAGTCTTGGAAGTCTGGAAATTTCAGAAAGCACATATTTTTCCTTTATTTACTCAGCCTAGAAAATTATCACAAACTATTCTGAATATTGTGCTTTTCATCTAAACCAGGCTCCCTCGATTGGTGTTGCATGCCACAAGGCACACAACATGGCTTGGAGTGGGGTGCAAAAAGTACTGAGAGAATATTGAAAGAATTTAAAACATTTTTCTACCCTGCTGACAAAAATTATTATTTTGTCTCAAAAATGATAAATCTGTTACTTCCGACAGACTTTAACAAATGTTGCACCATTTTGCATCTGAACTCCTAAAACTCAAAAATTTTCAAAATGGGGTAGGGGCTGATGGAGATCAGTGGTGCATTTTATCCAAAACATTTGGCCATGTGGCACTTTAGCCAATTCAGTTGAAGAAGCCTGATCTAAATACCAATAAATAATGGTATTTTACCCATGTGCTTATGTGGTAAATTATACACTGTAGAAATAGTTCATGTAGTGAAATATTCGAGTGCCATAGGCTACAGAGTAGTCAGTGCATTTGCAATTGACATTTCCAGAAGTAAAAAGAAAGCATGTATTGTATGTAGTAGATGTACAGTAGGGCTACTGTAGTTTGAAGTTTAAAGGAAATGTCAGAGAATGCTGACAATTTGAATGTGTGTGAATCATGTGCTTGCTCTAAATTTAACCAAATATTGTGATAACATATCAACACAATTGCACGCAGTGCAGAGTATATTTAGTAGGGTTTGGTTCTAATGTAGCAAGAAATCTGAAGGCCTGTGTCTGAAGAAAGGAGGTGATATAGGGTTGTGGTACCACATCCACAAATTGTGAGGTAGCAATGTTTTAACTATGAAAAAGTGTTTAACTTTCTGTGCACTAACATTATAGAGGAACTAGCTATGTTGTGAAAACTTGCATTATAAGAGCATTAAATTTTAGCATTTCTGACAGGGTTTGCCAAGTTAAAAAGCAAAGTTTGATAAAGCAAAATACAACCTTCCAATATAGTTTGACCTGTTAGGACTGTATTTTGCAACTGGTGTTTGCTGATGTTGTTTTACTCACAAAGAGTAAACCCATTTTTCTGGAACTGTTTGTTGTTTGGGCTCCAGTCCAATCAACATTAAGGTCTCCCCAACAAGAACTGTTTACTTTGTATTTTCTTTTGTTTGTAAATAAAGCTGTAGGTGTAGATGTAAACTTCCATGTCACCAAGTCATTTTTGACACTTTGAGTATCTCACCAATTTAATCCCGCTCTGAGCATAAGACATTTGTTAAAATATGAAGCAGTTTATGTTCACTGAGAGTTTAAATTACCTTGACCTATTCCTATACAGAACAAGGTAATTGATCCTGTTTTGGTTCTATTGTAAGATTTCAAGGACATGGCTCCATAATAAACACACGCTTTTATGTACTGCTGCTCAATATAGGCCTATTTTAATCATAGCAGAGTTAGATATGTCTCCACAATGAATATACTGAATTGTGTGTTTTTTTCTTTTGTCACAGCATCATATGTTGGTTCATGTATTTTTCTTGTGTGTGTGCAGATGTCATCACAAGAAGTAAAAGTTAATCCTTGAATCAATGCTGCTTCTTCCCAGTTATGATCCAACTACTACTACAGATAGTTTGAGGTAGTGTGTGCATCTCATGTCGTATGCCTTCCTGCCATTGATCTCTACTTAGCTCTTAATGTATGTCGCAATATGAGATATGAAGAGACTCTACCCAGCAAACAACATGGGCAAGGTGT